>JBAMJR010000170.1:0-600000 GCA_038501785.1 Myoxocephalus aenaeus | reverse complement strand
ACACACACACACACACAAAGGAGTAGCACTGTCGACTCCCGACCTATTTTATTCGTTACATGCTGCCGTTAGCTCTGCACAAATGATGCGACATAATTAATAACAAATAACAATCTTAGTGACGTTTCATTGTCATGTCTTCCGTGCGATTTTTCACCCTCGCTTGTGCCGAAACGGTGCATAGATTAGAGTTTCACGTAATTTCTTTTCTGGGTGGAAAACATCCGAAGGCACACAAAAAAAAGCGTGAGACGCACGAGGTCGCGGATCGGAGTAGTTTTGTTTACTGAACAAGAATATATGATGTGAGGAAAATGTAATTTCACTGCAGCTCTTCGTCGGGGATCGCGGCGCCGATCGATATGTGATGCGTAACCAAAGCCGAATATCGGGGCCTCACTAATTTATGGATCCAACCCTCATCATCCTCAGCATCCCTCCAAACCGCTTGACTTCTCGCTCCTTTTTACTTCCCTCAAACGTTGCCTTTGAGCCCGGTGGAATCCACGGCGCTGGAGGACAAATTGCACTTTATGTGTCATAGATCTATCTCACTGTCAGAAGTACATTACCCCCACCGAGCTCCCTGAGGTCGCCCGGGGAGAGATAATTGCGACCCCTGCTGAGGGGGAAGAGCCCAGCTGCAGGAGTCACCTTCCATTCATCACAAGGCACTTGTTTAAAGCCTCTTCCTCCAGAGGTAAAGTGGGAAAACTCCTGTGATGCTTTCCTCAGACCCTCAGAGCCAGTTAGCAGCAGCGACGGCCTTCTGTTGTTTCCCCGTTTTTCTTCTTTTGTAATTCACAGGATGCAGAAATGAAGGTGTGGGGTTCACTTCAGGAGCTAAATGTCTGGCGTCCTCTTATGGGACACGTTTCTGTCAGCTCTGGCGCTGTATAGCTTTTATATTTATATTATAATATTTGTTTGAAATGGTAAAAAAAAACTAAAATATGATCTTTTTTTTTCTCCAACACCCAGCGATCTTTCAGCCAGGAGACCGTAGTTCGATCCCCGTCTGAAACCTGAACCTAAATACGTAGTCGTGTTGCCTAAACATAACTTCCTAAGTCTCCCGTGAAGACGGAAGTATATTTTGGAAATATACTTTCGCAAAAAAGAAAATGGGGGTTGACCTTTTTCATAAGATATCATATAACAGGGTTCTTACGGTCATGGAAAACCTGGAAAAGTCATGGAATTTTAAAATGGTTATTTTAAAAAGTCCTTTAAAAAAAAAAAAAATCCTAAAAGTTTTGGAAAAGTCATGTAAATGTGTTATATTCATGTGTTCATGACGTTCATTTACGGCGAGTTTGAAATAACGAATATGCTTTTAAAAGAAAGACGCTCAAAAGATAAGCAGCCATACATACAGGCATCTATATAAATGTTTATTCTTTTAATCAAACTATTATCTCTCATTCGTTTGTGTCATTTAAGGTTTACTGTATGCTTTTGTATTCTCATTGTTAGTTTAAATACTAAATTTTCTCACTTTTTCACGTTTACACCCAGATTTCACAAAATGTTTGGTCATGGAAATTTGGTTTAAAGTCATGGAAAAGTCATGGAAACCCATTGGTCAAAATGTGTATGATATAACACGTTGTGTGAGGATCATTGCATTATATGATCACACTCACACACACACACACACACACACCGCAGCAAAGCACATCCCATTTGCCGCTGTGGACCACTTTTCCACTCTCGCCGCCTCTCCACTGTAACAGTATTATTAAGTTCCAATATACCTACTGTTCTCTCCGCATAACACAAATAACGCCCTTGGCAATCGGTATAGCGCCTGCCTCATTATCATATTTATTTAAAGTACCGTGTGACCCATTTCATTCTGACATGGGTTCCTCTCGTCATGATCGAGCGGCCCCGTATTTAAGGGTAGTCTCCGGAGATGCTGCTGCAGCGCGTAATGGGAACATTACTTTTTAAGCATATAGTCACAGGCACTGTCCTTGTCATTTAAATGAAACAAAGAAACACTTCTATCCAACTAAGCATCGTTATTGGTTACAATACTGCGTTATTACAGATACATTCATAGCAGACGGTGAAGCCCTGGATCTTTCTTTATTGGAAATCCAACTCACTCGATCGATGATCCGTCATGTAAGCAATACGAGATGAAATACTGAAGACGTCTGCCCGGTGATACAGCGCATGGAGTCATGTCGGTGAAGGGAGAGGGCCGCGGTGCCGCCTCTCCGTAACGCGACCACTCTAATGGACCGCATCTGATGAATGGTCCTGATTGCACCAATAACACGGGGAGAAATCTGTCCGACTGCCAGCTACACACAGCGCAAGCTTTAATGGCTCGAATCTGTCACCTGCACGTCTCGGGGCGACCCCGCTTCGCAAACGGCCCGCTGACCTGTGGCCGGTACCGGAAGATTAATGGCGGCGCTACCGGTCCATCTCTGATCGGAGTTATCGAATTGTTTCCCTTGGATACGTTTCTCAGGACTTGGCCCGACGTCTGGGCCGTATTGATCCGCCCCCGCTTGCAAATTTATGGTTATGTTTCTTCAATTTGCACAAAGGCAAAAATATTGTTGTCTCTGCTGGCATCAGTCAATGACTTCCTGCAGATGCGTCTCCAGCCTATCTGGTCCCTCGGTTCCCGGGGGGATCGGATCCTCATCTTTTGGGACGACGTGAATGTCATCGCTGTTACTTTATCCTTCTAATTGACCGCGACCTTCTCGGTGCTTTACATTTTAGGGAACATTTATTGACGGAGCTTTCTCTTTTCGGCGCTTTAAGTACCGTGCGTGCTGATATGATACGGCAGCCTGCGGATCACCGGTTTGTTGTTTCCAACTATTCAGACTTCCTCGCTCCGCTTGAGTCGGGGGCGGTGGCTTTTTAGTCGGAGCGTCTTATAGGATTTTGGAAACCAAAGCCACAGCGTTTTCCTTTGGAACCCTATAGCCTAACCCACTCGGCCCTACAGACCCCAAACGTTAGCCTCACATTGATTTAACCTCAGCTCCGGCTGTAGCTTCAGATTTAGCTCTTCCCCCCAACCTGGCAACCCCCGCCCGCCCTCCATCCCCGCGCTGTCTCGTTTAGCTTCGTTGCGCGGGGGTTTCATTACCCCTGCCTCAGTCAAATGGCCGGGAGCTCTGGACTGATATTTCAACTGAGACATAATTAATGAGATATGCACGTCTGGTTCTCTCTCCTCCGAGCAAAGCACCGTGAGACGTCTGCTGGGAGTCGAAGGCCGGCAAGAGGAGCGGAGTCTTGTTGCAGATACCGAGCAGGAGAACCGCTAACAAGCTTTTTAATGTTCTGTTCTTTAACGGGGAACAAAGAGCTGCATTGACGTGGAATTGGCTGAACTCAACGTATAGATTAAGTGTTTGGAACTCAACTTAATGAGGATGGAAATAATATGATTCACAAGGAAGTAGCGGTGTTGCGATACATCGGTATTTATGATAACCCGGATCTTTAAAACAAATGTTGATGTTTAAGACATAAAATACAATACGTGTAAATATTCCAGCTCTTCTTAAATCACCTTTTTTTAATACAATTAGGGTTATAGACTCTCTTTCCGCCTTCCGACACTGACATTTGAGTGTCATTAACGAAAAGATGAATTTCAAACATTTCTATTTATTGAAAATGATTTTGTCTGCAATAAACGTGGAGTGAAAGTCTGATTTCAGGTCAGACCTAAATGGACTTAAACATTGTTTTATTACTAAATGAAACGACCGACACATGCAGAAAATATGAGTAACACATCATTGTGTAATCGTATGATGCATTCCCAAGGGTTTGTCATCATCATCTTTAGAGCTGAAACCATTGTTCAGTCATATGAGAGAAATTCAACCGCAACAATTGAAAAAAAAAAACAGATTAATCTTTCAATCACAATGAAGTTGAATATTAATTGCAATCATGATTTGGGCTTCCCACGATTAAATGAGCGTGACGTTCTTAAATGCTCCAAAACAAAATGTGGAGAAAAAAACACATCTTAAGTCTGATTTAGAAACAAATACTTGTACATTAGCAGAGCTGTAGCTCGACGTGCCAGCTGTTCTGGGACCGGTTGCTCCATCTTCATCAGCTTCAGGTTCCCTGCATGTGAAAGTGATTCAGCTCTTGGCTTCAGAATCCTTTTCTTAACTTTCCTCATCGCACGTTGAACGCCGTCGCAGCTCTGCGTGTGTAAAAGTTGAACTTTGTCCAAGTTGCTCTCGGATAGCGAGAGCCAGAAATGGAGAAGTGAATGTAAAGCCGGCAGCGCTGCTAAAAGGTGAGCATCACCAGTCAGACGCATGTTTTATTCAACAGGCTGTCTGACGCCGCTGCACACTGTGCTGCTTTCGCTCATGTATTTGAGTTGTTTAAAGCTCTGGAAGCAGAGTTGCAAACACCACAATTACAACAAAACACAATCTTTTTTTTTCTCCTGTAATGACGGCTGCGGCACCGCGGAGCAACATGGTTGTGTTTAGGAGCAGCTTTCTGGCTCCTGATCAATTAATGTTTTTCAGTTTTACCACATCGTGTCTTCAAGATACACAAAAATAACTTGGAGTAACCTTATAATGGCTTTTGTGCTTGTTTATTCCTGCTGGTACTGAGGTGAGTTATATTTCGTGAATAAGTCAGAGGATGGAGAGGTTAAATGTGGAATTGATCTTCATAACGAATCTTTTAGAAAAGTGTTTTTATATCAGCTTATTTGTACATTGTTATTTCTCCACATTTCTCAGTGAGTTGGGAGATTATCCTTAACCAGCAGCAGAGTTAAAGACACACAAAATGTTTTCTGACCTTTAGCCGCTGAGACTCCATCCCATTATCACCTGCCCACAGTTGGCATGTTTCACGCCCGATCGTTTAATGGACATTTCTCCCCGCCAAGTCTCACGCGAACACACTTTTCTATTATCTCCCGTTGTCGCGGCGCAACGACGGTCCAGATGTTTCCGTGCAGATTCCAAACAACCCGTTAAACAAAGCGAGGTGCGATTCAACTCGGAAAAACTTGACGTGCGTTTTAACTCGGGGGAGCTAGCTGCCGTGCTAATGATGCGCGATTACCCACAATGCACCCCCAGATTTACAGTGCCGGGGCCTTAAACAGCAACGTCTTACCACGCGGTTAAGATGCCCAATAATTGAGGAAACAATCCCTTATTATTTCATCTCCTCCGCCTCCTTTGAATTGTTTTTTTTTTTTTTTCTCCCCGCGCCGGTTGCTGGAGTGAAGCGACGTGCCGGGAGGTGACAACGCGCAGCAAAAATATGGTTAACACGTTTCATGTGACACTTCAATTTCCTCTCTGTCAATCAGCGCAGCTGCTGCATCTCTCTTATTGCTCTGCTCGAGTGACAGCGAGTGATGGATCTGGTTCTGGGTTTCCCGGCAGAGATGTGTGATTACGTGGTTGAGCGTGCAAAACCCGCCTTCACCCGCTCGGACTGCGCTTGCTCATGAAACACGAGAGAGACACACATTGAGACAACGCCACGTCTTGAAATACAACAGATTGCTATATTGGGTGACGTGAAAAAAAAAAACAACCTTAAAGCAGTGAGCGTATTTTAATCCTGGACCTTTTTTTTTTTTTTTTACACGGCTGCTTCCAAAATAATCTGAAATTCCCCATGGAAATTGATTTTGTTTACAGTGAATCCTGCAGGAATGTGTGCACGGCTCGCGGCGGGCCGCTCCCTCGCGCCCGCCGTGGCCTCGGAGAGAGATTGCCATAAAAATGGCGCGTCCTGAAGAGACAGCCGGCGGCGTTGCTGAGTCGACAGCCCCACTGTGTCCTAGAGTAGTCCATTAGCTCTACCTGCCCCTTTCCTCCACAGGATCCCCACAGCACTAAATGAAGCCAGGCATATTTTCATCTTCCTGACAGCCCGGCTGTGGCTGCAGCCGTGGGAGATGGAGGTCTGCGGCAGCCGGCACATTCTGCCGCATTTCTGTTGGCATGATTGGCCCAGATGCCGATCCACAGCCCGCCATATCATTCACTCTGGTCTTTTTTTGTTGTTGTTGTTGCTGTTTTAGAATTCATTAACAGAGCGAAGCGATGGGGGGTTGTGGTCACCTTTACATGACACAGTCAGTACATTGCTTACGCTTTGCAGAAGAATCACCTTCTTGAACACCTTGACTGTTGGATTTATGAGGCTGAAGTGCTTTGGAGGCAGAAATTGAAATTAATTGGGAGATGCCAAAACCCCAATGGAAAGGCAAAGAGGTGAGCTGATGTTTTAAATCAGTTGTCCAAGTTAGCTGGTTAACCTCAGCTTTCTCTACACGTCTGCACCTCTGCACATGTTCTCAGACCCCATGAAGTGCCGGCTGAAGAGTATCACGAGTCTTAGGAATGTCATAACTCCAGAGCAGTAGTACACGTGGCTGTTGACAAGAAGAAACATTAGTTTTTCATGAAATATAAAGAAGCTGCAACACAAGTTGATACTGATACAGATACTGCACGTTCTGACAGTGTGATTCATCTTTTTGCTGTTTTGACGACCAAATAATCTTTGCTCAAAGTCCATTCGCTGGCTCTTTTTTTTCTCCTGGACCTTTCACCGGCATCCCGTGGTCTTAATTAGCGGATGGAGTTCGCTCAGTTTGAGTAAAGCCAGAATTATAAGAACATCTCTGTGTCTCTACGCAGAGATGATCATAAATGTAATATCCGGATATGTATTACAATGAAACAGCGCGCACCAAAACCATGAAATTAGTATACATTATGCCACTTTTGGCGTTATTGATTGTACATCGTACAGAGGGCAAAATTATCATACATATACGATATGTAACGCACTCCTGGCCACGCTCCAGCAGCTCTTTTTGCTTCACTTGTAATCATTTAATCTATTGCTAATATACAAGTATTGATTAGTGCGGCTTGAACCGCCCCACTCCTCATTTTCTCCTTTAAGTTTCACCTTATTCCACACTGTGTTCCACGTTTACCAGTATATCATGTTTCACCTTATTCCTCCACATGAATTTGATCCATTATGAAAATACAATTATTGATTAGTGCAGCTTAAACCTCCCTCTCACTCCTTGTTCTCTCCTCTAGTCCGTTTAAATAAATGCAATTATTATATTATTCCACACTGTGTGACACATTTACCAGAATGTTCTGTTTCTCATGAATGTATCGTCATTTAATCCATAATTAAATACACAAGTGTTGATACGTGCGGCTCGAAATCATCACAAGTATGAAAGAAAAAAGCCACGCAAAGCTCTCTGAATGACACGTTTGCAAATGTGCTTATGTGGAGCAAGGACGCTCACATTCAGTGCTCATCAGTCGACGCCGGTGGAAACACGAGGGCGGCTTTGTGCGCAATTTATCAATGAATGTCATCGTGAAGTTGACTGAATGCACGCTGAAAAAGAAGAGACGACATTTCATATACTTATGCCACTGCATACAGATCATGTATAAATCAATAAGGAAGAAAAAAAAGAGTTGTTGTGCTTTTATTCATATTCTGACAAAAGTTATTTTACTGCCATTTAAGTTTGCTGCTCATATAACTCACCAAAAGCGTTGTGTTTTTAGTTTTCTTCCCTCGCTCTGCAGCGTTAACCCAACCATCTGCCTCCAGAGTCGCTCTGCCGTCTGAAGAACGTTTTCAGAACAAAAACTCCAATCTGCAGAAATGAATGCCACCCCACAACAGCCAGCTATAATACACCTGCAGTATTTATGTGCATTTTTGAAGCTGCAGATGCTCGGGGAGAAAGCTTTCAGAGGTGTGGAGGAGTTGGGTTTCTTAAACCCACGCCGGCCCGTATAAAAGCCAACCGCCCACCCCGAGTTAAAGATACATTTCAATGTGTCTGTTTGCCCAAAAAAAAATTGACTAAGTGAGACATCGAATAGAAAAGTGTGTAGTCGAGAGCCACGCGTGCCATTGTGTCACCCTTTTAGCGCAGTGTGTAGTCGACACAGAAAAGCACACTTCCTCGGAGAGCTCCCACAGAAATTTGGTACAAAGGCCACATCCACTCACGTCCACTGTGGGTGTTTTTCCACTCAACGTTGCAGCTGTCATTCAAAAGAGCGTAAAGAGTTTTGAGTTTAGCTTTCCTCCCCCTCCCCACCTCCTTCACTCACAGCTTTAATTCGTGGTATTATTTTGGAGTCCCGGCTGTGAGGACGCAGGTTGCCGAGAGTCAACGTGTCGTCCTCCCTCCGGTGCGAGGGCGATAATGAGACCGGGAGACGCGGCATGAATAACTCCGTGAACTCTTTTTCATTTCCTTAAATCTCTGCCCACAGGCCAATCCAGTAACACTGAGTCATTATTTTCCATCAGTTTCTGCTTGCTACTTGATCACACATATCGCCTCCTATGGGGTAGGATAAAGAAGGGGAGAAAAATCCACTGCACAAATGAAAAATTAAAAAAAAAAGCTTCGTAATTCAATATCTTTAATAAAGATGCTGAACAAATGTCCTCGTTAAGCCTCGTGGAGGACGATTAATTGCAGATTTCCTTGCGAGTTCAAGCCCGCGGGCCGCTTGTGGCTTCAGGCTACCGGACCGTCGAGGTACGAGCGTCCGCCTCCGCTTCGGGTTTTGACCGAGCGTGACGAGCCTCGCAAAAGGCGCGTGTTCCTTTTATCGCCTTTCCTCATTTTCTTCCCCTTAATCTGGTCACCAAGCCGACTCCCCACTGCGGTGCTCTGCAGTATCCTCTTTCATAAAATCCCAGGTTTGATGTGCTTCCCGGGGACCTAGTAAGTGCTTGGCAGCGAACACGCGCTAACGCGGATTCAGCAGGCCGACACTATCGCTCCTCCAGCGAGAGGCTAAAGCACTCACGGTTGATTTAATCACTTAAGATACACGGAGGTTCTGTTCATGTCTCCACACCTGCTTTTAAAAGCTTCGCCGCACACAAAAGGTTAATCTGATATCGTCACCTTCTGAGACTCTTCTATCGAAGTAGCGTCGCAAAAAAATTATTGTGATATACAGAAGTTTCAATACCAGTGCGTACAACAACATTTTATTAAAATCCACCTATTACATTTATCAGGATAAAGTTACTGTACACAGTACCGTCGCCCAATAATAAAAAAGATTTATGAATGCATCGTAATGTAAATCAGTGCCACCTCGGTTATTGTTAGCTGTTAGCGCTGTTATTTAGCCGCTTTAAGCTAACGTTAACTAGCTCTACTTCTGCCGATTTCAACAGATACTTGTTGTTCACAATGTAGCATTACCAGGGAAAATACTGGGTCCATGAGAGCGTTTAACCCGGGGTGTGTAGCACCAATCTGGCAGGATGTGCGTTTCAGGCTGCTAGTAACACGTGTTGTTGTTGTTGTTATGATAATGTGATATCGGACCAGATCGGAAGATTTCCAGAAAGGGGAAATCTTCTATCACTCATGCAGAGGAATTATGACCTGCATCTGCAGCTTTCCTCAGCTTCCCTGAGCTTTAAAGTGAGTCTCATCTTAGTGTTTAGTTTCAGACAGATGAACAAAGTGGAGCATTTAACCAATATTGTCCTCATGAGTTGGTTAGACCAAAAAAAAAAAGTTGAATAATGGACTTACCTTGACATTCATTAGACGTCTTTTTAACCTTTGGTGACTTTAATCTTTAATGTAACAATTAATTACCAATGACGATTAAACTGTTGACTATTACCGAGACGTCCCAGCACAGTGTTAACGGACACTTCCCGGCCCTGAGAGTATTTTTCATTGAAAACGGTCTATTAAAATGACCCGCATGTTATGCCAGCGATGTCGCAATTATTTACAGCCATAACTGCTTCATCTGTAATTTATTTTTTTACAGCTTTTGCCTCGAGACACACTTCTAAGGAATTCACAATTCGATATTATTTTCTACTCTATTTTGTGTTTTTGATATCTCAGTTATGAGTTATTTTACAAAACAAAATCGTGTAAGTCTTTTTAACTGGGAGAAAAGAGATTACGGCTCCCGTGACTTTCCCTCTAATTTGTGTCTCCGGCATCCACAGCGCAGGGGGCGCGGCTGTGGGATTTCCTCGCTCCAATGATGAAGTAGTTGTGAAAATGTCAAGGGCTCACCGAGGACTCAGTTTGTAGCCGTGAAACACGAGGACAACCCACCCCGACATAGAAACTATGAGAGGGAAAGTGAAAGAGCATGTGTGTGCTTAATGTGCGCTGCTTTGCTCTCGCACATTCCCCAGCTCTCATTATTTATTTAGTCAGAGTACACTCTTAAAGCAGCGTGACCTTTTCACACAGAACCTCATTGAAGTGGCTTGTGTTGCCGTCAGCCGGCCCTAAAATGCTTCATTCATACTCCACGAAGGCGATGATGATCCCCGGTGTCATAACCTGTGAGGGCACACGCCGAGCCGCGGAGACGGTCCTCTCGTAGCTCCGACGCAAATGACAACGAGGGAGGAAATATGTATGAAAACAATATGGGCTCCTTTCCCGGCAATTAGTCTTGACTGAATCGATGAGCGGCTGGATTGTCTTGTTTTTCCAGCGCTGCTCTCGGCTCGCGCATCGTATTGGTACACAAGTCATTTTGTGTGAAATTGATATCAGATTTGTTTAGAAAAGATCTTTTGCAGGGGTCTTCTCGAAGCCACTGCTCGCGGTAGAAAACGCAGCCTCTCAGATTAAGTGCCTCAGCTGCATGTTCACCTCCATCTTTGGAGACATTTCAATGACGATACAGGCTGAGACATTGTTAAAAGGGGAGGGGGTGGCGGTGTCCGTTTACCCAGGAGAGAGCCGGTGTAATCCATCAGCCCGGCTGCTGCCCGTTCAGCACAGCCGGCCCCAGCTGCCGACTGCTAACCACCCCTCCACCTCCCTCCCTCCATCCCTCTATCAACATCTCTCTTTCTGTCATGATCTGCCTCTCGCCACACGCTGTGTAGCAACACTGTACACTAAGAGCTTCCCTACATTTTTATAATGTACGCCTCATCACAGATAATCTGCAGATGACCTGACCGCGCTAACAGCAGCATATACATAGAGAAACCATACAAATATTTAATGTTAAGTGATGCATTATATACACCACATGCTGCCTTGCAGTGCAGTAACCAGACGGTTTCATGTGTGTGTTCGGCTGGAATAGAAATCTTAAATCTTTCTACATATCTCGTATGTAGACCAACACCCACAAACCGTTAGTGTCTCTCAATACGTCTCTCAGCTTCTTGTGCGGCACTAAACGCATGTGTTCCTATTGAAGATGTAAATCTTCAAGAAAGATGGGTCACAAATACAGTTTAATTTTTTAGAAAAGAAGGTTTCTAAAACAGCTGGTGCATTTTGCCGGGGGAATATTTTCAGCGGTGGATTGATTCACATTCTGTGTGTGGAATTGCCTCAAAATATCAGCCTTTACTCGACTTTTTGGGGAAATTTGGGTAGATCAGAAGATAGATACCGCTCTCATGTCTGTCCTAAAGCCAGCTGACGATTAGCTTAGCATAGGCTAAAGACTGCAAACCAGAGAACAGCTAGCTTGTTGTCATCAGCTTTTGCCTACCAGCACTTCATAATCACGGTAATAATGGTCTCCTCTTCTAAATTCTTGCGATCCTCACCAAAGCGTGCTGAAAAAGAAAGAGCTCAATATGTGGTGTTTAAAATGATTTATAGATAAAGACAGAAAACAAAGATCTGAACGGATGCTCTATATCTGTCATTATTTTGTAGTCTGATCATTTGAAATAAATCCTGTCATTCATTAAAGTTACGGTGGTCTTGTTTTGCCATTAGCTGCCAAAGTTAGCTAGCTTAGCTAGCTAGCGGCGCAACAACTACACAAACACATTGTAACAATTATATCGCTGCAGTCAGATCAAGAGAAGACGACGAGATATTTCTCATGGTCAAATAATTCCCCCCCACACACACACACACATATTTAGTTTCCTGTCCTGGCTCTTTCCGCTAAATTTAGCACCTGTGTGCCATTCTTAGTCGAGCCTCGGCTCCAAAGTGAAAGGTGCACAGAAAAGTAAAAGTGAACAATGCTTTGGGTGCGTGTGCTTGGAAATAGGAGTTCAGTGGGTATCAATTGCTTGTCCATTCAAGGATATCTCTTACTGAAACTCTATATGCCGCCACGGGACACTGAGTCGCCGCTGAAGTACCGTTCACTGCGTTGTCCAAACCTCGTCCGAGGCTGTGAGGAGTTCATACGAGGAGGGATGTGGTGTTCTGCCTCCTGTAAGGGAGGGAAACCCAGAATGCCGAGCGGTTGAGAGGCGATCATACGCACAAGTGACTGTACTTAGAAGACTCAGAAGTTCAGACACAAAGCTTCATCTTGAGTCATTTGCGGCTGCTCTTTTATTGAGGTCAAGTCTCCTCCAGACAAATGATGTCGCCAGAAAAAGTATCCCATACAAGTTATTATGAAGAAATATGAGCGCCAAGAGAAATGATCGGACTTGCCGTATTAATATTTGATCAGTGTGAAATCATTTTAATCTCCTTTTGTAATTAAACTTTTGACAGTCGTGTAATGGAGGTTCGGCAAAAGAAATGTGGAAAATATCACATAACTATTTAATTAGTTCCCGAACTCATTAGAGAGTTTCCGCGTATATACGTTGCCTATAAATCTGGTGATTCATGTGAAAGTGACACTGCGGGTCATTTGGAACAGAAAAAAGACAAATGTTTTGTCCTTTTTGTGTGTTAAACTTCAATAATGATGCAGAGTACAAATAAATTATGTCTTATTTCTTAATTTATAGCGACAAAAAAAGAAAGATGCTTAGGCATTAAAGAGCTTAATGGTCTCCTCTTCCTCCTCCTCCTCCTCTGCTCAGAGTTGCCGCCTCAGTGGGGACAACCTGTCACAGGGCAACAGGAAAAAGAACCGGAGTCTATTCAACAAACACAAAATAGAGCTGTTGGTTTTCGCTCCCCTGTGGAGTGGAGTTTGCGGTCAAAACATTTTCCTTTCAGCGAGCATCTATAAACTGTGCGCCGGAGATTTGTCCCGCTGTGTATCTGAAAGCTCAGATCATGCCATCTTCCATATAACAGTTATGCCCTTTTACATTTTAAGCCAATGCTTGAAACTTAAGTGCAAAAGGCAGAATAAGCTTCAGCTCCCCAGATCACAAAAAAAAAAGATAAATAAATCACAAGCAGCCAAAAACAAGAAGCACAAAAGTTTTGGAGCCTCAGCGGCATTGAAAAATTCAGGTGACCAAGTTTTTTTTTCTCCCTCATAGGACGCATTTCATCCGTGCAGCCGCCTTAAGTAACTCTGTTAAGGCGGTATGGAGTCGCCCGTCCCTCCTCACAGCCCTCTGAGACTCATTAGGACCTCCCTCATACCTGCACAGCTTGTCATGGTCTCCCTGAGCAGGAAGACCGGGATCCTCTGCGCTCCAAAAATGTCAGAATCCTGTCTTTTAATTAATAATTCCAGTTTCTCCTGCGAAGCTATTTTCTGCACACAAACAGGTCAAAGTCAAATACATGAGAAGTATTTTGTTCGGTGTAATTATTAATTCTTCGCAAGCCATTACAGAAAGGATGCCCTCGTCTATAATGGACATAATGGGGAAGTAAAGTTAATAGTCTCATTGTTTGACCACCACGTTTGAAAGCTTGAATAATAAGTCATCTGCAATGTATTAGCCTCACAAAGAGCATGCACTACTACAAAATAATATTTTCTTCTAAACATCTGCACAATTTGACTGCATTTCTTTAATGAGAAGTAAAGAAAGGAGGCGAGTCCAGTTAAATAAATCAGATTTGACTTATTTCCTGTTTATTCTTTCTCACTTTTTAACCGTAGAGGAGCTTTTACATTTACAATTAGATTTAAATGTCAAGGAAGTGTTGGATCAGGATCATTCATATGTGTTCCTCTCAGGTGTTTTAGCCATGCTTAGCTCCAGGAATGTCTGTTTGTTGGTTCATCACTTTGGTCCAGACTGAAGCATCAGCGCGTTAGCATCGTCATCGCGACCATTTTGCCATACTCAGTTTTACATTTAGCCCAAATCAACACTTTATTATTGATTTTTTAGACTGTATTGTCAAAGAGAGAGAGAGAGAGAGAGATAACAGCATGTTATACAGCGCAGCGAATCAATCAAAAAGCATAACTGCCCTAACTCAACCTTTTATATATATAATTATAGCAACATCATATCATAACTGCATAAAATATCAATCACAGTGGTTTTCCACCAGGTAAAAATGAATTCAAACGTCCTTTTTTGCTTTCTGAAAGAGCGTCCGATGAGTTAACATATTTTGGCACGGTGAGAAACTGTTTTACTGCATAAGAATCCAGCATGCGTGCACCGACTAATGCTAACAGACAGAAGCTATTCCTGCTGTCACAAAGGAGGCTGAAAGATAAATGACTGTAACATCTCAAGAGCAGGAAGTGATGTCGCAGTATTTTACTATTTTATTGACTGTGGAGTCTAAACAACCTTCCTCGCTGACAAGCTAACAATGAACCGAAGGTAAGGACACAGAGTATAAACCTCTGTATTTATTTCAAACTATGAATACTTATACATAGATACAGGCTGCTGTGGCTCAGGAGGTGGAGCGGCCGTCCGCTGGTCGGATGGTTGTTGGTTTGATCCCAAAGGGTTTGCAGATCCACATTCAGGAGTCAGGAGACACAACGAGCAAACCTGTAATAAAGAAAATTGGATCGACGGGACAGATTCAGGGCGTTTTACCGCCTATTAATCCCACATACAAAACTGTCAGATAATCTCTGGTAATAAAACAACGCAGGATGTATTTGCCGAGCTGATCCAGAGCGCCTGTGCCAGCGCCTCGCCGCCGGTGCCAAACACCACGTCTGTCTGTGTAGACACGGGTGTGCGGCTCCGCTGGAGAACATCAAGTGCTTTATTTCATTTGCAATATTGATCTCTTTTTTTTTTTCTTTCTTGTTCTTGGATTGCTTGATGCTCACTACCATGAAAAGATGACAAACTGCAATCTAATTGATTTGGCTCAGCTCGGGAGCGGGGAGGTTGACTGAGCTTTCAGAGGACAAGCGGAGCGCTGAGAGGCGGCGCGTTTGCTTAACGCCGCGCTGGAGAAACGTGGGGAAATAATATGCATGCGATGATATCATAACCACAGTTTAATGCCTCTCTAATGCACACTGACTTAGTGTGGAAATGAATTTCTCTATTTACCAGAATCTGAGACGGAGTGTGTGTGTGTGTGTGTGTGTGTGTGTCCGTATTGTGTGTGTACATCCAAACCAGCGCCCGAATGCTTTTAGCAGCCACTTACGCGCTTTTTCGTGCATTTGTCTGCAGTTTTAATTGACACGCGATGAGTAATTGAAAAAAAAAAAAAAATGGAGGAGGTCTGGTCGTTACCAGTTATGATGATTCAGTGTATTTTGATAATGCAGCCCGAGATGAGGCCTTGATAATGATGTACATTAAAGCTGCACAGTTTTCATTTTCATCCTCGGATTTTCATTTCGGATCCCCCCCCCCCCACACCCTTTCACAGCCTAATGACAGTTTTATGGGAAACTTCATTAGGCGAAAGGGATGTCGAACCGATAAACATCAGCTCGTGTTAATTCTGGGATAAAGTGGCCATGCTGTGGTCCTTTCATGTTAACGTCCAGGTTTGTATTAAAGGTTGGGGTGTGACCAGATGGATGATTTATTGTTAATTAACTCATGTTTAACAGGAGTTATCTTTCCATTCTTTTTTTTTTTCTCGCTGTTCATTTGGGGACTTTGGGTCCACCGTCTAATGAAGAGGAAAGCAGCACCGGCGCTGTGGATAAACAAAGATGGTGATTCATCTCAGATGTAAGCAGAGAACATTTAAGTGGGCGTCGTCTAGTGTTGAGTTCAATGTATTGGATTCGGGATCATGCAGGCCTTTTTTTTTTTTATTAAGTATCAGATCTCAGTCATTATGCTCATCCTTGACCGCAGATACGTACAAAAAAAATGACCCTGCAATCGCATTATGTTCTCATTACATGTGTTATTTTAAAAACGCCTTCCTCCTTCAGCCTTAGTTATGGCAGAGTTTCACGTCACTCTGCATGAGGCTTGAAAATAACATGCAGGTACAAATACTTGTTTGCATACTCGCCTGCATACTTTCTTTTTACCCAGAGAATTAAAAAGTATCAGCAATAGGCGGCAGAACAGGGCATCAGTGGACGACGGCAGATTATATTCCTCATTTGAAACATGAATCAATCGATAAAAACATTATTATTATTATTGTATATATCTTTTATCTTTCATCCTGCTGTTTTTTACTTATTTTGTTGTAAGTTGCTGCTACCCCGACACCAAATTTCCCCTCGGGGATTAATAAAGTATATATTCATTCATGCATTCAAAATCCAGAAAACTGCAATGGAAACAGTTAGCAAATACATCATTTTCTGCATGAAGGATGTGACTTAACACTTCCACATAACAGAAATAACATATTTCCAGCGTCTTTCCCACGTCCTGGTCTTTAGAGGACTGGCGCTCTCTTAATCCTGTTGTTTTGTTGCACCTTTTCTTCTGCAATGAATTGAATGACACCCGACCTAACAATTAGCGCAATAACTCTTTATCTCTACGTTCCCTAATATTCACATAACAGAAAAGATGGAAACACACGTTCATTTTCATCTTCTTTTGCTGAATTTGTGGGGAAATTCGGTTGAAGTTTGTGCTAAATTTGGATGGACACCTGGCCAATCCAGTGTGTGAGGTGCGTAGAAACACCTGTTTGCTGCGGAAAGGCCTTCCAACAGCTGTTCCCAGCGTCTCCCGTCGACTGTCCCTTCGCTTCCCTGCAGTTTCCCTTCTGCCTGTGGTTCGGTACAATAAGGAAAATTGAATTAGGGCTTAAAGAGGGAACGCGTTTTAATTTATAACCACGGGATGCAAGCAGGAGGAGAAACAGGAAACAGTCTCCTCGTCTACGGGCGTCAGCTCTGAGTGTCGACAGCAACCAACAAACACACGTTTATTATTCTGAGACAACAGCTCGGCGATAGCGACGTGTTTCTCAGCCGATATTGTTGTTGTTTTTACTGTTTTGCGTGGAATTTAAACAGAGACCAAGATCAGCAAGAAAAAAAAGACACAATTCGACGATCAGTTGACTCGATGGCGAGATTTGACCAATCAGAATCGACGATGTCCATTCTTAGTCGGGAAAACCTCTACTGTATGTTGTTGATGTCAATAGTTTAGTTTAGTCAGCTGTTTACCTCACTTCACATCCTGACGCATCGTCCTCACTGTTTATTGACACTTGCAGACTTTCAATGCTGCCGTAAAGATGCTGCAAAGCTGATTTGTTTTCATATTACATTTGCTTTCTTGTCGCTAATGTTTTCAATTGATTTATTTTCTTTAAAAAAAATCTAAGCCAATGAAAAACAAAAGGAATAACTCAGTTTCACCAAACTTCCCTTTTTTAGAAACCACATAAAAGACGCTACTTTCTGCAGAAAACTAACAATATTAAACAAATGTCATAGCTCAGACTTTAGTGGACAGTGTTTTGCTCAAGGTCGCTGAGGACACGTGCCTCTTTTATGAGGGAATCCTGCCATGTTGATATTTTACTCAACACCATCTCCAATAACATATTTACATCATGGAAACCCTCTCAGATATCTGGCCTACAGTAGCCATGCAAATACATCAATCTATTGTGCAAATAACAGAATATGTCATGATGAGAATTTTTTTTTTTAACTATATGTGTGGGAATTTTACAGGGTTGAGGATCAAAGTCATTGCATATTCAGCATTTTTTTAGGCCACAGTTTTGAATGTTCTATAAATTTGCTTGGGAACTTACATCCGCTGTGTTTAGCACGTGTCAGCAAGTTATACAGCGTGCGCTATTATAATATTCATTAACACACCTAACACTCCTGTTGTGAGTTGATGTGCTGCCAAGGTCAAGTTTTTTTTTTTTTTAATAATCAGTAGAATTTGTTTTCTCTGGTAAATATGCATTAATGGACATTTTATAGTTTTTTTAACAGCTCAGCAAAAGTGTCCACCAACTGCCAAAAAAAGTCTACTTTATCAAAGATGAAGTAAGAGCTGATTCATGACACGGTAACTCTACCAACTCCCTGAGTTTGTGTCCAACGCTTGCATCGTGCATCTTTATCACCTGAGGAGCATGAGGTGGTCGATGCGTTCCCTTCCTTTCATGTTTCATGGAGGCTTCTGAACCTCCGTGGACTGCTCGGTAAAAATATAAGCGCTCCTTCTTTCAAAAAGGACCAGTATGGCGAGATAATGCACCGACGTTTTGTCATGCGGGGGAAGGGAAATCCTGGAAACCTGTTAGGAGGGATCCTTTTGAAGGACACCGCATCATTTCTCATGAGTATAGTGTGTTGGCGCCTTCTCTGTCCCTGGTCCTTCACCTAGTTTAAAACGAAATCCCGTTCTCATTCCAAACTCGTCTGGAACAGACACTTTGTCAGACGCCTTGGCGTCGCTTCTCTACGTTAACAAAACCGCCACTTAGTTAGGTTTAGGAAAAACCTAATGGGAGGGTTTCAAATGAGATGGGGTAAAAAGTAAATAATATGACATCAGCACTGAAAACCCAATTAAAGGCAGGGTTGGTAATACATCTTCAAAATCTTGTCAATTATATATATTTTTTTATTCTCATTACTGACAGCAATCAATGAATCAAATGCTCACAAAGAAAGAAAGAAATGCCCGAATGTCCCGATTTGAGGGCCGACCTGCCCATATTCTGCCTCATGCTCGTCCCTCAGGTCTTCCACATGCATCAAGCTTAACAGCTGCGAGTCCTAACAGTAGCCATGTTTGTTATGTTCATAATGATAATTTTTGGAGGAATGGCTCGTAGGTGTTGGCAACTTTCTTGCTAGATTTAGCAACTTGTGGAGCTCGTGTTTCTTGCTGCTTTCATTGGAAACGAGTTGGCAACATTAGGCTGGTTTTTTATTTATTTGTTTGTGCTCTTGCTTGTTTCTCAAGATTACCGACCCGCCCTTTAACCCTAGAACACTCACGTGATTTTCACCCGTGCGATTGTTGTTACGTTATTTTCATTGTGTTGCTTTTGTCTGAGTTGCGTGGGTCCTTCTGTAGCTTCATGCTGCTCACAGACGTTAGTGAAGGTGGGCGTGTCTTAGTGAAGGTGGGCGTGTCTTCCTGCTCCGATCACTGTTTTTTTCTACAGGCACCTGTTCGGGTGATTTTCACCCGACGTTAGTGATAGTGTGACTATTTTTTCCGGATGGGTTTTAACATTAATTAACTTTTCCTTCACAGTACAAGACTCACATGTCCCAGGAACATGTGGACCAAAGAACAAGTTCATAGCTCCTTTATTTATATTTTTAATCATATTTTATTGACGATTCCCACATTTTTCACCGGATTTTGAGCCTTTTTTCAGGGTCTCCCCGTGATACCTGTTTATGGTTTTATGAGAAGTTCTATAGGAATAAAAGAAGTGTACTTCAACTTGCCTTGTATTGTTGTATTTGAATATATTTCGATGAGAAGTATATTTTATCAGGTACATTATATCGGGTGAAATTCACCCGACGTTAGTGATAGTGTTACTATTTTTAATGTTAGTGTTCTCGGGTTAACCCTAGTACACTAATGTTAAAAATAGACACTATAGTGTCTCGAAACGCTTTGGGGACACGAACACCGGTCTCCTGGTTGAAAGTCCTGTGAATCTATCTAACCCACCACCTTCCCACTGCATGTGTTTTCCATTTTTGTCTTAATACGAAGTCATCACACTCTGGAGGCATGTTCTCTGAACACTTCACACTGTAGTTACTTGAAAGCCCAGAGTGTCTCCTACGGGTGCTGAAGGGTGTCTTGTGTGTCGTCGGTATCAGATACCGAGGGGCGAGAGCAAAGCGTCGGTGTTTGACGCCCCTTTAAAATGCCACACGCGACCCCAATAATAATGCCACGTTATCGCAACAGGCACAACTCCGGATACTTGCAAGACGCTCACAGTTGATGCCGCGACCTATAAAAACCTCCATCTATCACGCTCTAATGCAGCTGCTCAGGATTTCATGGATGAGGACAAATTTGTAAAGCGGAAATCCTCTGGCAGGTTGAGAACGGTTTGATAATCTCCGTGCAAGCAAGTCTTTAAATGAACAGGTGCCAAGATAAATGCACCCTGCAACTATCTTAATGATAAGCAAACAACGCGGGCCCGAGGTTTATGGAACGCTGTCACACCAGCGATGGAGCCTGTAGCGGTCCTGGCGTCTTTGAGGCGAGTGGAGGCTTTAAAAACAAGCTTGTGCACTTGAAACAACGCCGCCACCCAAGGGGATCTTGAAGGAACTTTAATGTTCTTACTCAACCGTTTTAAATTTGTGACACACCCCGAAGGGTGACGAGCATTCCTCAAGATCCCATGATTTTTTGCAGAGAAAATGTTCTTTTGTATTTGTCTAAATCAGGGGTGTCAAACTCATTTTAGTTAAGGGGCCGCATGCTGCCCATTTTGACCTCAAGTGGGCCGTACCAGTAAAATCACAGCATAATAACGCATACATAATGACAATATTACTCTCTGTTTAAATCATTGTTGGAGGTTTTTGGATGATAAACCCTGTTTTAAGGTCTTTCTTCAATAAACTAGAAACATAAAGACCAACAATTCAGACATCAGCCCACTGTTTACCTGCCTGGGCTCTCCTCTGCAGACTCCCTTGCAGTTAGGCAATATTTTTAGTAAAGTCAGTACTGTGATTAATTGTATCTGTGGCTCAATGGTTACCATGTATGTCTTACAATCAGAGGATCAGTGGTTCAAATCCATACTGAGGTTTTTTTTTTTTTTTTCAATTTTTTTTCAATTTTTTTTTTTTTCAATTTTTACAATTATCCTGCGGGCCGGACTGGACCCCCTGGCGGGCCGGATCCGGCCCGCGGGCCGTATGTTTGACACCCCTGGTCTAAATGCTCTAAATTACCACTGAGTTTTGGTGGGATTAAGATCATCAGCCTCCATAAGAAGACGAGGCAGGACTTCCACAGAACGGAGTCCCTGACTGGCCGGATGTGTTTATGATGCTTCGCAGGCCGGAGCTCCGAAATGAAAGAGGCGCCACTCGAGGGGTTCTCTGTCTTAATCCGCGGACATTATCTCTACACTGTAAGCGGGTCTTGGCTCGTTACCTCGCAGTCGAGAGCCAGGCTGGCAGGGTTTCAGGGAGAGAGAGGCAGAAAGGGAGGAGGGAGGGCCTCGCCCGGCCGCCGAGAATGTAATCTCCAGATTAGGGGGCGAGACGAATTCCTGCTGCCAGCCTGACCTTGTCAAGGCAACGGAGGAGCCAGAGTGAAATTGAGATTTCAGGACAGGAGCGAGTCGAGTCGAGTCGGTATATATATATATATATATATATTATTATTATTTTTTGAGCGTTAGTGTTTCTTTTTCAAGGGGTCAAAGCCTTGACACTATGATTCACGCTAAATGCGTGCAGTCACACTGGTAGCACACATGAAATGTGTGTGTGGCAAACTGTATCTGGCACTGACCGCAATGCCTGGAGCTCAGCGGTCTATCAGTCCAGTGCAGTCTGTGTAGGCTGAAGCAAAAAACATACAACGTCTCCAAAGCAACATCGCTTTTCATAATTTATTGAGATTCGAACATTTTGCATTTTGATCTAATATGTCAAGACAGTGTGGATTGGTACGTATACATGGATATAGACTCGGTTGCTCCGTGTTATACCGAGCATGTCTAAGGATTTTAATGCTGCTCTTTTAGACAGTAAAGAAAATGCTGGTGCTAAAATAAAGATTTCTATAATTTAGCAAGTACAAGTATTTGCAGTGCATTCGGGATGCATTGAAATCCCCTGGAAACTTGGTATACATTTTTTATTTTTTCTATGTAACTTTAAAAAGAAGAAATAATACATTCTTCTTTAATTAATAAGCAGTAAAACATGCTCACTCAATTCAATATTGTCAGGGGTTTTGCTGCTGCAGCCTTAGATATTCAGTCTGGTACCGTGTGACCAGTAGTTTATCGTTGCTACTGTTAGCAAACTTTAGCTCGATATTGTTTTATAATGGACATTACTGGGTCAGTTCACTGATTTTATCACGCATTTATACTAGTGCTAATGTTACGCTGTGTTTTAACATTTACCGTTATACCATAACTGGCACTTATCGCCTTAGTTCAGCAAAACTCAGACAAAAATGTAAACTTTGCTAAATTCTGATTGGTGCACGGAAATACATGACTCACCTTTTTCCAACTGCCCCCCGCCCACAGTGACGCAAATCTAACCAAATAACTAACTTAGTTCTAACTTTGTTAGAAGTGTTGGAAGCATATTGAGTAAATAAGGGCCTTTAAATATGTATGACATTTCTTTTGGGGGGTAAATAAGCTTCCACCTGCAATTTTCATTCATTAAAGTTCTATCCGAGTGACCTCAATGTCCTTTTGATTGTGTTTATATAAGCATGTTATGCTGGATAGAAACTGGAAAATGAGAATAATGATGTGGCATTCATGTTTGAGCATTTCATTTATTTGACCCGTAATTGCAAAACAACAAAATAATGAGTCTGTCTGCCGCAGACGGCCACAAACAGCATCAGTCGCATAAAGGAAGTGGCGGAAAGCTGCCAACTACCATTGTGCTATTTAGACAAGATATATTTTTATTGCCTCAGACGCTTGTTGGAGCCGAAGAGAAACTCGCTGTCTCCCCCGATTTTCAATTAATTAATTTACACAAGGAAACACACTGTGAGCTAAGCCCTTCCTATGCAGGTGAGCGGAAATGAGGAGTGGTGCAAATTATAATAACGTTCATAAAATGCAAATGAATGTAGTGTTTTTTCTGCTCATTTATGACTAGGAATGCGAGCAGAAAGTAGAAGTAACAAATTCATCTCAGCACTTAACATCAACCACGATGAAACCTATAAGTTTGGACCAAAGAAATGTACATTAATAGAACAAAAAGGCGGAAGTAACGTCCGACAGCCTGTATTTAATGCAGCTAAAGGTTTCTGTAAAATATGTACGCTGCCCTGGGGCACTCAGATAAATATCACAGTTAGATAAATATCTGTAGGTTGAGCCACGGACATACAAATAAAATAAAAATGTGTTATGGAACAGTGTTTTATGTACAATTAATTCTGAAGCAGAAAACAGAAGCAGGGTTATAAGGCTCCTCTCCATCTGTGAAAGAAAGCACCGGTTGGGCTTTCATCGCTTTCCGTGCCGCCTCATCCAAACCTTCCGCTCACAGCATAAAAGAAGGGGTCATCATATCTATGATCCAACGTCTGTGTCGAATTCAAAGTTTGAGGCACAAACCGGTGTCAGAACTCCCTTGAACATTCACAGCCACTGCGAGCTCTTGGATAATGAGCGCTTGAATCAGTGCATACGGTATTATATTTGTGAGCTGTGAACTTTTGCTTCACAGCGTGGAAGCATAAGGGCACCCACACCGCCTCATTGGAGAACTGCTGACCCGATGCTATTCTTTCACATTTAAATTAAAGCATCCCTGGCCGCTTAGCACTTTGATTTTATTGGTAATCAGTTATGGAAAATGAAACTACGATAAAAGTGGGTTATCATTTGGGTTATCCTCCAGCATGCACGGAGTGAATTAATGAACGTCCCTTTTTTCTTCTGCATCCGTTTCATTGACATTAAAGGAACGATTCAACATTTTGATAGTTTATCGAATTTCTTGCCAAGATTTTGATGAGAGCATTGATACCGCTCGCATATCGGTGCAATGCATACGGAGCCGTTCAGATTAGTTTAGCGCAAATACAGAAGTACTGGTCTGGGGAATACACAGTTTTTCTTCAGGAATATTTACAGAAGACCCACATTGATGCTTTTTACATTTTAGTTTTTGTTTCTCAGATTAAGCAGTAAACTTTTAGAGGTGTTGGTCCGTGTATTTTTGAGGAGAGTCACGCTAGCCGTTTCCCTCAGTGTCCAGTATTCATGCTAAGCTAGGTTAACGGCTAGGGGTTCGGGTTCGGTATGGTTGTCTAATTTAGAGTCAGATTAGTTTCACAGTTCGCATCCTTTGTCATCAATTTGTGTTAAAATTAAGGAAAAAAGTTTCAGTATGACACAATTTAAGTACAAATCATGAAGAGTTTGTAGATCTGAGGTTTCACTGAGTCAAAAATTGTGTATTTATATGACAAGATGATTAAAATGTAAACAGAATTGTGTCCATCTTTTGAAATAAATATATCAAACCACTGCAGTAAAGCGGTTTACATGTATTTACAGATCAGAGTAAGGCCTTGGCACGTGATCCTGTGACTGTAGATGTGAATCTCCCTTACGTCCCGTAACAAGGGATACATACACCCGGCGTGCAGATACTGTACTTATGATGTATCGGGCCCTCAACGCGAATTTGGTGGACTTAATGACCCAATTGCCTCAGTCCCCATTCCCCAACTCGACTCTCCAGCGCGCAGCTGAAGTCATGCATAATCCCACAAAATCTACCCAGTTTATGAATTTTAGATGGGGAGGCCTAAATCACAGAGCTGCTTTTAAGTGAATCCATTGCTAATAGAAGAGCAGACAGCTGGGATGGCGCCCCGTTGTTGGGTGTTGTCACCCAGAGGGACGCATTTTATAGACTGTAAATATATATTTTTATGTGTGTAAAGGTTGTAAAGTTGACATATTTGACGCACGGATCCCAAAGAAACAAGGGAGGCGGAGATTGTTTGTGTTTTTTTGGCTTCAAGGATAATCACAGTGTATCACAGCGACTGTATTGTGTTAGTTTTGGAGTCACCAAGTTAATTGTTCTGATCCGGGATTGTCATTTAGCAACATAGTCGGCTTGTGAAGCTCTGAAAAATAATTAAATTCAGCTTTTTAAAGCCATTATGTCTCGGCTGCTGCGTAGAGACCCAGATGAAATGCATCAATGAAATATTAAATTTGCTGATTTTGTCTTCAGTTCTACAGAGGGGTGCTGTTGCGGTTTAAATATGTTTGTTATTCCTATTGTGTGAAGAGAAACTGCATCTTCCAGCATAATATGAGTCGAGGATCTGCAAATGTGCAACATACACGGTATAAAAAGTTGAAAAACCTGCCGTTATCAATCAGGGTGAGATGCCATGAGTCGCACACACTTGTCAGCGGCCTCTCCTCAAAGACAGCACAGTGTTGCACTCAGTTACACGTGAAAAGTTATTGAAGTGGGCGTGTCAAGAATAAATAGAGAATGTGAGACTGACTGTGAATAATTGTATTAATGTCTAATTGCGACATTGTGGTCAAGACTATCTGACAATCACCTCATTTGAAGCATACTGACTATTATTCATTTTATTAATAATCATAATACAATTGTTCTCACAAAGTAAATTCCTGAGATTTTGGAACGTGATACCAGAGTTGTAATAATCGAGACGTATACTCTACTCTTATATTCTTAAAGCATTTTGGAGCCTCAGCACCTGAAAGGATTGAAGAGTAAGGGAAGCAAAATAATTTAAATTCTCCATCAATAAGAATAACCATCATGTGTCGGAAGCCCTCATCAGGAGAAATTGATGAACATACATATTTAACAATATTATAGGGCGAGTGGCTCCCCCAAGAGCACCTTCAGTCAAACTTAACGCATCTTAAGGGAATCTTCAAAATATTAATATTTCATGGATTCCTTCCATCTGGGTCTGAGAGCAGCTGAGACACATTGGCTTTAAAAGCTTCATCAATTGACTGACATTTTCTTTTATTCTTCACGTCAGCGGCGTTGTTGAATGGGAGCTCCGTATTCCCAAAACAATCAAGAGCGATTCTGGAATGTGCGTTTCAATGAGATCCAGGATTCTAAAGCACTTACCGTAAAAGTCGGGTTACAAGTCGCTACTACCTTCGGTCAGTGTCCCCGTTAGCTCCCCGCTGTAGCCAGCTAGCACTCCAGCTAGCGCTCTGCTAGCTCTCCGCTAGCTCTCCGACAACCACCGAAGGTAGCGGGACCAGCCACGGCTCGACACCCGACTCGGGCAGAGGGCAATAGCAGCAGCAGCGGCCAGTAGCAGCTGTAGCAATCTAGCAGCAGCGCAAGCTAGCAGCAGCGTAAGCTAGCAGCAGCGCTGCTGCTGGTAGGAGCGGCTTGTAACCTGACTTTTACGGTATTCAATAAAGGTTAGATACCTATAGTCAGATACCTATAGTGCAGTCGAGGACTAGGACGTATATTGTGCAATGCATCCATAATTTATACAAAGGAAAATCAGATGACTACAAAACCAATGGCAAACTTCAAGTGCTATTCGCACTTGAAGTCAAATCCAAATCACGCTATTCACAGCCGGAAGAGAGGAGTCTCATGGAGCTCGAAGAAAAAAAAGAAGAAAGAAAACAACAGGCCCATTTAGCTGGCTTCAGTGATGCATGTTCCAATCTCTTTCTTTCAAACACTCGGCGAGCACTCGCAGACGTAGGTGGTTTTCAAGTCGCCACGTTTTCTCCCACGGAAAAAATTGCGGCGCAAAAAAAACGAGATCTTTTGAAAGCGCCACAGTCGGTTAGTTCGCTCCAGCTGATCGTGCGCTGCCGTGTGCTCGGATGTTGAGCTCATTTGAAGCTGCAGTTCGGCTGCTTATTACACCTGCTGATTGATTGCCGTGCTCTGTTGGGGTTTTATTTGAAGTTGAAAAATGCTAAATTTTCTTCGCGGGCAAGTCGGAAAAAAAAGACACGTTTCTGTGAGCTTTGAAAAAACAAAACATTGATGATTTTCAGTTGAAACACCATCTCAGTCTCAATCTCCCGGCACATCAGAGCCTGGATGTTTTGAGGACAACGCCTGGTGGAAAGGAGGAAACTCTGTCTTGGCATGTTGCTAGGCGATGCATTAATATTAATGTTGTCTTTTCTCAGAACGTGTGCACTCGTCTGGCCCCCTTGGGATAAACCGAAGCTTAAAGATATCTCCATCTCCCTGATACCTCTTTTATCCTCGTTAAAACTCATATCAAAGGTTTTAATTACATTCCGCCGTATTGCTGCAGAGCTTTGTTGAGAAATCACCAAACGCCTTTTATAGTTTCCAGTTTGCGGTGCTGATATGCTCAGTTTATTTCTGATCCGGCGTAATTGAAAAAAACAAACAGGCATGTGGCGTCTCTGGTCGTTTGAACATGTGGACATGTTTGAGTTTGTCATGTTTTCAGACTGAAACAGGGCTGATTTTCACATCTGAATGGGAACCAATCTAAAGAAACCTCTATTAACACGTGAACTGTCAAGCTTTTAAAGCATCCCGACCTCGACATTTTAAATCTTGTTTTTTCTTCTTCTTCGTCTTACTCAAAAGTCGTTTTGAACACCATAAATAAATCTGTGATGGAGCTTGCCCTCTGCCTCACCCTTTCCCCTGCCGGGCTTTTAGCCGGGAGTCTTTGTCGTAACCTCCACACACCTCTCAGCCGCCCTCTCTGCAAAACCATTTTCCTGGCACTGAAACACAGATGTTATCCATCTGATTAAACGTTCAAGGTTACATCTCCAAATACATCAAAGTCTACCTCTCCCATCAGAAGAACGGTGACAGCCAACACTTTTGGTTGCCCGGAGGTGCGAACTCCAATGTCCTCCCCATTATTATTTTTATTTTTTCTGTTTACGTAAATTGGGTTCTCCGCTCAAATTGAAAAGTGTTACGGTGATGGAGACTGAGCCAAAAGGTTAGAGGAGTGATGCTTTGTTTACGAGGCCTAAAAGGGTCGAGCACATCTGCAGAGCAACACTCAGGAACATGTTTCAACAACGGTTATGAATATTGGTAATATTGGTCTTTTTTCAACATAACTGGTTCCAGGTTATCAAATATATTCCTTTAACAGCATTAGGGCCTTTGAAATGTTGATTTTTAAACTGGCGGATTATCATATTAAAACAATAGGTTCATATTTTACAATTTATGATCAATTACAGTTTCAAAATTGATGGCAATTAATTTATCAATCAACCTCTTGTTTTTTTTCTCTAATTTAAGTACGACACACGGCTAGCCTAGCTTAGCAGACATATTTGAAGCTTGGGAAACAGAAAAAACGTGCTCATAAACCTCAAAAGATCCCAAATTCACATCCCATATCTTGTTTGTTTAAACACTCAAGAACAACAGGTTGTAGTTTAGGATGGATATATACATACAGTATGTATATATATATATATATATATATATATATATATATATATATATATATATATATATATATAAATAAACACATCTGGGTCACAGTGAGGTCGTCATGTTTGGCACCATTGTTCCTTTTAAAGAGATCAATTACAAAACCTGTGTTTGAAGTTGTTATGCTAAGCTACGCTAGCCATGATAATGCTATATCGATCTTCTTATCTCTCTCTCTCTATAGAAAAGCGCATGAGTGATATTCCCCAAAATGTCCGACTGTTCCTCTGGTTGATAACGATGACGTTAGTCGTCAACGCCGACTCATTAGTTTTCTCTTTCCTTCCCTTTCAGAGATTGAGAAAATTCAGAAAGACGAGGACAAGGACGAGGAGAAGTTCATCGACGTCGTCATCAACAAGAACATGAAACTGGGCCAGAAAATTCTAATACCAGTGAAGCAGTTTCCTAAAGTAAGTGCTGTACCACCACCACCGCCAGAGACTTCTCCAAGCATGTCAAGTGCACGGGTAGAGACTTTTAGATCGTGATATTTATAGATAATGAAGCCAGCTACAGTAGATCCGGTTTTTGATTTAGATTCCTCACAAGAGCCACTTGAAACTTGTTGTTGACGGTTTATGTTAGCAGATGTAACATATCTGGAGGATGTTGGCTGACAGAACTGGGGTAGAACTATATTAGGGAAGTTACTTCCTGTTCTTCTTAAGAATTGTTTCAAGCCTTTAAAATATTACGACTGCGAAGCCTCTTTCGCGCACACAGCTCCCGGTGAATCACCGGGATAACCTTTTCACGCCCCACTTGGGGATTTTTCACTATCCATACGCACACTACTACGCTCAGGAGCGTTTCAATCTTGCGCCTTTTCCCACTCGAGGTGGAGGACGGCGGTACGGATTCGCCTGAATATCACAGACCCCCATGCAGGTAATGTTCCTGAACATTCCTGGGATAGATTGCATGCGTTAAAGGGACATAATTCTCACTCTTTTCCCTCATACACACACCTCTCTATTACCCTGACCTTGGTCAATGACGCTTTGATGTCTTGGTATATTAATTTGTCAATGAATATTTATGAATATATGATTCCGAGGAATTATCTCACAATGGATTTTATTTTCTTGAGTGTGCAGGGGATTTCTTATGACACCTTTTTTGAAAAGCTGTTTTTGAAGTTCTGGAGGAAAATGGATTGCTCGTAGGGTGCGAGAGAGCGGCCATTGCAATGCTGCACATAAGTCACATGTGAAGGGACAGCCGGCTTGGCGGTGACCTCCACGTGAAGCCGCTTTTTGAGCGATAACACTGTTGCCACATTTGAGAGCACTTCAGCCTCGTCCACTGCGAGGAGCCTTCACCGGCATGCGGCCGTTTATTGGAGCCTTGCGCTCGGTGCATGACAGGGATCTCCCGCTGGGAGCGCGATGGGGAGGTTGGTGGAAAAGTGAGAGGGCCGCTCTGAGACGGTGAACATCACTCAAGTTTTCACCTCAGCCCTCCGGGAGGAAGGGCAGCGGTAACCTGCAGCGTGTGGATAGAGGAAACGCTGAGCCAATACAGCTGCATAGAGGTGCATATGGGTTTAATTTCCCCCACAAAAGTAGACTTATGGCTTAGTAGTTGGAATGTCTTTTTACCTGCTAATTTCCCCCACAAAACTGACAGGCTGTCAGTTTAACATGCGGGGTGTCAAAATGAGTCCTAATGCCGTGTTCACACCGGACGCGGCGCGATAATTCGCCGCGGAAGTTTAGTCGCGCGAGTGAAACGAGGGTGTTCACACCAAACTCGAAACATCGCGCCGCGAAAGGGGCGTGGCTTATCTCAGTCACTTGTCTCTGTGAAAGGAGCTTTCATTTCCGCTATCGACCATGGAATAAATAACCACTAGTTTTGCTTTATACTTGTTGTGGAAGTTCCAAACATGTCGGAACATGAAACGCCCTCGTGTTTGGGTTCATAACACCATCCGTAGCCGCACACAGCTCGGTGAATTTCTCCGACTCCTCCAGGAAATGCGTCTGGCTTCTCCGTAAAACGGATACCGATTCTGCCATCCACCATGGAATTAACCACTAGTTCTGCTTTATACTTGTTGTGTAAACTCCACATGTGTCGGAACATCAAACTCCATGGTGTCTGGGTTCATAATATTATCCGTAGTCCCACAACAGTGTCTGAATGACGGCCGCTGCCAGCGCTGGTTCAGGCGAAGCAGCAGCAGTTTCATTCGGGACCGGCAAGACGGCGGTGATGATGGGCGGAGCTTCTCAACGCTGATTCTCAACGCTGATTGGCTGCCGCAATTTTGCGTCACGCGAATTCTCCGCTGGAGTTGGGAGAATTGAACTCACGCGAATTCGCGCCGCGTCCTTCGCTCTGTTCGCCCCTCGTCAAACGCTCTGTTCGCGCCGCCTCAAACGCGTCTATCGCGCCGCCCCGCGAAAAAATCGCCGATTCGCGGGGCGGCGCGTCTGTGGATTGACTTTGCATGTAATCTGGTCGCGCCGCAAATTCGCGCCGCGTCCGGTGTGAACACGGCATAAGACCGGCAATTCATTTCACACGTATAGCTGTAAAAAGTCCACATACAGCCATTTGAGCTCCGTGACAAACACGTCCTATGTCAACACTCTTTAATTTAAAATAATTGGAACTGAAAAATCTTCCAGCGTTTTCATTTACACTCATCTTCTCATGTGAGAGACTCTGCGAGAAAATGTTCCATAAATTACAGTGAAAACCATTTCTTTTCATGTTTTAACAAAAGTAACCACAGTGACCACATCATGCAAAATGTAATCTATCAATATATATATATATATGCCGTAAACGTCGGGTTACGAGCCGCTCCTACGGCCGATCAGTGTCCCCGCTGTAGCAAGCTAGTAGCAGCTGCTAGCTAGCACTGCTGCTAGCTAGCAGCTGCTGCTGCTACCGGCCGCTGCTGCTGCCACTGCCCGCGTCCCCGCTGCCCAAGTCGGGTGTCGAGCCTGGTCCCGCTACCTTCAGTGGTTTTCGGGGAGCTAGCGGAAGTTAGCGGGGAAGTGACGGAGCGCTAGCAGGAGCCCCAGCTGGCTACAGCGGGGAGCTAACGGGGACTCTGACCGAAGGTAGTAGTGGCTCGTAACCGAACGTTTATATATATATATATATATATGTTCACACTCATGTGCATTTCCATGGTACCAGACTGTGGAAGTTAGACTCCACAAAGTGTTGCATCGTGGGAGCAAAATATCTGGTACCACTTTATAATAACTGCACACTATGAAGCATTAGTTAAGTATGAGTAAACACTTAAATCATCATTTATAAAGCTTTGTATCACACATTCTAAATGATGGATTCACCGTTTGTAAATGAAGTATTATATAATGCTTCATAGCGTTTAGTTATTATAAAGTGTCACCGAGCCAGAGGACCGGAGAGAGACATGACCAAATATTACAGAGATAAGCAAAAATAACACTTATATTTACATTTAGAAAGTGTGGAACAATGCTTTATAAATGATGAATGAAGCGTTTACTCATACTTAACTAATGCTTCATTGCGTGCAGTGATTATAAAGTGTTACCAAAGGTCTTTAGATGCCAGTTTTTGTTGCCATTCACTGACTGAATATCAATGTTCAGTCAGGACCGGCTTCAGAATTCAAAGCTAAAAAGTAGACTTATGGCTTAGTAGTTGGAATGTCTTTTTACCTGCTAATCACCAAATGTTGGGTTTGGGTTGTTGGTTTTGCGTTCACTCTGAGGAAGACTACTCTGAGGTGCACTCCGATGAAGATCCGAGAGCTGAGTGTGTTTGCATGTCGTGTCATCTGGAGGCTGTTCCAAGTCTCCGAGGTTCACAGCTAAACAGATTTACTTTGACAGCTTTGATAAGTAGTAGTACTAATACGCTGTTTAGAGCTCCAACAAGCCACCGAAGGAAGACAAATTCAATTTGTTCCATCTGACAGGTAGCAATGGCGAGAGTGATCGGTCTGACTTGAATGGGTTTTTCTCCTGAGCTGCGAGTATCACCTTTGGGCTTCTGGCATTGAAGACATTTTCCAAATAGCCATTTAGCAGCACGTTCGGGAAGGGGGGGTTAAGATCCATCCTCCGCAAACATGGCTTTTTATCAGAGTGAAGCGGGCAAGGACGACCACGCGGCGAGTTCCAGACTGTTGATTCCCCCGCCATGAGACAGAGCTGTTGCTCAGCCGTGGTTTTTAACACCCAACAGTGATGAATCTTTTCCGGCTTTCTGAGATCAAAGTGCTGTACGGTGTAGTTCCTTCGTGTAATGGGCTCTTCAGCGGCGGAAGCTCTGCAGCAAACAACGGGCCTTGTTCACTTAAAGAAGAATATTCTTCTTAAAAACCCCACTTGTGCTGACATCCAGCAATGTTTTCTTGATTGGATTTGTTTCAAGGTGATACGCTCACTCGAGAGCACGCTAACGCACAATAGAGAGCTGACAGTTTTGTGCGAATTAATTGTAGTTGCGTTTTCAGTCATTCGGCAGTTGCATGCTATTATTTAGATTGTTATAGTCATTATTTTCGAGATTTTCGAAACATGGTCTTTTAAAATACATTAACACTACACTAACACATCAAATATTGTAATTGGGTCTGATAATTGGTGATTTATCATTTATAGGCTGACCAATGCTACTAATAATAATATAAAAAATGTGTTTAATATATATAGCGCTTTTTCAAATAATCATAAAAGCACAATAAAAACAAATAAATAAAAATAAAAACAATAATTACATTACATTTTATTTAGCTGACGCTTTTATCCAAAGCAACTTACATGTTTGCTCTATACACCGTAGACACAGCTATTCGGGATTAAGTATCTTGCTCAAGGACACATCGACATGGACTTGCGGAGCCGGGGCTCGAACCACCGATCCTCTGATCACCCCCTCGAATAATAACATAGAGCACACAATCACACATTAAAAGCAGTTCTGAAATGTAAACGTGACAGCTTGAGTTCATCGTAATTCTCTCAACTTTTCTTTTCTAATTTCTGCGTTTGCACACGGGCCTGCAGTCCGATTGCCCTTTTATGGGCGTTTACCTGCTAATTAGGATCAACTGTTGTTCAATTCACGAGAACAAAGAGATTCGTCGTTATTAGAACTCGGGTAAGAGTTAATCTCACCTTGACCTAAATTTAGGACACATCATATAGGAAGATGTTTTGCTGAATAAAGGCCCATTGTTTGATAGATGCTCATCCGGGAGCTTCTATTTTACAATTTAGAACAAAACAAGCTATAATGTAAGCATTCATTTGAGTTTTAAGATTTAAAATCCTGATTTAACCAGGATGACACATAATGTCACACCTACTCAACAACTAAAAATACCCCACCTCCTGAACAAGGATGCACTATCAGCGCTCATCTGTACATTTTGATCCGTGGGCCCTCTCTCTCTCTCTCTCTCGGAGAGCGCCTTTTGGCAGAAAGCGCCGCGGGCCATTAGCAGTAAGGAGTCCCACTGGTTTGTTTCCAGTTCAGACTGTGGCTTTTCTCTGCGCTGGGAGCGGTGATTTATCCTTCTGCTGTAGTTCCCGTCCTGCTGTCCTCAGCACAATCACTCTGCGCTGGCTCTCTCTTCCGCGAGCACACCTTTCGCCAGGCTCGCAGTATTGCATGCAGCAAATAATGAAAAGACCTCCGATTTTTACACATTCAATCTTTTTTTTTGCGTGTGCAACTAACACCACAATAGAGCAGCAGGCCACAAACCTGTGCTTAAACACATCAGCTTTTATTGTGGTGATTGTAGACGACGGCCGCACAATCCTCTCACACGGTTTAATGACATGAACCAGTGCAGGAGCCCATGCAGGTTTTATTGTAAGTCACATAATCCCTTGTGATAACTAAAGCATTAGCAAACCCCCGGAGCATCAATCACAGTGGGAGTCAGACAGATTTAGATTTCTGATAAAAAAAAACTGCAGTGATTACAGTGATGTGTTCGGTAAGACTCTCATATTCGGAGGATTGTCCATAGGATGAGACGCACGCGTGACCCGATGTCCAGATGAAGATCTCTCTCTCTCTGACGTTTACCGGCTTTAGTCAAACATCTGCATCATCTCTTTTTAAATAGTCGGGAACTTAAATTAACGCCAAACAAATTACATCACTCCGTCCATAATACTGTCTGAAGTGGCTCAAGACAAGTTATAAAAAGATTACCCAAGGCTTTTGTAACCTGCTACAAAGCCTGGGGAAACGTTGTATATGTATATAGATGTGATTTCTATCAGACCTTAAACTTTATTACAATAATCATAATACATACAGGAACCTACATTAAATTTGACCTCTGCATTTAACCCATCCTAAATGTTTTACGAGTAATATAGTGGAGACTTGATTAATCCTTACCATGTTAGCCATTTTAAATTGCGCTTTAGTTGTGCCTTTCAACATGCTATAAATCTAAATCGCTATAAATCAAATTGACGCAAATTGCAGAATTGGAGCTTGTGGGGCCCTTTGGGGATCTAAGGGCCTTACAGCAAGTCGATAATCCGGACCATCACAGTTTTTATCGGTATTAATATCTATTGGCGTTATACGCCCGATCCTCTTGAACAATTCCTTTCGTGAAAGTATTTTTTCTGCTGCTTTTTAAGCCGTAATTACAGATAAAGAGCGCAGTTCTGTTGAGAGAATGTATGAGCCGCACCGGGTCTGAAACTAACACGCCTGCATCCTTATTACAACAGGGACAGAAAGACTAGGGGTACGTGGAGCGCCATAGTTTTTGTGTTTTGACTGAGATAATTTGATGAGACAGGGTTCATATAGTGGACCTCACCCAAATAAGGGTTAAAAAAAGACAATTTAAGAACATGAATTAATAGAAAAGAAACACTCAGTCACAGATTTTGCCGTTACAGGTGACAACATGTTGTAGAAACTGGATTTCCAATCTGCAAAGCATGAGGTTGAATAGTGACTACAAAGGAGTCCGACACTTTGAATATGTTCCAACATCTTGGAGATAATAATCTAGCCTTTCATGCCCAAATCAAGGTACAAAAATAGTTAACTAGTTTATGTTCAAGATGGACTAAAAAAGGTTAAAGTTCACAAGTTGGGAATCTTGCTAAAATATCATATTACCAACTGAGGAGGGTTGTGGGTCGTTCTGTCTCGCTCCATCTGTGTAGCCTAATATATATATATATATATATATATATATATATATATATATATATATATATATATATTCCTATGTAATCATTATTAAGGACCTAAATTAGCCAAATGTTAAACTATAAAAACAAATTGGATATAGTTAATGATTCTGTTCATTATCTATATTAGAAATCTCATATCGTGAAACCCTCGTTAGCTAGTTAGCTATCGCTAACGCTGACTCAATTGAAAACCATCCTACTGGACCTACATTGGAAACGAACCGTGTTCACAAAATCTGACTTTGAATCCAAACACTTTCTGAAATGAATCGAATCTTAAATTAAAAGTATGTTTTCAGACAAGAGGAGGAGCTTCTGAGGTCGGTGAGCACAGTTTAATGACGCCGTGCAGCTTCACAGTCTCATCTCTCCATTTCTTTGAATTTCCTTTCTGCTCTCTGCCTGATGCTCCCACACTCAAATATTGTAAGCAACGCAGCAGCTCAAGCACTTTTTTATACATCAGTGTAACACTGTTGGTCGACCCGAGGACCGAGACATCCGCACTAACATCCTGGAAGAAGGATGCAACGCGTTCGCGTGGAGCCGGAGCAGCACGGCGAGATGCCGGCCGTGTGATCCGGGCCTGCAGATCATTGTTCAACAACAGACAGAGCACAGCTCAGTGGCCAAGGCTCTATCCAGGTGGAGATGATGGATGCGCAGCATCGGTTAAACTCAGCACATTTAAAACATTTCCTGACAACCTCTGCTGCGCCGTCTCCTTCGATGAACCCGATCATACATTGGAATACATCAGAGGCCGTGTTTGCTTAGATAACTTTAAATTGAATTTTTCCTGACCCACTCAATACACATGGAGTTAATTAGTGTGCACATTTGAGCGGGAGGCGTTGAATTGTTTCAGGTGACGTCTACGCAGGGCGGAACGTTATCATCAAAGTCCACACGCTCTGATGTGAAGATGCACATGTCTCGCATATTCATCCGTTCAAGGTCAGAGACTTAACTTTTGGGAATCAGCACAGCGGGACAAGACTCTCTAAGAGGCGAGGGCGGGATAGGCTCACATCCAGCCACAGGACTTGGGGTAATTATGAAAAAGTTGAAGGAACGTACAGTAGCTGAGAGCTGCTGGAGTTCAGCCCGGCCAGAATAAGAAAATCAACAGTCACTTACCGCATTAGAGCGAATCACTAAAGCTCGCCTGTCGAATCCCTCACCCAGGGATCGGCAGGAGCCTCCTAATAAGCACTTGGGTTCTGAACAAAAGGCAGGAGAGATATAGGTGAGGTGTAGAACCAAACAGTTTTGTTTTTTTGTGCCTCCTGCAAGCTAATTGATGACCTAGATAGTTGAGGGAGACAGCTGTATAACTCACGGGTAACGGAAAACATGGAGAGGGGGGAGAAAAGCATCGCTCTCCTTTTGTCTCCCCGGCCATCTCCAGCTGCCGGTGGAATTGCGTTTAGGCCGCGTAAAGGACGCAGGACTTTGATGGGTGTCTGCGCACAACATGCCTCGACACAGTAATGCATAACTTTTTTTTTTTTTATGGCAAAAAAAAAAAAAGCGTTGACCTTGTGAAGTAATCTAAGCCGGGAAGCCTTTGATAGATGGAGACACAGCCGGCGGCGCTCAAGTTCAATGTTGGCTCAAACGCGCGCATTATGATAATGTCGCACATTTATATTCAAACATTCGGGAACATGCCGTTCAACAGATTTAAGGGAATGTTTTTGAACCGATGTCGGTAAAGTTCTGATTTCATAAAATACAAATCAGCATAAATACATTAATGCAACTCAATGCGAGTGGTGGACATAACACATTTGAAAAGAACACGTGATTAATTGATAAAAACATTTAAAATGTAAAATAAAGTAGTGAAACTACTCATGGGGAGTTGTACACTGCCTGTGAAAACAATTGTATAATGTCTTCTGTAGCTCTGGAGGGAGCTGTATCACGCCTGAGATCACTTAGATAACTGTTGCATTGTGGGAAGTGTAAAGAAGTTTGACCTTGTTGCTAAAACTCAGGATATCTTGGTCTCTGCTGCATCACTTCTGACCATTTTTGGGGGGTTGTGACCATTTGATAATCTGGTAGTGTGACTGTAAATGTTTTTGATATTTGTAATGATTAAATGATGGTGGAATGGGACGGCCCTGGTGGCCTCGAGGTCAACGCTTAGTCCATGAACGGCACCATCTGGCCCGGAAATGTTGTTTCATGTTGTTCCATATGTTTCCCATCATGCCATCTGTCTAATAAACGCCACAAAACACATTGACTGGATGCAGATTGTTAAATAATCTGATGAATGACACATATTGCACATGCCATAGACTCTAAATGATGGGGGATGGATGTCGATTATTGTCTCCTCCCCATCCCTCAAACCAGTTTGACTTAATCAGTAAAAAAAGTGTCCAGCTGCCAAACTTCTGAGGGGAGAGAAGAGTTTATCGCCTTTAGTCGTTGCCATGGACTCCTGGTAATTACATTTTTGGAACAACAGAGGTTTCTTTTGCCCTGGATTCCACCTCTCAGGCAACAACCAGGTGCAGACTTCTCCACCTCATTAGTGGAGGCTGTCGGGGCCGACTGCGGGCATTTATAATCGATGCTTTTATTTACGGACCTATATTTCCCAGAGAAATACGCTTGAATGGACGCAGTAGATATGTTTTATTTGTATGACTTAATTGTATTGCATATTGTATTCTATTCACAGTCTTTTTTTATTTGGCTGTTACAAATTGGAGCCTCTTTGCAGTCGAAGAATTCGGTCTCATTACTGTCGGCTCTGCACTGAAACATGTGAGGATAATAACCTCGAGGACACTGCCCCTCGTTGGAGAGATGGAAAACACTATTATTAGTCATATTAATAACATAATACATACGTGTCAGGTCTCTGTTAACATTAACAAAGGTGATTATAGGATGTGTTTAACAATAACACAGCAATTTACATTGTGTTTTCATTCCTTGAAATGATCTCTTATACCACCATGATTATGTGAATTACATAAAAAGAAATGGTACACGCAAGAATGATATGAATTTGTAATGCAGGGGATAACATAATGTTTTTGTGATTGACTTCCATGCTCAGACTTTCTTCCTGCACTATGAAACCATAAAGCCACGAACAAGGTGACGGAGTGAACCTGGGATGAGTCGTCTCTCAGACAGGTTTCCACGCTGATCCCATCGAGACGCGACAGCAGAAACTGCTGATAATGTTTCATTAGCTTCAGCCGCGTCTGTGCTTCTTTTATCTCGAACACACAGATTCTGACTGATCCGCGCTCTCGCTCTCTGTTGCAGTTTAACTTTGTCGGCAAACTCCTCGGGCCACGCGGGAACTCGTTAAAGAGACTACAGGAGGACACGCTCACAAAGATGTCAATTCTCGGAAAAGGATCCATGAGAGACAAAGAAAAGGTAAGGCCACCTACCTGGCTGTTATTTTACCCATAACCCCCCTGTTCTCCTTGGTCCTTTCACTCTTTTACCTCCACATCATTGTATCTGGGCTATAAGGTGGGTTGGACCTTTAAAGTTTAGAAAGATAACTTTTCATGTAAGAGGTCCAATGAAAATCCAATATTCGGATTATCTGACAAACTGATGCTCAAACTCAAGGTGACTTTGTGTTCCAGCTTTCCTCTTAATTACAAATATGTATGTTTCATTCATGAAGTTAAATCGTGAAAACTGTTAAAAAGCAATTTGATTGAATGTTTGGTCATTTAAATGTCTAATATTCATTTTACTGTCGTAGAAAACTGAGTTAACAAGGAAATATTCACATGTTACAGTCTGGAACAAGTGCATTTTTACAGTTTTTGTTATTTAAAAACTTTCAAAATTGTTGCAATTGAATTGTCTGCTGGTTGACTAGAATGAATTAATCAAATTTTCATTGTTATATTTGTTTTGTTCAATGTAATTTTCTAAAAATGTGTTCTAATATGCAGCTTCCGTATATGTTTTACATAATTAGTAATCCAATTGTTTCAGAACCTGTACGTTTAAGTTTCCTTCCTCTTAAAAAACATCATCACATGGAGAAAAAATCTTTCATTTAGTTTTTCTGCACTCTTTACTCATAACGTTAGCTCTGTGTTTGTCTCATTTTAAATTTAAATTGTATAATTTAAAGCTGTAAACAGATCACCATCCTACAGTGTGATTGACAGCTCGTGGGTCACACGCAGCTTTGGAAAAACAGCTCCAACTTGAAAACAAATTTCAAAAGTTTATGTAAATTGAAAGGATCTTGGGGATCAGCAAACACGGCTGACGCCGTTCAAAGCCTGTTCTCTCATCGTAAACAAAGTACAGAGTGCAGACTGCGCCAATGACGAGCCTCTACATTGATGGCTTTGTTTTCAAATACGCTCCGTCCCAAGATAATAAAATATGCGTCGGAATGATTTGAACATAAATGGAAACGTTGTGGCAAAAAAAAAAAAAAAAGGATGGATTTCCTGAAAAGACGGCAAACTTTATATTTCAAACACATTCCACTTTAACGACTTCCATCATCCATGATCATGTCTGTACATAAAGAAAAGGATATAAATGTCTCCAACGGCGGCTCTTTGAATGCTGCACCGGCTAACGGAGAATAAATCCACTTCTCTTCTTGACCTGTCTGCATCCTTCCGTCTTGTTTGTCGGTGGCGATGACTCTCGCCATCGTACAGGACATTCTTTTTGATTTCTGTGTAGGCGTCGATGGCCCGACTCCTCTGGAAGAAAAGATCTGTCAGGGAGATGTGCTGACCTCGGCAGCCCTTACCTGTCTGCACCAAACCGATGCAGGATTTATGACTGACAGCTTTCTGTCGAGCGCTTCCTCTTTTCTTTTTCTTTTTTTAGGAGGAGGGAAGAAGGATACACCTTCGCTACAAAACTCCTACTTTATCTTCAGCTGGTTGCTGACTTGCGCAGTATGTGTCATCATCATTTTTAGCACCTCGTGGAGGTCATGGGGCCGGTTCACTGCAGAGCAGAAAGAGGGATCTACTTTTGAGACTTTTGTTCAAGTCAAGGTGAAACAAAGCTGTCTTTCCGTTGCTGGAGCACCACGTGAGGCACTGTGGACACACTCCTGCGTCTAATGATGACACCAGATGGAAATGCATTTCTTGCTATACTCGGAAAAATACAGTCATGTGCACATGTTGGAGGATGAAACTGTGCAATGTTCAAAATTGGTTCAAAATTGGAAAAGTTACTTATTTTATGCCCAAAAATTGTCTGACTGGTGCATGCTGGGACTTGAAATGTTCGTCTGCTTCCGGCCTTGCTCCGTGACGTGGTTTTAGAAACGTGAGACGAACAGGAAGCCTTTGGGACCAGGAAACATGATACGGAGGAAGAAAAAAGCTCCGCCCGTTTTGTGATTTTTCAGGTATAATAGGGGGTTTATAAGGATTATATATTTGTTAAGACTCCCACAAGCCCGTAGAGATGATACTGAGATGTGTGTGTTAGTGAAATCCGACTTTGTAAGGGCTACTTATTAAGGATTTAGTGAAACCTTACGGTCCGCCGTAGAAGTCGACGGAGATTACGTAAACTTAACGGTTACTTTAATATTTTTTTACAATACATGTCTCTTCTCACAAGGGTTGAGGTATTGTAGCAATTTAAATGAAGTTAAACAACGATGTGGTTCCGGAGATAATTAAGGAAACGTCATTTGTCCGATAATAGGCGCATGGTGCTATTTGGCAGTGGCGCTGCAAAGAGCTTGGATAATTCCCCAAATATTTGCCGTTTGCCGGACCTTGATCCTGTGTTGACGAAGAATGGGAGGGCGGAGAGGTCGAAAGGCCAGAGTCTCCCCCGCCTGGTTGTGGCCCCTCAATTGTCCCGTCGCTTCCAGAGCAGGATGACGTAAAGGCCCCGCCTCCTCGTTAGCACCGTAATGAACTCGTCCATTTTCCTCCTTGGGATTTGTAGTCCCTGCTTTCATTTTCCCCCCGACAGACATAACAATCACCTTTTTGAAGTCCTGCATCGGGTTTAATTGCGAGCTGAAACACCTCCGTGGACCGAGAGGACTGCTCTCTGTATGTGTAAGAAGTCCTGCACCCCAAAAAATTATGAAATAAACGAACCCAGCTGTGTGTGCTTGCGAATAAATTGCGAGTCTATTATCATTTGAAGAGCTAGGAATTATCTAATTTCGTCCACATTAACAAGCCTTTGAATTACGAGAGATAAAGTTCAGGGTGACACTTTATTGTGCTCACCGGTTCACAGGCTTACCAAGTCAATCTATTGACATTGTCGGTCGCCGTTCGATTGTTATTTTGCCTCATTGTCTTATTGTTAACGTCATCGCCGATGTCTTAATCACTCTCGCTGCTCCGGCCCTTTTATCTTCTTGCAAACTCAAGCTGTTCTGCTGGGGGAGAGCAGTCTCCTCTTTTTCTTCCTCAGGATTTTATTCTTTCTCAGGATTTTTTATTTTCATCTTCCCTGAAGGTGTTGGCGGCGTTGGGGCAGATTTGCCACGGCAAATCAGGCGATGTAGGATTGTTATGACTTCTCCTTTTGTGCGCGCGTGTGATTGATTTGGATTAAATGGTTTTGACAGTGGAAGTAGATCGGGAGGACGTCGATGGGGCTCCATCGCCATTTCCCTTCAACTGAGTGAAGAGCAGCAGTTGGTCAGCACATCTGAGGGGCAGAAAAGCTGCGGTTGAGGAGATTGGAGATATAAACCGGTTTCAGGCCATTCGGTGCTTTAAAAACAAATGAAAGGGCCGAGAGATCAATTCTGTATGCTACTGCTAACCAGTAAAGAGCTAATACAGCGCGACCTCTCTCTCTCTCTCTCTCTCTCTCGTACTTCCTCAGAATGGAAGTAGAAGCGTTGATGATCAACGCAGTTCATATCACAGATTGGTAGAACTTGACCTAATTTTTTCCAAAAATCTCTCCTTGATTTCACTCGAATGCGAGCGCTCCGAGCTCGACGGCGTTCCTTGCGTCCACGGCGCTCCGGCCTTCCAGGGCGAGCGGCTTTTTCCTAAGCAGATTTGCGGTGGGGCAAAAAAAAAAAAAAGTGTGAGGAAGATTCCGGCAGTAGATATGAAAAACAGACAGCTGTAATCTCCCACCGTGGGGGCTGCTTAACGGTTATAGGACTCTGCCGGAGCGCTGATGCTTCTTATCAGCGCTGGGGGAGGAGTCCTCGTGTATGAAAACTGCTGCGATAATATCATATGCAAATGATGTGGTCACACATACAGATATCCACGAGGTATCACATTGAAAGAACTCATATTTTTTTGAAAGAAAAGGAAGTCCTCAGAAGGCACATGCTGACAGTAGTCTGGGTCGTCTGATATTGCACTAAATAAAGATTGTTTTTTTACAAATCTTTTTTCCCTCTTCATGCAAAAATACCAAGGAACACATGAAAGGGAAAGAGGTCTGCAATCAGTCGTCTCTTTCTAACACCCTGCTCACACTCCCCACTCGACACCGTCAGCTCCGTCAGCGCCGGTGCCACGCGTTGAGGAGCCCTCTGCTCGTAAAGCACGGATTTATGGGGCGAATTAACATATCATTAACATACCACAGGCACTCTTAAAAGAATGTTAGTTATAATTAGGTGACATCAGAGAGGGGAGCATGGCGCTAGAGAGGGAGAAGGGGAAGAGGAAGTTGCAGCCATCGAGTTGAGGGCCCCGGAGAAGACTTTTTCTTTTTTTTTTCTTGTTGAAGAAGAGAAACTGGGACGCCGAACCTGTTGTTTCCTTTGTGTAACGTGGCGTGAGACATTTGGGGTTTTCGCTGTCCTATTTCTCGCCATCAATAAAGTTATAGTGGCCTGCTTCTGTCGGGCCGGAATGGCCCTCGCTGTTTACATGGAATATCCTTCTTTTGCAGTTTAAATTAAAGGAAGTAAGGAAAAGTAGACGCTCTACTTTTAGTATACAGGAAGTAAACAACAAATGCATGCTCTTTCAGCATAGAACCAATAATCTTTAAGGGTAAAAATCTGTAACTTTCGACATGTTGACTCCCTCTGCGGCATCGACAGACGATTGGATTGATGATGTAACCAAAGCGAAGAAGGCAAAGTTGTCGTCTGTCACGGAAGAACTTGATATTCACTCCAACTAGCGACGTGAGATACGACTCGGTTTGAGTTGCCGTGTGAAAAGCGAGTCTGGTGCAGCAGTTGTTTTGAACAGACTTTGTTGGCGCTGACAGCCACAACACGTCGGACCCGACAAGCTGATCGACATCTCGGCATCCGCGCCGTGGATCGACTGCAGATGGATGGAAGTACGAAACATAATGTCCGCCGTCCGAATGACGGCTCCATGTCGGTCAGTCAGACTGAAATCACTGGATGTGATGGGTTGTCACAGAACTTTTTATCGGCATATAGAGGATGTCGTTAAAAACTTTGGCTATCCGCTGACTTTTTCTTCAGCATATATCAGCCAATATCTTCATTTAATGACGTTCCCGTCGGCCTCCGCCATGATGGTGGATCTGCGAGGCTGTAATCATAGTAAAGAAGAACCAACATGTCAGATTGATGAAGTATTGGTTTAAAATATGACCAATCGTGGAGCCAGATACAAAGTCACATGCTGGCCACGTCTCTGAGAATATCAAAACCAAATTGCATGGTAATCCATCCAACAGCCCCAAGAGCCAAAAGTCAGGGCTTTACCAAAGGCATTACGGTTCATCCCCTGAGGGACATGAATGACTGGACCGCCATCAGCGTCAATCCGTGTTGGAGATGGAGATGGAGAGATATTCCACTGGTGAAGTGACATGTTTTGACATGCTGGTGGTGCAAAAGGAAAGGTCACGGGATCAATGAAAGTCAAACCTCGATACACCATCTGTAACCTTTTTTCCCCAAAATGTCTTTGACAAATTGCAGTAGTAGTGCATAGATGTGTTTGTAGGAGGGAGGTTTGAATGGATACCATCTATTTTAAGATTATTATCTTTTTTAATTTAATAATCCTTGAGAATCCTCACTTTTAATTAGTCTCTTTGGTGCATTGTGGTGATTGCTGAGGTCTTTCTGCACTTCATTTCCCAAGACTGACCTCCCAGTCAGAGGGTGTCTAATATTGTGATTAGACTTTCGGTTGCTAAATTTTTTTTGGGGGTTTCTTCTTTTTTTCTGTTGTAGAAATTTGCCCCATTAGTCATTTATTGCAGAATCACACTCCCCTACTCTTGACACTGCTAATATAAATATGTCTTCAACAACATTAATCCTCTTTTTTTTTTTCAAATATATTTTTTGCTTCCCAACGTTGCTTAATTTATTCAAGCAAAGCTCACATAGATGAGAAAAATGCAATAAGCAGAGCAGATATGAGACAATGGTAATCAGTTAAATGTGACAGAAGAAAAGATTGTAGGGATTGCCTGTTTGCAAATATACATACGTCTACAAGAACCACATAAATATGTTCTGTCTGTCTGTTTGAGGCATCAAACCTCTTTGTGTGAAAACTCCCTGCAGTAAATCCTTGACAAAATACAGAAGAAGAAAACCAAGATAAATGTGACAGCTAACTCGTGCTCGTTCCCCTCGACGGACGATATGTGACGTCGAACCTGTTTCTTTTTTCGTACCATCAGGAAGAAGAGCTACGGCAGAAAAGCGAGGCCAAATATCACCACCTGAACGAAGACCTGCACGTCCTCATCGAGGTGTTCGCCCCGCCGGCCGAGGCCTACGTCAGGATGGGTCACGCTCTGGAGGAGATCAAGAAGTTTCTGATACCGGTGGGTTCCCCTACACACACACACACACACACACACACACACACACACACACAGACACACTCACACACACACTCTCACACACACACACACACACACACACACACATACACACACACACATATTATTTCCGGCTTTCCCAGTGTTTCCCCTACCATTATATTAGAATAATGGTAGGGGAAAAACATTTTTTTATTTAATTTTCTCTATAGCGCCAGATCACAACAGTATAAAGTATTTTATCGTTCCCTTTCCTATAGAGCAGGTCTACCACTTGTTCTTTTATTCAATAAACTAAATGGCCTTATGTAATGTATCTTATCTACATGACGGCATGTCATTTCTGTCTCTACATGGATGTATTACGGGTGGCTGCAGCAAGAGGAAATGCAGATTGTTTGATTTCAAGAACTTTATTCAGAACTTCAAATATTACAAAAGTACAAATTACACGGACATAAAACTAAGTCATTATTAAACACATAGTCTGTGAAATGTCCGTGCTTTCGGGTAAATGTTTACGTTACGCCGTTAACAGGTTAGCTTGCGCATGCGCGAATTGCCGATTCTTGGCGTCTTGCCAAAAAACGATTTCCTAAAGCTGTAAACCGAGGGGAAACAGTCCTTTCCCTCTTTCTGGAGCATCTCCATGAGGCTCCTCCTCCTCTTTTTCTTTAACACTCAAAGTGTTTTGTGGAAAGACGTCTGAAGATCTGCTCGCGCGATCCTGAGCGGGAAGTTCGAGGGTACAACGGGAATAAAAGAGCGAAGGAGGGGATTCCTGCACGGGCCAAACTCTTCTTGGCAGGGAGCGTATTTACTCTCCCTCCATTCATTATGGATGATCTCTCCAGTGCTCAGAGCTATGATGATTTACATCTCCCCATTAATTATCAGCAGACCCCTCCCCCAACCCTAGCCGCGCTACCTCTTCCCACCGTTGCCATAAAACACATTTATTGATAGAGCGGACACGTGACACTCACATCATCGTTTTTTTATGATTAAGACCTATCTGCACGTTAATTAGGTGCTTTAATTTAGTGGGGGAAAAAGCAACTCTGTGAGAAGATGAAGGCAAACGGGGTCGCGAGGATTTATCAACGGGGCGATCTGGAATGTTTCGCAGCCTCAGGAGCCGCGGTCACGGCGGTACTGTAAAGCACATTAATTAGATATTCCCGGGGCTGTAGCCCTGGAGATAGAGGACGGGAATGTAATACAGTGTAATTGAAAGCGAGTCCATTGCTGCCGGTGTGTTAGTTGTGTGTGTGTGAACGCGCTCGACCTCTCTGTGTGCAGGACTACAACGATGAGATCCGGCAGGCCCAGCTGCAGGAGCTCACGTACCTGAACGGGGGATCGGAGGATGCCAAGGTGCCGTCGGTGAGGGGCAAGCCCGCCGCCCGGGGAAGAGGGACACCTGTTCCCGGGCCTCCGAGGTAACCCGCCTCCAAGTGTGTGCATGTGTGTGCAAGTTGCTGTGTATACGTGCAGGTATTATTTACAGTTCAGGAGCTACTGGAAGGCCGTATTTCTACAGTATCCAGTTGCATCTTTCAGAGTTACTGGTGCCATTTAGAGTTACAGAACATTTACAACTGTCCTCTGTCTGGTCCCAACAACACCAGTTTGTGTTGTTTTATGAGTACAAGGACGTACATGGACGTCACATTAAAGTTTAGTAAAGGTCTACTAGACGTTGAGAAGTTTTTGTTTGCCTAAACTTAACGAACCCATACCTCTACGGTTGAATGACAAACAACCTGTTTTATCATTTAGAGTTGTTGGCTGACTGGCAGGAGGCATAATGTATCATAATGTACAGGTACATACTGATACAAAATTGTTTGAATGGGACATATTTCAATAAAACTGAAGGTGTCCTGTTTAATCTCTCTCCCTCTCTCTCTGTGGAAGTTATGTCTCACATTCTAAAAGAATGAATAGCAGCAAATCACTTCCTCAGAAGGCAGAAAAATGAGCCCTGCTGAATGTGTGCAGACCTCAGCAGGAACTACAAAGAGGAGGCAGAAAGCACAGATGATTGGCATGAGACTACAAACCAAAGCTACCGCTGCTTTCATTTAAAGTTGCTCCGTGCACATGGCTGCTCATCCACTGAACTTGCCGTGCACCAACTGGACCAGAGAGCCAAAAACATCTGATCTAACGCTGGCGAGTCCTGCTTCCTCTGGACGGAGCTGTCAATACAGTTTGGAGAATATTCAATCAGAGGGACTATCTCACTCTTTCTCCCCTTTCTCTTTCATGATCACTCAGCCCCCGCCACACCTCTTGGCTTCTATCCATTCATATATTTGACTCCTTGCCTATTACCCGATACCGTTCCAGCGGTTTCACTTCATCAAATGAAGTGAAACCTCTGTCCTCCATGGGGGCCGAACACCACCCATGCATTATGGTGCTGTTTTCGTTCAAACTATAAGGAACGAATAAAAATGTGTCGGCCAGAGTACTCAAACTCCAAAAATTAAAACATGATCCGGGGCCCACTGGCTAGAGTGTTCTCTGCTGGCAGCCCTGTCTCCTAAAACCTATTTTCCCAGACTGTTAAAAACCTATTTCGTTTGCTTTTTTACGTTTCCCAATAAAGTTTTGAGCGAGTCTGCGGAAGTCTGTGTGTTTCGAGGAATATCTGCTGTTTATGTCCCACGTAAACCAAGTACTTTTGTTCCATTTTTTGTGTGTTCGTTTCTATCCGTTTCCCTCGAAGTGTAGTTGAGAGTGCAGCGCCTCACGGCTGTCCTCGTCATACTGCTCCACATCTTCGGTGATGTCGTGTTCCCAAAAGGAAACGGGTCTTCAAACTCAGCTTGCTAATTGAATGTGAAATAATAATAATATTAAAAAAGCCAATGCTATTATTCGCCTTGCTTGGAAATGAAATCCTTACGATAAAAGAATCACAGGAGTGAAAAGAAAAGTGCGAATGTGGCCAAAGAGGCCGGTGGTTTGAGAACCTTGATGCAGACCACTGATCTTCTCCTACTATTTCCATTACTGATTGCCGAATTTAAAATGTATGCATAAAAAATACAGAAACTGGAGGCAGTTTAGAATAGAGAACAGTCAATTAGGAGGTATGAATAGTATTACTGGATTACATCCATTGTGCGTAGGTCGGCAGTTTGAATCCGGCGGTCTCGACCACAAACAATAAAAGCCTCTGTAAACAGAAGTTTAGAGATTATAAATGTGCTCTATGTTGTTGATTTGTTAATTTTTTTAATAAATATATGTATATACTGGACATATCTATCATCAGCACTTGGTGTCATTAAGCTACTTCCTCCTGATTGAACTGGTTTTATTTTTTACTGGCTTCTTATCTGAGGCCAAGGACTTTGCTCCTCTCAGACACACTGTGATTCAGGCAGTTTACATTTGGTGAACGTAATAGTTTTTTCTATATGCGGCCATATTTTAGCTGAGACTAGTATTCATGTGTGCCGAAATCGGTCGGAGGGGCCATTAAGTGAGCAAGTAGCTTTAATAGAAAAACAGAAATGATAGTAAATAGTGTCTGGTCGTACACAGTGATGCAAAGCAACATTTGCATAAAAGCCTTTATGTTTATGCAAATGATCTCCAGTAGATGCTCTCCCATCTCCTCTCCCTGTGAACACAAACTCATTACAGCTCCTCTGAGACCTCACAAGACTACAAATAAATACAAAATACTCACGGCCATTAGAAAACTTTAAGTTCCTCTGCGTCAAACGCAAAGAGCCTTTTGTTGTTTGTATTGGTAAAAAAAAAAAAACACTTCTTTCATCCGATTCTCAGATAAACAAGGTTACCGAGACACGGTACAGGCGGCTATGTTTTACATTACATTATTATAATTGTGCATGCTCATGTGTGGAGACGGAAGTCCTTTTGGCTCCTGACCGGGAAGTTTGCACGCCTTTTTCAATTTTTTTCCTTCTGATTGTCACCGCTGTGCTCTGGATTGACTTATTGCAGCTGTCACACTTCCCTCTTTGTCTTTCACTGGAAGAGAAGTTGCGCCGTTGAAGAGGAATCGACTCTCAGTGCTTCTTTTTTTTTTTGGGTCCTCCGCTTGAGGGTGGTCCAATTTCCATCAAGTAAACATCCTCCGCTGTCCCCTTTTTAGTCAGGAAATTAAGAGAGACTTCCCTTTTCTTCCCTCCTCCTGACCCAAATCTGTGATGTTTCACCAATGATAATGGAGAAATGGAAAAGCATAAAAAACACAATCACCCGGAGAGCAACCTTGGTGGGTTTTTTTCTCCTGCTGCTTCAGATCCGTTAACTGCTTTTAAAAGGAAGCTCAGTCGGTGTAAAAAAAAAAAAAAAAAGCTCAAACAACACATTACCAAACCACAAGGTCACACTGCCTTTGATTTCCAACAGAGCAGCTTGACTTTGCTTCCATCGTGATTACAGTGCAGTTTAGACTCAGGTTCTGTGTTAATTCATCCGGATGGCTGCACATATCCGGATCCCGCCGCAGCTATTTCGCAGCCTTTATGGGAATGATGTCGTTTACCTAAACATTTAAAGGCAAAATCAAAACCCCACACGCTTGCACCATAGCATGGAAAACATTAATGGTGAACATTGGGTTCCACACAGTCAAAATGCAAGACAAGGAAACATCCATCACCGTTTTGTCATGTGCATTTTACTTAATAGTCAGGGAAGCAATTCAACCATAAGACATGCTGTGTTTTGATTAATGGACGTGACTCACTTTTTCTCGACTTGCCCTCCACCCTCGCTTTTCCTCCGCCTCTCTCCACCTACACATGGAACCTGCCGCTGAATGTAACGGATGCATCGCCGCGGCTCCACCATTCTGGACGGTGCAGGGAAATCAGGAGCTGGAGTGAAAGTAGACGAGGCAGCTCGACTCCAAACATGATAAATTACAGCACCTCAGCATAAAGACCTGGCGTCTCGTATTCATGATATATAACACTATCCTTGCGGTAGTATCTTAATGCTTTAAAATCAACATGTGTAGAAAGAGGATATACTGTATGTTACCTGATCCATCTATGTGCCCATATTCAGACCTTATCACACTCAAAAAAAGTCAATAGTTTCTGCTCTTTGCTCTAACCCTGGCCGGATGTTTGTCTCTCTCGCCAGGACCCGAGGAGGAGTTCCTCCTCTGCATGCAGCGGTGCCCCGGGGAGCGGCACCCAGAGGAGCCCCGCCCATCCGCGCTCCGTCTTCCAGAGGGAGGGGGGTCCAGAGAGCCAGAGGCGCCCCGCCAACCGCCGGGTACCGGCCGGCTCCTCCCATAGTTCAGGACGCATACGGCGAATATGTGAGTACATCAAAACTCATGCACAAAAACATGTGCTCGATCCAGGGTTTCAGGTGTGAGGATGTGATGTTTTTTTTTATTTTATTTTATATCAAGATGAAGCGGACATCTGAGTGTGCAAGCGAATCAACTTGTTTTGGTCTGTGGGAACTTGTGCAAGCTATTTATCATTCTTTTGAGGCATTCTTATAGACTAAACAATCCGTGCCCCTTTATTATTAAGACATGCAATTAGGAGTCAACAATGCACACGTTTCAGGACCAAATCAATAGCGCAGAGCTGTTGCAGCAGCAGCAGCAGCGGGCGATACCTGTGCGTCGGGTACCAGCCGAAACCGTTCACCCATCAGATAGGCTTAACTTAGTCTTAACTTTGTAAAACAAAATATAGCAAAGAACTGCGAAGATATAAATGTACTGAATTGTTATTTATAAAAAATGTGTAAGGCCACGGTGACAGCCGATCCCTCTTTTTGAGTCCGTATCAGACAGATATCACAAGATAAAAACGCCCATTCTGTTCATTACATGAGAGTTTGATTTCAATAACGAGTCATTTCAGAGCTCGCTATTGAGGAGGAGGAGCTAGAGAGACGAATGGTGGGGTTCATAAAACTTTAAAACATTCAAATAAAAAAGAGAGAGAGAGATGAAAAGTACAGTATGATGATCTTGAGGGTTACTGAATTGATAAGAATTTAGGATCAGAATATACAAGCATTATGCTTCCGCCTGTACCTTTTCAGTCATGATATGGAGACATATATTTAATAATTAATTATCTACCAATATTAAATCAATTTGATGCTTTGAAGCCACATGAATTGAACCGCCAATGAATATTAGGTTGGAAAATACAACATTTGCCCAATTTAACATGACTTACCGTATAAACCACGCCCATTAACCCTCTGGAGTCGGGGCTCATTTTCTCAATTTTACATAATTTCTTAATTTCTTAGTCTTCTATCCGGATACGGGGACAGATTGCGTTGTTGGTTGGAAACAGAAGAACGATGTACGGATGTAATCAACGGAAACAGATGTTTGAATTATCCACAGTAGCAGGGAGACTGTTCTTGTCTTAAATTTATTCATTTCAATGTTGGAATTGCACCGATCTCCATTGTATTGAGGTGGCATCCTTCATTCCGTCGCTTGTATACAAAATATGTCGTTTCATAAGACAGGTGAACTAAAGATGTCCACTTCAGCAGAAAATATGCGCAGCTGCTCAAACATCATCCCGCAGGAGTTGAACTCCACCATATTTAGTTTTGTGTCTCGCGACATGAGGAGTTAGCAGAGTGTGAATTATTGTGATTCGGTCTTTTAGCTTACCTGCACAGTTTTAAGGGAACCTGTCTGTAATATCAACAGCTGCCAGAGATGAATACATTAGGCTTAGAGTCGACTCTTTGTACATTTGCCAAGAGAGTCCCCAGCCGCACTGTCAAGGTAAGTTCCCCCGGGACTCCAGCATCAACATCGCATATTTAGCAGATAGAAGGAGAGGAGGTGGCCCGCGTTGGGAAATTGCCCCCGCAGCCCATACCTAACCACATCTGACAGGTTTATTCAGAGGTTGCAATTTAAATGTGTGGAGGTCGTAGAGAATGACTCCTGGACCAGCTGTTTCCCATCATTGTCACAGTTGTAAACTGCATCCCCCCCCCCCCGACACCTGCACCTGTGTATCCGGGTGGAGGAAGAAAGAAAAAAGACCCCCAACATCTGCCGGATGATAAATCCAACCACATCGCTGCAAATTAGAGGCTGAATGAGTTTGACTCTGTATCATCAGAATACATCACCATCCCGGGACAAGTGTTCTCCATCGGGCGCTGACAAATAGGCCCTTGTTTTCATCAATTATTATTATTTTTTTTTTTACAGTTGCAGCCTTCATTTATCACCGCTTAACTCTCAATCGTATGCACGATGCCATCGTTCTCTTTCTGCTGTGAGGCATTGCCACGGGGCCAAAACATTTGTTCAGCTGGAGGCGTCGTCTTCCTCTCGCTTGTTCACTGTAAAAGCAGCGGGCTACCTTTTTTTTGGGTGAATTTGTCATGATGATGCGTCGGGTGCACAGTGTCTTTGTCTGCATGTTTTTTTTTTTGTTTGACATAATCTCCCTCTGTTAAAAGCATCAAATTACGCTGAATCCAATTGTTAGCAAGTAAAAAAATCACAGAGATGCTATTATCCCGTGATCCGGTCCTGGCAGGCCCATCAGTCTTGAATGGTTACCGTGATTGCAGCCAAATCTCATTTCATGTAATTCATTAGGTGCATTGAGAGCTCTTTCTTACCTGCTCCTAATCCCATTGGAGAACAATTAGACATGATGTAATTCTCCTTTCAGAAACGAGGCTGCGCGTCGTCTTTTTTTTGTGTTGCCATTTCTCGTCAGTGCCAGCATGAAATCCGACGAGGCTAATCAAAGTAGCAGAACTTCACTTTCATGTTAATTCTAGAGCTATATGTAAGCGCGTTTGTTTTTGTTCACACGGAGGCTTAATTCTTCTGGGTGAGAAGACCAAGAAATGTGCGATGCACGTGGGTTGCTATCGTTTATGTTAAATCCTCCAGATACAGTAATCCGGTCCTTCGCTGAGTGTTGTGGCATTAGAAAAGAAGAAAAAAAACATCCCCCTCTCCGCATGTCCAGCCCTTTTGAGAGCCAAGCATTGTTAATTGAATCATGTTCTCTGTGCCGCTGTCCTTGTAGCAGTTTTAATCTAAACTGGGTGTAATGGTTAGGAAAGTATTTCAGATATAGTAATAAAGGAGCTGCATCCGACTGGTGTGGCAGGTAAGACCAGTCACGAAGATAAGATTGAAACCCATCCACATGGGACAAAACCTGTGATTTGTAATTATGGCATCCCCTGCAAATGTGAATCATCTATAATTTCCACTAACTTAGACACACACACACACACACACACACATATATATATATATATATATATATATATATATGCTACTGTAATGTATTTCTATAGTACATACATTTTTTATTCTCATATTTGCCATGCCGGCAGTATGAGATGGGAATGTCAGTGATTAGGTGATTTGCCATGAAAAGCGGTCCATCTATTCATGGTCCCCAGAGGTGAATTATAATAACTCTGGCGATCCTCTGATCTTTTCCGACCACCAGTAGGTCATATTTTATTTCCAACACTTTGGTTTATGAGCAAACACCTGCAAAGCTAATGGCATTTCATTCAGCAATTGTGAGCATGTCAGCATTCTGAAGTTAGCATGTTAACACGCTAACGTGTTGAACATTGTCATTGTGAGCATGTTAGCATTCTGAAGTTAGTATGTTAACACGCTAACATGCTAAACATTGTCATTGTGAGCATGTTAGCATTCTGAAGTTTGCATGTTAACATGCTAACATGCTAAACATTGTCATTGTGAGCATGTTAACATGCTAACATGCTAAACATTGTCATTGTGAGCGTGTTATCATTCTGAAGTTAGCATGTTAACACGCTAACGTGTTGAACATTGTCATTGTTACACCCAGACCTTCTGGGTAGTTCTGTGTTCACTGTCTGTGTCTGTTGTGCTGTCTGTCACTCACCTCGTTCCAGACTCCTCCCCCCTCGTGTGCCGCCCTCCTGTGTGATTGCAAGCCCCGCCCTCATTGTTTCCACCTATGTCTCATTCCCTTGTGTATTTAGTCTGTGTCAACTCCTTGTCCTGTGCGAGTTTGTCTTTTGACGTCCTTCATGTGAAATCCAGTAAAACTTGTCTTTTTTTAATCGAACTGCCTTGTGTCTGCTTGTGGGTCCAGCCACCGTGGTCCGGTACATAACAGTCATTGTGAGCATGTTATCATTCTGAAGTTAGCATGTTAACACGCTAACATGCTAAACATTGTCGTTGTGAGCATGTCAGCATTCTGAAGTTAGCATTTACTCTACAGAGTGGCTGAGTTTGTATCTTACGGTTATAAAAATGGGAGTAAACCAGCGACAATCAATTACATAATGCACATTTGATATGATGATTTTGTTGAATCCCTTCATGGAACCACCTTACTACAGAATAAATGTTCCCCGCCGTTCAGCCGTGGCCATTCTTTGTGGGCTTTGCATTTCCTCCCCTGTGCCTCCATGACTCTGCACAGGATAAGCAAGAACAGACGAGTACAGCGCCTTGCAATCGGAGGCAGTGATGCTGAATTTCATTTTCCAGTGCAGATGTTTCTGCAGGGCCAATGCATTAATGACACACATTCCCTCTGATAATACTTGACAGGTGTGAATAAGCTTTATTCATAACTTAGCCAAGATCAAAAACAAAAGGTGGTAAAGTAAAAAAAGGGGAAAGCAAAGACATTTGTCAAGTGTGCACAGGTTCGTGATACTTCAACTTGATGCATGGGCCAACTTTTTTGGCGTCCTCAATCTGATAGCTTGAGTAGTATTTTTACCCCTGCAGTGGGAAAAAGCTTCGGCTCATTCCAGCCTGTTCAGCGTTCTGAAATATGCTGGCAGGAAGAGCAGAATAAATGACACGTAGCTTTGAGAAAATGTTGAGAGCAAGACGGATGACCGAGGGTTACAGATACTGCATTCTTTGTTTTCTTTTAACGACATCACAGGGTTTTATTTTTGCCTTTATCGCGGAGAAGGTATATAAAGAGCTATGTGCGGCGCAGCTGTGCGGAGGCAAGACTTCTTTTCTTTGACCAGATGGCATTCTACTGAAGTCATCCGGAAAGAACGAGGCTCTTCTCCTTCTTTTGATTTGCGTAATTTTCTCGCTTTTGTTGTTTGCGTCTGTGACACCTTTCGGGGGTCGCAGGCCACGCTACACGTGTGCAGTCGTCTACAAAGTTTACAATGTGAGGACAGAGTGTCGCTGAACTCATTTGGATTCAATACAGCGTGGGGAACACATTCAGCGCCTGAAAAAGCCTGCTCTGGGTGTCTGTGGCATCCTATCTGTTACACTGGTATTGTGGAGCGGCTGTGATACCGCTGTTGTAACATGCAGTGCCAGGCCCTCTGTTAGTCGTCAGTGGCCTCAGAGGCCAGTCCTTATCTTTTAACAACACGCCTCTCAGCCATCCACTCGCATACAAATGAAAGACTCACTTAGGAGCAGCTAACCTCCCCCCCTTCCCCCTGCAACCTCTCACTGTCACACTAATCCTGTTTAGTGTTGGAAACACAGCGCCGTCGCAGTATCGTCGTGCTATTGTGCTCGCCGAGATATTTTGAGTAAATGGTATATCAATAGAAACACATCAGATATTATAATAGCTTCACTCACACTACCATCACAGCCCGCTTTCCATTTTAAAGCTGTTTTTTTTCTTCTTTTTCCTTGTGTCAGACACCGAAGAAAAGAACCATTTTCAATGTGCCAGTGTGATTTATAAACCGAGCATGTTTCTGCTCTCAGCGCGCTTGTAACTCAATTAAAGAGTAGCTGCTCTAATAAATGGCAATAACATGCCATTGTTAAAGTTTAATATGGCCCTTAACGCCAGGCCGTGTTGTCCAATACGAGTGGACACCTTGAGAGAGTCGTCATCGAGACGCGAGGAGGACTCACTTAACACTGATGGCACGTGGCTTGTGCTGAAAACTAATCAGAGTTTCTCGTACCTGCTCTGCCGCGTTAAATCTGTTCAGATAGTTGGCCGAGAACAAGGGTGATGTCAGTAATGTGAGATGGAAGCTTTAGTCCGGATATTTCAGCAGCTACTTATAATGAAAGGTCTTTTCACCACCAAGAGAACAGTCACTCAAAACATCGGTCAACATCTTCACATTTCCTTGCTACCTGGATGGATCTCTGTACAAATTTTATGTTTGATATTCATGGTCCCAGAGGATTCATTTTTTTTAATCTTTAACCAAGCCCCCCAACATTTCCTCTCCTCCAACATCCATGCCACACTTCACAATATCAGATTGCCATTAACAGGGTTCTTACGGTCATGGAAAACCTGGAAAAATCCTTGAATTTTAAAATGGTTATTTCCAGGCCTGGAAAAGTCCTTGGAATGTGTTATATTCATGTGTTCATGGCGTTCATTTACGCTGAGTTTGAAATAATGAATATGCTTTTAAAAGAAAGACGCTCAAATTATAAGCAGGCATACGCTGAGTATGTCTATAATATGTTTATTCTTTTAATCAAACTATTGTCTCTCATTCATTTGTGTCATTTAAGGTTTACTGTATGCTTTGGAATTCTCATTGTTAGTTTAAATACTAAATTTTCTCACTTTTTCTTCTATACACCGAGATTTCACAGAATGTTTGGTCATTGAAATTTGGTTTAAAGTCATGGAAAAGTCATGTGTATGAACCCTGCATTAATTACTTAGCAAGTTCATGCTCCCCAGAGGATGCACTTTTTTAATTTTAGTCACCCGGTCGATGTCTCCTTTAGCGCCACCCACAGGCCAACTTGTCAAATGTGCATGTAGGATTGCCTCTAATTCATTTTGCTAATTGAGTGGATGAACATTTTTGATTTGAGTGACCCACAGTGTTCCTCCTGGCAACATCAGCTGTTATTTCGTCGCACTTGAGTACCGTGACGAGTAATGGTTCATAATTGCAGCCTCTCGGGTTCTCTAGCAAGCCTTTTTGAATTCAAGGCGGTGGTAGAACAGACATTTTTGCCACGTTCAAATGTTTTGTCTCTGTGGCACAATCTCATAATATCGGCAATCAATTTATTGTAACTGACAAACTAAGTCTGGACAGCCTCTGGATGCACAAGAGGATGTCCGTTGGCGGCTCGATCCCCGGCTCGTCTACGTATCAAAGAGTCCTTGAGCGAGACACTGAACCTCAATTGTTCCTGATGGTTAGCCCAGTGCCTTGCATGGCAGCTTTCCACCATTGTTATGTTCGTGTGTATGTGAATGGCTGAATGAGAGGTAAATTGTTGCAGCACTTTGGATAAAAGCCCTTTAAAGAGACGGCACGTCAACGTGTTCCATATGAGTAAAACAGCATGGCTTCTCTGTTGAGTATGTGACAGGTCACACTGCCAACAGCTATATTTATATCATGTGCACAATATGAAGTCATTTAAAACACATAAAGGTAAAGTTGCTGAACTCTATACCAGATATTTTTAAGTTCCTCCAGGAATAGAAAACGTATTACACACTTTGACATGAAAAGCTATTTCTTTTCAACAATAATAAAAGGTCTGCCCGGCGTAATGCTTCAGTACCAAGAGTATCAGCGCTACAGGTTTCTAACGGTGAGGAAAACTACATTTTGAATCGCATGAACACATCTCTTTGCAGTCTCCTTGATACAGGACTATATTAATACATAAAAAGCACACGTAATTGTTATTTCTTATGCAGAAGGAATTTGAATGAATTAAACCATTGTATAAATTAAACATTTTCAAGGTGTAGGAGAGCGATGACGTCATCTCTGCTGTGTCTCAATGGTGGACTGACATTTAGTATCACTGGTCTGAATAAACATTGTGATAAAAGTTCATGATATCAGTGTCTTTTAAGACTGGTACAGCCGACCAATCCTTGATTTTCATTCGCCGCACCTGCTCTGCGTCTTTAACCGTTGAATACTCAGCACTAAAGGCAATAATGATCCTATTATGATCAAAGGATATATATATATATATCAAACCAAGACGTTTAGTCCCTATACTTTATACATTTCTGAATGTTATCTTCCATTTGTATTCCGGTGTCTATTGACTATGGTTTATTTAGAGATGCTGAGAAGCCAAGCAATACATGTAAGTGATTGCAATGCAATGTATAAACAAGACATGTTTCATAGATGAGCTTTTTAATATTTCGTTATTGTTTAATAGTCTGGAATCACATGTTAAAGATGTAAACTGAAGGTAACATAATGCCTTTCCCTTCAGTTGCCTTATTTATTATCATCATTTGTCCAAATGGCGAGCATAGTTATGGCTTTATTTTATGGGTAAAAGACATCAATCCAAAATACCCGGTGAAGACAGTCGACTTCGTCGTCTTGCACAGATGTTGACTGTTTTTCTACTCAAAGAAAATATCTCACTTGACAACTGAGGCTACATGTTTTTGCTCCTGTGGAAGATTCTTATCATTCAATATTCATAACCACGCTTATTTATTCCAGCCTGCAATAGGTATAATAGAGACAACTTTGAAATATATTGAAATATAGATGATCCCTAGGGTTTTTGCGACAAAAAAACCACGTTGTGTTTCTGACGAAAACAAAGACGTCATTTCAATTTCAAATGAGGTGACATTCCTATAACGCATAAACTCACGTCTGCAGACGCCTTCTAGTGAGAGCTGGTTCAGCTTCAAAGACTTAAGCTGTGGCTTTGAGCAAACACTGCATGTTGCATTGGTTATTTTCAACACTTTGAAATGCTAGTAAATATTAACAATTCATAGAAAGAATGCAGCTGATGGGAACCTGATGGCCATACTGTAAACACAATATGCAACTACTTACTGTGTACTGCAGCTATACGACTCTCTGGAGAACTGTCACTGGTTACCTTGCACATTCACTTTTGACTCTCAAAATATAACAACTCAAATAAGAGGCATTATTTTTCATTAAACTGTAGAGAATCCTATTATAATTATAAGCCCCACCTTTAACAGAGTTAAGTAAATTGAATTACATTGTGATGATAATGACTCCCTTTCACTCTTCACTTGAATTCAATGTTTACTGAGCGAAAATACATGTAATGCCCCATAGGGAGTCAGTGATATACACATGTGTGTTTATTTAGCCCACGCTTCAGAGCAATGACATATACACCTCAAACACAGCAGTATAACCTTCACAATGGTAGTTTTTATTGTACCAGTTTTATTGGATTAAAATGTGCATGCTTTTGTTTTCTATGTTTGTTGGAGCCATATATTTTTTGTTCGATGATAAATCATGTTATGTAATTAATTTGTATGATTTAAAGACGTTCCTTTGCAATAATAATAATAATGCCTTTTTTCTGTCAATTGTTTATGTCAATCTGATTAGGATCAGCTGGCAGGTATAAGAGGAAGGGGTGGGACCGACTAGGAGTTTTTTTTATTTTCTTATGTGGAACGGGGCATCGAGACAGTGAGTCAGGAAGAGGAGTCCCGTAGCGTGGCACAATAAAAACAACAACCAGGAAACCATAGAAAAACTACTGTGTTTCCAAGTTAAAAAATCCATGTCAACTTTCCTGCGGCTAGTGTATTTTTTTTAGATTGCCTTGTCAAGCCCTCCAGAAACCATGTCCACAATCCTCCTTAATGTTTCATTAAGCAGTAAAATGGTTGGAAATAACAAATCAAAGTCTACAGTTTGATCTGCCCGTTAATAAGTGCTTTTCTTTACATCCCTTTGGAGAAAATTGCTCTGTGTGTTTTTTGTTGTTTTGTTCTTCTTTCAGAATTGCTGCTCCCACCGATTTTTAAAAGTGTTCAAAGGGGTTTAATATTTTCAAACGTACAGTTGTTGACTAAACTTAGTCCTTGCATTATGATGGGGGGGGATTGCTGACTTTGGAAAAGCTCCTGCAGAATTACAAATGTGAGGAGGGACTTCAATTCCCCTCCAGCTACCTCTAGACAAATAGATGGACCTCCGCAGAAAACAAACAAACATCCCACGCACACGCAAACAACAAAGGAAACACAAACAAGTCTTAAAAGCCGCCCGGCGGGATGACCAAGGAGAGGTTCGAGCATATGAAAGTGATTCCTAAAATGTACCTGCCAGGAAAACACTACATGTGAAACAATGAAGTATTACAACATCCGGGTCTCTTTGTTGAAAGTAGTTCCAGTTCACATCTTCACATGTACTTAGTTTCTGGAGGATTAAAGATAAAAGAGTCAATTCCAATGCTGTCATTTGGCAAATGTATGTTTCTAATCAGGAATTAGGGGCCTTAATAAGAATATGGATGTGATGAGCATTTTCTTCTGGGTGCTAAATCTCGCACTCATTCATTTTCGAGCATGCAAATCAGGGGCAGATGGAATTAGCCAAGAAGTGTGCGGGGGATGAGAGATTTGTCGCTAGGGGTCGACGCCTTTTGTGGAACATAAATCCCATTTATCCCAAATTAGGACGGGTGCGGCACTGGTTCTCTTTGATGTTCCTCTTGGCGGGAGCCCGGGCGGAGTGCAGAGGGGAGACGGGGCAGATTGCTGGAGCACAAGCAGATGTTCAAGGCTCTTCCTTTGAGGTGCTGATGAAACATCGCCACAGCCAGAGTCCGTACACCCCACCGTCAGCCAGTTGCCACAAAGACAAGGGCAGGGCTGCGGTCGCCGCTCTAATGGTGCTGCGTATGAGCCGCTACACCAATCAACAGTTTGACCTACATCTGTGCTCAGCTGAAGGCCTCGGCGTATTGCAATGTCTTGTCAAAACTAACTTCCTCGTAAGCGTTTCATAGATAGTGAAGAAAATGTCCAAAGTAGAATACAATGGTTCGGTAAAAATGATGCTGAAATTGTTCTTCAGTAATTTATCCAAGCAGTGCAGCACACAGCAGCCTCTTGGCTCTACATTCCAACAGGTTGCACATCCGGACCACATCTAACCGGTTGCTTTTTCTTTTTGTTTCTCCAGGAATATGAAGACGACTACGGAACGACTTATGATGACCAAGGGTATGAATCGTATGACAACAACTACAGCAATCAAGGACAGAAGTAAGTTCTGCTATTATTTGCACATCCCCCGTTCCTTTAAGGCTTTGTGACCCCTTTTGTCAAGTCCCGCCCCCTTGAACACAGACGGGCCAATCATAGCATAGCATCGTATCCAGCGCTGCGCCATAGACTCTCAATGCAATGGTTTTAGATTTCCTTCATGTTCAGGCTTGTTTTTCTGGATTTGGAGCTCGTCGGAGTGATGCTCGTTACCCGAGGAGGTTGGAAGGAGATTTCTACGTTTCTTAAATGTTACATTTCTACGTACAAACCTGTGGAGTTAACATAAGTAGAGTATGTTAGCACGTAATTAACTAGCCTTAGCGCTTCAATGCTGCTCCAGCTACTGAACGTGAGCACACGCTCCTTAATAATGATTGTAACAACATTCTGTTTCCAGCAATGAGGGTCGTTTGATTAACAGAAACACTTCTCTGTTTCTCTGGCACTCAACAGCAGCACAAACTACGTCCTCCAAAATGAACATGAAATGTAATCAACACCTCTCTGAAACCGTTTCAACAGCAACTCAACATCATGAGCTCCAGAAGGAGAACTTATTGCAGGTCCGTTGTATCTTTAGCGAGGTGTACCTAATAAACTGGCAAATTGAGTGCACTAATAAAGAATAAATGACTCAATTTAGCTGGGTTATCATTAAAATCCGTACCAGGGTAAAAACACAACAATGACAGGACATGTGTGAGAGAACTGAATACAAATAGATGAGTTATATTTATGTCTCTCCAAGTCTAAAATACAAATGTATGAGCAGCATAAAGAAGGCAGAAAACCCGCTGCAGTCTGGCCGTTCGGGCCGGAGTAAATGTACGAGAAACTTGAGATTGTCGAACAGCTGGATTATGGTGCATGAGCTGTTAGGAGTCATTTGTGCTCATTTTCTGCCCCGCTTGAAACTCAAAAGAACAGTTTGTGTTAATGAAGTATTTTGTGAAGTGTGAAATGTTTTAACTGACCTCCGAGTTGTCTTTTAGGATTAAGACTCATAAAAGATAACTTCAACCTTGAATTCCACGACGCGGTGCGTTTAGAAAAGAGTTGAAAAGATTTGATGCGCGGCAAGATCTCCAATTAAATTTTGTTTTTTTTGGAAATAAAATGAAGCAAATCGCGGCGGACTCGGCGACGTACCGGCTCATTGCGCTGAACGTTGAACTCCTTTGTTTTAATCACCTTTTCAAAATGTGCAGCTAAAGGTGCACTTTGCTCGATGTATTTTTATGTCAATGCAAAAATAAACAGCCGTTGCTTCATTTAACAGAGAGTCTTACACAGCTAAATGCAAAATATTGATTTTCTCACATCCAGGGAGCGATAACGCTCTGCAAGCCGCACAAGGTCAAAGGCTTCCTCTCGGGTTTGCCGGTGTCCCGCCCCGTTTCATCAGCACACAATGTGCTACATTTACGTCTACCGTCTGTGCCACTTCAAGGAAAAAGTGATTGTTTTGCGACATTTAGTGTGTCAAAAAAAATTGGATTGTATTGGCAGCAGTTGGAAAAGATGAAAACAGACAGAGAGCAAAAAAAAAAGAAAAAGAACATTATTCTGTCCTTTTGGCTTTTGTTGCGGAGCAGTGGTCGATGTTTTCCTTTGTCGTGGTGTCAGGATGTATGTCACCCGGGCTTCATCCATCTTTTGTGCTATCTCTTTTGCTGGGGCCAGATCACACACACACACACACACACTCACGCACTCACACACGCACAACTCCGCTACCTCTCTAACTCACTGAGGGTTGTATCTTGAAGTGTTGGTGGTTGTGCTCGCTGGGGGCCTCAGGAATCTGCAGCTATTTGTTTTATAAGCATCCTCTTGAATAATGGTGGGGGGGGTTTTGGTGAAGGTGACGGGAGCGAAAGAGGAGGGATGGCAGCACAGACACACAAAAAATGGAGTCCATCATATAAAGGCTGGAGGCTGGGTCGACTCAAAGAGATTTTCATGTCTGTTATCTGGTGGGAAACAAAGCAGCTAATAGGGCCCAGACATGGAAGCCTGTGCCTCCAGAGACAGCTGATTCACTTACTTCTTCCTCTTATTTCTGTGTCCTGGATTTAGTTGAAAAGTTACTGATACTGCAGGCGGACATTGTGCATGTGTACAGCAGTATTTCTGTTATTTGACCAGCCATGACTTGATTGCATTTTGTTCATTTTGTCCATAAATGTAAGATGTATTGTTGCCGTTTTCTCCGGCAGACTTTACATGCGAAGTGACGTCCATAATTGTAAAAAATATGATCCTTTTATTACCCTTTTTAGTTATTGCATTTTTATCTACGCTGCACTCGATACCGCGACATAATCCCGTCCCTCCATCGTGTCCTCTTCACTGTCACAATCCTACTTAGCTTCTTGACGGACAAAGGTGCATCACTTTCACCCCCGAGCCCGAGGAAAGTCATATCCGTTTCCAGCTGCAGCAGCAGGGCCTCGTCGGGAGTGTGTGTGTGTGTGTGTGTGTGTGTGTGTGTGTGTGTGTGGATGGGAAGTCTCCTAACAATGTTTCTCAGGCCTAAGGAGCTCCCAGTCACCGATCGGAGTGCTGACTGCGTGGCAGGATTTCAGTTGCCGGAGGATAACAAGCAGAACAATTTACAGTCTCTCTGTCATGGTATTACCCCGGTGGCTAATGCTGGAAACAGGCCTGCCGTTTGTGAACAGGGAGGGAAAGGAAGAGGATGGTTTAAAAAAAAAAAAAAGAGGCATCTGCTCTTAAACAGATCGTTATGCCGCATCAGTGGATTCTCTGATACCTTAATTATCTTGAAATATATTTCCATAACACATGAAATACACTTAGCGATACGTGGTTGCACAGAGTTAATCCGAGGTAATTACGGGTTTTGTTCTCACGTTCGTCATCGGACGCAGCATCACCAGAGAGAAGGCCGTTAGAAGATTATGATAATTGATTTACATAATTGATCAACAAAGATTTGTGAGACCCTTGGCAAGGGAATCTGCAGGATTTTAAAACATGAAGTCGATGTCAAAAGACTCCCACCGCAGCACTACTAGAGCGCCAGCATTACTTAACCATAAAAAAGAACAAGCAAATATTAAGGCAGGTCTTTGTTCCTGTACGTCCAAGACTCGTCTATGTTAGCCGAGAAAAAATTAAACGTACACCTCAACAAGATCACATTCCTACTCGTCATATTTTGCAGCCTTCTGCATCTCATCTCGACCCTGACTACAGACGCAGAGGGGCGCTACAAAGCATTGGTGTTTGGCTGCAGGTCTGCTGAGACCCTCAGAGACCCTCAGCTCCTTTTCTGTTGCCTTTAATTGAACCAGATTCAAGGATATGAATCCATTTCTGCATCTCACTACTGCATTTTATTTCTTAAACTGCAACTTTTATTCTATTTTTCGCTTTTTTATAGTTTTTTTTTATGTTTTAAAATGAATATTCTTAATTGTTTTTAAATCTTGTTTTCTTCTGCTTTATGTTTTGATGCTTTTAATGGTTTTACATGAAGCACTTTGAATCGCCTTGTTGTTGAAATGTGCGATACGAATAAACCTGCCTTGCCCTTAGAGTGAGATTAGAGGGTGAACATGTCTGTTGTGAGAACAACCTTTACCTGTAGGAAACATGTTGGTGTTGCAAACTGTCACACAGTTCACAGCTGGCTAATTAAATATGTATCAGTGCATCGCAATGTGAATGCGTTGCCCTTAAAACCCCATGCTGTACTAAAGTAGTTTTAAATATATCTTCCTGAATAAAATGACAGGCAAGAAAAACTATGGAAGGAATAATTTTGTTATAATTGCATAAGAAAAACAGACTTAACGTTTTACTTTATTACATTTACTTCCACTGTATGCTACTATCACCGTTGGGCACTGATAACATCTTTATTTTCTCTGCTGGACAAAATATAATACTTTACATTAAAGGAAAAACACAGCAACCACTGACAAATGAGACAACCTGTGTTCCCGTACTGTCACACAGGACAGCCAGAATTGAGTAGTTTAGACTTAATTAAATATGAAAGGAGAATTAGTCGCTCACAACCATCAGACATGAGACTTAAGTAAAAAAAAAGCAGTATTCCAGTATTTCCATGTTTCAGAAGAGAGCTGACGCCTGGGGGAACCTCGTGGGACGTCACCTCGGCGTGACAGCCGTGGCGGTCGGGTCCGCCAGCCTCTAGATCACAGCGTCCCCTTACCGTGTTTATACAACACAGAGCATCGAGCCATCATCTTCTTCTTCTTTTTTTTTTTTTTTGAGGCAGCAGAGAGTTTCATCTCAGGAGAGTCATCGGAAGCCGCCGCGCTCCGGCAACGATCGAGCGCCGAGGTCAAGGAGGCTTGTTTGTGCGCAGGGCGTCTTTAATTTCATCAGCGGAGAGAAGGTGACGTCTCTGTAGGGAAATGAGAAGGGATGGCAGCCTGTGGTGCGGCCCCCCTGGCCGGACACTTGGAGAGGTCGCGGCGAGGTCGTCTCTCGCGGCTCGTGTGCGATCAAAGCGGTATTTCATACTTGACACCTTCGGAGACGGCCGGCTGCTGACACCTCGCACCTTTTCCCTCGCATCTTGCTTCGGTACACGCTACGTCATGGGCTGGATCCCGGAGGCCCGGGGGCCACGAGGGTAGCTGGGTGACAGTGTTTTAAAGGGCAGTCGCACCCCTGAGGAATGGCTGTAAATCTCAGTACAAGAGACAGGGAACGGAGGAGGAGAGTGGCTGACTTTCTATGTTTCATTTTAGAACCGATTCCTTAAAAAGAGTCTCATCAGCAACACATAACCTCCAGTCTATTCAGTGGACAACTTGGGGCTAGTTAGTCGTTCTTACACTTCCAAATACTACAAATATAAATGTATATAATATATGTATTGATGTACCGTAAACGTTGGGTTACGCGCCGCTACTACCTTCGGTCAGTGTCCCCGTTAGCTCCCCGCTGTAGCCAGCTGGGGCTCCTGCTAGCGCTCCGTCACTTCCCCGCTAACTTCCGCTAGCTCCCCGAAAACCACCGAAGGTAGCGGGACCAGGCTCGACACCCGACTTGGGCAGAGGGGACGCGGGCAGTAGCAGCAGCAGCGCTAGCTAGCGCTGCTACTAGCTAGCGCTGCTACTAGCTAGCGCTGCTACTAGCTTGCTACAGTGGGGACACTGAACGGCCGTAGGAGCGGCTTTTAACCCGACGTTTACAGTATACGTGTTTAATTGGGATGGCTCCTCTGTATGAAACACGGAAAATGTGTGTTTTGTCGATGCGGAATCTACCTGCATGCACATTCAGACAAAGACACTTAGGGAGGACGTTCTCTCAACAGCTTTGCATTTAATAATCCCCAGACATCGGGTAGGCAGAGATCTCCGCTTGTCTCGTCTCACGGCTCTAGACCTACATACTTGCATCAAAATAAGTGTATGTCATTTGAACTACGGCCATGCAAGCAGCTCTGTGAGGCTGTGTTTAGGCACAGTGGTGAGCTAATGCTAAATGCTAGTAAATGTCGGGTATCTGATGGCAGATGCGTCGCAGCGACTTGTTCTGCGCTCCCATGCCGAAGCAGGACATGTATGTCAGCGGTCAACAAGCCATCCCCTAAAGTCTTTGTGTTCACCTGCAGCTGATGCAACGTGTTTGATCACACTGCCTTATCCACTGCTACTTCTTTGAGTGCTTGTTGTGTCGGGGCCCTGAGGCAGACAACACCCATTTAGTACAATGGGAATATCAGGATTGTGTTTTATCTTAGAACAGATTGGTTGTGTTAGCTGTCTGCCTCTGAAATGCCTACGGTCCTTCACCGTCGCTGGGTACCTAGATGCTCTTTTCAAGGTAGACAGCCTGTCAGGATGAGTGACAGGTGCTGTGGCGGGAATTAGACCATCTGAGGGAAGGAAGGGCGGGATTTACACCTCTCACTCTGCCGGGAGACAAAAGACGGCGTATTGTACGTTATAAATGTAATGTTCCCTCAATAAGACATAACGTCTTTCACAGATTCCGGATAGTCCCGATGTAACAGCACAAGCATGTTTCCAAGAGACAGTATTTTCCCCGGAGGAGAATTTTATGTACCCAAACCCCTCAAGAAAAAAAATAAAAGAAGAGGAAAGTAACATAAATGGTCTGTTCAAAAGCGGAGAGAAGACTCATTTGTAAAGGCAAATCTTTGCTGTAGGCCATTCTTTCACTCTTTGTGACTCTTCAGCAGGGGGTCAGCATCGGAGATAGCTTTGCAATCAGCCACCACACTGAGCAATCACCAGTGCGTCCATAAGGAGGGATTCCATTTGAAATTATGTGAGCTTCATTTCATACCAAATGGTTGGAAAAAGGGAAGAGCGCTGCTTTTTTTTTTCTCCCCCTCGGCCATTTTCACTGTATTGTTGTCTGTAGAAATCACCACTCAGTGTAATCAGAGCCTTCAGTGGCGCAGTTTCATCCACATTTTACTTTTTCAATCGTGTGCTATGAAAATATGAAAAAACATTGCTACACAAGGAAGTATTTTTGCTGAAACTCCCCTAATAAGTTGAGTTAAAAGTGTACAATATGCATTAAATAGGGCTAAAGAAGAACACAGCACACCGGCACTGTGGCCTATTACTCTGCAGCCCCTCGTAATGCACTTCTAGATTTCATCAGATTTATCACAGAGGACTGGAAGAGTAATGGCGACGTAGGAAAACAAAGTCCACGAGGGACGTGTACTACATCATTCAGATTTAACACCGCCATCTGCTTCGTGTTGCCCGGGAACGGCAACATCAGTGCTTAAGACGAAGCATTTACAGAGATGACGGATACGCTGGAGAGGCCGGGTCCTTACCTGTGGAAAAGTAGGTCTGGAATCAGACGCCTGATGAAAGAGACACGCTCCTCTGTTGTGTTTGCCTCCCGAGGTCCACGCCTGCGCTTTCCACGGATGTGTTCGCTCTTCTTCTTTTTTTTTTCTTGGCCGGTGAAGTTTAAGGGAAAACGCAAACCAGCGGACGCCTCCTGCTAATGAATGTCAAATCAGCAGCTGACCTATTTAGAAAGGCAAAGCTTTTTCACACCTATGACAGGGCTACGTCTGCAGCGAGATCTAACCGCGCTCGGCGCCCCGGCTCATGCTTGTGTTCGTGCAGCCAGCTGTGCGCTTCTGACAAGGCGCCGCTGTGATTGCAAGTCAATGAGGATGAATGTAGAATGTGCGAGGCAGTGGAAAAGTTTTTTTTGAGGTTCACGTTTCCTTTTATCTCATAATGCCTTGAACGTGGCAACATATCTTCTGTTTTTGTTTGTTTGTTTAATTAAAAAGGAACCTGACAACTTCAAATAAAGCCAGTGACTTGATGCTACAGTTTTGTGTGGCGTGGGCCCACATCAAGCTACGTCAAACTTCATGTGTAAACAAAACAAGCAGCGTGTATCCAGGCAATCGGCTTGAAGTTGTTGTATAAGACATTGTCACACAATCTCGACAAATAAATGTATTAAACTCACCAAGCTGTCTGCCTGTGTAGAAGTGGCTGATTGGCAACAAGTCGATCAGCAGTGTGCGTACCGTTAGCTGTTAGCAATGGAAGTAAACACACGGTATTGTAGCCGCTGGGGTTCGGCAATGCAACCAGGTATGTGATCACGAGTAAGGAGTCGGCAGGCAGTCAATGGCAGCCTGGACACCCAAAATATGCATTTTGCCGCCTGCAAAATGCATATTTCTTTACACAAACATGAGTGTTGAGCATGATTCTCCTGGCGGAGATAATAATGATCTACAAAGCAACTGCTCCTCCACTTAAATTGCCAAAAAAAACAATATAGATTTTTTCCCCTGAGTCCTTTTCTGCGTTAGTACTGTACTTTACACTGAATATGTTTACTGTGTACTGGCATTTAATAAAGAAAGCTCTTTATCAGTTGGAACGCTTACTGCACTGCAGAGTGCTGATTGATGGTAAATGTGCTGTATAGGGCAACAGGGGCTGTCCGACTTTTGGCCGCACAAAGCAGAAGTTTACTGGAATCTTTGACCTTCAGGATGTGTCTCTCAAGACTCACCGGTCTCTGTAATTGAGAGGAGAAAGTAACTACAGAGAGAAGTTTTGTAGCAATATTGATAAAATGTCACCTCGGAAATTAGAGGCGCCTAACAGCTTTTGTTGCACTCTCCTCTTTTGTGAAAAGAGAAGGTCTTGCAGTGGCAGCTCTCAGCACAGCCAGGCACCATTATTGGTCCTTTCTGCCGTTAGCAACAGCAAAACCTCAAGGGTTAATTAAAAACGGTTGTTTTTCAACAGGTTCTTTTTGTGAACATGAATGCAGTGGGAAGAAGAAAAAAAATGCTGACCGCCTTCAGCAGAATGTAAGCAAGCCTCTGAAATAGTGTTAGCGTTGCTGTGCAGCATCCTTTGCTTGTTTTGTTCAGATGTTTTTTTTTTTATTTTATCGTTGAACATGACATGAGCCGGACAGGGAAGCCCAAGAATATCCAATATTTCACATGCTTCCCAATATGCCTGTGAATTGTGGCAAATTGATTTTCTGACATTCATAAAGATTGATCTATATTTTGAAAAGGCGACCTCTCTCGAATACACACCTGCATTTTGGCATTGTGTGAAATCTAATTATTTAGCATCCTGTCAGGTCTTGTCTCGGGGTACACGACATGACGAGCCAAAACATGCATCCAGTTGCCACGTCTGTCTCTCTCTCTCTCTCTCCGGCTCCCCGTACTCTCCTTTCACATGTCGGCCAGTGAATGGTGTCAAGGATATTGCAGCGACTTGACACCGGTGGCGCCTCGGCCCGCGAGAGCTGACTGGAAACCTCTCGCCCGTAGCAGCTGGCCTCGCTTCTTGGACGGAGACGACACCGGCACAGGCGGCACACAGCCTTGTTTGCGGCTGCTGGCTCGGCATTGTTTGTAGTTGAATTATGAACTGTGTAAAATGTATGCTTAGCCCGACTTGGGGCTCGAGCCCCCCGGGAGGGATCTTTCTCACGTCTCATTGAGCAGCCGCAGTGCTCTTAAAGCGATTCCTCCCCCTGTCCTCAGTTGGCCGCGTTGTCTTCTTCGTCCTTAACGAGAAATTGGTGCGGAAAACAAATAAATAAGCAGTTATTGAAAGGCTGCCAGAGGAAGGATCAGTTCGCCCACAGTAGAAGGAAACATGTTTCTCACTTTCTTTTACTGGTATTTAGCAATGCAGAAAATTTAACGGCTGCACAACCAGCTGAGCTCCCAGTAGAGTAGACAACTCTGACAACTGAACACTTTACTTCACTTTACTTTATCACTCACCTGGTGCAATATTATTACGTATATTACGTGTATTTACGTGCAATACGTTTAAGTACTTTCTATTCAGTCTGTATATTAATATTCTTCTCTACTGTTGTACTGCTTATATTTATTTATATTACTTGTTTCTATTGTATTATTGTATTATTCTTTTATTCACTTGTGAGCAAGGCTGCTGTAATCCTGTAATTTCCCCACTACGGGACTAATAAAGGATTATCTTATTTTATCTTATCCCAGCGTTTTCATATACAGTAAAGTAGGTATTGAACACGTCACCATTTTTGTCAGTAAATATATTTCTAAAAGAGCTATTGACATGCAGTTTTCACCAGATGACGGTCACAACCACACATACAAAGAAAACCAAACAAAAAAGTTCAGAAATTAAGTTATGTGTAATAAAATGGAATGACACAGGGAAAACGTATTGAACACGCTGAATTAAATGTATTTAATACTTGGTACAAAATCCCCAAAAGACATCTGGTGAAAATGTCATGTCAAAAGCACCTGTTCAATACTTATTTTAGCCGCTGTTTTTGTTTCTGCCTCAATGCCAACACACTGCAGGTGAATACAGTTGTGTGTGTGGTGATCACACCATATATTATTTACATTTTCAAAAAACTAAAAACAAAGTTCTGTGAAAGACTTAACGTCCCCATAACTCCACAAAACACACTGAGCGGTTTTCATTGGAACTACTTCCTACTGAAGAAATAGTCCCTCTGAACTCTTTTGTGGGTTATTCAGAGCAACAGTAACACTATTTGTACAGAGACACTATTACAGTTACATTTTTCAATCTTATCTCCAGTGCTGGAAGCACCATGAACAAAATTGGATTCACTTACATTGAAGTGGTTCATGGTTTGTGTTAAAATGATTGAGGTGCTTGTTGTACTTTCACTGATATGCAAAAAACGTCCACATTCAGCGCACCGCTGGTTTCTTTCTCCGGTTTTCCTGCCGACTGGCTCTGATAGCACAGCGTGTCATTGGCATTTTAAAGTTTAGGTTAACCTTCTCTGAACTTAAAGGTTGTAAAATATACTTTTTTCATGATTGCACATTTATGTTGTTCTCTAAAATGCTAGCTCAGACAACATGCTAGCCAGACAACATCTATGCTAACGGCAGCAACGGACACATTTAGCTTCATTGTTCAGCTAAATTGTAGCATTTAGCTTCATTGTTCAGCTATATTGGAGCATTTAGCATCATGATCCCATGTCCTTTTGCAGGATTGTAGGTATATTTTGTCCAGAAGGTCGTAGAAAAATAGAATAGAGAGTACAACATGTTTATTGGAATATTTTTTAACAATCACAAAGTGTACCTTCTGTATCTTCAAACCTGTATGTAACACTTGATGTGATTGTGGCACCACACAGGCACACTTTTAATAATAGTACCTTTCAGTAATAGAGGTGACACTGAGAAGTTCGTCTCCAGTTTGGTGTTGAATTATTTTGGAGGATATACCCAAAAGAATTATACTTTTTTCATGATTGCACATTTATGTTGTTCTCTAAAATGCTAGCTCAGACAACATGCTAGCCAGACAACATCTATGCTAACGGCAGCAACGGACACATTTAGCTTCATTGTTCAGCTAAATTGTAGCATTTAGCTTCATTGTTCAGCTATATTGGAGCATTTAGCATCATGATCCCATGTCCTTTTGCAGGATTGTAGGTATATTTTGTCCAGAAGGTCGTAGAAAAATAGAATAGAGAGTACAACATGTTTATTGGAATATTTTTTAACAATCACAAAGTGTACCTTCTGTATCTTCAAACCTGTATGTAACACTTGATGTGATTGTGGCACCACACAGGCACACTTTTAATAATAGTACCTTTCAGTAATAGAGGTGACACTGAGAAGTTCGTCTCCAGTTTGCTGTTGAATTATTTTGGAGGATATACCCAAAAGAATTATACTTTTTTCATGATTGCACATTTATGTTGTTCTCTAAAATGCTAGCTCAGACAACATGCTAGCCAGACAACATCTATGCTAACGGCAGCAACGGACACATTTAGCTTCATTGTTCAGCTAAATTGTAGCATTTAGCTTCATTGTTCAGCTATATTGGAGCATTTAGCATCATGATCCCATGTCCTTTTGCAGGATTGTAGGTATATTTTGTCCAGAAGGTCGTAGAAAAATAGAATAGAGAGTACAACATGTTTATTGGAATATTTTTTAACAATCACAAAGTGTACCTTCTGTATCTTCAAACCTGTATGTAACACTTGATGTGATTGTGGCACCACACAGGCACACTTTTAATAATAGTACCTTTCAGTAATAGAGGTGACACTGAGAAGTTCGTCTCCAGTTTGGTGTTGAATTATTTTGGAGGATATACCCAAAAGAATTATACTTTTTTCATGATTGCACATTTATGTTGTTCTCTAAAATGCTAGCTCAGACAACATGATAGCCAGACAACATCTATGCTAACGGCAGCAACGGACACATTTAGCTTCATTGTTCAGCTAAATTGTAGCATTTAGCTTCATTGTTCAGCTATATTGGAGCATTTAGCATCATGATCCCATGTCCTTTTGCAGGATTGTAGGTATATTTTGTCCAGAAGGTCGTAGAAAAATAGAATAGAGAGTACAACATGTTTATTGGAATATTTTTTAACAATCACAAAGTGTACCTTCTGTATCTTCAAACCTGTATGTAACACTTGATGTGATTGTGGCACCACACAGGCACACTTTTAATAATAGTACCTTTCAGTAATAGAGGTGACACTGAGAAGTTCGTCTCCAGTTTGCTGTTGAATTATTTTGGAGGATATACCCAAAAGAATTATACTTTTTTCATGATTGCACATTTATGTTGTTCTCTAAAATGCTAGCTCAGACAACATGCTAGCCAGACAACATCTATGCTAACGGCAGCAACGGACACATTTAGCTTCATTGTTCAGCTAAATTGTAGCATTTAGCTTCATTGTTCAGCTATATTGGAGCATTAAGCATCATGATCCCATGTCCTTTTGCAGGATTGTAGGTATATTTTGTCCAGAAGGTCGTAGAAAAATAGAATAGAGAGTACAACATGTTTATTGGAATATTTTTAACAATCACAAAGTGTACCTTCTGTATCTTCAAACCTGTATGTAACACTTGATGTGATTGTGGCACCACACAGGCACACTTTTAATAATAGTACCTTTCAGTAATAGAGGTGACACTGAGAAGTTCGTCTCCAGTTTGGTGTTGAATTCTTTTGGAGGATACAAAAAAATGAATACAATGATATTAATTACTGAAAAATATAGTCACTGGGCAGCATCTTTTCGTGAAGCAGATACTGCTCAGCGAAAGCAGACTTAATAGCAGACGGAATTAGTAGAGATTGATTTCCTGGAGTGCTGCAAACCGCGGTGTAATTTGATCGAGGAGCGGAGTGTCTCAACCCCTCTCAGACCTCAGTTTGGCTTTTTAAGATCACACCGCAAAAAAAAAAAAAAAGAAAGCTACTCCATTGCAGTAACTGGAGTGAAATGTACTCCCGTTACTTCCACCGCGGTGTGTCATTACCGTCACCTCTTTGCCCTCAGCAGTCGGGCGGCCGCTGATGTGGTGTGTCGGGGCTTTTTTTTTTTTTTATGGTGCCTTCAGCTCTCTAATCCGGCGAGCAGAGAGGTGCTGCTGTCGCTGACAGACTGACTGACAGGCAGGCGGCGAGGACCCAGCTGTGATGGCTGGTGTCGGCTCAGTGGCAGCCTTATGATGAATTACCTCTCTTGAATGATAGCGCTGTTGCTGAATGATACCGACGCAGGATTGTTCTGTCAGCATCTCGGCGGCGAAGCACAAATAAAAATAAATAAATAGATAGGCGAGAAATGAGCCGCTCTGCAACTCGCCTCCCCATCTTTTTATTTTTCATTAAAGTTGCCACCTCTCATAGATCTCCATATGCAGTGATATGGAACTGGAAGTTTGTGGCGGAGGTACGTTGGAGGAAATTGCCTTGTAAAATCGCAAGTGTGGCAGAACTTTTTGAGTGATTGAAAGCTGCCTCTTCTTTGTTTTTTAGCGTATAAAAATCACTTCCTGTGTGTTTTTCTTTATTGCCACGGCATACATTATGCTGTACGGGATGATCGATGTTACTTTGCTGTTCTACCTTGAGCTACATCGACACAACATGCAATGTTTTCTTATTTCACGTTCCTGAATACGTTCTAATATTCACCTTTCTGCTTTGTCTGTCTACAGCTCGGACGAATACTACGAATACGGACAAAGTGAGGAGTCGTATGATTCGTATGGTGAGTTGCAGACCTTTCTTTCTCCAATATACCTCGTGTCAATTGTCACAGCATCAATTCATCTGCAGTGCTCGCCTCTATTGCCATGGCAACTGTAATGTGGTGATGTCTTAAACGTTAAAGCAGAAGCACTTTGCCTTCAAGGGGTTTTGATTCATTTTTTGACTGAAAACATGTGGTTGTTGGTTGTCTTACTTCAGAGGAGAAACGAAAGTGTTGCTGGAAATTCACTTCAGTATCTGCATTGTTTTATTTTTACGTCCCTGTAGCTTAAATGCTTTTGGCAGATTTAATAATGAATTAGTGTCAACATATATAAAGATAATTAACTCAACATTATGCATCGCAAACAAATAAATTGCTGCAAAAGGTGAAGGAGAGTGACGGCACTCGACTTTAATTCTACACAACATATTCTAAGAAAAAATATTTAGGACAGAAAATCTGGAACAACTTACATGTTCAAGTTCTGTATGAATCAAAATGTTATTGAAAGGCAGGGTTGATAATCTTGAGAAATCTCTATATATAGACATCTCTAAAAGCAAGAAAGCTCGTCATGTCAGGCCTCGCTCCAAAGCTTCTCCCGCGTAATGATCATAATGATCATAAACATATCGTAGTGAACGCACAAATATGGTTATTGTTGGTACAGGCTGGTAGGGAGACAGGCTGGTAGGGAGACAGGCTGGTAGGGAGACAGGCTGATAGGTAGACAGGCTGATAGGTAGACAGGCTGGTAGGGAGACAGGCTGGTAGGGAGACAGGCTGGTAGAGAGACAGGCTGGTAGAGAGACAGGCTGGTAGGGAGACAGGCTGGTAGGGAGACAGGCTGGTAGGGAGACAGGCTGGTAGAGAGACAGGCTGGTAGGGAGACAGGCTGGTAGGGAGACAGGCTGGTAGAGAGACAGGCTGGTAGGTAGACAGGCTGGTAGGGAGACAGGTGTCCAGTCATTACATTCAGGATAAATTGAGTCTTCAAGACTTATTACAGTCCTGCAACAGCCACAGACACCAGATTATTGTCTTATTTACGTCAGAGCATTTGATTCATCGAGTCATCGATATACCTTTTCCATATTTGATAGTTTTTTTGCATACATCACTCAATCAAACGTGCTATAAAAGTCGAATTAGAATGAATTACACAACAACATAGATGACAACCTTGTTCACATGACACGTGAGGCATGTATACCCGTGACGGGCAGCGTAGTTCATTTCCATATTCAAAGTATTGCATCTGATTATCACAGAGCCGCCGCTCCGCAGAACTGCGTGTCTGTAGGTCGGCGGTCTTCAGCTCCTTGTTCTGAATCGAATGGCAAGTGACAGTTACTTTGCAACATTGACATTCACATAATTATTACGCTCACACCCACGGCGAGCGACGCCGCGCGCTGTAATTGTCTCAGCCATCAGTCCAAAAAGTCTGTGAAAAAAAAAAAGATCAATTTCAAAATTTCACAAGTTCTTAACAGTTTGAATCCATACTTTTTGGCACTTAGCCTTTCAAAAAAATAATAATGCCACTTCCGTCAAACAACTGTTTTGCTCTCAGCCCTACTTACATGACTCCATGGGACGAGCTGTCAGATGCACTGCTCTCACTCTATTGTATGCGTGTGTGTGTGTGTGTGTGTGTGTGTGTGTGTGTGTGTGTGTCTTTAGAAAGCAAAGAAAGTGTGCAAAGGCATAGCCAGCAACTCATTAGCACAGTATGCCAGGAATGCGTATATATGACGATATGTATTTTCTTACACATCATAAAGTTCATTTTGCTCAGAAGAAGCTGCAGTTGCCACGAAAATTCAGACAAAAGTTACCGCTTCTAATTTTCAACAACGGTGTCAACCTTTGACAAGATACAGTGAAAAGTGGGCCAAGGACACATTTGCTGCAGAGCGCACTTGAATGATAGCGGAGCTGATGTGGAGGCAGCTGCAGGTTGATCCGTCTCTAAGAGTGCATTTGTATTATTTTTGTGAACCAGAAAATACAAGATGAACTATATAGAGCATTCATTTAGTTTCTGGTTCATGTGCATTTAATTATTTTAAATAAAAATCTATTTTGACGATGTCAGTACAGATTTAAGATTGTGGTCGTGTAAATTATATAAAAACATAGTTTTTTTTTTTCCTTTCTCTTTTTCTCCTTGGAGACTCACTGCAAATGGATGAAATATGTATAATAAGTGTCCTCCGTTCACCTCGTGCTTTTTAGAGATTTTTTTTTTTTTTTTCTATTCTAGTGGAGCTCACCTGTATTCTAGTGGAGCACACCTGTATTCTAGTGAGCTCACCTGTATTCTAGAGGAGCTCACCTGTATTCTAGTGAGCTCACCTGTATTCTAGTGGAGCTCACCTGTATTCTAGTGAGCTCACCTGTATTCTAGTGAGCTCACCTGTATTCTAGTGGAGCTCACCTGTATTCTAGAGGAGCTCACCTGTATTCTAGAGGAGCTCACCTGTATTCTAGAGGAGCTCACTTGTATTCTAGAGGAGCTCACTTGTATTCTAGTGAGCTCACCTGTATTCTAGAGGAGCTCACCTGTATTCTAGTGGAGCTCACCTGTATTCTAGAGGAGCTCACCTGTATTCTTTTTTTTCGGAAGAGAACTAAGCGCCTTCGACTCATTAGAGCGCGGCGCGTTTCCCCACATGAAATAATAAAAAAACAAACGCTGCCGCTCGGGTCACAGAAAAGAGGGACGACAGTTCAAAGGAAACCGATAAACAGCGTTGATGCGCACCCTTGTTTTTTTTCCAAAACGCAAGGTTACCTTGGTGTATTTCTTCAAAGTGACTGTCAGTGAAAGGGTGACAGGTTTAATTAAGGGGTATTGGCTATGTGCTGTCAACAGAGAGCCTGTACACAGGAGGAGGAGAAGAAAAAACAACCCTTTGTGAGCCCGGGCTCTGGGGAAGTCTCAGCGCTGGCTGAAGATCAGACAAAGGGTGCCATCGATACCGGCACTTTCACATTGACAGTGCCAGGGGGGGTGAACCGGGGGGGCTGATTTGGGCTAATGGTAATTGTGACCTTTTTTTTTTTTTCACTCGCTGGGAGCCACTAAACGGGTCCTTTTCAAGTAGCTATTTGATTCTCACATTCAATTATCCGAGACGCATCCTTCCAGGTGAAAGTCAAAGCTTCTCGGCGTGAGTCGCTGCACGGCGCTTTTGTTTACGAGACGAGCGCCATCGATACCAGACAGTCAGAGTGCCCGCGACTTTCAGCCGTATTTCCATCGGAGGGTGCATGTTTAAAAACACAGTGGGTACGGAAAGTATTCAGGACCCTTTACATGTTTCACTCTTTGTTTCATTGCAGCCATTTGCTAAAATAAAAAAAAACGTTTTATTTCTCATTAATGTACACCCAGCACTCCATCTTGACAGAAAAAAAATTGCAAATTTATTAAAAAAGAAAACCTGAAATATCCCATGGTCATAAGTATTCGGACCCTTTGCTGTGACACTCATATTTAACTCACATGCTGTCCATTTCTTCTGATCCTCCTTGAGATGGTTCTACTCCTTCATTGGAGTCCAGCTTTGTTTAATTAAACTGATTGGACTTGATTAGGAAAGGCACACACCTGTCTATGTAAGACCTTACAGCTCACAGTGCATGTCAGAGCAAATGAGAATCATGAGCTCGAAGGAACTGCCCAAGGAACTTTTTTTATTTTAGCAAATGGCTGCAATGAAACAAAGAGTGAAACATGTAAAGGGGACGTACACTGTATTTGTGTGCAGTTTGAAAGACTTGCATTGGGGGGGTTGTTACCAATGAATGCAAAATAACCCCTTTGTCATCACCCCCTTTGTCTGTTTCTGCTCTTTTCTCCTCAAACAGGACTGGAAGAGTGGGCAAACAGTCGCGCCAAGGCACCGCCAGCACGGACAACCAAGGGAGTGTACAGAGAGCAGCCGTACACCAGATATTGAACTGTTTATACAACCTGCACCTGAGTCCTCATGGCTGTTTCAACCCAAGTAATGGATTTTTTATGGACGCTTCCCACCTTTTTAGAATTGAAAAACTAAACAGCAAAATAATACGGAAAAAGAAACGGTGACAGTGAGACGCTGAATGAGTAAAAGAACTGGTTTTCCCCCCCAAAAAATGGCATCCCCCCCCCTGATTATAAAAAAAAAAACAGGCTCCCACTGGGTTAAATGTGTAAAGCAATTTAGGTAATCTATCCTCTCCTCCAGGAGAAATTGACTGGACGGTGAGATTAAGAAAGACTCCATAGTACATTAAGTTTCTCTCTCAGCTCTGTGATTGTGAAGAATGGCATTGTACCAAGCTGTTTCACTCGGTAATGATTGGTGACCACTATAAAGCTGTCGATACAACATTCCCACACAGCTGCCAGTGCAACTTAATTTATGACCCTCTATTCTTCAAACCTTGATCTGCGTGGTTGATCACTTTAAAATGTAGTAGCTTAGTTCTAGGGAAGTGCAGTACTGTAGATATTTCTTTCTGAGGGGTAACTGGTGAAATTGTGTCTCTTGTAAATGAAACATTTACAAACTGGAAAAGAGAAAAAAGTCATACTTGTATACATAATGCTTTGCTGTTTCCTCCTTTTTGTAAAATAATAGTTATTTAGTGTTAAAGGGCTTATACAAGCGTTGTGTGCATCTGTGGATATTGTCAGCTGTTTTATTCTGAAAAGCCTTTGTCGTGGTTCATGATTATGCCCCAAAACATCCAATTAAATACATATATAAATAGTCGCCCACACGTTATGTACACCGACATATATAAATAGACATTCATATTTCACGTACATCGAAACAACCAGATCAGCAAAACAGTCTGCAGGCTTTTTTTAATTTTTGTGATTTTTTTTTAAGATGCTCTACATCTTTTTTTTGATTAAACACGAGATGACTTTGTAGGCACAATAAATCGACTTCAAGACGCTAAAACCCCGTGCTGGTGAATCTGTAATCATGTCCATCTCGAGATTTGTTCAACGATGATGATTTCTAGCTTATGTAAGCCCTTTAATATTTTCTTCTTTGTTGATGCTCAATAAACATTTTGAAAGAAACCCATTTGTGTTCGAGAGAATAATTACTCATAAATAAGACTCATAATTTAAACTAACCCCAATGAAAGAAGCTGGATCCGTTGGGAATCTCTTTCCACGATGACTTTAAACACATTGTATGTCTTCATAACTAAGTGAGGGGGGAAAACAACATATGTTGTGGCATTAAAATCCAAAGTGGTAGCAAGATGGCATTACCCAAAAAATACTTACAAAGAGTACAAACAGCAAATGGCAGTTTGTGACCTTGTAGATGACCTTGGTGAGCTGATGAGAACGGTTTCCTATTTGTATTTGAGCGCCATGTGATGCATTCTGTTGGAAATCTCTCCAACCGAGATGTAGCGGGTTTAGCGATAACGACTTTGCCGCTCCTGAAACCCTATCCGCTCTGTTTGTTCATATAATTCGATGTGAGGCGAACGCTGATCACGTCAAGCATCATCAGTAAACACACATTAACTCTCTGAGTGTTTACCCCCCGACAGAAGCGGCTGGCGGCGCTGCACGAAAGCCTCCTTGACCTCTAGGCCGTGTTCAGTTCAGCGCAGTGGGGGTGGCGGGATTTGCTCTCTCTTCTTGTTTTGCTCTTTCTGTTCTCCTTCGGTCATGTGACCCTCTCCCAGTCGTTTAAAGGGCCTGCCTTTGCCCCGTCCATTAAAGAGACTCTAAATGACCCCCAGCTGACCTCCGCAGAGAGAGGATGGCAGTAGCTGTTTAAAAAGACCTCCGTCCCACAAGGTAAACAACCTGACCCAGTTTAACCTCTCCCCTAACGTAGTTGAACATAAACCCTCTCTAAACTTAAATGTAACATGTTTTCCTGTCTCTGTTAAGTCCGTAATCTAGCCACAAACCTGGGAATAATTAGATATCTGTAAAAAAAAAAAAAAAAAAACTGTAAAAAAAGTATGATAAATAGCAGTAATATTTCAACGAACTGTATAGTGAAATAACTTTATCCTAAGACTTTGATAAAATATATCCTCTGTTACAATAATTGAAACATAAAATATGTTGTGTCTTGGCATTTGTTTTCATGACATTAGTTGTAAAATGTGTTTCTGTTGTCAACTTGCGTGGTCATAGTGTTTTTTATACTCCTTTCTAGGCCGATTGCCCGGCTCGACCAGGCCGTCCGTCCAATTCTCTCATTGGTGGTAAAAAGGTATGTGCTTCTTCTGCTTCATGTGTCGCGTGTTCATGATGGCGTGTTGCACGAGTCACAAAAAGGATCCTAGATATTGAAACAAGGCGGTATCGGCCAATGACTTGAAAAAAAAACGACATTCTTGAAATGAACAATCTCACAAAAAGACGAAGGGGTGAAAATCTGGAACGATACTCTCAACCTGCTTGGGCGTTGATTTAAAATCCCTTAAGAGGTACAAGATGAAATATTCTACAGTGGACACCGTGTTATTATCAGGACACATCCAATATTAATGTGACTTTGAGGCGACTTGATGGATGTTTAACGTTGAAAATATTATCCCGGCGCTCGTGAAATCCTCCAGAATCGGCCCCCTAGTTTGGAGGCTGGACCCTCGGCTCTCCTGTTCTCAACCTTTCACAATCCCCTCGAGGGGACGGCTGCTCTGCCGGACTCCCCGCCTCACGCAATTAGTGTATAAGAGCACTCTGAGTCATCTGAACCACAATGGGGCCCTGCACTTTGAAAAAGATACACCAAGCTTGTATTAATTGGAGAAATGTGACGCTTGACTGCATTTGCCAACAAAAAAAAACGAAGAAAAAAAAACCTTGAAGTGTGGATACCAGGAAGTGACAAAAGGACACTCATATTGTTCGTCTTTCTCTTCTTTCCTCTCTTTAATAGATTTGACCGACTGCACTCGAGCAAACGACATCACAAAGGATTTCCTCTTGGCCCAAAACGGCGGACTTTTGTTAAATATTTTCACAGCGAGATGGAGTGACCTGTTGAGATGCAGAAAAAAAAGGGGGAAAAAGAGATAACGCATGTTTCACACGTCGCCGACGGTGCAGAGGAAACCCGCGAGGCAAATGGAGTTCCTCATCCTCTGAGGACGATCTCATCTGAGAATATTTCCTCCAGAGCTTCCCCCGGTTCTGTATACATTTGACATACACACAGGAGTGCTCTGAACTGATCCTGAACCTGCGCCGTGTCTCTCTTGATTTCGGCTGTTATTGAGGGGATGTGTCCACCATTTACATTAGACAATGCCCACTGGGGAGGAATAGTAAATACATAATGCATAAGGGAATGACATATTTATAGCAAAGACACTCCTAATCCCATATTGTTAAGCTCATTAACCTATATCCCATCCACTCCAATGAATAAATAATTCACCAAGTGCCTTATTGTTGCATTGTTATGACAGCTTTAGATGTTTATTCCCGTTGCCAGAATTAAAATATGGGGCAGTGCAATAGAAAATGTAGCTTTTTTTTTTTCTTCTCATTTTATGCAGGTTTTTTTGGGGGGTTTTCTGTATGCATTACCACGGAACTGGAAAACACCGCACTAGAGTACAGTCTATTCCAGATGTATTGCTTAATCAGAATCGACTTCAGTGGATATTACAATTCCAAAATAGCTTTCCAACGGATAGAGAGCTTCATTCTGTCCTGTGCATAAGTCCAGATAGGCTGATCCGTATTCCACACGGTTGTATGTCCTCAGTGGCCGACAATAGTTTTCCATTAGAGGAAGTGATTCTCTCCGGAGCTTCGGGCCAAGCCTCAGACAATAACACGGCGACATAAAGCTCGCGTCTCGGGCTCCGAGGAGTCAACTCTCATCACCTCCGGGAGGCTGATTCTTCCTCTGAGGTGGCTTTACACGACAGGCTTATCTGGAGTAAGCTTGTCCGAGTTAATAAAGTAAGAGCAGCTTATTTGATTAGGAATGCATACAAAGGAGGATGCTGGGAGTGTCCACTTCAACAGTGGAAGACAGATCGATGGTTCCCAAACGTTGGGGACTGGGACCACTAGAGGTGTTTTTTTTTTTTATAAGGCTTCTAACTATGAACGATGAGGCTCTACATGGACACACAATGCTCTACCAACAGTTTTCCGTCTCTTTCAAAGGATTTCTGTGTCCGTCTTTTATTTTTCTCATTGATTTCATGTGGGAAGGGTTCTGTCAGAAGGTGATTTGTTTTTGTGCACCAATCAGAGGTACATTTGCATTTAAATGTGAAGACAGGTGTGGGGTTGTTTGCGGGTTTTGCCAGCGCTGTCAGTCAAATCAGATCAGACCACGCAATCCTGAAAAAAAGCAGTTTGGCTCAGCGTTTGGGTGGAAAACCCTGAAAGGAATAGTTTCCTAGAGTTAGAAAAGAAGATTGTTGCAGAGACTTGATGGTCTGTATCTGTGTACCGTGGGTTTCACATATGCCCCGCCCCTTTTTGAGACTCATTTTGAGAAGTGTATACCATTTCAAACCATTTGCGGAACATGTAATGCATAACTGTTATTATAGAGTATCTTTGATTGTTACGACACTCATGTCTGTATGGTAAATATGTAGCTGGAGCCAGCAGCCAGTTAGCTTAGCATAAAGACTGGAGATAAGGGGAAACAGCTAGCGCTAACAAAGTCCACCTGCCAGCGCCTCTAAAGCTCAGTAATTAGAATGCAGTATGAATTTTGTTTAATTTGACAATTTCCTGTGTGGATGAGTAACTTTCTGGAGGGTCCAGCGGTTGGTTATTTTTTACACATTGTTGTTTGTACTTAGTAATGACCATGACCATGAAATACGTACGTATTCAGATACTTTACTCGTTTAACCTATACATGATTATAATACCCGTAATGATGTTCTAATGATATAGGATATTGTTTGTTGGAAAATTAGACAATCGATTTAATTAGAAATTGGTAGAGTTTATGTGTTGCTTTCAGCCATTTTTTTCTTAATGTCCTTCGGTCAGATTTGTGGGGTCACGAAGTGTAAACTGCCAAAGTCAGACATTTTAGAGTTCCATTCAAAGTGGTTTTAATATCATTCCCTTCAAAGCAAATACAGGAAGAGACTCTGACAACTACTACTAGCAACTGTTAATATTACATACCCTCTGTAAAACAGATTTGGGTCATTTATATCTGTCCTTTGAAATTCTTCTTTTTTTTTTATAATGGCTTTTTGATTGTGTGAAGTGTGCTCATCCACCTGTATTCCTCTTAATCATGTCCAGGGTCTAAAGTGTCTGTCTCCCGCCTTTTGTTCTGTAATTAACTGGAGGGCTCCTAATCTTACTGAGATTAAAACAGCCTGATCAATGTTGAGGTGCTCCTTCATCTCCTTCTGAAGTGAGCACTATTGTAACACAAGACATCGACTGCAAAGAGCAAGCTCAGATTGTGAAGGATCAATCGTTACGCGGCGGCAATAATACAGAGAATGTAACACACAATGGAAATATTTTCAGTTAGAATAATCAATGTATTTCTTTCTGGGAAATGTAATAATTCTAATGCTCATGCTTATTTTTGTGATTACCATTGTAGTCAAAGTCATACTTTGACTACAATGGCAAACAACACATAATCATAAATATCAGAGAGGCTTCAAGAAGAAGTGAAATAAGCCACAGGTATAGACAAAACAAAAAGGGAAACACAAGGGGAGAATCAATGAGAATCAGATATCATATAACAGGAAACAGACTGAAAATAAAAATATGTTTTAATACGTGTGTGTGCAAAGTCAGTATGTATTTGTCAACCATGCGCTGTATATACATTGTGCATATATACATCAAAGTGTCTGTATTACTTTAAATGTGCTGCTTGATTCCATAAGTTAATAGGTTGTAGATATCCTTACTGCTAATAAAGATTTCTTTTGTCAAAAATGTGTTTTGATTGTGCAATACTGCCTACAACGTGAGGCTCCTCTCCCTTTGATACCACGCTTCAAAGTCTGTACATCTGAAACATGTCGGGAAACAAATCATGAAGGCAGTTTCCATGTGCCGACTGTTGAGGATTGACACTGTAATGAAGTCTGAACCGAATTTAGTTTTAATAACTCAGAGGGGGAAAAGCTCGGGGAGAGCATTGGCGGTTGGCTTGTTTTTGTAACTTAAAAACCCCACTGCAGGAATATTGTTTACCTTGGTGCGCCCTTGAAATAATAGTCGCAGATCAAATAAGTTTGTGTTGCGAAGGCTGTCTCCGTCTGAAACCTTTTAAATATTGTATGTTCCCCTCCGCTGCTGCCATGGATACATCTCTCTCCTCATGTAAATGCTGCTTTTCTTTATTCTTTTAGTTTTTTTCTTCTCCCTCCGCTTCCATCCTTCAGGCTGATCCGCTTTGAAGTTGCTTCTTAGCTCTGTGAAATTTGAGATTAAAGTCCATCTGTTCATGCCCCCCCTTACCCATCAATACATACACAGATATAAACAAAAACAAAACGGGTAAAAAAGGCAGCCGTAATAGGATTGAGCCGCAGATCGTGAAGGGCCAGTTCAGCCTCACTGGCTCAAGTACACCTGACACATTCCTTATCTAATTTCTATTTATTCATCAGCGCAGAAGAAAAAGGACTGCAGCTATAATCTTTAAAAAGGACTGTGAGGTCCTCAAGACCCCATTTTCCCTTTCAAGAGAGAATAGCAACACGTTTTCCCCAACAAACCCAGTGTGAGGCCGCGGCAGTTTCCTCGCCTTCTCCGCCGCCAGTCAGCCGTTAATAAACCGATGCGTTCGCACGATATCCAGTCCCACCTCTTCCGTGTTGTCGGCTTTCCATTCCAGCTGCAGCGAGGGAGAGGCCCCTCAGCGCACATATTCTCAGTAAAGCCAACAGTGCTGGCGGGGCCCGGGAGATTAAAACAATTGTTTATGCTTCCACTATCCACGCGTGGGGAGATATAAGCAATATGATGCGGAAAAGAGTGCTCAGAATGAAATAACGCAGACGTTATGTGATCGTGTTTGCGAGCGCGATATGAATAGACTCGTAGGGCGAGAGGATACTGCAGAGACACCATGATGAGGAAAGTTTAAAGCCCATCACCTGTACTGTTTACTTAAACACCCATTTCCACTCGTTGAACGTTGACCTTCTCAATGACATTTGATTCCTGTTAAGCTGAGCGTGGTGGGCATTTAAAGTGTCCTTTTTCTAGCGGCAACGCCTTAACTCTGCAAAGGAACATGGTAAATAATGGGGGGAAGGAATCAATGTGCTGCCTCTCGAGGGGAAAAGTCTGTCTACACTTCCCAACGCTTTAATTGTAATGTATTCACTTTATTATGGCTTTACTGTAACTAAGACATTATAGACTGTTTTTCCTGTGCTAATGCAGAGTGTTCGTAAGACTGCAGCTCCCACCGTTCTTGGCAAAGTCATGCTGTGATTTTGCTCAGTCGTCCTGGAGGTGATAGTTAAATAGAGCGAGCGGTTTAACGTCAAGCCGAGGAGTCGATTACAAGACGGAGAGCAGGTCACCCAACCATCGGTTGGTGGTTCCATCCCCGGCTTGAGCAAGATAATGAAGCCCAGATGTTCCTCAAATTGCCAGGTCCAAATCTTCTGTGGCAAGAATATATGAATGTGTGGCATATCGATATAGAAAAGGGGCATATTGTGAAGTGCAAAGATACCCTTAGCTGTCAAGCTAATGTTGAGCACATTTAGCTAATGTATATCAAAAGGTGCATAAACAGGATTTATTATGTAAGCCATATCAAATATTTGTTTTAGAGAAGATTAAGAATAGGAAAGTTAATAATAAAGTATAATGAATAATGGTGCGATCAGGATTTTTTGATAAAACCCCTTAATTAAGGACTTAAATAAAGGTTTTTCTAAACAATAGCTTACGATTTTTTTTCTTCTTATATTTAAAACCGCTGATTGCAACTCACAAAACCACTACAGAGGCGACCTTTTATCAGAGAGCGATACCAGTAGAAGGAATGTCTTTCATCTTTGTCTGCGCTCAGTCATCTCTGATGGTTTGATTTCGTCTCAGGTTTCGGGGGCAATCACCCGGGCAGCCGGGTGAACACGACTCAGCCTTGGCGTTACATCAGTGTTGGATGAGATGATCAAACTGTCAGCGCTCCGCTGTCTCCGTGCCCTCAGAATAAAGATACAGAGATGGACCTCCTGACCTCTGGGATTGCCCATCTGTGTGCCTTTTTTTTCTTCTTCTCACAGTGCCGTGGAGGATTTTGTGTACTTTTCATCCTGTGTTTCAGACCGCCCCCTCCTCTCTGCTCACTTTCTTCCATCCATTTTTATTTTTAGTGTCATTCGCTCACGTATTCTCTTGCTGCTTGAGGTCAGCCTGATGATGTCGATTTGTGTCTGTTCCCCCGACTCCGTGCTACTCGCTGGTCCTCCCCGACACACAACGCCGTCTCCAGCAGTTAAGGTCAACGCCGACGTGTTTTATTACAAACTTAAAACAAACAGTTCACACTGCCGTGCGCTCTCTCTCCTGCCGGCGCAGACACGCCAGTGAACTCTCGTGCTACGTGCTACTGCTTAAAGCAGGGCTGTCAAACATATCCGGCCCGCCAGGGGGTCCAGTCCGGCCCACGGGATAATTGTTAAAATTGCAGAAAAAAACTACCCTAGTTGAGATTCAAACCACTGATCCTCTGATTGTAAGACGGGCAAAATAACCATTTAGCCACAGTCACAATTGATTGCAGCACTGACTTTACTAAACCTATTGCTCAAGTGCGAGGGAATCTGTTTAGTAAAGTCCAGGCAGATAAACAGTGGGCTGATGTCTGAATTGTTGGTCTTTGGACCTTTGCATCTTCACGTGCACATCAAGCTAGGTTGAATGCAAGTAAACAAAGAAGAAAAAAGAGGAATAAAAAGAGCTTACCTTGAATGTCAGCTGGATTCCAAAATCACGGGAGAATCACATATCACACCTGCATTGAAGCGTCAGGAACAATACTTCTAAATACTATATGATTCAATATGTGATCCCCCCACTGGCTTCCCAACACATTCAAAGACATTTGCTTTTCCTACGAAACCTTGAGGAGACAAATACATCCGGATGCTCTACCTCACATGGAATGCATTTAATGAAGCGCATATATAGTATAGTAACATTTTCAATTATGTATAAACCATCAATACCGCAAAGAATGATGTCTTTATTATCTGTCAATTAAAAGAAACGAGTTTGGACTTAAAGCGATCACACTTCCTCTGCTTTATGTTTCCTTTACCTTCGCAGTCGTAAAACGCGCCGCAGACGGAGAAATGTCGCGTGGCTGCTCATCCTGAGAGATCATCGCGTGTTATGGCGGGTCATATTTAGGTCAAACGCAATGAGGTGATTTGGTTTTTACATTTAATGAAATGGCTCCATTTAATGTGAGAGCTGTCTGAATGGTCAGGGTGGCTGCCGTCTGTGGGAGTGCTGAGCGGACATAAATCAGCTGTGAGGAAGTTTCCCTCCTGGCTTCTAGAAACAAGAGGCACCTTTTGATGCTAATTTGTCACATAGCTGTGTGCGCACACATCCCCTCGGGACAATGATAGCGGGCCTCCCCCCCAATCACCGACCCACACTGTTCCATTTACTAAATCACTTGGGGGAAAATATCACATCTCTCGGGCGCCTTCGACGAGAAATCCCCCCCTGGAGTTCCAGCGGGGTCACGTTCGTACCAAAGCGAGAGAAAATAGCATTTTTTTTTGGTCTTTATCCAAGCAATTCTTTACAGGGAAGAAAACTGGGCTCCTTCAAATGTCTTCTTCTAACGATACTCAAGGGTACGCTGTGCTTTTACTGTCTTTTGTAAAGGACGCCGCTCTCCCAATATCACTTTTCGCTGTTTTGTTTTTCCTCTTGCAGCCACTGCGGCGGTAACAACTTCTCTAACTTTTCCCGAAATGTCTTCGCCGTATTCCCTCCTATTGACTTTCTAAAAGCACACAAAGCAACTGGAGACTTTAAATGCAGTCAGTAGTAATCCATCACCGTAAATGAGAAGCACACGGTTTTGAAAACTGGCTTCACAACGTGAGTACGAGTCTTCCCAGTTTTAAGTTGTGACTCAAGAACACCACAGGAGGCGGGACGAAGGGGATCGTCTCACTTTTACTTACTGCTTCTCTCTGATTGCTTCCCTCTGAATTATTTTAGATTTTCTTCCAAAATAAAACTCTTTCAGTGTTAGGTATTCTAACACTTCCTGTGGTTATGTCAGTACCGTAAACGTCGGGTTACAAGCCGCTACTGCCTTCGGTCAGTGTCCCCGTTAGCTCCCCGCTGTAGCCAGCTGGGGCTCCTGCTAGCGCTCCGTTACTTCCCCGCTAACTTCTGCTAGCTCTCCGCTAACTTCCGCTAGCTCCCCGAAAACCACCGAAGGTAGCGGGACCAGGCTCGACACCCGACTTGGGCAGAGGGGACGCAGGCAGTAGCAGCAGCAGCGGCCGGTAGCAGCAGCAGCGCTAGCTAACAGCAGCGCTAGCACTAGCTTGCTACAGCGGGGACACTGACCGGCCGTAGGAGCGGCTTGTAACCCAACGTTTACGGTAATCCCGCCTCCTGTCAATCATCCTCCACTCAAATCAATAGACGAAAAAAAAGCCCCTTTTCGGACATGCCCCTTGTTACGTAAACGTGGTCGTCATTTACATGTTGGTCTCATGTGTGGATGAGCTGCGTTTACATAAAGGTCATGACAGCAATCTCTGAAACAGCCTCAACAGGTCAGAAGTGATTGCTGTCAGATAAAGGTTAAACACACAGAGTATACATGCATCATATATCATCTTTAAAGTGGCAATCTTTAAGATTTTTATTCCTGCTTCATACAGCAAGTGAAACCGGAGTCAAATTCCATGTATGTGCAAATTTACATGGCCATTAAAGCTGATTCTGATTCTGATTCTGATTTAACATTTTAAGTGCAAACAATAACATTTTGCTCAGAGTTTAGCAGTCTGGAGTGCATTGACATGATACATGTTACGAGGAACAACCTTTTTTTCTAGGAAAGTCACCAGACACCCAGCAAATATATAAATATTGCAATTAGTACACTTTTTATTTCATTGAAAATCTTCAAGCTTGCTACTTTAAAGCTCCGACAAGGATTGTTTCACTTTGTGTTGATTGTGGCGGCCCCTGTGGATGAATGTGGTAGTGTCTCTGAGCACCAGAGTCCCTTTAGAAAGCCTCTCATTGTATTTTCCTGCAGCAGGGTCTGACAGTCTGCCCCTCTCAGTCCTGGCTCTGGTTCCCCCGTGCCTGCCTTCCCGCCAGCGGGCCCAGCAACACGTCCCGGGCCTCCGCCGGCGTGGCGGCGGTGTCGGTGTCGGCTCCCAGTTGGGATCGGCTCGGCAGCGAGGCGAACTCTGCTCCTGGCCCGAGGAGAGCTCAGCGCCCGACATCAGCGTCTCCTCCTCCCTCCAGAGCGTCTGACTGCAGGCTGAAGGCCCAGCTGGAGTCTGAGCCGAAATACTTTCTTGTGAAATTGCATGATTTAATACGATTTTGCTCGGAATCTAAGCGATGACAAGCATTAAGAATGAGTAATAAAAAATAGGCAATCTCCTCACTGATGGCCGCGTTTACTTATGAAGGTAGAGGCATCAGTATTTCAAGTTTAAAATTCCTCACAGTAACTTTAATGTAAAATACCCGAACAAATTGAGTAGATTCTTCTCATGTTTGATCTGTCTGAGAAAACAATGTTTTCCCCCGTGCTGTTGTCATAATCATAATAGAGAGATGATGGGAAATGAGGGTGAGAGTTGTTAAACAAGGTCCCTGGCGCTCCGATCTTGGATGTTGCGGTTCATAGTCGCTGTCCGCCCCCTGAGGTACGGGGCTGGTGGCCCCTTTAGTCGCTCTGTGACCACCCCATGTGTCTCCACTCTGCCCGGCCTGCTTGTGTTTTCTCATCCCCTTGCTGGCAGTGTGTGTCGTTAGTGAGCTAGCTCACCTGCGCTGATGAGCTCTGAAGCCTCTAAAGCCGGCCGGGTCAGTCCGCCTCGCTGCCTCTCAGCTCCCACGTGGTCGTCCCTCAGTTGCTTTGGTTGGCTTTTCTCTGAGCTCTCAACACCTTCATACCTTTTTTTTTTCTCACTCATCCTGACACTCACGTACACCCCTGATGTACTGACATCTCATGATTTAGTTTGGTAAATATCATTTAAATTGTCTCATGTTTGACCTCCACCCTTATATTTGTTCTCCCTCGTCGTCTGGACTGGGAGCCAGCTGGTTGACTTAGCTTAGCTTAGCTTAGCTTAGCTTAGCATCAAGACTGGAAACAGGGGAAAACAGTTCACTTGGCTCTGTCAAAAAGTTACAAAATACACTTACAAGCCTTTTTAAAGCTCACTAAATAATATGTGACCTCTCATTTCTTTAATTCATACAACACAGTTAGCTAAGCTAACTCTCCGTAGCGTCATATTTAACAGGCCGACATTAGATATCAATCAATCTTCTCGACAAACTCTCACAAAGAAAGCAAATTATTTGTATACTTATTTATTAGTTTGATGTGTTGTCATTGTGCACTTACTTGTTCTATTTATAATTAATGATGAGACTGATGAGAAAATGGATCATGGGGTTCACTTGTGCGAAGAGGGGGCGGGGCTTCCCTGTAGCTTTTTGACGAGTGTTTCAACAGCACAGTACTTTTTTAAATCCATGAACTCTGCCAATTGTCTGTGTTGGAACGCAAGACCAAGCTGGAGGAATCCGGGATGGAGCCGGGGTCTGACGCTTTGAGGAATGCTTTTTGACACATAGACCTTCAAAGCTGTCATCTGGGCAAAGTTAAACGGATTAAGAAATGGATTTTAAAGATATACTAAGCTTCAAATCAAGATTATTTCCATTCCTATTACTATTTAGACTGAAGATGGATAACGGCAATGTGTCTTTAAACGCCTATGATGTAGAAAATATCCCACAAAAAGATGAAAGCCTGTGGATAAACAGTGTAATAAATAGGAAGACTATTTAAATCAGTGAACACATGACCTTCACCACTGCTCACATGTTCCTTTCATCAATCTTTCCCTGCATTATTTGCCCAACTGGGGAGGATCTTTTGTGTCTTGTGGCCGACTCCAAAACACAGAACTTGGATTTTTCTGAAAATGCAATTATTTCAATGCCAGAGAAACAATTGGCTTCTCTCAAATGTAATTAAATATGACAAAAAGAGCAAAATTGCAAACGAACAAAGCGCTGGAATGATTGGCAAGGGTTGAACCCGGCGAGAGCCCCTCCAGAGATGCTTTGCGTCCAGGCTGAATAGCTTCAGCCGGTCTGGTGGAATATGATATGGCCGCACCATGACCACGCTCTCAATCCCTAATAAAAGCTTTGTCTCCTTCACATGCTCGTAATGTATGTTCGAAGGCTTTAGAGCGGATCACATTCAACCCCCACTCCTGTCAAACCCAGAAAATGGGGCACAAATTACAGGCACATTAAGTCATCAATTGTGAGGTCTGTCAGCGGGAGGAATTCCACCGACCTAACCAGGTGTTTGGCAGAGACCTCTCCACCCCTTTTACAAGTCCCGTTTTACACAATGTAGAGCAGCATGCTGGGTAATTAGAGCAGGGAAGCAACAAACGCCTGGTGTCGGGGAAACATGATAAATGCCGCAATAACAACGCCGCTTTGTCAGTGTGTCGTCCTCACTTTTTAACCTTCGGAGCTGAAATGTTGTTTTTTTGTATGCCGTTTGGCTGCTTTTAGCTGCGTCCTGCCTCACAGAGTGGTTTGATATGGGTGGGCGACGTGTGTGAGAGAAACCTCCGCTGCAGGCCAAACAATCACAGAGTCAGTATTGATCAGAAAAAACCTCTGGTGGACACATGACAGGGAAGGCCTCCTTGAATCAAAATACACATTTAGCTTTGAACCAACTGTTTCCCTCATAAATGCACAGCCCAGACTCCGTTTAAAAGGATTTGATGTGCATTAAACAAGTAAAGCGGCTGATGGAGAGGCGGCATTAGCGGGACTATATTTGGTCGATGAGCGGCGGGGCTACAAGCTGTCCCCGCCAGGCGACTTTCACATTGGCTAATTGACAGCACAGATTCTCACTCCCTCGCACTGCCAGGCTGCTGGCCACGATTCAACATGGGAGATGCTCATTAACATAAGTTGAGATGGTGCTGTCAGCCAAGTGTGTTTATGTTATGTAATGTTAACATGTCGATGTACATTCAGTGCGCAGCGCAAATGGACAGTTAGTTAGATTCTAAAGTTTGTTTGAGAGTTCAACCCAGACAGCTTTGGCAGTAGGTCAGCGGTGGTCCGTCGGCCATGTTGATCGTGTTAGCCACTGGATGTAGCTTCAGCTCGTGCAGCGAGGGAAGGCGTCTGGAGAAGGCTGGGAAAGCCCTCAAGGTCATGGCGTTTTTGTTGTTGTTGTTTGTAGAAACTTATAAGGTAAAACCATTTGCAACTCCATAACCTGAATGCGTCTGTGATGTGTTGAAGTCCCATTGTGCCCACCCAGCATGCATAGCAATACCTCAGAAAAATGATGCACACCCAATATGAAGATATCACACAAAATGTTTTTCCCATGTTATCCACGTTATTGATGGAATCATTTAATTTAGTGAAATAGCGCTTTTAGTGTTCATTATTTTGCTTTTCATATGTAGGATTTTTTTTTTTAAATGAGAGGTAAAAATGTTGATTTAATTCTTAGGAGACAAATGTAGCCTCCTTCATCCAGTTTCTTTGTTTGTTTTGGGGCTTTAAACAATAAACCTCACCTCAAATCATGTCCTCCCAGTTTTGGGCAACAGTTTTTGGGCAACGTCATCATTCATTGACATGTGAATTGCGTGTTTTTGTGTGTAAGTAAGAGCAAGACAAAGAGAACAAATGTGACGCTCCCTTTTTTTTCTTACCGCCAACCACGCCACGAGCCCAAGTCGGTTGCCATGGCACCGCGAAATGAAGAAAGTTTGACAGGGGTGCGCGCACATTTTTCGAAACCACTTATTGGCATTGCCTCAAAGGTAGCACCTCCCGCTGCCCTCCCCTTCAGCAGCTGTACAGCCGCATCAGTGTCAGGCCCCGGCTCCCCGGGGCAGGGCTGCCGCAGTGGGCCGGCTGGGACTCAGGAGTCTAATTGGGGCCCGAGGACGCCTCCCTCTGCTGCTACAGCTGTGCTGCCGCTGGCTGACGGTAGGATCAAAACCCTGTGACTAGCCAGGGGTCAGAGGTCGCCTGGTGGCTGCTCGGCATGCGGAGAGGAGGAGGAGGACTCCGCTGTGACGGCAGTCCTGAAGTCTGCATGAACTCTGACTGGAGCCCTCAGCGATCAGCTGATAAATGCTGCTGATGTATGTATGACGTATGCAACGCTTATTGGCTCATTGTATTTTGACATTTTTTATTCTGGTACAATAATGGTTCTGGATTTTTCCATTTTATTCACAATTCATTTGGTGTTTTGTTATAAAGCGCACCATCTTAAATTCCTGGGACGCCATGTCAGTTTTCAACATTAGACTGACGGTTTTTGCTTTTTATTTATTCTTCCCAGTTAATTGGCTTCGACAGGATGTTTCCTGCTATATTTTGTCCGTATCGTTTCTTGTTACCTTGAGCCGGCAAAAGTTGATGTCGAGCAACCGCAACTCGAGGTCATTTGGGCTCCGAGGGCCCAAAACTGTTTTCGAACATGTTTCTGGCAAAGTTATGTAAAGGCCAATATTAGGGTAAAATTGCAAATGGTTGTAGAAATATCAAATCTGACAGAGAGTGTCCTGTAACAAAGGGGAAAGTATATCAAAATAAGATGCTGAGGCTTTCTGCCATTCTATTTTAAAATACCTCCTTCAGTGCTTCAGAGCCGTCCAGATGGGGGAAAGCAGTATGTCTCTTACAATATGTTCCAATATGATTATTGCAAATGAATGTGCATCAAGTACTAAACATTGAACAACATACCTAAACACTTATAACAGAAAAAGACAAACTCAAGGGAGCATCAAATGAACACACCTTTTGAACCCCTTAAAAAAAATGTAGAGAGAAGACAACATGCTCCAGTTTGTGAAAATGTACTGTTCTCATTTAGTCTAGTGCTAAATCATAACCTACTATAAACTACAACGGCTCAAACATGAAGGAACCATATTTTTTATCGTTGTTCTCATCTTCAGTTGAGGAGCATTAACAAGACCATGATCTATGTTACAACTTGAAAAATCCCCACATACCTTTTACTTTACGGCGACCACATCTCTGTAAAAATTTTAGAGCTCTGGGCCAAATTTTTATGGCAGTCCCCAAACCATAACTCTGATCTGGTACACCGGCCATCAACTTTCATCAACTAGGTCATCCTCATCCGTCCTGCCTTCAGCCAAGACATCCACGTTGGCTTTGGGGATAACGTCAACCTCCAACCACAGTTGACACAAAGAGAGGAGCGGGTTTCTTTATGAGCCCTTTTTCCAGATGTAAAAGCCGGGTTACAAGCCGGTAGGGTGACCAGATTTGAGTTTGTGAAAAAGAGGACACTTCGCTCCGGGGGGGGGGGGGGGGGGGGTAGCAGTAGTGTGTAGCATGCCGTGAACTTACATTTACGTTGAGATCGGTCGACCAATGACAGTTCTCTCTACAGTCAGAGCTTGCGCAAGAAGGTGGAACGTGAGGGAGATACCATTTCCAAAACTTGTAAGGGGGTAATAACTATTTTCCCGCACGTAGCAAAATCCCGGACGTTTTTGGAATCCCTGCCGGACGCTTTTTTTAGGTCTCGAAAAGAGGACATGTCCGGGAAAAAGAGGACGTCTGGTCACCCTACCTTCGGTGGTTGTCCCCGCTGTAGCAAGCTAGCGCTGCTGCTAGCTCCCCACTGCTGCTGCTACTGCCCGCTGCTGCTGCTACTGCCCGCGTCCCCTCTGCCCGAGTCGGGCGTCGAGCCGGGGCTGGTCCCGCTACCTTCGGTGGTTGTCGGGGAACTAGCGAGAGCTAGCGGAAGTTAGCGGGGAACTAGCAGCAGCGCTAGCTGGCTACAACGGGGAACTAGCGTGGACACCCACCGAACGTAGTAGCGGCTTGTAACCCGACTTTTACGGTAGTCGGAAGTTGACTGTTTGAACCCTCTTGCAAGGTGGAAAGGTTGAAAAGATCAATGGAAAGACCCGGTCGAAGCTCGAGGCTTAAGCAACGTGAATCTACCTTACCTCATCATTTTGGCTCGACACAAGTTCCAAAGAAGACAAGCTCATCAAGCTCCACAGAGCTCCCCACCCAGCGAATACCTGGATGAACTACCTCGATTGGTTGCACTTTTCCTTCCAAGGCCAGCAGAGCTGAAATGTGTTCTTGTTTGCAGCCAGCGGGTTGATTGATCAGCTTATCATCCATGTCAAAAATGTCAACTGTGAATGATTTGGTGTAATAGAGGAGAACGAGAAAAATGTCTGACTGGTTTTTCTCCGACTGACAGTTTTGATGCGAGGCCTTTTGCTTTGGATGTACTCGGTGCAGACGATCAGCCTCACGTCAGCTTCTTCCTGGTCCGAACAGATCTCAGGTCTCAGGTAGAAGTTCTGTTGACATCCCTCCAGCATGAGACTCTATCCTGAGAGCTTGACCAGCCTCGAGAAAGATGACAGGCCTTCATAGCATGTCTATCATCATATCTGGAGAGTGAAAGAGAAACCAAGTGAAAGACTTGTATAGTTGACTTGAATAGTTCTTGTTTTCAGCATCTTTGACCTGATGTGCTAAAAAGGAATCACAGATGTCTGTTACTTTAGTAGGTTAGTTATGTTATTGCTATAAGTATTTGTCAAAACCTATAACTCTTTGAAGCATCCATGACAGTTTTTAGCAAACTCCATAAGCAATGAAGGCCATAGTATGTGGCTGAAAGCCCCCTGCCCAATTTAGTAAGTGGTATTTTAGATTATGTTTTCTTCTTATAATATCTTCATTAGATTTGAGCATATTTTTAACTTGTCTGTGAATGAGTTACATGTCTACAAACAGCTCTATGGTACACTGTATGGATTTGTTTGTGTGTCAAAATACAGTATATTAATAAATACAATTGTTATACTGGTATCCATCATTCATTACCACCAGTTGAGGAGGTGAATAAACAAATACATGTTTCATAATACTTTAAAATGTACTTATGTCTTCTCATGACTTCATTACTGTGTCGTATGCACCATTTATTAATTGTGTATATACTGTTTATAAATGCCACATAGGGGATTTTAAAGTAAAATGTCACTAAATAGAAAGAAAACAATAGAGAAGTTTATACCAGCTGAAACATCGGGTGCCAATTTCTTCGCGTGCTTCTCACTGTATTGATTATTGGGTTTACAGATAGAGCACGTGCTGGATCAATAGAGACCAGTGACAACATACATCATAATGCTGTTCACCTTTCAAAAAGACAAATCTGTTGTTGTGCAGGACAGTCAGACAGTAAGTGGGAAACATTTGTCTTTGTGACGCCCATGGATCCACCGAAACCAACAATCAATGAAAACGTAAAACTGAAATAGATGTTTGACTCAAATTATTTAATTGCAATGCTTAAGTGTCAATGGTTTTTCATGGAGTTCGCCAAGCCTTTAACTTATAGAGCGTGATTATTGCACTCCCCAAATATGTGTGTGTGTGTGTGGGGGTGATGCATTTTATTTTATTTAAATAAACAATGTCAGTGCAGCGGTCTATGACAAACACACAATTGAATCGCTATTGTGATAAACAAGTTATTGCTCAGACACCTTTTTTTAAATGAGGCTTGGAAAACAAATATCAAGCGTCGCAGTGACTTAATTTCCATAGCAAAGGTATGAGTGAACTCAGAGTCACCCCGGCAACAGCTGCTTTCTCAATCCATTCTCTTCATGTTGGGAGAATATAACAGTTTTGACACTGGAATTATAAAGCCGATTGTCTATATGCACAGACTGTAATTGCATCTACTGTATGTGCAATTCTCACACAGCCCGTCTAAAACAAATATCTCAAAGTGACATTTATAGAAGGCTTGGTATACCAATATCCTGTGAAAAAAAGAAAATAAATTACACCCTTAAAAGACATCCTTCTCTGCTCTGAAGTTGCTGAAATTTACATATTTCCCATTTAGCAAACCAAGTATGGGATACACTCCTCTGACCTATGGGCAAAGTCTGGAAAGTTTGTAAAAAAAAGTGCATGGTCCTTTTTTAATTTGAACGTTTATTTATTTATTTGTTTCGGTGAATTAGCATTCGGACAGTAAAAGTCAAGGATTAAACTCAAGAGCAGGAAACAAGAATGTTGCTGTGGTTGTTATCAACTCCACATTTCAGCTGTGAAACACAATTCATTTCTTCCTGCAAGAGAAACCGGATAAAAAAAAAACAGTCCACGGGGACAGAAGCGAGAATATGTTGTCAATTTATAAACACATTTCCCACAAACCATATTATGTCATATTTGGTAATAAAATCATGTCTAGATGGTGAGAAAGCAACTATTGGGATTGGTCGGAGATGTATTTCCTCACTGGTTTATGCCATATCTGGGGATTGTGTTGACTAGATTTACAAACTCATCTCATTACATTGCAAAACGTTGTCTCTGATTTACTGACTGAACTTGTGACGATGGGATTCCCAAAGCTACCCCAGACAGCAACGTCTGCAAAGGACGATTCTGCAAAATACGATTCTGCAAAATACTGGATTAGATCCAGTGCCAAATTGAACTTTATTTCTTTTCATGTCCTTGACGTTGTCACTTTCCACGATCTAAACGTAGCATCTCAGGTACGGGGTGAGATTAGGAAACCATAGCGTTTACGTCCCCTCTCTCTGTCGTGCCTACTATTGCCCCCTTCGCAGTTAGATCACGGCCTCCAGCCGTTTATTGCTTTCATAAAACGGTTTCATAAAATAAACACACGGCAAACAAAAAAATGAAATCATTAGCTGATAACAAAAATAATTCTTCTTCTGCCGAGCAATGCATTTATTCAGCGACATTTCGCAGAACAGAAGCCAAGCGACACACACGCTTAAAAAAATATTAACATTTATCTGAATATCTGCATTAATTGTGCGATTGGTGTGCGATCGTGTTCAATTATGTAAGCGCTCTTCTTTGCTGGTACAGGGGTGTTTGACTCCAGACAGGTGTGTTTACATCACCTCCATTGGCTCCATTGGAAAGAGGGGAAAAAAGTCCTCATCATGTTGCAGATGCATTATAACTATTATGCTCACTATCCCCTTGCTGTTGCCAGCTAATATATGTTGTGTTTGTACTCTTGCTGAGTAACCAACACTGTAGCAAAACTAATATAGCTAGCAGTTGACAACGTAGCGAGACAAAGGTGAGCATAATTGGCTACAAATGAAAGGATGTGAGCGAGCTAAAGTTACATAGTTAACCACAGATTGTTGGTGTAATTTGCCCAGTTTGGCTGGAGAGGAAAAAGTCTGTATCAGGACACAAGGGCCACTCAAGTGTTTACACACACTCTCCTTTTTTTGTCATATTTATGGTCCTTACAGAAAGAAAGAAAAAACACCTAATCCACTTCAAGGGCTTAATGACAGAGCAAGCAGACATCTGAGAGGAGACATTATCGTCCCGGAGGACGAAAGCGCTATTATAAACTGATTAGGTGGAGGAGAGCTGGATGGAAATCACTCTTGGATCTTTTTTTAAACCATTAATTAGTGGTTCTGTCAGCGCGGTTCATTCTGCGGGGATGACTAATGCGCAGAGCTCTCCCACTGCTCTTCATGACCAGTTGGTACATTTCTGTCACATTTGCATGTGTAGCTCTGACAGAAAAAAAAGAAAAAAATCCCATCACCTAATAATGCAGCTGGAGTCGTACAGGTTTTTTGCACCTCTCCTAGACATACGAGGATACCGGGACGGCCACCTTTCATCAGTAATTGCTCGACTCTAAAGCGACTTACAGTGTGTTCTTCAAACACACCTGAACAGTGTGAATACATCCATTTGCAGCTCCACTGCTACACCGAGGCACCCCGAGTGTTGTATCAATGCATATTCAGATGTAATTGAAGGTTGAAGCGCAGTCTGTTTCTTGTCCCTCTGGACCCCATCAGCTAAGCTACGAGTTACATTGCTTAAGCTACTAAACCACACTCTCCACATATCTGATTTATTGTATACCTTCAAAGTGTTTTAATTGATACATAATAAGCTTTGACTTTGCTTCGAACACCCCCTAGACTCAAGACGTTGTTTTCTTGTTTTCTTGGATGTTTGACTTTTATTAAATATGTTGCACACAGACATACAGCTCTCTGCTAAAGATTGAAGGCTTGTCCACACCCCCCTGAAATCAGACCTGGTGACAGGCATGATTTGTGACAGCATGAATAGATGCTAATCGTGGTCTACTGTGCAAATACATGGAGATTATTCAACAATAATGAAGGAGCTTGAAACTCCAAATGTACAAACAGCACAGAGAGAACTGTGCAGAAGCTACGGTACAGAAGTTGGAATGAGATTGGTGTGAACATGACAGTTTAAAAAAACTGTCATGTTCTTCTCAGGTAGATCCATGGAGCATTCAGCTCACAGGAAAAGGCTTGTATCCGCTCAGCGTCTTTGCACTATTTATCAAGGAATGACATACCGAACTGTGATTGCAGCGCAGTGTCATGAAAAGTCCATGGGGGTTTGCTTAAAAGTTGATTCTGACAAGCCGGATACTTACATAGAATTGCCATATGAATAATTTCTGTCATATTCATTGAATGTGCTGTAACTCCGTTACGTTATTCATTCTGGTCACATGACATCTATTGCTTCTGTCCATCCGGGGAGAGGGATCCTCCTCTGTTGCTCTCCCTCAGGTTTCTTCCCTTTTTTCCCTGTGAAAGGGTTTTTAATATCTTTATTTGGGGAAGTTTTTCCTGATCCGATGTGAGGTCCCGGGACAGGGATGTTATGTGTACAGATTGTAAAGCCCTCCAAAGCAAACTGTGATGTTGGGCTATATAAAATGAACTGAATTGAATTGTCATTTTGTTAATTTTGCCTCAAATGGTGTTCATGTTAGAAGTGTTGGGATGGGTGTAATATGGTTTGGTTTTGTTCTAACTAATCAGTAATAAGTCACCTCTGGCCAGATCCTCCGTCAATTGAATCAACATCAACATCAATAGCCCTAGCACCACTTTTGTTGATTAGTTAGGCACTGTACATACTTCTATTTCACTGTATATACTCATATACACTGCACATGGTTTGCATTTTTGCACTTTCTTTATTTTTTAATTTCCTTAAATGAATACGCTCTGCTGGCATCACTTTCAAATGGCATAGAGCTGTAATAGTGGTTGCTATATTAACAGTTAAAGGGATAGTGTCGATTATTTGAAGTGGATTGTTTAAGGTACTTATCCATAGTCCGTGTAATACCAGTACAGTTTAGGGAAACATAAAGGTTCACCTAAAAAATTTTTTTATGAGATGAGGCCCATCTATATGTGTCATTGATCAGTGATATTAGAGGTTTTAGGTGGAATTAAATACATTATCCAAGCTACTCAGAAGCTCAAAGCTCAATTTAGAAGTGTTATTTGTGTATCTGTAAGAACTACATTTCCTATCATTGGCACCAAGAAAATAATGAAATTAGAAACATTTGAACCACTATTTGGTACGTAGTGAGTCATGATACATGATCTTCACATGTGTATGGTTTGCTTTGAGGCCTCCCCTGATTGCTCCACGTATCAATCGTTCTATATTTTGCCAGCTGTGGGGTCCTAAAATATTCATTGGGTGAGATGGTTGTCCTAGTTGTAGTAATTTTCTGAGGGAAGCGAGTAAGAGGGAGGGAGAGGAAGAGATGATTCTTTTTTCTTTTTTTTTACTATTTCCATTTCCAGTGTTATCATTATATTGCCATGTGTGGTTGAGGGTTTGGTTTTCATTCCCAGGACATCCAATACCAACGCTTTGTTTTCAGTGAAAAAGCTCAGATAAACCCACCGTAATAATTTACTTTAAATGTGTGTTTAAGTTAATTCATATGTTGTTATTCCAAAGTTGGAGAACATTAATTACCTGTACACATACCGTAAAAGTCGGGTTAAAAGCCGCTACTACGTTCGGTCGGCGTCCCCGCTAGTTCCCCGCTGTAGCCAGCTAGCGCTGCTGCTAGTTCCCCGCTAACTTCCGCTAGCTCTCCGCTAACCTCCGGTAGCTCTCCGCTAGCTCTCGCTAGTTCCCCGACAACCACTGAAGGTAGTGGGACCAGCCCCGGCTCGACGCCCGACTCGGGCAGAGGGGACACTGGCAGTAGCAGCAGCAGCGGTGAGCTAGCAGCAGCGCTAGCTTGCTACAGCGGGGACAACCACCGAAGGTAGTAGCGGCTTGTAACCCGGCTTTTATGGTACTGACTGTGAAGGGAGGGAAGTATTGTGTTGACCCTTGAGAAGAGAGTGCTGTCTCTTTAAGAGAGAAGGTAGGAAGACGTGCGGTATGCAGGCTGAAGACGAAAACGTGTGCTTCGGTTGAATAAAAGTTGCAAACCGAAGACGGACGTGTTTGTGGACAGTTCGTTTTAAGGGTGCAACCATAGCAATTCCAAATAAATGCTAACGACGCTCCAAATCCGTTGTGTAAATGGGCAACAGTTAGCTAAAACGCTAACAATAATGATATTGTACAATAATAATAAGTCAATACTATCTTTAGGACAAGTGGCAAACACATTTGCAACATGATGTTGGTATAAATGCAAGTTAAGTCAATTTCTGTCTATTGTTTGTTCTCTAAATCGACTAACAAAATCGTATTAAGAATATTTCTATTACCGGATCCCTGTGAGTGCAGATCCCGTAGTCACAGTTTCTGCTTTCTGTAGTGCCTGTGGGCCTGAACGTCCACCGCAGTCCCACCTGCCAGGTGAGAGGAGCAGCATCCCTCTCATCATCCCATGCAGGGACGGCTTTATTATAAGCCAGAGAGCTGTTTGAAGATAAGCAGGCCGGCTGCACATCGTGGCTCTGTGTGCTGGCTAAGATATCCCCTGACAACCCCGACAAATGAAACACGATGCCAGAATCCTTACAAGCACTGTCTCAACATGCTACCATCACCAAATCCCAATGACACCTTTTTTGGTTTAATATGGAAGGCATACACTGTAATACATCTGTGATACTGTGGTGGTAAAAAGAGATTTATGACACACAACAGGCTATTAAGGAGCTGTATGTGGTGGGGTAATCAGGGGGGGAAATGGGGTGGAAATTCTCTTCTTCATGCCACATTGATTCATCCTTCAGTGAGAGAAACCTCCCCATTATGCACACCTCATCTAAAAGGGCCCTAGGATGATCATTGCAGGTCCACAGTACACTGATCCCAGGTCTGCTGGGAGGTCAACGGAGGTCCCCCCTGCAGCATCTGGACTCTCGAGAGGCTGCCATAACGGCTTGATCCATGGAGTGTTGATAATATCGCTGCATGAGCACCAACATGCATCACAATCTGCCTCCCCATACACAGAATACATGGTCTTTGCAGCATGCGGTAGCTGGTATACACGTTTACCTCATGAGGTGCCTTTTATTCAAGTCCTTTTTTTTTAAGCTAATGTTTAGTGTTTTGTTTCTTGATTGCACAAAATGACTATAGTTGAGAGTGGGTAGGCTGTTCATCAATAACACTGACTCCATGATTACTTTGCCCAGTGGCCGGAGGCAGAGCAAATTCCTTCCACATAATTGGTTGGTTTCAAGAACAGTCTCACCCATAAATCTGGAATTATTGGGTTCCCCATGACTCTAGACACTTAATTGTGTTGCTGTGGGATTTTCTGTTATTTTCAGGTATGAGACCCACACAAAAAAAATCTTGACGAAATAAATCAAAGACCTGTTACAGAAAACAAAGCAGTGCTTAGATCACAAATAGTTTAATAAAATATATGTTATCACTGATAAAAACATTGCTTTGTACGACTAATAGCGGTCAAAAACCTCACAGGATGCATCAAAGTGGAAATCTGTATTAAACGTCAATCAATAAGTTATTATCCCAGCAATACAATAAAACAAGAATATATCTATTTATGACTTTGGCACAGTGGTTCATTAGTGTGATCATGTTCCTGCAGGTTGCACTTTGCATTTCCCCCAGTGCATGCTGGGAGAGGCTCCAGCTCCCTGTGATCCTTATGCAGCAGTTTTAAGAATGGGTTGATGTCTTGAATATTCATGATAAATAAATACATATTGAAGTGTTTTTTAAATTACTGGGGAAGGATATGTTATGCTAAATGAGTGGTGTGTTATCATGTACTATCTATTATTGTAACAGGATTGTAACATGAAGAATAAATGCCTGAAGAGTCTGATTTGTTACAGAAGTAACATCTGAAAAAATTTAAGTTCCTTATTCGTGTTACATTTCCTCACATATCTCTTAACATCACACTTCTTGTCCCGGGATGAGCGTCTCGCTCAGTCGCTGTGTGGCCATTTAGCTCCTTCCATATTTCATTGACTCAATTTGCAGTATATCCACCCAACGCAGAGCATAGTGGCAGTAAATAGACTTTTCCATTTGACAAAAAAAAAAAATCCAAGCCCTGTGGTAAGACCATTCCCCGTCCTCTCTTTGATTTGACATTTCATTTTATTATTTTTTGCCACCGGGCTCGCTGCGCTGCGATGGCAGGACGACATGGCGGGGTAATACGGGCACAAAGTGGCCCTCGAGCACATCAATGGCCAAAGCTCAAAGCAGAGCAGCCGCTGCGGTCAAGGTTATGATGCAATGAAAGCCATTTGCCTCGTGTCCCCGCACGCTTTAGGCCACTGTGGAACAATTTGAGGGCAGTGCTGCTTTGTCCCGGACCCCTAACATGTCATTTAAATTCTGATTGTGAAACCAGTCAAAAGCTGCTAAAGCCACAACCTCGCGGGATTAAACTGACGGCTTGAGTTGACGACGACGCCGTGATGTGAATTTGCAGTCATTTCACTGCAAAACGCTCTACTGTTGGAATTTGATTAAGATCCTGTGGCTTAATTTGATCTACTGTTGTTTCGCTCATCAAATTAGAGCCTCTTTTTACTGCTTCAAAGTTTCTAATTAACTAGATACAGAAGAGAAAGAGAGAAAAAAACCTCTTCAAAGTGAGTATCTTTAATTAATACTGGAGAATTAAGGGAGAGGGACCAGGAGCTTTATTGATCTTTTACCAGTTTCAATTAACTAAGTGAGTTATTATGGCTTCCTGTGTTACATTCTTTAAAGCAGCTTAAACGTATAGTGCAACACCTGCTACAAATCTTTTTTAGGTCAATTGCATATCCGAATGAAATGTACAAAGTTTTTTCCTATTGTGTTCGGTGTTGGAGAAATAAGTGTTTCGATGATCGCACGAGATGAAAAGTCAAAAAGTCATGGTTTCATCCTGAGGGAGGTCATACGTGTCTCTGTAATTCATGAAAACAGGTGGTGAGCACTTAAGTTTTTCGGGAACGCGTCTCAAAAACAGACGTGAACTCTGTTTGTCGAGGGCTACTTTCAGTCGTATTTTCAGAACTGATGCGTCTTTGATGCAACGCACGACAGGAACATGTCACTAAGTGCAATGATGTGGCTCACTGTGTGTTTTTAGTAGTTCTTTAACAACGGTGCTCTATGACACAGAGGAAGACGATATGCAGGCTTTGGACACACACACACACACACACACACAAACTGTCTTTATGGATTTGAATTTTTTTTACAGTACAATATCAGAAGCTTTATCTTATGAATGAAGACATCCTTCAGGCATTGTGTCTCATAGTATTCATCAGCTATCTCTTGGACAGGTGTTCAATTGTGCTTTTAAATAAAAGATCATTATCATCTTTTTAGTTATTTCTATATATATATATATATATATATATATATATATATATATATATATATATAGAACAAACACAGAGGGTTTGATAGCAATAAGGTGAGTTATGAAACTCCATATTATTCTGGTGCAGCGAGCTTTTTGAAGACAGTGAATTTTAGACTGCGATTGCATTTGTGGTCCTGTTCATCATGTCGCTCCTGCAGAGTTTCTCCTGCTGCTTCAGGAGCCGGTCTGCTGAGATTTTTGTTATCCTGCCAAGCTGGAGCCCAACCTCTCCTCTGACATTGTTAATATTTTTGGAGTTCGGGATAAATAAAACAAGGGGGTAAACTCTGATTTAGTGGATCAGTGAGGGAATACAAGAAGGCTTCTCATCAAACATTTTGAATGGAAACTTTTAACCAATCGTTTTTAGTCCAGTGAACATGAAATTCAATAGGGTTTATCCCTTAAAAGCATGGACGCTAAATGGCCTCTTTGATCATTAAAAGCTCCGTCTTGTGTGCAAGTGGACATGTAGGTGTGAAGGAAAGCTCCTGAGTCCAGAAGGAAAAGGGTTTTGTTTTCTGGCGAGTATGAACGGCAATCTGACAATGAGATTTTTCACTTTTCTCACTGTAAAAGTTAAGTGTGTTTAAGTAACACATAACCTACCTTAATTATAGTGCGTTTGTGATTTCCACAATATTTCCCTTTCAAAGCAAAACAACTATATAAATGCAGCATTGCTGAGACATCGTGGTCCGTCTCAGTTAAAATCTTTTCTTTACTCCCAACTATGTGAAAAACAAATCAGTATTCTTATGAGGTTAAAAACACAAACAGGTATATTTATTCACTGCTGTAGTTCTTATTGTGTGGTTTGGAGATTCCCAAATTGCATTTACATACCTTTTTAGGAATGAACATCTTTAAATTTCCACGCCGTGAAGGCACGATGACAAGCTGTGTAAATGCGTTCATGACACGCAGAGATAAACAACACTCGGGTAAATAAAGAGCACAAGCTGCTCTTCCTCATTGATCAGCCCAAGAGGAACCGTCTCATAATGGGTCGTATTCACAAACCCAGTTTCTAACAACCAGACCACACTGTACGAGACTCCATTTAATGTGGGTCATCATCTGCATGACTAATTCAAGCTTTGCATTTATTTGCAAATGTGTGAATGTTTTCAACCAAGCCTGCTTCAATAGGAAACAGACCATTCGGATCTAGGTCATTTCATATTTAAATAATTTCTTGCAAGAAATGTTCTTTTCATATGAGATAATATAATGAATTTACAACTGCATATAGGTTTTTGTTGTTCGTTTCTTTGCTGTTTAATTGGGCGCACTATACAGTATGCTCTGTGGCTTAATGAAGGCCGTGTTGTCATTCAGAAACAAGTGTCAGAAATGCACTGGGTTAATTAGGAAACGCTTACTTACTGCAGAAGCGCTACAATCCTCCCAGCCACCCAACTGCTGACATTGTGGGCATCCACTATATAGAGATGTGTACAAAACTAGACAAAAAGAGGAGAGAAACCTTGACAAAGATTGAACTATATTTAGGTCACAGCTCTAGTTTCTATACAGAAGTTAGCCTAAGTTAGCCAAAGTTAGAGCAGTTCATTAGCAAGCAGCTAGCGATGTGCCGCCATTAGCTGCTGCAGCGGCACCATGTGTTCACTGAAGCTGGAATGTAATGTGTTCATGTTCATGTTTCTGGAGACTTTCTTAGTCACACAGTAAAGTGCAGAAAGAGTTTGATCAGACGGCATAGCGATGAGAATGTTCCCAGTGCATGTTATTATGACGGGTCCCAGTTCAGGCTAGTTACTAGCTATGAAGCTCACGCGCGAGTGTTTGAAAAGAAGAAGCCAAAGGAGTCTAATCCAGAGAGCTGTGCTGCTTCGCTCTGTTCTTCCTCTCTCTCTCTCGTCTTTTCCTGCTGACGCTTTCATGCTTGAAAGGTACGAGTGTTCGCTCGCCTCGGAGAAGTGCTCAGCTTGTCTGGTCCTGACAGATTTGATCAGACTTATCGCATCGTCTTGTCACGTGATCAAATAGAGACTTGATATTGGGCAACGTCAACATGCATTTTACCCAGCAATCACCACTGCATATCTGTACATGATACAAAATGGTTTTAAATAGTTTATGGGGAATAAGACTATTATTACACCAGCTGCATTGTCAATATTTACACCCTCGCTAAAAGAAATACAAAAGCCGCCATACTGCAGCTGTGAATATGAGTTGAAGGATTACATTTTGATACATCCAATTTCTTGCAGGGAGTTAAAAGAGGAGATTAATAAAAATCTGTCTGTGACTGGAAAGCAAGAGAAGGGGCATCTCTTAGCCTAGCTTAGCATTAAGACTGGAAATGAGAAGAAAAAGAGCTGGCTTGGCTCCGTTGAAAAGCAAAAACACACACACACACATACACACACAGAGCAGTGTGTCAAGTTGTGTGTGTGTTGTAGCACATGAAAGGTAATCTGCTACAGGTGTAATGAACCTCTGCGCGGTTACTCTTGTGCAAGCCAAGAAAAGAAAAGAAGAAGCCCTTTCCACTTTGAATAGTATCACCCAAACCCGCGGTGTGTATCGCAAAGCCGCCCCAACACACAAGGAGTCCTCCATTATCCGTGTTGAGGTGCAGTGTATGATAACCTCCGCGTGCTCAACCTGACCCTCTCCGCTCCCTAGATTGCTTATTGATCCCGCTTTCTTTACGCATATTGCCACATTCACTTTTTTTTCCTCTTAGCCCAGTCTTTTGTGCGGAGACGGTCTCGCCACTGTATTGTGTCTCGTTGCATGAAAAATGCTGAACGGGACGAGCCATGTCACCCTCCCCACCCCGTGAATAATGACCATTTCAGAAGCCCGTCAATTTAGCTTTGTCGTGCGATATTTTTTCCAAAGCATTTATTTTTCCAATTCAATAGATCCTCATATTTCATTACCTGAAGTGGCACTTTTTTTCTTTTTACTTTTCTCCTCACTGAAAGCGAGAGTATGGACATGTGGCTGTAATCCACAGAGCACTGCAACCCAATCAATACACATGATAAAGAGACTTAAATCAATCAATACCACTTTTCCTCGGCATCAATCAGATCATACGAATACGTGAACTTTGGATTTTCTTTTTTTCTCACAATAGATTTTCTCATTTTCAGACATGGGGTGTCCACAACGTGTGCAGTGTTTTGTTATTTTGCCGTCGCCGTATTACCCTGCATACTATATTTACACGACGCACTTTAATTATAACACACTCTCTTTCAGTGCCATCCAACAGCGGCTATCTACACTACAGTGCTAACCTTTTAATGGAGTGTATAGCTCTATTGTGTGTTCTCCCTCTAATGACTGTGTCTCCACTTAAAATGAGCAATGAGGTTGCATGTGTGGGAGTATTCTTGCATTTCAATATCCCCCTGCTGCACGGTAGTCACAGCGTTCATCGGAATAAGGGAGGAGAACAGATGATGATTCGATGTCGAAGGCGGTTCATTCTCCGGCAAACTGAAATTAAGATCTTCGGTGTTTTCATCACTGATGCTATCTGGTACGTAAGTGCACGCTGAAAGTGCATGCAATGATTAATACTTTTTGCAAATACTTTTTCTTTAACTTGCCTTTTTTTTCTTCTTCAGAGGAGCACAAACAAATCTGCGGATGAGATCAACACGCAGAGGCACAAAGTTCACTGGATGTGCTTCGCGCGCCTCGGATAATGAGTGTACACAGATACAGTATCACCTTGCAAATGTGGGCGTTTTCTTCTCTTTTTTTTGTGGCCTTTTTGTTTTGAGCGAGGATCCTCATACATCATTCAGCCATCTCCTCTGACAGGCAGCCAGCTGTGTCCACGTCAGTAATCTGTCAGAACGGCACTTCTCTCCGATCAATCATCTCATTACCCATTCCGGCGTTTTGAAGATGAGAACGACGCGGTGAATTAGATCGGTGGAATTGGCGACTCCGGGTAGAATTAGCGAGCGGTGAAGGTCTCCGGGAGACGGGGAGGGTTGGGGCTTCCCGTGATTGTCCATGGCAACACTGGCTTATTACAAAAACATAATTGGGCTGCTTTGACACCCCCCCCCCACCCCTCTGTGTGTCGATGCCTCGCTGGGAATGTCCGTGATGAGGCGAAGCCTCGCCTTGTGTCTTTCGCTGTCGTACAACAAAATCAATGATTCGTAAACAGCGCTCGGTGACCCGGAACACTGCAGTCGGCGCCGGGTGTCAGATAGGCGCCCCTGCCACTATGCTCAATGCGATTATACACAGCCAAATGAACAGCGCAGTCGTTCACTTCAATGAAAACGTACCACATGACACACACACACACACACACACACACACACACACACACACACACTCAGGAGCCTTGACAGTGTTCAGTAATTACTTGATCTTGCAGCTCACAGCCTTTGGTAGCACACAGGCGGTAAGCCACCCAGACATCCATAGGGTAAATGATAGCTCTACAGCACAGTGTGGAGCTTCATACTGAGCAGCCGCTGTGCTTCGTCTCTCCTAGTGACTCTCAAAAGTCCTTCGCACGTCCTAACTTACCCTAACTGACAGACCTATGCACACACACACACACACACACTCACACACTCCCTCCCTCTCTCTCTCTCTCTCTCTCTCTAAGACCCTGGAGCAGGGGTCTGGCAAATGCTGCTCTATGTTGAAAGGGATTAGAAAGATTTGTAAGTGCTCAAGCTGACTCCTTCATGTCAGGATTGCAGCAGTAGCTGGAGGGCTGCCGTCGGACTCTTTATTTAAAACGGCGCAAGCAACTTCTTTTTCTTTTTTTTCCTCCTTTTTGAGGCTAATGTGAGGCCGAGAGGAAAGGCTGTCAAAAGCCTGAATACCTCCGGGCCCTGGCATTCTTCCGGCACTATACAGCTGTATATTCACTGTCATTGGTGGATTATTTTCTGTGTGCGGTTATGATGTTGTTAAGACACTTTTCCGTAAAGTGATGTGCGCGGCGGAAGTAGTCTCCTCACTTCTGACTGTATTATTCCTCCCCGCGGACCTTTCGGTTCGGTAACACTCCAAGCATATATTCTCCAGGCTTGGTAAAGTTTTATATCCATTTTTCAATTCTACGCGGGCCCGAGTTGTAAAACGTCTGTGATTGAAAATGTCACTGTTCCCGGAAGAAATACAGGATGTCATGAGTGCAGGAAAAATATATATCATCTATCTTACAGTTGCAAAATGCAAGATTTATCCTGACTGAAGCGCTCTGGTCTGCATAGCCTAAATCAAATGATTATATGAGCACCAAGAAAACCTATTTGTTTTCCACCTTCCTTTCCAGCCCTGTGATCACAACCTTCAATTTCATACATGGCTCTCTGGTTGTATGAATAGCATGGGTCAGGCACATCCCATCCAGCGTTTCATTATTCATTGTTCTCATTTTCCGCGAGAGATTCATTTCTTTCAGGAAGTCATCTAGAAAGCATTGAATGCCCATTTCCTGCCGGCCGGTGCGAGCGGGGGCTGTGGGAACAGCAGGGGTGGGGGTATGGAAATCTAGCAAATGGAGCTGACAAAAAAAAAAAAAAAAGCAGCTGCCTCTACACAAATTGCCTGCATTTCCCGTTGATAGGAATCACAGCATGTTTTTTGTTGACCATAGTTGTTCGTTTAAACATGCTGCGATATCTATGCACCCTAATACCTGAGTTACTTCATTTCCCCCCCCCCCCTTTACATTCTCGCCCGGAAAGAAGGAACGGCTATTTCTATGTGTTTATGAAAAGAACCCCAAATGGGGTTGGTAATAATAAATTTGCTTGGTCAGCATTGCTCATTTTGTGATTGCCTCTAGATAGCTGAATAGCATTAGGCTGATGCGCCACTTGTGCATGCTTTTTTCCACAGAAAGACGGATGCAATGTGGGGGACATGTGCTTCAGTTGACGAGAATACATCAGCGGGCAGCAATGTTGCAGAAATACATGTCTAACCTGTGAATCGTATGCTTGCATAATCATTGGCACCTTTGCATCCACTGCAGCTATACAGTCCAGGGACACGGTGTGGCAGGTTTTTTTGCAACAAAAAAAAAAATGCTAATGCACAGCATTGTTGTGGCTGCTTCATTGGTTTTAGTGGCTTTAGATATGGTGAGCTGCATGGTTCTTAATTATGGAGCATAACCTGTAAACATGAATAACCTCTTCATTGTCAGTGGGCTGCTTCTTCCTCTTCAGTGCATTGGTGCTTGAACAGTGCTGTCTTTACACTGTCGACTACATCCCTCTATCTGTGTTTAAAGAACACCAACCTGATGTCAATCTCCAGTCATCTTCAGTTGCTTCCAGTTTGGAAACAGAGTACTGATGTTTCCATGGAAACAGCTGAGTTGATATGTATCAGCATGTTCTCGCTTAAGTGTGCAGGTGAAAATCGGCAGAACCAAATCAACCAATATAATATGTATACCACAAGTATTTCAATACTAGCGTGTTACAGTAGTGTGATCACTTGTTTCCACTAAAGAGCAGCTGAAGGGATTACAATTAAAAAGTGAGCATTTGAATTGCAGGTGCTAATTCCAGTAAAACGTTGCATTCAGGAGAGATACAGGTCCGAGGTGAGAGATGCATGAAATGTGGAGCTGAGGTCGGGACTTCTGGAAAGCTGGAGCCGTTACAGATGCTAAGCTAACCGTTGGATGGTCAGGATACACGATACAGGAGCGAGAGCGGCTCGTCCACTAATTGTCGGCTTGGAGGTTTGATCCTTTGCTTTTACAGAAAAAGAACATGCCATCATTATTTTTGTTTTCTTTCGTACTTTATCCACATAATCTTGGTTAAGAACATATACAAACAGCGGAGAATGCTGGTCCTGGTCCAAATAAGTCATTGGTGATGTAATCTGAAACCTAACTACCGTACATTTCGGGTTACAAGCCGCTCCTACGGCTGATCAGTGTCCCCGCTGTAGCAAGCTAGTAGCAATGCTAGCTAGCGCTGCTAGCTAGCGCTTCTGCTGCTACCGGGTACTGCTGCTGCTACTGCCCGCGTCCCCTCTGCCCAGGTCGGGTGTCGAGCCTGGTCCCGCTACCTTCGGTGGTTTTCAGGGAGCTAGCGGAAGTTAGCGGGGAAGTGATGGAGCGCTAGCAGGAGCCCCAGCTGGCTACAGCGGGGAGCTGTCGGGGACACTGACCGAAGGTAGTAGCGGCTTGTAACCCGAAATTTACGGTAAATAGTTTTGTTGCCTAAACCCAACTGAGCTTCTTGTGAAATCGAAAGTTTATTTAAAAAAAGGCTGTGTGCATGTAAATGGGTGGAGATTTACTCGTATTGCTGGCTTTTGTAGGACAACGCATGAAAAAAAGAGGAGACACTTTACTGCCCTTCCATCTATGCATCTATGTGAGTGTGTACATTAAGGTAGAGGAGTACATGAGTACAATCCATTCATAGTCATTTACAGTTCAGACTATTTGGGCTTTTAATTGAAATACAGACTGGTTTACATTTACTGTGGCACACGATCCAAAATGTAGGCCAGACTTAACTACCCCAAACAACTGTGAGAGTGTCAACCCACCTTTGGGGTTATATGACATTTTAACATTTTAAAAGTGTGTCAATATGTAAAATGTTCTGAGCAGCACCAAATATCCAGGTAGCCTCTGTGATGCGGCGACCCGCTGCCACTGAGTCACTATGACGGAGAGAGAGAGACTCAGCCCGGCTCCTTCACCGTTGGCTCAGCTTCGGTTAAAATGGATTCCTGATTACTGCATGTAATGAAATGTAATGTAATGTAATGCATGTGTGTTGCATAAAAAAAAATAAAAAATCAAGCCAACTGATTCCCGAACCGTTGGTTTCTGAATGTAATCACAAATTCGAACGGGAAATTACCATTCCAGAAAAGGGCTAAAAAACAACAACAACAACAACAACCTTTTGGCTCGTTAGTATTTCTCTCCAACCAATCAACAATCGTCTTGGGCGGCCCTCGCACACCAGGATGCAGCGGCAGTGCCCTTCCAAAAGAGCGCAGATAGTGCGAGGTGAGGAGAACGCCGCTGCGTGAGATAGGCGCATATAGATCCGGAGAGTCAGACAAAAAAAAGAAGGCAAATGTTAATTGCGTGCCCAAACTTCAGCTCGAGACTCTCTGCACGCCTCCTCACGACCCCGTCGCTTCACAGGGCGCGCCGATTCATGCGACCGGGCGCCGAACACAATCTCCGGGGACGTCGGGCCCGAGAAAGCAGAGCGGTAAAAAGGTGGCTCCGCGCAGAAATAGCTGGTAACCAGCACCATGCTGCCACCCATTAACGGCACACAGCGTCAACATCTACGGGCAGCAAACACAGACCGAGCTCTCGCTGTCAGAAAACACCTTCGACACTGAGCTGCAAAATTACTTTTAAGGGTTTTCTTTACAAAATGCACATCTTGTACAGTAACTTTTTTTTTTGCCCTGGTGCTCCATTCAGCAGTGAAGGGTCCATTAACGGTGCCCTCGTTCAAAAATAGTCTCCACTCATAGCTGTTACCTTTTACCATTTGTGTCACTGAAGCAAATCAAGGCCTCAGCGGGAGCCACTTACAGACGTTTGTAGTCAAAGCAAAACATGAAAGAAGAATAATGGAGATAAAGCTCATGCTTGAGCTGTGGCACATTCCTGAGGGCGGTATTGATCCGTCAAAGCCGAGCGATTCCGTTCACTCCCTTTGTTCAAACCGGAACGCGACGCATCCCCCGGACGGGCGGCCGGAGCAGGAGAGAGGGTATCGCGGTGCCATCGCATGTATCAAAGTGTAGTTTGCAGCAAAAAGGTAATGTGGTGACTCGCTGGGAAGCGATACTCCGCCAGAGCCGGCTCCTGGTCTGTAAACTAGACAACAGCGTGGATCTGATATCAATCAAAGTCACATTGAAAACAATCAGCTGATATGATACACCTCGAGCAGACCGCAGGAGAGATTGGAGGAAGAGGCGGCTGACATGCTGCTGGTATCAGACGTGGTGTGGGATCCATTATCACATCTCCCCTTCAGGAGGATGTCACCTGCCATTTTACACTACTCAGGGTATTGATCATTTTGCACCACATTTAGAGGAAATTCCACCCAAGGTGACGCCAGAAAACCCCAGAGAGAGAGAGAGAGAGCGAGAGAGAGACAAGGAGAGAGTCAGACGTATTCTTCTCCCTTTGCAAATGAGCTCTTAGATGAGTTAATTTAATCCCTGGACCAAACAAATTAGAGTTAGGATGTATCATGTTCTCTGCCAAGTCCTAATGGCCTCATCGCTTCTGAAGCGCCATGTGAGAATGGGAGAGTCCCTCCGCACTGCCTCATAAAACGCATCCACAGACAGGTGAGGCGCTCTCTCGTCCATTAGTCACACGGCTCTATCTAATGGATACGCTATGAATAGATGGGAATCGCTGGCGACCGGCGTGTGAGAGTAAACACACTTGATACTTGCTTATCTAATGAGAAGGTACATAAAGATTTTACTTTAGAGACTTTCTAAAATGACTGTGGGTTACTGGGCTTTGCACACAGAGTCATTTCATCCTCTCAGAAGTCCACAAGGAAATACAGTTACATATACAGATTGATTGAAATGTCGGCTGAAATGGTGCATTAATGTGTAATTGAAAATAAAACGGAAAAATGATTTCCCTCAGCGAGTTAGCTCCAGAATTGAAAACTGTTTTGCCGCAGGTGTCCACCATCACGTTCATTTTTACCCTTACAAGACCTTAATCTACATTCCCACGAAGCACAGTGCTTCTACACAAGTGGAACATTTATAAGTGTGTGTACCTTAATGTTAATCCTAGACTTGCATAGTTAGTCTTGGTGGGCCCCCTAGACCTCTTTGAGAGTACTCCAATGATTTAGCACCGCAGTAACGTTGTATTGTACATATAATGGGATCTAAACCAAACCAGAGATGTCTTTATTCTTAACCAAATGTAATAGTGGTGCACAACAGGCAAACTGTAATACCGGTCAAATTATGTTATGATTACTAATATTATGTTCGAGTGAGATTTTCATTGACAAAAATGCTCGCAAAAATGCTAACTTAATTGCTAGCTTAAATGCTAGCTTCAAAATGCCATCTTGAAAAGCTTGTAAAATTGCCTAAATCACATTGTCTATTGACCTAGGTAAAATAAAATGGCCTAATGCTGTGTTCACACCGGGCGCGACAGGATTTGTTGCGTCGCGCTTACCGCTTCAGTTTGGTCGCGCGAGTGAAACGGGGCCGTGGCTTATCGCCGTCGGGTCTCTCCGTGAAAAAGAGCTGTCTTTTCCGGTATCGACTATGGAATAAATAACCACTAGTTCTGCTTTATACTTGTTGTGGAAGTCCCAAAAACGTCGGAACATGAAACGCCCTCGTGTCTGGGTTCATAACACCATCCGTAGCCGCACACAGCTCGGTGAATTTCACCGACTCCTCCAGGAACTGCGTCTGTCTTATCTCCGTAAAACCGATACCGATACTGCCATCCACCATGGAATTAACCACTAGTTCTGCTTTATACTTATCCACATATCCACATACGTGGGAACACTCCATGGTGTCTGGGTTCATAATATTATCCGTAGTCCCACAACAGCGTCTGAATGAAGCCGCTACCAGCGCTACTTCTGGCGTAGCAGCAGCAAGACGGCAAGACGGTGGTGGTGACGGGCGGAGCTTCTCAACGCTGATTCTCAACGCTGATTCTCAACGCTGATTCTCAACGCTGATTCTCAACGCTGATTGGGTGACGCAACTATGACTCACGCGACTTTGTCGCTGGAGTTGGGATATTTCAACTGGCGCGACTTCGCCCCGCGTCAAACGTTCTGTTCGCGCTGCCTCAAACGCGTCAGTCGCGTCACCCGGCGGAAATGTCGCGCCGTCGCGTCTGTACATTGACTTTGCATGTAATCTGTTCGCGCGACAAAATCGTGTCGCGTCCGGTGTGAACACGGCATAAGTCACACTCTTGACAGGAAGGAAGGTGACGATATTGTACTTATAGCGTTGATATTTTATTTTGAATTGCAATGAAATCAAATCTCCTAACTTCTTACCTGGTCCTTCCAATATTGGGGCCGTGTGTTTGGTTGGAGGGTCACCTCTCTGAGACCTATGCTGTATTTAACCCACTGGAAGTTGCCCCACAAAGAGGAGAAAGGCCTCCGTGCTCTACCATAGAAAAGTACTCGGAAGCACTTAGAGGCACTTCAGAGCACTCAGACAGCCACAAGTGCTCTAAAATCACTGATAAGTGCTTCAAGATGCTGGAATACTGGAAAAAACAACAAATGGTGAGCACAATGTCTGCAGCAGTGTGAGTGTCTTTACTGTCTTTACTTTACTAAATATGGCTGAGTAGATTTGTAAAGTTGTGCACGTGTCTGCTGATTATCCAAACGAGCCACAGCTGAAGCCTCTGCTGAGGATGTGTGATGAAGAAAACAGAGGAAAATGACTGAGAGCTGACGTGCAGATCAACATGCAAAGTCATTTTGTGTTCCTTTTTAAAAGGCATGAATCAGAGAGAGAGAAATGGAAGTTGGACATACATTTACATAACCATAAGGAACATTGGTAACACTTTATTATAACTACACGCTATCTAGCAGTAGTTAAGTATGAGTAAACACTTAATTCATCATTTATAAAGCATTCATTAACACTCATTAGTATGCAATTCATAAACACAGTTTTAAAAGTTTTATTCTTGACTAATAAGCTTGACTAGTATGCGTTTCATGATTGGGTTTTCATACTTTAGAAATGATGGATTCCCCATTTGTAAATTAAGTAATATATATTGCAAACCAATTATTAATCAAGAATAAAGCATTTATAAGTGTGTTTATGAATTGCGAACTAATGAGTGTTAATGGGTGTTGGAACAATGCTTTATAAATGATGAATTAAGTGTTTACTTATACTTAACTAATGCTAAATAGCGTGTAGTTATTATAAAGTTTTAAACACATTTAACTAAATCAAACATTTAACCATATATATATATATATATATATATATATATATATATATAAACAAAGGAATATGCAAGGGAGGACTGAGTACAATTTTTAATGCACTCTTTTATTTCACGGCGTTGGACTCTGCAGGATTAAACTGAGCCGTGCACATGAAGACGAGTGAACTTTATTCAGATCGTCTTTCCACCACAGCTGGATATTCATGATTTAATAATTAAAAGACATTAAGGATACCCAGTTAATGAAAAAATAAAACAGGTAGGAGAGAATGTTCTTGAGCTTTTTCTCTGTGGGACAATTTCCATCTCGCTTTGATGGGAGGGAATTCTGTGCTGGGATTTGTGCTGCATTTATTCCTCTCATTTTACTGCAGAGCATATTTGCATTTAAAGAAGTAGCATGTTTCTTTTATACATATATATATATATATATATATATATATATATATATATATATATATATATATATATATATATATATATATCACTTCTAAGTATATTTCAGTAGTACTTTAAACTTGTGTCCAGCCCTGGTCATAACTGGTGGAGAGGTTTTTAGATTGCAGCCTCTACCATGAGGTTAAATATAAAGCTCTAAACCCTTAAATATGTACTGTGACTTCTTCACCTGCACCTTTTAGCCTCAGGCAAGGAATCACAAATAAACGCCTCACACCTCAGAATGCTGCAAAAAAATGTCACCGTCTTGACAACTTTAAGCAGCTTTCCGTATTTTTTTCTTTCTGAACCGAGCTGACACCTGTCGTCTTGATTAAAGAAAGAAATCAGCCTCTCGTATTCTAAAAATATGCCGAATGAAAGCAACCGCTGCTTCCCAAAGATCTATAATTAATGTGGTCACATCCAGCGCGGCGAGAGGAAATCTGATGTTCCCCCCTCTCCTCTTCTCCTCCTCTCCAGCGGCAACCCAATAATCCCCGAGAGAACAAAGCGAGCTGTGAAAGCATAAATATAACTGTGGTGTGAGAAACTTTCAAATCTCTGCCCGTGCTGTTCTGACAGCTGCCTGCGCTAATTAGTCATCAAAGGTCTCCCTCTTCCACCAGCAGCTAACACCCGTTCAGTACCGCCGTGTGCATGTCGTCCTAATGTAGGTAAAGGCACAATAAAACATTCTGTGATGATATTTGATTCATCATTTTTTTAAATCAAATATGGACCCCAGCCAGGAGTCAGGAAGTCTAACAGGAAGTCTGACAGGAGCAGAGACAGGATGGTAAACTGTTAAACTGATGAAGTCATTACAGCTTTATTGGGCCTTTTGTGGCAACAATGATATGTGTCACCACTCTGTTTGTCACGGGTTATTAATGGAGGAATGTGAAATCGCTGACAGTCCAAGCGAGGCTAAAGCGGAGCGTTTGGTCCGGGCCGACTTTGTCAAAGTGTCTCTCGCTGTGACAGGAGGGCCGGCGTCCCTTTGAGATTGTCACTGATGATGAATACGGCCCATATAATCCCGGTCGTCTCGGGGGAAACCAAAAGGGGAAGACGAACGACGTCGGCGCTCGCTCACTCTGAGGTGGAAGTCATCTTGTTTGATGGGGTACAGGTGGTGGTTTACCTGACTCCATTTGCTCATTAGGACCCTCCGAGGGTCTCGGCGCCAGGGCCGGCGATTGCTATAGGCGAACTAGGCGACTGCCTAGGGCGACAAATGGGTTGGGGGCGCCCTCACAGCGCACATTTCAGCACTGTGAGCAATTCGCGACCACGCGACCGGGGGGGTGGGGCTAGCTCCAGCGAGCAGGGACGATTCAGCTGTGAGTTTTCTCATCAAGTACAGAGAGACACGCATATTGAGAAACGGGCGCTGTAAACATCTTAACGCTGATTGGCCAAGACACGTCACATCAAATATGTTCTATTACGGAGATGACAACAACTCGAGAAAACGGGACGCTGATTGGCCAAGACTCGACACGTCACATCAAAGATCTTCTATTGCAAAGATGGCTCACTCCAAAAAAGGATAATCGTTTGTGCGGTCTGAAAAATGTGCGCGATCTGAAAAATCTATTGCGCGGCCACTTTGACTGGTCTAAACCATCTGGAGGACAGGGACGAAAACGAAGAAAGAAGAGGAAAAGAAAGTCAAGTATATAGGTAAGTCTTCTCATCTCAGCCATTAAGGTGTCAAACGAAATGCATTTAGTATTGTGCATCACCTACCTAATGTTGAGTTAATTATTATGATTTAGTCGAATTACGTTACTTTGTCAGAAGAAAAAGAGAAGAAAAGGAAAAAGAGAGAAAAGACTGCAAGTCCCAGAATGCACTGCCAGTAGGCCAGTGCAGGCTGCAAAGGGAAGCTCTGACAGCAAACATTTCAGCTGAGACAGAGAGAAAGGGAAGGAGTCAACCGATGGTAAAATTATACTTTCTATTGTAACACTCCAAGGTAGGTAAAGTTTGCGAGATGAAGATGCTTAACTCTGGGCTAGTATCAGATGGTTGTACGTATAACTACAGAGCCTTAAGGAATGAATATCAGCAAAGAAAGACCACACAATAAAGAAACTGGAATCAGAGGGTAGAATTAGTAAGAACTATATTGTAGAACAGAATATACGATGGGGTGTGAACATCAGTGGTATCAGGTGAGTGTGTGTGTAGGGGTGTTGAAGGTGCATAACAAAACAATAAGTTAAGTAACAGAAACTAACTCTGCCGGCCCAGGTGCATTATAGTCACATGGTAATAAAAACAATATCAGTATACTCCTTTAAAGTATTTACGTTTTGGTGCCATGCTGTCGAATCACACTAAAAAACGGCTTTGTCTGCGAGCGAGTGACGCAACGTCCCCCGGGCCGCGCCGTTTTGGGGCGCAAAACTCAATCTCGCCTAGGGCAACCAAAGGGCTAGAGTCGGCCCTGCTCGGCGCCATCCGACTCTGGGGCCGACGGCGGGGACCTGCCGTTTAAAATCAGCTGCTTGACTTCTAGAACCCTCTAATCTTTACAACTGTCACTTTCTATTAATACAGCCCGCAGACAATCTGATCAATTATGTAAATAGCTAATAGTGGATTACATTCAGCACATTTACAGAGAGACCCCATGTGTGACGACTGTTTTGTTTGTGTATGAATAAATGACATTTAAATTTTATGTTTAATCATTTACTAACACTTTATAAATTATCATATTAATCATCTATAAGTCCTTAATACTTCATTTACAAATGGGGAATCCGTTATTTATAAAGTATGAAAACCCAATCATGAATACAACATTTATAACTGTGTTCATGAATTGAGTTACTAATGAGTGTTCATGTTGGAATAATGCTTTATAAATGATGAATTAAGTGTTTATTCATGCTTTACTAATGTTAAATAGTGTGCAGTTATTATAAAGTACCAAAGCATTTAGCGATCAACCCTTTTTCCGCCCCATGTGATGCAATAGTGAGCATAATGCATAATGTGATGCATGTGAAGTGTCACTGCTGTATGTACACTGAATGCTACCTAATGCATGTTTCCCCCCCAATCTAAAGCACTTTATTCAGTTTGTTTGTGGTTGGCAGGCTGTGTGCTCCAGCTCACTCTTTCATGATGTCAGCCTGCAGACGACAGTCAGTGCAATTAATAGACGGGCGACTTAATGTCCCCCTTGGCCATCTATTATTCTCATACATGTCATCGCAGGCTTCATGCTTTTATATTTGGCACATTACAATGTGTTGACAAATCAACTTAAGAGGGCTTAGTGGCACGCAACAAGATAATGTCACACACAACAATAATGTCAACCACATTGAAAAATAGCAGCTCCGGGAAGGGTGACGCGGTGTAGAAGGCAAAATATGTTCCAGCAGTTCAGAAAACCTGATCAGCTATTCAGGTGGAGGTGATCAAAATGTTTATTTGTATTATTATTATGTCACGCATACAAATAACACATCTTAATTAGATCCAGAATTAAATAAACAGAGTGATGCGACACAAATTACAAAGAGCAAGTCAACTATAATGATGTTTTTAGAACAGGTTTTAGGACAATGCAAAGTTTTGGTTCTGGGCAGTAGTACGCTGCTTTTTTTTATACTTATTGTTTTAGGGTATCTTTACAGCTAATGAGAAATAAATTCCTTGAAAATAAGAAATAATAAAAGTTATTAACAATGCATCTGACAAAGAAAAGCCGAAAAAAGAAAAAACTGATTAAACAAGTACAAATAATTAAAAAAAATAATGAAAAAAAAAGAAATAAGCAGGATTTTAGATAAGCAGAATTAATAACGCTAGAGTAGTGACCCAAAATAGTAAATCCATGAAGCTGTAAAGCAACAATTAGCTGAAAAACGCTAAAATACTCACTATGACACAATGTATTGGTCATTTGAATAATAATATTGATTAACACAGCTTCAATAAGCATATCCTTCATTTCACTTGAATAGAATATTTAAGTAACCAAATGATATTCCATACAAGCTTAATGATGCGATGGGTAATGGATATGTACAGGTCCAGTTCGTCTTATAGCTATAAACTATAAATTAAACTTAAAGGAGAGAGACATACATATTCATGCCTGGAAAAGCAATTTATTTAAGTTTGTTGTGATTTTTTCCCCCTCTCTACAACTAAGCTACTGATCAAGGCGGCTGCAGCGGAAAGTTCTGAGAAGATCATGTTCTGCAGCCAAAACTCAATATTGTACAAGTAGTTCCATTCCAGCATTTCTCACTGCGGCTGTAACAAGATTACTGAGCAGGCTTAGCCATTGGCAGAGGGCACAGACAGACGCACAGTCTGCTTATTTACAGGTACACCAACACCATAAGATAAGTCTAAATCAGGACTACTGTAAATAGTGCAACTTATAGTTTGTCACTGCTAATATTCCTCTTAAGTTGTACATAAACTTCAGATGCTGCTTGAAATATGATTACGTAATGTGTGGTTCAGGTGCTTAAATGTGAAGATCAGATCATTAGCATTAGCAGCAAACTGTTTGCAATGTAAATATATACTGTATAGTGGAGTAATGGATACCTGAGTAGAGAATGAAGCCGCATTGCATTGAAGAACACATTGTCCATTACTTCACCGTTTGTAGCTCCGTGGTCCCCGGAGGATGAAGCACTCTGAGTTTGGTGGTGGGATGACTCGGCGAAATCGTGCTAATTTGGGATTTTGTGAAATAGCTCTGCAAACTTTGGAACGCATGCGTGAATGTTCCCGTCAGAATTGATTGTCGTGATCTAGTGCCATAATCAGGTCAATATAGCTACATTTGTCAAAAACTTTGGTATTATAGAAGTAAAGACCTTACAACCAGCCTCTGCGAGCACATTGTTGCATGCTAACATGCTAAACTAAGATAGCAAACATGATAATCATAATGCGAAACGGCAGCATTTTTAGCATTATTGGCTTGCTGAAAGTACCCCAAAAGCACCGCAGAGTTAAGTACAAGTACAACCTTTCAGACGCCATCATTCAACTGTTGGGAAATACATCTGTATTATGGTGTGACAACTCGATGGGCGAGGTTTGTATACATCAAGGCCCAAACACAAGCTAGCTTCTTTCCACTACCTCAAATATACTGTTTCATGGTCACTTTGTGGATACATGAATTACAGTGATTTCACCTTTAAATATTTAATAGATTCGTACAGATATATGTGTTAGGTTGCTTGTGTATTTGATAACTTGAGATAATAACGCATGCATGAGAGTCATCAGTAAGAAATAGCTTCTAATCTTCTACCCTTCAGATACCGAGTAGGAGTGGGATTTTAAAATAAAGTGAAATGTCATGCGTAAAAAAACAACATCACCGAAGTTATTGGCAAATCCTTTAAATTCACAGCTTGAACAAATAAAGTAAAGACCTGCGATACATAATACAACCATTCCTTACTGCCATTAAAATGTTTTGTTTTGGTCGTATTGTGAGCTTGAACAGTATAGTTCTCCTAAAAGGGAGATGTGTGTGTGTATGTGTGTGTGTGTGTGTCTGTTTTTGTGTGTGCGCGTGCGTGTGTCTGTGTGTGTCTCTGTGTGTGTGTTTTTGTGTGTGTCTGTCTCTGTGTGTGTGTGTTTTATGTGTTTGTGTGTGTTTATGTGTGCGCGTGTGTGTGTGTATATATATGTGTTTGTGTGTGTGTGCGTGCGTGTCTGTGTGTATTTGTGTGTGTGTGTGTGCCCGTGTATGTGTGTCTGTTTGTAGTATTATGAGCTTGAACAGTAGTTCTCCTAAAAGGGATGTGTGTGTGTGTGTGTGTTTGTCTATGTGTGTGTTACGACAACAACTAGTGAGAAAAGGGAGACTCGTTTTTTCTCATTAAAATCCAAGTAAACAGAACCCAAGCAACACCCAACAACATCCTCTGAGAGCATGAATCCCCAATCTAAATGTGAATAGTTTGTATTCTCTTTGTCGTTCACCCTCGTACGCAGCAGATCCTGTAGCAGCAGATCCTGTAGCAGCAGATCCTGTAGCAGCAGATCCTGTAGCAGCAGATCCAGTAGCAGCAGATCCTGTAGCAGCAGATCCTGTAGCAGCAGATCCTGTAGCAGCAGATCCAGTAGCGGTGCGAGGGACGAGCTGCTTTCCTCAGAGTGTGGACTCTGGCAGCCGGATGGGGCTGTTGAGAAAATAAAAGCCATCACATCCAGATGTAAGATGACACGGCGCTCATTTGCTTCAGAGGTGAGAAACACTCAGGGCCGTGGCGCTGAGTGACCTTGGCAGTTGTGTCCCCGGGGAGAAGTGAATTTATAGCTAACCTTTACATTACAGCCTCAGCTGCAGCTCCTTTTCCAGGCAAGGAGTCGCTTTTGATACGATGCAATCAGTCGTATCTCAAGGAAATCTTTGAGAAGTCTAATAAGCTTTCAATTATATCAGTCAAATTCCTCTTTAACTATGTTTGCTGTGCTTTTTCTCTCCTTTTTGGTGAATTAATTAGTAAGTGTATAGAGGTGGAGAGAGAAGCGTGAATTATTTACACTATTTCAATATTATCATATGTGTATTATTAACATGATATCAACGCTTATTTTTTTAATATATCTTTTATCGTCAATACTGTTATATTGCAACACCTCTGACTGTGACAATAAGGGGTGTAACCCCAAAATGTATTCTGTATCTGTAAAAATATCTGCCCTTGGATTAAAAAAGGAAGTACAATAATTCATCTTTACTCCCTTTAATGTTATAAAAATAACAAATCATCAAACAGGATTTGCATTTGGAACCCATGTTTAAAGTCTGCATTTATCATATGCACAACTTATATAGTGGATCAGTCTTTGGCATTGAAATTATTGCTCTCAGGCTCCAAAAATATTACAACAAAATGAATAAAAGAGAACTAGCAGCAAAAATGATAAATAAAATACAATCTAATAGAATACTTTGCTCGAATGAAATGCATATTTAAACTGCAGTGTGTGCAGGATTATGCTACAGGTAGAAAAAGACAAGTCAGAATAGCTTCACAGGCTACATAGCATGAATCCTCCTTAAAAGGGCCAGTTCACCTCAAAATCAGAACTACATTTGCTCTCTCATATATTCTCACCTGTCGTGCTACGGTATTTATCAGTCTAGATTGTTTTGGAGTGAGTTGCTTATTTTGGTTCTGAAGATGATTTCTAAATGGATTTATGGATGATTTTATTCAACATGTGGCAATACGTGGGGAAACTATAAGTTGCAAATTGTGTCAACAAAATGTGAAATGCTTTTACGTTTCAGAGCGCATTATATGTCCAATTTCAAACAATGTAGGAGCATTCATTTACATCCTATGAACCTTAATAAGAAAGGGCTGCCATGCTCCTGTGAGTCATCTTCTTTCCTTCCTGCCTTCCTTTCCTTCTGTTGCGAGTCTGGCTGCTGACGGCCAACTCTGGAACCATAATGCCTCTGTCACTCACCCCACTGATTCAATTTACTCTCATTTCCCGGTGTCTGGATGCCAAGGGCATGAAAAGGATCAGATCAGTCCGGTGGCAAGTGTCTCAGAGCATAAGAGAAGCACTGCTAACCAGCACAATATCAACTGGCAACAAAGGACAGCCACTAAATGACACCGCATATGGCATGGAGTGACATTTATGTGTGCGCAATATCAAGTCGCAGCCGATAAAAAAAAAAATCTTCCTCTGAAACATATTTCCAGGCGGCCACAGACCTCATCAGTGCTCCCTGACCTAATGTCAGCGTCACACCGTGTCCAACACCTCACCTGTAAATATTTAACCACGTCATTTGCTCTTACTTTCAATATTTTATTGATGCAAAAGTGGTTATAGTTGTGCAAAGGTTGATCTTAAAACGGGGCATAAAGCGACACTGGGGTGACACCGAGTTCACCAGGGCAGCCAGGGATGAATGGTAGTAAAATACATTAATTATTTATTATATTCATTCCCTTTACTGCTCAGGTCATACAGACCTTATTTCACTAACGTTTTTTATATATTTTTTGGTAGCACTTATTAATAACTACACACTATTTAGCATTAATAAAGCACGAGTAAATACTTAATTATTCCTTTACAAATTATTCATTTACAACATGAACTCTCATTAGCAGGGGCGTTTCTAGGATCCAAGGAAAGGGGGGGCTTAGCCCCTAGACAAATGGCATGTGTGCGCGGCAATTTCTTTTTAGGCCCATTTGGGGCCGCGGATATCCATTGTTTCAGACAGTTCGTAGATTGGTTAAATCAGAAAGAGTGTGATTTTGTTCTGTAGTTTTGCTTGCATTCATTCAGTATATTGTAACGGACTGAGGGAAATGTTTTGTTATGAATGTTATGTTCAGGAGGTCAGTGAACGTCTCATGAGCTGGGTAGTTGGAAGCGTGCCTGTGATTGGAGAGCGAGGGAGGGGGGATGTGGTTGGGTGTGTGTGTTACGAGCCGTTCGGGGCAGTCTATGACCCGGAGCAGAGGTGAAGCTGGTTGAAAGGTTTTCACGGGGTTCTACTGTTGTTGTGGCGTAGGCTACGGCCCACAGTAGCCTGTTCTATGTTCTCTTAATAAACACCCTATAAGCCATCTTACGTCTCGTAGCTTTCCTGACCCAGGGTCGCTACAATATGATAACAGAAGAGACAGAATGTCAGGGTCATAGTGAACACAAATATGAACTTTTCTCAAATAACGAGAGAAATACTTTTCCTGCTTGTAAAGGAAAGACGGATAAACTAGCTTTCATATCCGCGTCACTCCCAAATCCAATGGATGGAGAACGGACCTGACAGGGTCAACTTTTGAGTTGTTTACTTGTTTTATTTTCAGCAGAAGGGAATACGATTTTGATCAACATTTACATCTATTTTGTTGTCTGTGTAGTTTTTACAAACCAGTAATATTGTATGCTCATCTGTACACTGAGATAAAGATGAACTAGTTCAGTGTCAAATATACTATTCAATAGAAAAATATCAAGTACATCTCAAGTACATCTGAATTATCAAATGATAAATATTGTATAATGGTACTCCTTGGTATAGTTTACTTTGAGCTAAACTCCTTGGTGTAGTTTACTATGAGATAAACTCCTTGGTGTAGTTTACTATGAGATAAACTCCTTGGTGTAGTTTACTATGAGATAAACTCTTTGGTATAGTTTACTATGAGATAAACTCCTTGGTGTAGTTTACTATGAGATAAACTCCTTGGTATAGTTTACTATGAGATAAACTCCTTGGTGTAGTTTACTATGAGCTAAACTCCTTGGTATAGTTTACTGTGAGATAAACTCCTTGGTATAGTTTACTATGAGATAAACTCCTTGGTATAGTTTACTGTGAGATAAACTCCTTGGTATAGTTTACTATGAGATAAACTCCTTGGTATAGTTTACTGTGAGATAAACTCCTTGGTATAATCCTGCTGTGGTTGATGAGAGACGTTACTTGGCAGAGTGAGAAAGCCAAAGCAGCAGCCTCCCCAAGGTCCTAGTGCCCTATGGGAAGTATAATGGCTATTGGATTGTAATTTGAAGGGGGAGAAAACATACAAACCAGAATGCACACACATATGTAGCATTTTAGAGTTATAAATATCTTGTCCATGTAAGAAACAATAGTTTAATTTAATGACATCACCAAAATAAAAAATAAAAATAAAAAAAAGATTTTCTTTTTTTTCAAGCCAAATTATTTGGGGGGGCTGAAGAACATTTTAGGGGGGCTTTAGCCCCCCTAAAACAGGCCTAACGACGCCCCTGCTCATTAGTATAAAATACTAGTAACTCATTAGTATGAAATACTTAACTAACGACTAACTACCTGAATGAATCATGAATTGCAGTATTAAAACACGTTTATAAAGTACATGTTAACCGTTAGTGCATCATCTATAAGTCCTTAATAATTGGTTGGCAATATATATTACTTAATAAAAAAAATGGGGAATCCATCATTTATCCAGTATGAATTCATGAAACTCATAAAGGTCAAGCTTATTAATCAAGATATAAACATTTATGAATTGCATACTAATGAGTGTTCATGTTGTAACAATGATTAATTAAGTGTTTATTTAGCATTAGTAAAGCATGAGTAGAGTGTAGTTATTATAAAGTACTAACTATTTATTTTATTTCCATGGTTACACTTCTTTGTTTTCCACTTCACCTTGTTGCCCTGCTGGTATTTTCCTTTCCGCAAACTCATATTCACTTAGCTGAAGATTTTTCATTACAGCTATGTCGGAAAAATAATTTGCCCTTTAAAAGACAACTAATGCGGGGAGTGGATGGTGGTTCTGCTGAAATATGCTTTCTCCCCCCTCTCCTCTCCTCTTTTCACAGACCACTGGAACATTTGCATAACATTTCTCTCGCCGGCGTGGAGCTGTGACGAGTCGCGGGTCGTCCTCGGTACAGAATATGACGAGTGGAGTGTGAAATAAAGCAGCCGATGAGGCCGTGATTTCTTGAGGTGGTGGAGATGAAGAAGGGACATGGTGTGGCTGTCGCAACAGGTATCTGGAACACAAACTCTTTCTTTGAAACTTTATTTATTATACTTTATGGTCGGTGGAATATTATCAAGAAAGTTTTGTCGGAGCGAACAGTACCTCGGACGATTCAATTTACGAGGCGATCACATTTTCACCGTATGGAGCCTTGTAATAAAAGGAAATTAATAAATGTTCAGAAAGAAATTGCAGAGATTGTGCTCGACAAATGATGACATGGCCTATTTTTATCAAACTCATTCGGGAAATGCGATACCTCAGCGTGGATTCACTTAGTAGTGTTGAATGTACGAGTCACACTTAAATTAGCTAATAAAAATGATCTTTATCATACCAGCAACTACTCGCCAAACTATACCTACCAGACTTTTACCTTAACACCCAAGCTATCCACTATCCTTAACTGAAGAACTCATGAAAAGGGTTCCTTAATGGACTTTTTAGTGTTACAAAGAACCCCTGAAAAAAATTTATTCAAAAAAGGGTTCTTTAGAAGCTAAGGGTTCTGGGTAAAACATCAGCCCCCTTAGGAAGAACCCATTTGGAACCATCATTGTGCTCTATAGAGTATTTTAATTATATTTCACCAAACATTGAGGTAAAGGGAAAGTATACATCTTTTCAAATCTCCATTTAATTAATTTGAGTTATAATTATTTATGCCTATTCATCTATATGTTGTACTTGTCTGATAAGCTGTAAGTACATTCAGCTGAAAACCCAATTACCTGTATTTCTTACAACAGCCAGTTCAAACTAGATGTCATAACAGTGAAGCGAGGAGGTGGGAAGGCAAGAAACTAAGTGTGATGATGACGCAGGAGCCATTATGCGATTAGACCACATACGTTCACTGTAAATGAAAATCATGATCCGCCGTCATTTATTCTTTGAATCGAGAGGAAAAGGGCACAGATTTTCCTGCAGTGAGTGGTGCGAAGTGCAGACGGCCACTCAAAACGGGCCGCGGCTCTCTAATTAGAAAGTCACCGGTATCAATCACCCTGCAGTGGCAGGCTAATTTTTTCATCATCAATTACCTTGAACATTTTGGACGCTGATCAGACGAGACCCGTCTTAAACCCACTGCCGAGCTGTCATTGGCGCTAATGGAATTTTAAATCTTCCCTCACAGTGGAGTTCTACTTAAGTGCGAGTCCCAATTATGGGGAGGGTAATTTAGCTAATCTCTTCGAAAAAAGCGACGGTAGGCCGCAATCAATATCAAAATATGTGCCCTGCTTAGCAGTTCTCCTCCATCCCGACACGCCAGGTCACCACTTCAGAGATCAATGCATACGACAAAAGGTGCAATCAAATGGGTTTTGTGTTACAGTTTCTTTGTGCTTTTGCCTTGGGCTAAGGTGTAAATAGGAGCCAAACAGCTTCATTCTCAATCACCAAATGCCAAGCTAAAGGGAAATGAGGGTTGAGTGTAAGCATCATGGTATTGGTTGGTGGGTCTGAGGACTCTCAATTGAGCAGAAACAATGAATTTGGAAATAATAATTATGTTTCCTGCTGACATTTGGTCCATGACAAGGCACAGTATTTCAAAAAGCTAATGGATGGTTTCCCATTAAACATGCTGTGAATAATCATGGTCCCCAGAGGATGAACTGTGAAGTGGTGTACCCGTGTCAAACTGTGACCCTGTAAACTTTTTATTAGTTCTATTTGTGCACAAGATATTTCAAAAACTAATAAGGCAGATTGAAATGAAATTGGCTCCCAAGGGGATAAACTCTGTTTATTACTCAATAGCCTTGCATCTAGGACACCATTCAGAAAAAAACACAGATAACAGGGAGTAGGATCATTTGAATCCTTTGTGAGAATGATGGAGTATGAACAATACTGCAAAGAGAAATAGTTCCTGAATGTAGGAAGTACAACGTAGTAGAGTTAGAGGTACACATTAGTCTAGTCAAGTCAGGCGAGTCCAAAGTAATACATATTGTGTATTGAGTCCTAACCTTGTAATAAAAATAGTTAGCAACGTCGGGCTAACATTGGACGACTGCTGGACACCCACCAGAGAGAGATATTGTGGAACGCACACACATCCTTTAGGCCGCCAAATCTTAGATGCAAAGACTCCAACAGCTGGATGAATTTTGCAAGTTTTTTTCAGCCTCACGTTCCCAACGACAATCTGTAATTTTTAAGCTTTTTGCATGTTTTGTTCTGTTTAGAATAGCATAGTAACAACCTTTGTGTTGTCTATACATTATAACACATCACCAACACTGCAGCCTTTAGGGGCTGCTGGTACAGATTTCGATTCCTACTCTCATTAAATTACATTTCACATAATGATGTCAATAATTTACCACTTTTAAGGAGGGACATTTTATAGGCTTCTCAGTTAAGCACCTATTATGTTCCTTATTTTTCAACATGACAAGCTATTACAGAGCTTCTCTCTATGAATAGAAGCCGTATCATCTCTCATTTCTATTTCTGTTCACCTTTTTAAAATTCAATCAATAACCTCAGCCAATACATTGATTTATGAATGTGCTCTGCTTTTTGCCTGCAGCTGAGCTTTTAATGAGTTATTCCAGACTCATTTTACTGCCCGGTGCCACATTATAATCTGCTTTGAAGAGCTTAAAATACTGTATATGTCTGGATGCTGTGTGGAGGAGGCAGTCAATGGAAAGTATATATATATATATATATATATATATATATGTCTGTGTGAGATGTCATTTACATCCAGAGGGGAATCATATTTACATGCTCACAGTAACTTGACTACTGGCTTCAGTTAAGGCCTTTTTAAGGTTCAACTGTCTCTATTACCAATGAAATCAACCAATAAACACAAAATCTCTCTCCCTCATCTGAACGTTGCTCTGTCTTTCCACAAGATATCCCAGCAGTGACAATATGCACAGTTTAAGTCTCTCATGTGGTTTCGTTGGAGTGAAAATCTAGCCTCAATGTGTCCAAGCTTGTACAAAAAGCAGAATTGAATAGATGCTTATATATTTCATAAACCAATTTATTAACGCTGACAGAATACTCTCACCACAAGGCCCCATCCATCTATGAGCTGTGCTGGAGCTTTCTGTCATGTCCCATAATCTTCATTAGCAGATGGTGCTGTCATGGAATTGCAGATCTTCAAATTGCCCTTTTTTTTTTTTTTTTGGAGCATTTTAAAGAACTTCTCGTCCGTGTTGGCTTCAAAGTTGAGCTTCAAAGTCCCTGACGTCGGAGAGAGAGAGAGCGGTTTACTGGAGATAACGCGATACGACGGAAAGCTCCATCCATTGTAAATCTGTGACGAGATTATTCCGTCAACTGATGGACCACATCAACCATCTCCGCCTGCCAGATGGTTCAAAGAGCTACAAGACAAATGTCAACGCTTTCTGTACATGATTTCAGTATTGTGTTGTTCAAATAGAGTTTTTTCATTAAAAGAATACTACTTTTTGTAGATTAAATATAATTAAAAGCTAAAACCCGATGATCTCCCCTGCCCTCTCTGTTTTTTCTCTCTCTTCTTTCACTGATTCCTGATTCTCCTTATTCTGTGGAAACGTTCACTCAGCACAACCAAATAACGCCAAGACAGCTCCTCCAATCATGGCTCACCCTCACCGGTCTCACCTGAGTGTTGGCAGGCAGACTAAAGCCAGACAGGAAGCTCTAAAAGAAAAGAAAAAGGTACTTTTAAACAGAGCCGTGTGCTGTATTATATACTCGTGGGCTTTTGTATGCATCAGCAACATTAATTCTTCTTGTTTATCTATTTTGTCAGCTCAGTGGATTTGGCTGCCAAACACTTACAGTATAAAGGCCAACAGGCGTTCAACACAACTGCAAAGTTATTGTATCTGTTAAATAAATGATTATCATTCTAAAAGGTTAAATAAATAAAATGTGCAGTAAAAACAAAGCAAAATTACACACGCGAGTGTATTCCCCTGAATGATTAATAGACACTAGAAGCATTATATGTGTAGATAACTGAGGTAGAACCAACGAAATGACACGAGGCATTTGGCAACAAATAAGACGACGACGCTTCATCTGTAAATGAGAAAACCAGCCACAGTAGTCGGATGGATGAGGGAAACATTTTTGGGTTCATTGAGAGGGTTGGATGTTGATTGAGCAGAGCTTGAGGGGGGGGGGGCAACAGGAACGTCTGCCTCCCGGGATCCTGCTGGGATAATCCATCCTCGATAACCGGAATGAATTTTATTCTAATCTTCGTCTTATCTGCGCTGACTCTGTTTGGATGTATGCGAGACACATTTTCTCCTTTATGCACCTTCAATTCACAAAGTCAGCATGAGTGTGTTTAAAGTAGTTAATTAAAAACACACACGCCTTTGCACGCGTGTCAGCACGCGCACGCGCACACACACACACACACACACACACACACACACGCGCGCTAGACAACGCTGCTACTGAGAAAACCACCACGGTTCACGCTCCACGAAGCCGGATTTTCTCGGATTCTCATTGATTTTCAAGCTTTGCAGGAAACATATATGTGTATTTAGGTATTGATTTTGCAGATCATAGATGTGACACGGGGGGGAGGGCGGAAATGCTTCATTTGTTCTCGGTCTTCAGTACAGCTTTTGAATGCGTTCCCATCAGTAAAGGTTGCCGCAGTCATTAAGCAGTACCCGCTAATTAGTTTTGAAACTGTGAAATGAATTATGAATTAAAGATGCCACCAACTAATAATGTTGTTTCACATTCCTCTCATACTCTGTGTTGCAACACATTGTATCAACAGCTCGTACGCTGTTAACAATGAGTGGCACTCCATGAAAGTGGGATGCTGAAGTACAAACACGCACACACACACACACACACACACACACAGAGAGAGGGAGAGAGATCAAAATAAAAGTGATCCCCATAAAGAATCTGGATTATTGAATCACACACTACCCGTCTGAGCAACACACCTCCTTTACAGATCAAACGTATAAGTGTGTCATTTAGCAGGACCTCGGGCGATAAATTAAACGTAAGTCGCTCTCACATCCGAGGGAGGCGTGTAGCTCACGCCGGGACAGGCAGAGACAAATATCCCCTCGGCGTCAGCGGCAGAGCAGCGGTCGATGCCGGAGCACCTCACAGGTGGAGTCCAGAGAGAACAGGAAACAGCGGAAGCCTCACTCCCGACAAAGCGCAAAGGTATTTCTCACACAATGCCCGCTATATCACAATCTCCATTATTCTATTAATGGAGACTTGGGCCGCACTTCTGATTAAAATGTCAGTGTCGCGAAGGCGAGACCTCGTGGTGACCTCCCCCGAATTTGAATTAATGAGATATTTAGACTGTGGTTTTCTTTCCCCCTGCTGCCCCCCGAGGGCCACGTGATTATCCTAAGCCGTGGAGTACATCTGTGTCTATTAATTTTCATCTGACACTAAGTAGGCAGGCACGTATTCAGTAGACACCCTGGTCACGCGGAGCGCAGCTTTGAACCCGCACGCCGTGGGTCGACAGGCGGTTTTGTAAAGCTGATGAGCTCCTGGACTGATGGCCGCTGATAATTTTTTTTTGCACTCCCGAGCACGGAGGAGTATTGTAGTAGCTTCCAGCTGACTTAATTAAGCAAATGTCTTGTCACCTTTTTGAGGGGTGTATCGCTCGGATTACTTATGTTCCTCGTTCACAGCGCCGCACTGAATGAATGATATGACGAGAAGCTTCCGATGTGTTCTTCTCGCGGGGACAGCACAGCTCTGAGATCAGCGTGACGGTAAAACCGAGGCCACGGTGAGACTCCACGGTGAAATCCATTGGAAAAGTCTGGCTGCCTTCCTGTCTCCTCCCCGGCACTTACAACAATCACAAATCACCTGAACCAGCTCCAACAAAGGGAATCTATCACAGAATGACATCATAAATTTACTTCTTGGAGGGAGTGACATCATTAACTCCTCCATTTGTCTTCCTGCAACGGTGCTCCTGCATAATCAGCCTGCAAGAAGGCTCTGAATTCAGGCTTCGATCGCTATGTATAGTGCCACAATTCCTCAAGCCTCCGTGTGACTCTTGTAACACGCTGCAATGTGAAATGTTGGTAAGTTATAAATGAACAGTTTGTCCACTCTCACATGCATGTAATTGTGTATTTACTATGTATTGCAGGACATTGATTAAAAGGCTTACTTTGTCTCTGCATTTTATCCGTTATGACACACATGAAAGCATGTATCGACTTTTAAAAAGCATACTTTCTCTATATCAAGTTTACCAGAAAAGGATACAGTAATAATTTATGTGAAGAAGAATGTAACAATAATAAGCTCTTTTCAACATTTCAGATCAATATTATTGAGACAGAATAACTACAGGTGTACTGTTCTCCCTCTGTGTTTTACTTCCAAAGTGTTAACATAGATAAACAGCCAGCCAAACTCCTTTTCAAGAGCCAGGAATGCGAGCGTACTTATTGACTTCCAACATCAAATCATCTTGACAACGTTGAATCAGAGTAAAACTAGAATTAAGCAATAAGGTACTCGAGGCAGTACTGTGTCGTGCAATAATGTACTGTTCAAGGGTGTTGTTAGGCCCGACGCACAGCGGAGGGCCGGCAAACCCTTGAACTGTACATTATTGTAGACACAGTACTGCCTCGAGTACCTTATTGCTTTTATAATACGGGTACCTGCGACTTTATAAATAGTAATAGTAAGCTCCCTTTCAGCACAAAATAGTTGTAGCCACCAAACGTTGTGTATCGCATTTCAGCGACAGAGAAAATAGTCCCGTATGTGTATGGCGGAGGATGACACTCCGATGTAAAGAAGTGCTCTCGCTGCTTCTGTCCGTCTTTTATCCGTCATTTTTCTCCTCCATGATGTTTAGAGAACTTGCCTCGCGTCGGAAAATTACCGACGTAATTATCTCTCACTGGAAATTATCACGATTTTGTGATCAAACCCTTTTCATTCCTCATCTTTAAGTTAGGGAGGAAGTGACGTGTGTTGTCGTTCGTTATGCTAGTGTGGGGGACGCTACGTGAGCTTGTTAGCTGTTCCGTTTGAGCTACTGCTAGCGAAGAGCCCCGTTGCAATACTGTGAACACTCAAGCAATAAACCTGCAAGTTAAGGAAACCAACGTCTGCGAGTCGTTACTGCGGACGCGACAATATCAAAGTTTACACCAAACATGTTTGGTAACTGTCAAGCTTGAAATGACAACTAACGGTCGCACAATTTAAATCTACCTGTTATTTTAAGTGTGCACTGATATGGAACGCTCTAAATGTAAACAGGCTGTACAGTACTTTATGGCTGAATAAAGTACACCCCGTGACTCACTCTCAACCAATCAGAATGCTTGATTTGATCTACCCGTATTATAAAAGAAAATACAAAACATCTTAATCGAATAGCAGATAAATATTAACGGCCTTATGTTCACAATTCACCTTGACATGCTAACAAAAGTCACTATTCCTAATTGTACAACATGTGAAGAATATAAAACACTTACAGTCGTTGCTTTCTGAGGAATACAGGCGAAGGATTACTGTGGATTAAACATGGGCTGCCACACAAGCCATGACCATGCTCCCTTCAGTTAACAGCTCTTAACTTCCTACTTCCTGTTTCTTACTTCCTGCTTCATTACAGGGGTCAAAATTAAAAAACAGTTAACTTAAACACTTCTTTAACATATGCAGGGCAGAACAGCAGGGAAAACAAATATTTTGATATTGGTTAAGGACGGAAGTGGCGACATAAGACTGGACATGTTTAGTTAGCTGTTTTAATATTTAACCAACGCCATCATCTTTCCTTTGCATTTCACAGGAGGGATCCTGGATGCCCACCACCCTGCCCAACCACCTCCCAGCAACTCCAGTGTGGTTAAAGAGCAGCATTTAACTGGGAAAGACTGGGGGCGAATTTATATTTCTGTCAGAATGATTCAGACTCAACATTTCAATAAGTAAAGGTAATTTTAAGGGTTTGAAGTGCAGAGAAGTGCAGAGACCCAGTAGAAAAAGATATTCCTGCAGAAAACCCATTTAAGGTATCAGATCTCTGAGGCTATTCAAGGTTGAAGTTCATTATTAAACATATTTTGCGTTGTAAATACATTTCTCTTTCCTAAAGATAAAAAGAAAAATGCCACACAAGGTAAATGGATCATACATATTTCTTTTGAAGCTTGTACCCTGCTCACTCCACTGCTCAAATACTATACATTACACTATTATGGAGCATATTTTTCAAAGCCATTAGGACTTGTAACATGAAAAGCAGCAAAGTAAATGGGCCAAAACATAAGCATTATGGTCATTTGGATAAAAGGTCCTCCACAAATCAAATCGTAAGTGAGCGGCATCATATTGTCTTAATATATTCTCTCCCTGCATGTCATGCAACAGATTCCTGCGTCATGTAAAATGCAGCAGTTCATCCATTTGTGATGGAGCTACAACGGCGCTGTCGGTTTGTGCTGACACCACATCACATGACCCTGATACCTAGAACAACGCCTTGTGTGTGTGTGTGTGTGAGTGTGTGTGTGTGAGTGTGTGTAAGATGCTCTGGATTGGAGCACCGACCTTTTTTTTACCTCTCATCCTCACATATTAATACCCGGGTTTTACTCTTAGTTTAGTTGGATTTAATACATGTAGAAAAGAGAAATATGAAGAGGAAGAAAATCCAAGGCCCTTCTTATTATGAGCGCGTCAAATACTGACACTTTTCCACACCTCTTGGTGTTTGATACCGACGCCAAGGGAACCCCTTTTGCGTTTGTATGAGACGCACGTGGCTTTCCAGTTACTACAATGTAAACTATCCAGGTTATTATTAGACTCTCACCCCGGAGACTTATGCTCCTGTTCTGTGTGAAAGCAACCAAGTGTTGTTTGTCTTTGTGCCTAGTACAACCTAGTATTTGTAACCCAAACCTTAGGTTTTTTTCTGTTTTTTGGGGGGGAGTTTTCCCTTATCCAATGTGAGGTCCTGGGACAGGGATGTCCTATGTGTACAGATTGTAAAGCCCTCCGAGGGAAATTAGTAATTTGGGATTTTGGGCTGTACAAAATAAATTGAATTGAATTCATATTTTGTGTCCAAACCTAACAAAGTGGTACAAATTCACTGCGACCATAGTGAGCGTCATAGTTCGGTGCGTTAGAAAGTGACGCCGAGGGTCCTTATAATGAGATCAGGTTTCAAATCCCATACAAGCAATGTAACTTTCCTCTGTTTAATCAAATAATACAGTGAAGTCATACAATCCCTGAAACTTATACAATTGCGGCCTCTTTGTCTATTGATTTCCCCGAGGAGTCCAACACAGTTAATTTAAAACAGCTCATTTTCTAAAGTGAGAGTCAAAGGAAGAGAGATAAAGAGCGGGAATGAAAGGGAGGGAGGGAGAAGCAGAGGAGAAAACAAGCTACACTGTGCTGAAGATGGTTGCCATTGGTTTTCCAGTATCATACTGTGCATTTGATGGCAACCGCTGTTAGTTTGATATAATACATACTTCCTTTCACGCGCATTGTTATTTTAGAGAATGTGTCATATTGTGCATAGAATGGCACAGGCCAGATGCAAATGGTTGTATAACAATGGACCAGGCATTTAGCTCTCAGTTTGATTGAGACTATGAATGCAGCGAAAAGGGAGCATACTTCAAAGATGAATATGTACAGAAATACTGGCAGGGGTTCTCTTGCTAATCCAAGAGGAAGGAAAAAAACAACTGGACCATGAAATCAGACATAAAGGATTCCAAACCAACAAGCTGCTCGATCCATTTACCTGACTGTCTGGATCACAGTAGGAGTGGGAGGAACCAGGAGGCAACAAATCCCTATTGAGTTGTACACGAGTGATGAGAAGAATTAAATCAATATTACATTTTCTTTGTTCACTAACTTCCTCAAATCCTCACAAGCCCTCTACAAATGTTGGATGTGCAGTATTTCCACTACCATTTGTGTAAAATGAAAAGAACAGCAAATATTGGAATTTTGATCAATATTTCAATGCAGACCACCGTATGCTGTCTGTGAAAGTAGTCAATACTATTACATCAGCAATGGGTCAAATGTTTAAAGGTGCAAGATCTGAGATTGGGAGCATTTTCATTGCCTCTCAACGGCTCTCAACATGTCAATGGCGAGCTGGCAGCTCACAGCTAACGGTGCTAACAGAGCTAACTGGGGGGGATCCGGAGGTTTTGTTCTGCAACTGTCGCGGTCGGGGCGGTGTAATCGGGTGTTAATCGCCGTAGGTGACCAGTGGGGCACGCTCACATGCACCATGTCAGCGAAACAAGGAGAAGCAACAAACCAATAGTAAGAGTGACATTACTCCACTAAATCTTTACATTCAAAACTCTTGTTTTTCTACATTAAGGCTCAGAATGTTAAATACAACACATTTAATGAGAAAGGGGTTGCTTTTAACAACCTCACAGAGAATAATCTGCAGTTACCCTGATCTCATCAAAACATTATAGTGTCTTTGGGCTCATCATTTAGTTTTCACTGTTCTGGTTCTGTCTCATGGCTCTCATCAATGCCGTTTCCAGGCACAGAAGATACATTTGTTTTCAGCAACAAAAAAATGCTGAGGACATTTTGATGTGATGGTGGCGCGAGAGGAAAAGTAAGGGGATCATGAAAGATATTACAGCCTGAGAGAAAGATTAATGTCCATACCAAATAGCAATCCATCTAGTGGCGATCTTTACACAACAGACCAGCTAAGTGACTGACATTGGCACTAGTGGTTGAGAATCCAAAAAGCAAAATAGAAAATATCATGAAATTGGAGAAAACTAAATTTGAATTTCTTTTTCTCCAAATAACCTATTTTCTATCAGCTTAATTCTGCTAAATATCTGTATTAGCATACAGTTTATGGCTTTCAGACAGCACTCTTTGTGAAGTCCAAACCCACCGTTTAAGTCTTTCAAAGTGTATTTTAATCAGGGTAATGATGGCTCTCATTGTGCACGGCAACCATGACAGTCTGATTTGGTCAGTTTGGTTGGCCAACGTGCATATTAACCTCTATCTTCATATGTCAATGAAGTTGGAAAGGAAGAAAAACAAACATCCGTACAGGAAGCAGATCATTTGATTAAGCGCCGAAGGTTTAATAGTGCCAGTTATTGTGGATGGAGAAGAAGAGGCCGTCGAGGGTACAACCAATCTGATCACCAAACAGAGCTGTGACAAATAGCTCTGACAATCCTGTCAGTGGTGCACGCATTGGGCCAGAGTGTCTGAAGCTGAATGGAGACCCGCCAGGCCCTGCGTGACAAATTGTCTCAGAATGACAATCTGTCTGCCTGCCCACAAACTTTCAGCTGTCAAATAATGTGGAGTCAGTGCTTAGAGATTATGGAATAAATACCACATTTCAGCTCTCTTACATTTTTCCCCTTCCCCCATTTCCTTTCTTTCTTTTTGCACTTTTTAAAACGCAAGCAGAAAGGCTGCCTCATATATACATAAAAATATTAAATATGGTACCTAAATTAGAATTGATCAACAAGATTAGTGGTCTAATCTCATCATTTTGTGAAATGTATATGGAACATGTGCAAAAAGCCCAAAGTGATGAGCCTTAACCATATTAACTATAAAGACCTAAGTATGGGCAATTACACCGGCATAAGGAAGGAGAAACAGTGGTCACATGATGAAGCTCACCAACTGGGAAGCAGATGACAGAATCACTACTCGAGCTTCAGAAAGCATGTAACGCAGAGGCGCCAGTGAAGAACCAGTGGCGCTGTTGTTTTTCTGATCTTACAAAGCTTTTGTTAGTTTTACCGTAAAATTTGAGTTATAAGCCGCTACTTTTTTCCTCAACTTTGACCCGTGCGCCTTAATATTGGTGCGGCTAATTTGTGGATTTTTCCGATTCTAAATTTAGCAGCAGTTGCAGAGACATGTTAGCTAGCGAGCGTTAGCTAGCGAGCTAACTAGCACTGGCGAGCTAGCTAGCACTAGCTAGTGACTCAGTAGCGGTAGCAGCAGCAACAGCGGCTTATAAACCGCTGCGGCTTGTTTATGATTAAATATAACTTCTTTGGGGTTTTTAGTAGCTGCGGCTAATAAAAGGGTGTGCCTTATAACCCACATTTTACGGTAGTTAGAATTTGCTGAATAAAGGGCGGCCTCATAAACCCATATTCCAGACCTGTCTTTACTGGCATTATCAGCTCCTGCAGAGCGCTTGACAAAGTGACAAGTCTGACCCTCATTCATTTACATTGCAAACAGCTATTCACTAATCTTGTTCATCAACTGACATCAGAACAGCAGAAAGTGTCTACATTTTCCGTCGCAAACTAAAAACACATCTTTTTGGACTACACCTAGAATAAGGAAGGTAGCCCCGTAGTAGCACTTAGATGGCACTTACTGATAGCACTTTGTAGTCTAACTTTATTGAAACTGTACTTTCTTGATTCTTGTTGTTCTGAGTTTGTACTCATGGTGGAATTTCACTTATTGTAAGTCGCTTTGGATAAAAGCGTCAGCTAAATGAAATGTAATGTAATGTAATGAACCACAAACCAGTTATAGGCCTCCCACTCCCAACTATGCAAATAGTCACCTTTTCGAAGCAAGATTATTCAAAAGTTATCACTTCATGTTAAGATTCAGATTAAGATGATATATATAAAACATACTTTATAATAGTGTAATTTACCTGGAAATACCAAGTACATTAAGCGCGTTATTTAAGAGCAGATAAAACTCTCTCTAACTTCACCCCCAGGTCTGATTTTAATATAATCAGAATCAGACTTTATCGGAAAAGTGGAGGTAATACTACCATTAGAGGATGTATAACAAGCATCAAGGTACTCATCCTCTACTTGTTCAAGTTATAACAGCAGCAACGTTCCCCAAAGGTAAATATGTCCTGTGAGTCCCACTCTTCTTTCTAACAATGCTCCTGACAATGTTTCCCAGAGAACATGTCTCACACCTGACATGCCACGACCGTGCAATCAGTCTACTCAAATCAGAGGTATGCAGTGACTAAAACAAAGCACCTAACGTGCAATAATAGGATGACATTTGAGGTGTTATTTTCACATAAAAAAATAGCAGTGCACGTGTGCGCATTGCTTACTCACCCCTCTTCCACTAAGTATGCAAACACATCCAAAGATAACTTTAGGTCCAGTCCAACCAAATCACAGAACAATATATTTTTCGTCACTTCTAGTGGTATCCAGCCATGCGGGTCATTTTTGGGGTTTTATTTGGCCAGGTTTTATTTATTTTATTTGAGTCTTTGAGATTTCCGCTTGACACCCCGATACAATGAAGGCAGATTGAATTCTGTTGGTGGTGCTCACGGGAGTGAAAAATAACATTTGGAAAACTACATCTCTTTCTCGAAAATAATGCCTTGGCTCCTCCGTAAAATCCACTCTGTGCAGGTTTTATTGGTACTACTTTCCGCCGGAAAAAAAATAGTCCCAGTGAAAATTGTTGACAGCAACATCTGTTAGGCAGTATTACTCAACACAGCAACACTATCTAGGTCCCTCTGCATTGCCATAGGGGCTGATAATCTTGAGAGATATGTAATGAAGGAGATTCAGCTCTCTGCTCACAGGCTAAACAAAGCCTGTATTCTTAGACTTGCAGGACCAGAGGCATTAGATTTATAAGATCAAGGCAAATTCATGCGCCCTGTTTATATATATATATATATATATATATATATATATATATTTATATAAATAAATACATAATCCTGAATGGGATGATGTAGGCATGACTTGAATACATAGCATTGAAACTACAGGGAAACAGTTGAGCAATAAACTGCACTGTGTACAAGAAGGGGATGAGTCGACTCTTTTTCCTGAGGAAGCTTCGATCCTTTAATGTGTGCAGCAAGATGCTGGAGATGTTCTACCAGTCGGTTGTGGCCAGCGCCCTGTACTTCTCCATCGTCTGCTGGGGGAGCAGCATTGGAGCCGGTGACACCAACAGACTTAACAAGATAGTTAAGAAAGCCGGCTCCATCATTGGCTGCAGGCAGGAGTTTCTGGAACAGGTGGTGGAGAGGAGGACGCTGAAGAAACTTTTGTCCATATTGGACAACCCGGACCACCCTCTCCACCACCTGCTGCAGGGTCAGTGGAGCACTTTCTCGAGGAGATTCCTCACACTCCGCTGCAACAAGGACAGATACAGGAGAACATTCCTGCCAACGGCATTACGGCTTTATAATAAATCACCGCTTGCCAGATCCTCTGACTAACCACATGTATATATATATTTTTGCACAATCCCAGCTATTTCTATTTTATTTTATTATTATTATTATTATTGTTATTGTATATATCTTTTATCTTTCGTCCTGCTGTTTTTGTTTATTTTGTTGTAAGTTGCTGCTACCCCGACACCAAATTTTCCCTCGGGGATTAATAAAGTATATATTCATTCATTCATTCATTAATTAAACTGTAATTCCAGTTCAATAAAGGATAAGCTTATTGGAGACAGACGGGTGTGAATAATTAGCTGTGGCAGTGTCACATGTGTTCTGTCACAAAACAACACAGCAAAGGTCGCAACGGGTTCTGTGCTAATAAAACACAACACCAAAATTAAAGATATAATTGCAAAAAATGCATGGTCAAACAAAAAGCAGCGGTGCATGCTACAGTGCACAAAATGTAGAAAAATGCGAAAGCAGAGCTTGTTAGAGAATAAGCTGTAGGAGTGGAGGAGCCTAAAGAATGGATTTCCAATAAGGCAGATACACATTACAGTGAGCCTAATGTCATCATTTGCATAAACACACATCATTTGAATAAGGCTTTAATGTATTTTCACACCCATGCGCGTTACACAGCAGTGCCACAGATGTCAGGTGCTGTTTTCGTTTCTTCTTCTTCTTCTTCTCTTCGTCATTCAGGGCATCCCTTTTGTAGATTCCGAGAAGGCCCTCTGGCATTAACATGACTTCTGAAGTTTTCTAAACAAATATTGGTGGGGTTAGGTTGTGTTAGGAAGATGAAAATCAGCCTAAACCCACTGGAGCAGTATCTTTGCACAGAACAGCCCAGTATACCAAAGAATTATGTCCATATTGGACATGGGATTTCACAGAATGGTCCAATGTTTATTCATTTAATGTTGGGCATAGATGGGCCTCTGCAATAGAGACAGCTCAACAATAAATTACACACAGAATAGCACAAGACAGAAACAATGACACAATAACTGACAAGCACCGGAGCAATCATGACTGGTTTCTCTTTCAAACCTGTTTTTAATTGTTTTTGGTATCTATGTGTGATCAAGAGGTTCTACAATACATTAAATGTGCAAATTACATTGAATGCATGCAGCATGATAAGACACACATTCTCTAATCAGTTTATTTTGCAACCTTGCTCACTATTTTAACATGTTTACCAAATTGTAGGTCGGAATCTAACAGAAAGCCGAGATGTTTTTTACTTCTCAAACCTGTCCAATGCTTTGTCCATTAACCTTTAAATTTAGCGTAACAGCTCCACTGGAGGACTGGGTACTGGAAGAAAGGTAACAGGAGTTTTCAAACCATGGCGCTATTGATCGAAACTGCTGACAGTTGGCTGACAGAACAGCTACCGGATACATATGCTGCAAGACATGATTCTGGTAAGTCATGAATATATAAACTGACGAGAAATGGGCCAAGAACAGAGCCCTGTGGGACTCCTTTTTTATTCTCTTTGGTAGCAATCCATAACAAGCCATTGAACATGACCTTAGCATGCCGGCTTCATAAATCAGACTATTGTTTACAAGAAAGATAAACCCTCTTGACAATCTTCTCTTCACTGCAAAACAGAACTTCAGCTCCCAGAGGGATGAACAAGAAGAGTTTGAGGTGATGGCTGTCCAGCTGATATCTTCCACTTTGCCTGGAGGAAGTCTTCAAATAGCCACGGCTAGCCCTGAGAAACACTTCGTTGCACCAATGTGTGCATGCAGAATCCCAGATGAAGCGAGGCCGTTCTTTGGTTTTCCCTGATGAGCTAACTGAACAACAATCTGCTGAAAGGAAACAGAGCAGTTATACCTAAATCCCAGCACTCAGGGCACTTGACAGTGTTACATAAAGGACACAGAGAAGTAGAAGCAACAAAGGAAGTGCAGGAGAGAGTCTTCTTGCCATCAATAAGTGATGTCATTGTGCGAGCATCCAGAGTTTATAACAGCTAGATGCTCCACCAACCAAAGCAACAGCTGGAAGATTCCCCAGTTCCTGACCGGTATTATCTTGGTTATTATCTGATGGTTCTTGATTCATACTAGTCAGTTCAAAGGACTTCTCAAAATGGCACGCAATAAGTCAGAATGACTAAATGTAAACTTTATTCAATCAACATGTTGAGCCCAACAGTTTATGTGTACAGCCCGACATGACTCCTTGTTATCCAATGCAGCCAAACTCTAAGGACATTACACCTCCAACAAAGAAGTTTTACAATTACAGCGTATAAAATAAATTATATAGAATCAATATATGCAACCAACATCAGACAGTCACAGAGTACATAGTCTTTTATTTAAGAGGCAATCATAAACATTCTGACATTTCCTAAACAAATGCATATTACTGTCTTGGTTCCAGTCTCAGTAGAGAGAAGTCCAATAAGTACTATGACATTTTTTCTTGCAATATTTTAGACCTCATACCTCGGACTCTTTATAAGGTTGCATTCAGCTGCAGGTGTGGCGATGCCTCATGAGAACAGTGCAAGGCGAGTTGATTGACAGCTGGTGCTGGTTGACTAATTACATTGTCCTTTAAATGCAGTCTGATGACTTCCACACGCCGCGTTCAGGCGGCTATTGCTATCTTTTTAAACTTTCACTTGAATATGTGAGCTTGTCCGATTCTCCTACCAGTCCAGGGAAGTGGAGCAATTATTGAGTTACTTAAATGAAAATTGAACAAACTGTCCTAAATTGCAGAGCGATGGGCAACTTAACTGAAGGTCACATTTGCATACACATTTCCCTCGATTGACTTGTAACCTGAACACCGGTGGCTCGGAGCGGGTGAGTGTTCCCAGTGACAGCGGCAACATGCTCGAGTGCCGGCGAGCGAGCCCTCGGCTGTGGAAAGTGATTTTCACATATGCTGAAAGCGCTTTTTTTTTTTCTTCTTTTTTTCAGACAACAAGCCTTCCCTCTTCGAGAGAGCGCAACAGGCACGCACACCAACAATGACAAAAAAAAAGCGCCTTTGGTGCAGAAATGTCATGCAAAATTGATTCGTAAGTGAATGTGGAATAAAGCAGCCACAGTGTCTCAGGTGAGGAGGAGAGCGACACAGAGAACACGGGGAAATGGGGCATTGATGGCCGCTGCCCTCTTTCTCTTCTTGACACATTTAGATCCTGAAGTGAAACTCCTCAAGCGAGTTGACTTTTGAATAGCAGCCCATTTTCTTTCTTTTTTTAACTTTCTAAAATTCCAGATAATGACCAGGGTGTTGATTTTTTCTTTCTTAAATGTATTTTGGGCCTCTTGCCCCCCCACGAGCAATATGTGACCGACTCCCATTAATTTAATCATACACTTCACCCATGGTACTTATCGGTGGGTCATGCCCCATTATAAATACAGTTTTCTCTGTACAGGCACACGGGGATTCCCTGAAGGGTTGAAGAGTAAGTGATTAATTTGATTGGCTTTCCCCTCCGGCGGTACAGCCGCAGACTTGGCGAGAGTTTGTTCATTGTGCTCAGCAGATGGGAGCTGCTACTGCGCTCCTCGTGAAATTTCATGCAAGTACAATCTCACCTCTGCGCAGTGCTTTGACAAACACCTTATTTAACTTGATATTTTCCTAGTAATCACTATGATATGTAAGATAACACAATATCTTTACGTTTAACGGTAAAACGGTGTTGTAACCCCATGTATATTAACTGTTAAATGAATATGTTATTGATAAACACTCAGAATATTGTTATTAGCCAATATATTACATGTGTTATGATTGATATATAAATATACATCAACTTTAAACCCATATCTGGACTTTATGAACACATTTAATGAAGATAAAACGAGTCAAACAGGGTTAGACATGGGAAGTACCCTCAATAGTATAATCTACTGGGTGAGTTACTTTTCATCCTCGGTTTGTTCTGGCAGAGCCCATAAAATGTATAAACATGTTATGAGTCCCTATCTGGTGTAATGACAATTCATTTTTGATTATTATTATTATTTGCATATAAAGCAGTGATGAAGTCTCAACAAAACACAATGATTCACTTTGCTAGGCTCATTGCTGAGACATATAAATATGTGATAAATCATTGAAATTCTGCCAGAATTATAAACCTTAAGCCGTCAGCTCCTCACCAGGCGTAGGTGCACAACCCGCGGCCCGCCACTGATATGTACATATATTTATATGTATGTATACATATAGTATATGTATATATATATGTATGTATACATATATATATACATATATATATATATATATATATTTATATATATATATTTATATCTATATATATATATATATATATATATATTTATATATATATATTTATATATATTTGTACTTGCATGATTACGCTATTATATCAGAATCAGAAACCGTTTATTGCAAGGAATGTTTTCACAAACGAGGAATTTTGCTAGGCAGAAGGTGCATACATTGGACATGAAACGTTAGACGAGACAAACAACAATCAACAGTCAACGACAACAACAGTGCAATGATATTTAAATCAAGTATAAAGTGCTCAGACAAACAGATCACGTTCATGTAAGTGTATGTTAAAGTGACATGTGTGTGTTTAAGTTAAAGTGTAAGTGTATGTTAAAGTGACATGTGTGTGGTTAAGTTAAAGTGTAAGTGTAAGTTAAAGTGGCATGAGTGTTTAAATATGATATATATTATCATTATATCAGTGTCATAATATAGCGACAATCGCAATTATTTCCGCGACAGTATTTCCTCCAATAAAACTAGCTATTGTGGCATGGCTATTCACACCAAGAGTATAAACAATGTATTACCTGATAATATACTGCTTTACTGGTTTGAAAGAGTGTGTTGTTAGGATGAGATTAAGGATTCGTTCCGTAGTTCCTTCGTCCTCTCATCTGCCCGATGGCCAGTTTGCTTAACCCACAGAAGTCACAGAATAGAAAATGCAAAGGGCCGCCTCGTGCAACGCGACACCGCCGACGTTAACCCGAAGAGAGCGGGAGACACCTGCATCTATGCATATCACATTAATCTTGTTACAGCCCCGTCCTCTTTCTTACTGTTAAATATGCATTAAAAAGAATGGAGTCATTGAGTATATTTGGCATATAAAAGATATGGGCTCATCATTAAAAATCCATGTAAGCCCTTTAAAGCTGAAGAGAGGTGATTTCATGCTTGACTGCATCATTTCGTAGCCGCTACACTCCACCTCCACCACAATAGAAACACACACACACACACACACACACACACACACACACACACGCACACGGCATCAGACAGTGACGTCCTTGGTTCTGCCTCCCCCGTGCGAGGCTCGGCGGGATGGATGCGGTGTCTGAACTAATGGAGCAGGGAGAACACAGGCTGGCTGTGAATAGAAGGAGGTGGAGGAGAGATCAGGGTGCTCTTGAAGCACCTCTTTGCGTTCGCACAGCAGCGGGTTCCCGTCATCGTGGTGTTTCGGGGGGAGTGGAGTAATATTTAGTGGCGAGCGCTGCCGGATCTCCCCCCAGGGGGGTTTACAACCGGAGAAGCTCCCTCTGGACTGTTTGGGGCTGCAATTTAAAAGATCCCTTCAAACTTTTCGTTGTTTACGTGCGATTTCACATCAGCTGAAAACATGCTGCTAAATCAGACTTGCGCGCTAACGACACGAATGTGCCAAAAAGTCCCCTAAAGAACATCTGCGGTTCCATAACCATAAAAACATTTTGCCTCTGATTAATGTGGTATTCTTAGGCTCATGGCTCTCCTTAGCAGACCACCAGACGAGATGTTCAATCAACTATGCATGACTTGACCTTAATGGATTTTTCACTGGGAGGCTTGGGTTGGTTATTAGGGAACCAGCTCATGTGGAACAACCTTGTCCCCTTGGGAGGGGAATTACACCAGTTCAGAGGAAACCCACATTATGGCACGTGGAGAGTAGAGGAAAGCACCATTTCCCTTTTGACTCGCACACGTCTTTCAGTTTAAAATGTGCCAACTGTGTGATCTCGGAAGAAACAATTCCATCTGCTGCTTGATTACCAAATCCCCATCCTTTCTTTACTAATTTATAGTTAGTGCTGTTAGCCTTTTGGCTGTGGCGCAGTTCATTAGTCTTCACTGCTTAATGTCATGTCTCGTCTTCTACTAGATATTCCTGACATTAAAATCAGCTCTTCGTTATATGTAATTAAACAAATGTGCCCGTGATTGGCTTAACGTGCCCACGTGTGTACGAACGGATAGCGCTTATTTAGACCTGGTGCTTTTTTTTTTTACGTTGCTGCAGAGATTAAATGGTCGCATTGTGCATCTGGTTAAAGCGATGGCCGTTACCCGCGTTCCCCGACCAGAAGCCTTGATCACCGAGCTCTGTTTACCTCATTCCAATTCGCACACATCGGTAAATAAACAAACAAAATGCCCCGGTGTTGAATTAATTTTCTCCTCCAGCTGTGTACTCTAATTGGGATAATAAGCTGAAAGGTTATCAACACTCCATGAGGCATTATTCTAGCACCTAGCTCCATCGCTGGTCCCCCTCCCCTCTCTTCTCCAGCATTAGAGTGAGAAATTACACAAAACCCCTCTATGTAGTATTGAATACAATACAACCCGACAATAAATGTTAAAGGAGGGCAACAAGATTCATTCTTATTGATTCGAGGTTGGAGACTCAACTGCATCAATTTAAAAAAGTGTGAAGCAATTAAAATTGCATTAAAGGTGTTTATTTAAATGTAACACTACCTACTCGTATGAAACGCAGATAAGAATCATTTTAGAAGCTCTGGGTTTGACCTACAAAATAAGTCAAAATACAAACAGTTCAGAAGTTAAATTGTCTGCTGAGGAAGACCATGAGATGTGGATGAAAGCTCAGAATAAGCAAGTCAGTGGACCTTGAATTGTTGTATCATCTCGCCAGGAGAATCACGCAATCGCGCGCATATGTCCGTGAGTGAGCGTGCCGGTCAGTGTCTGTCCACAGAGAATCTCCCACTGTATGATATGTGGTGTGCCGTGTTCTGGATGCTCAAGAAACTCGCCTGTTTTATACTGCCAGACTCCTCACCTGCTACTATAAATATAAATTAAACACCCGGCCGGTAGGCGCCGCTATATATAGCACAGCTGAGTGCATTGCCAACCCCCAGCCACGGCCACTCAGTCTGCGGCTATGCGGGCAGACGGCCTACATTTGAGACTGATATTAAATGTTGTTATTTGAGATATTTTTCCCGAACTGAATCTTGTCGTTTGTGTTTTGACGAGTGAAAAGGAAATTGTTCCACGCAAACGTTTTGACACTCAGCGCTAGTTAGCATCATTACGATTATGACTTTGTTCAACATCACGACTTTACAAGTACATTACTCTTTATTATATGTCAACAATGAAATGAATTGAACAATTCCAAAGGCTGCTGCACTGGCTCCATCGATCATCGCCGATGACGGGTAAGTAGTTTATATGGGAGGTGATTTTCTTGCTCAACCAAGTTAGCAAGGAAAAACAGGTTGCTAATGCGGCCATTACAGGCCGTCTAATTGGACCGTGAGGGAAAGTAGCACACCCGGCTTAAACAAGACCAAAACTCCTCAGTCATGCTAGCAGCCCCGCGAGTCTATAATGCTGATTACGCTCCAGCAAATAAAGTCATTGAAAGGATGAAAAGTGGCTAAAATATCCATTACTGATAGCCGGGCAGAACATGAGGGATTTCTCTTCTGTTTGTCAGACCTCAGAGTTCTCCACTTGTATTAATCTAACCTGTATTTTGACACTAAAACTCAACTGATCTGTGGGCATGCTAATCATAGCTGTACATGCTAACAGTAGCAGGTTAATATGTACATCACGTCACATTCCCTTTAAAAAGTGGTGCAAGAAAAGACTTAAATACCCACGTTAGCATCCCTGTGAGCCTAGTATGCTCAATGCATACCGGAAAACTGCTTATCTCATATCTTCACTACTTTTGATTTAATTTAAAGGTAGGCACTGGAGGAAAGGCTGTGATTTGAATCCACTGCGTTCATCCCCCTTCTTTAGTTTGTCATTACTCAACGTGCTTCTTCAGCCTCAGCTGCACTTAGGCCCCGCTGTGCTTCAAATGATGTGCTAAACATAGTTAAAAAGTATACTGTTAGCATGTTAATATAATTATGCAACTGTATTGTATATGTTAATATAGGATACTGCTGTGCTAACGTATATAAATATGCACGTATTAGCAGGTAACATTAGAAGAATAAAAGCCTTTACACGTACGAGGTGAGGTGATAATTACCCACTAGAAAAGGAAATTACTTCATGAATAAAAATACCTCTAATCAATACCCCTATTACCACAAATATGAGGCAGTAGAGGGTCCTCTGTTTTTCACGGTGTTCATCATACGACACTTCAAGCTGTGTCGACAGCGGTTCTGTTTGATGAAGAGATACTAAGATGATAACAGACCACCCAAAATGAGGTACATCGCTTATGAAGAGACTCAAAGCTCGGTTGCATTACATGATACAGATCAGAGACATGGCGGGGGACCGCCGCTGTAATTATGCACTGCAATGGTGCCAACGCATGTAAATCAGCCACATTATTACAACTGACAGTATGGACTCATCTCTTCATCACTTATTCAGCGCGAGGCAATTTTCCAAGACTTCCCCAGATGGTTGTCAATTAAATGCAAAATGGAAAAGAGATTCAGTCCAAGCTCCAAATTGATACCTCCAAGTCATAGGTTGGATGGTTGCGTGAAAGCCTGGGAATAAAGTATGGGGGTCCTGGTCTCGTATCTATCTGACAAAAGTGACAACGAAAAATACATGTTTTCCTTGGAGATATTTTTCAAAAAGGATGACAAAACCTCCTCGCTGGCTTTTATGGAACCATTTATTTCCACTTTAACATCACCCGCACTTTTGAGGGTCACTTAGGTTTCTCTTTAAAAGTGGCCATTAGCCCAGCTTTCAGAGACGGGGGACCTCTTGTAGAGAAGCACCACTCGATGCAAAGAGCTTTTGTCCTCTGATCTGTCTGTCCGCATGCAGAGCTGCAACACTAAAACAAACACATCACGCAGGGTTAAATTAGAACGTGTCCAGATAACGCATTTCTCTTGGTTTCAATTAATAAACACTGCAAAGCATCAAGCGTGTTCACTCTGCCTATACGATCAACAGCCTTTGATTATTATTATTATTAAATCGGACATGCTCACAGAGTGCGATGCTTGACAATCTATAAAAGCATTAAAAGCATAGCGCCAAGTCCCGCTGTGCCATTCATCTGCGTCTTCTAATTGTAGATACCTCACAACTGTGATTTGTTTTGTTTTCTCTCTCCATCTCTTGTTTTTCTTACTTTCCGGTTGTTGTTTTTTGAGTCCATTTGTGTTGGACCCTTTTGCTTAAAAGCCCGTGATGAAAAGGTTGGACTTGACCCGACTGAACTGCTGCTTCACAGAGTGTCAGCTGACTGACAACCAGAGATGGGAAATAAAAATGGGCCACACAGTTATGCAATTGCTTTCTTTTTTTCCTCAATAATTTGTGTTGTAGCAAAGATTTCTTTTGTGAGCACTCCTGTACATTTCAAACTGTGAAGGATTGATCCAAATATTAAAGATACCGCCTCCCCTTCTGTATTCACGCTACACGGCGCACATTAAACAGCGAGGCCATGTGAGACATGGCAGCAAAATTGGCTTTCGAGGATCCCCGGGTGTCAGTATTGACACATATATTATGTTGTTAAGTGAAATGGGACTTGGACTGTTTGCTCCCCTTGTTATTCACAGGACAGGAAGATGATTGCTTCTCATTTTCACACCATGAAAAGAAGTGATATTTATCAGTTTTTGGGCCCGTGACATGATCGTGATACACTGTGAGTTACTGCTGCCGCAGACAAAACAAAACCACGGTGTGTTCCCTTGCAGTATATCCTTCCTATAATCTTTGTGTTGCCTCCAAAATGTTGCTGATGAGTGCACATTATGGCTCGCTATAGACACAACCCTTTCCGTTCTCTCTCCTTGAGAAAGCGATCGTCTGTCAATTGCGTGACTTTTCTACATATCAATAGTTTTTCAGAGGATTTTCAGCCAGGGCTTAGAGTGCAGCACAGCAAAGAGACAGCACTTTACCGTTTATTTAAAAATGTGACGTTTACCGGACCATGTCAGTGTCTTCATGACGTCGGATGACTTGGACGAGGATGGACACCTGTCAGCGTATGTGTGTGTGTGTGTGTGTACTGCAGGAGAAACTTATTGTATTAAGTATCACAAGTATACACATGTAGTACTTCTGGTCAGTTAATCAAAGTAATATTGAAATCAAGCAATCACTATTCATGTATGCTTTATAGACGAGCTAATAGCTGGCTTATATCATATCTTTTCACATAAAATAAGTAATTTTTCCATTTTTGAACCGAACGACAATCCTCTGAACACCCAAATCCTGTGTTTTCTGTTGCAGATTCCGATTCGTTATGTCCTAATCTTTCCAAAAAAGTGTCTTATTAGTATGTGGGCTGTTGTTAAGGGACCAATATACAGTTTGAAAAACTCGGTGACCGCTCAAGGAGGCATTTTTGGGAAATCTTGCTCATATCATGCTGGATGTTCATAGTTATGATAAAAATATATTTTAAAGTGATTTTTTTGCAGATATCATTTTTTTTCCCAAGACTTTGCTGAACAAATACATACAATAAACATAAGTATTGGAATTAATTTGGGGGTTCCTACGACGACTCAAACGCAGGGAAAAATACTCTAGAGGTCTAGAGCCAAAATTGGTTTTCTGGTGCTTAAAAAGGGTTAACCTTTAATTTATCTAATGTTGCATCTCCATATTGTTATTCTACTGATTCTACGAAGGAAAATACGTTTTATCAACAATATCTCACTGCCATCCCATCAAATACTAATGCTTGGTCAGTGGCCCTGAGCTTGAGGTTCATAGTTCCCCTCTAAAGTCAGCTTTGGACGTGTTTCCACTCGGTACATGCATAGTGTCTTTGTTTGTTTGAGCCACTCCAATCAGCCCTGTGCAAACTTTCTCAGTTGTTATGCTTCACCATGTCGTGAGCCTCCGTGCATCAATACCAGACGGCTAGAGGCGCTTACCAACCGACGGTATTTGAGGATTTGGAAGTGAGACCGACTTGTTTTTCATAGACTTAAATCTTGTGAAGATTTCTCCTAACCCTAAGGTATTGTGTCCTTCAGCCTCACAATAAAGCTATTTTTCATACTGACCTCTTCAGTCTGAGCTGTGATCCCGAATAGAACATTGTTGTTGTTATCCGAGTCGTCCCGCATGGCGGCCATACTAAAAGGGGAGAACAGAGTCAACTAGTCCATGTAAAATCTTGTCCATGTGCAGCTTGGTCTTTGTCTCGGCGGGGCTCCGTGATAAAAGACTCTGCTGGAGACTCTGCTGAGAGCCGCAGAGGTTTATACTGATGCGATGACTATAAAAGATGCCCTACCCTTTGCTTTGATTTATTAGCTACTCCTCCATGTAACTGTACCCACATTTGACAGATACATATTGGTCATAGCCCCCTATCGATTTTTTTTCAACAGTTAAATGGATGACTTTGTTTAGTGGTGAAAAAGTGAGCAGTTTTACCCGCACTAGCAAGCTGTTTAATAGGCCCAAATCTATATTTCATTAAAACGATGACACTTCACACCTCTAGCCCTCTCCTAAGTCTTGTTCTATCGATCTCCAACAGTTTGGGCCTTGTAGTGAATAATAAATCGTCCCGGCACTCTTTTTAAACGCTCACCTCCAATTATACATGTAATGAAGCACCGTACTCACACAAGGACTGAGGGAACCACCGCGCCATGAATCTCAATCCTTCAAGAAGTGTTATGGAACAATCATGAGGACCACGCGCAGCAGATGGACAATGAATACCATCTAGGAATGTTCTCACCTGATGTACTGTATGTTCTCTCACAGGAGAGGAGAATCCATCTCACTTAGCCCCTCATAGTACCTCCCTTTTTTTTTTGGAGCACCAAAGATCAATAGTCTCTTCTCGATTTTTCTCTACTCATACACACTGCTGCTCTCACGTGCCCTGAACGATCACAGGGAAAAAAATCCCTGCTTCATATAGGCTCACAATCATGTTGCCGCTCGTGAAAAGATGACCTTTGCTGTCCCAAAACACCGTGAAGTGTTTAGCTGGGAGAGACAGACTTTTCCTCACATCTCTTTGCTTTCATTTTATTTTCACGCAATTAAACCCGAGTACGGGGCCAGAGAGGCTGAAACTAAGATATGGGAATGCTTCTGTGATGGGAACCGGCTGCGTTTATGAGGAATACTGGCCAATCTGTTTGCCTCTGGAGGGTAAACAAGTTTGACATTTGGTGTTGACCTTATCACTTCTATTAGGCTGCGTATTTTCTTTTTTCTGACAGAGATGGATAAGGGTGCTTTTTTCTCATTTCATCATATAGAATGATGCTGGTTAACAAGGCATCCGTGTTAGGTCAAAGCATATTCACCTTTACATGTTTCACTGGGTCATATTTGTGGCGAGCTCATAATGAACGAGAGCTGCAGGTTAACTGAAACAATTTTTTTCCCATTTGACATTTCAATGTGTCATGATTTTTAAGTAATAGTATGTGACATTTTCATATAAGTGAATGTATCTATACTCCCTGGTGGCGGTTAACATGAAACATGGACCAATTTCACGAATGCTGCATTGTGGCTGGCTTTTCCCATTGGAAAATACTCAGGTGCACATGAAATAACAATAAAAGAAAAAGCCGGTTAGCAGCAGAGGCTACCGTGGCTGCACAGTAAAAAGAAAAAGAGTGCTGCTGCCGACACAAAGTCAAACAGCAAATCAAAGAGACATCACAGTAAACCAAACACACTGCTTGATTGACAGGTGACCTCTGGGAGGTGCAGTGGAGAAACGCCACAGCGAGATGCTAATCAGGATTAGCACCTGGGGTCTGTGGTGTGCAGTGACAGATAAAAGAATGGACGTGGACATTTGACCGGGACTGACCCAGACTTACTCCACCTACCATATATGAAACAAAGTATAATAAAAGTGTTTTTAGATCGGAAATGTTCATACATCAATAAAAACACGTTCCAGAAATGAAAGCATTTATGCAGGTGCCCAAAATTCACAATCAGCGTATGAAACTTTAGGTGAATTATAAAAATGCATATCTCCACCAGGTGTGTCTGCAACGCCCGATGCTGTAATGTTTGACTGTATGAATACAAACCGCAGTCTGACGAAGACGCAAGTGTAAACATTTACTCAGATATCAGTCCACAGTAAATATATGGAGAGGTTAATCATTTTAATGTGACCCAGAACTTTAGGAATTGTCCCACGGACTATTTGACTTGCTTTACCCTTTAATTCCAACGACGTTGCAACCATTTATGACTTTAGCCGGTTCGGCTTATTGCTAAATTAGCATGATTTCATCATCGCCACTGCGGCATGCAGGCTTGGATTCATTTGTAACAGCACGCGACAGGACTGCAACCTCCCAAGCACCTTAAATAAATTGCTGCCGTTTTCCACGGGTTTTTAGACACAGCAAAACGCTTCCTCCGAACAGAAACTGTCCGTCATGCTGTGTGTTTAGTTCTGTTAGCGCTTAGCTCTGTTAGCACAAACACATCGGAGGACTCCCGCCGGCTGCCCACAGCTAATAGCTCTCATTCTACCGACATGAGAAGATGCCCTCGGTTGTAGTCAGCGCTCAGTTAGCGATAGTTTATATAAAGACATTCATGCAATAGTTTTTTCCAAATTAAGAGATGAACAATTGGTAATGCTAAGCTAGGGTGACCAGACGTCCTCTTTTTCCCGGACATGTCCTCTTTTCGAGACCTAAAAAAAGCGTCCGGCAGGGATTCCAAAAACGTCTGGGATTTTGCTACGTCGGGGAAAATAGTTATTACCCCCTTACAAGTTTTGGAAATGGTACGTCCGGGAAAATAGTTATTACCCCCTTACAAGTTTTGGAAATGGTATCTCCCGCAAGTTCCACCTTCTTGCGCGAGCTCTGACTGTAGAGAGAACTGTCATTGGTCGACCGATCTCAACGTAAATGTAAGTTCACGGCATGCTACACGCTACTGCTACCCCCCCCATCCCCCCCCCGGAACGAAGTGTCCTCTTTTTCACAAACTCAAATCTGGTCACCCTAGCTAAGCGGAAACAAAAGTCCAAACTAAACCACTTGTGTCCTGTCGGTTAAGATTATTGAAGATTCATCCGTCAATGACGGCAAAAAACAATCAATAAATTGTCAAAAAGCAGGAATCAATGTCGCCTCAAGACAAATACGAGGCTGTAGTATGCACACTCACTCACTCACGCATGCACACACAGGAGCGAGTACATCATCTTCTGGTGGAGATAACAGAGTTTGCAGAGAGAGAGACTCGTGGAATTTAAAGAAGCAATTTCCTCCACAAAGACCTAACCAGCCCAGCAGTCAAACACTGCACACACTATGAACTATATAGCATATTCTCCATGTGTGTGTGTGTGTGCGTTAGTGTACACACTGCGGTCAGGTTAACGGGTGCACCAGTAAATCTCCTGCCACTCCATATGGACCCGTGTTCTAGTATTTAGCATTAGTAAAGTGGTTAGCTCAAGGTTTTTTATGAAGTTTCGACCAGATGTGTGAGTCGCACATCGCTTGGCTTTTGAATGGAAAGTTGGACGAGGATTCAAAAGCCATGAAGTTATTTCAGTATTACGAGGGTGGCCTGCTTTTGTTGGGGAGACAGTCAGCCACTAAGGAGAAGCACTGTGGCCACAAGTGTGCTGTCACGCTACAAAAGAAACACCGGCCATGGGGACATCAACCCACCTTGCACAGGGACCTGCCTGGAATTCAGTATGCAGCAGGAGTTTATTTTTGAGGACAACCCATCAACATGGTATTTCTTAAAAAAGATGAGCTACTTCCTTTTGCAGAAATATGCCACGGCTATTGGCTCCTTCGCTGGTAAACTGGCTTGATAGCTGTGTGCCTACAGATGGTCTCTAAAATCTAGCATGCAGTGGAGTGCAGTTTTTGTAGGTACAGTAGTTAGTTAGTTCCTGTATATCCTTCAGAATTTGGGAAATTATCCATAATATAGGACTTAGAATCAACCTATTTACAAAGGTGGGGGGCACACGAAGAGCACAGGACACGGAAGTCTGAAACCGAGCAGAAAAAATAAGAAGAGTGTTGCCGTTGTGTGATCTTTCAGGTACTTATAGGGGGTTTATACGGCTATGGGTTGCTTTGTTAGACTCCCACAAGCCCGTACGGTTACTGAGATGTGTTTGTTAGTGAAATCCGACGTTGTAAGGGGTACTTATGAAGGATCTTGTGAAACCGTTTTGGCAAAACGCTCACGGCCATGAAGTTAAAGTGTCACGAATGCCACAGCAAATGCATCACACATTATGCCGGTTTATTTAAAGCTGCATTTTGTTGTTGTCTTAGGTCAGCATAACAAGCCATAACACAACAATGACTAATCGTGACCTTAATTTGGCAATCGAGTTAGCGAACATTTCCCTATTTACACTCAGTGGACACCGTGCAACAAGTTTATAGTCACCTGGAGAGATTTTAATCCAACTTGACCTCTATTTTGAGCTCTGTTTTGGTCTCAGTATCTGACTCTTCAGCTGCTAAAGCTATGTTTACAAGCTAGCAGCTAACACCGTCTGTCTGCTCTCTGGCGCTGGACAGCCTGTCCAGTGTTTGGGTTTCTTTTGCTGTAAAGATGGCAGCTCTAACTGGAAATAAGGTTGATGTGATGTGAACCCAAACAATAAAGGGTTGGACCTCAGAACCAAAACACAGAGCTGAAAGATGGTAAAACACTTTTTAAAGCTGAGAGGAACTGCAGAGTTTGGTGATAATTCTCTGTGGATCGTTACGATGTGAAAGCGGCCTCTTTGTCCTCTGATCCATTGTTAAAATGGAAATATTGAGTGTAATTTCAAATTGATAATAGTCAACTATCCATATTGATTTGTAGTATCTCTTTGCAGTTCAAAACAAAACAAAACAATCTTTAACATGTTTGGATTCCTGCCTCTCATCATGTACTAAGAAAACTCAGAACCTAAGATCATATCAAACCAAGATGAACGTACCCAGTGCTTCAGAAAAGGTAGTTTAATAATTCAATAACAATTTTGACAAACAATTATTTCGGTAAGCCAATAATAGTTAACCCTGGTTTGAGAATGATTGCTGCTTTTATGCAAATTGTAGCAACCGTACCGGCCAGGGTTAACACTCCTGATTCTGTTGTACTTTTCCAAGCTTCTTAAATCCAAAACATCTTCCTCTTGTCAGTCCACAGACGCCGGGCCTCATGAGAACATATTACAAGGCCCGTGCTTCCACCTGAACCCTGGCTTTGATTACGGGAAAGAGCAGGTGTGAATTAAACGAGTGCAACAGGATAGCTTCCTCTGAATAAATGCATTTTGATTATGAGCAAACATTGCCCTCCTTTGGCCCTCATTATGCAAATTAGGAATTGTATTTTAGGGGAAGGGAAGGGATGGAGGGCGAGGGCGATTTGTTTGCAAGAGGATTTTGTGCAGCCGGGCAGTCACATATTGTTGATTAACGGACTAATGGACAGGCAGCAGAGAAGGGTGAAGTAATTTCATACCAATCACTATTCATTACTTAATGAGAGATGATGACTCGGGGCACTCTCCGGCTCCAACGGCAGCAAATGGCAAAGTTGATGAATCGTAATAAAAAAAATAAAAAAATCATATCATTATTTACCTCTTTAAATTCACCGGGGCCAAGGAACGTAATTAGGTGGCACATGGGAGGAAGATGGAACGGGGTTTTTCATCTTTTTTTCCGCAGATAGACAATCATTTATCATGACCTAATAGGGTTTTTGTTTCCAGCTGCAGCATCACAGCAGCCGTGGTCTTTACCTGTTGAACCAAAGCATAATCACATCAAGTACAGCGATCTACAGTATAGTTCACTTTTGTAATGCGGCTCTGTTTGTTGGCTAATGCGCGGCTTCCCATTGACTTTGGAGATGAATGAACCAGAAAGAGTCCTCTCGTTGAACAATTTCACTTAATTGGATTTGATAGAATTTTATTTTTAATGACATATTATTTCTGGAGTTTGTGCAGTAATGAAGTGCTTGTAATCTTAAAGCAATGAGACATGGGGACATATTTATTTGAGCGACTGAAATGGACAATTTTTGTCTTTGGCTAATGGATTGATAAATGGAGCGGAGCTAAACTTTAGGTCGTATAAAGGTTTATTAGTATAATGAAAATATTCTTTGTCATGCAGAGGTTGTTGGCAAAGTATACAGAACAATACAACAAGTTAATTATAGGCTGTATTCAGCTTATCTCATAGCTCTACCCCCACACTCCTGGAGGCCATCTGTGTCTTATTGGATTTTTGGTAAATGATAATGAGGTGACTGATTTTGACAATTTGTTTGAACATACGCATCAATAAGTTATGATTGATACCTGAAATAAATGGTCTTGAAATGGTTCCTACATTATTTCATAATCGTGATGCCTTTGCCTTGTTTTAAACCCAAAGTTTTACATATTGCTACTATTGGGATGGAACTAGATTATTTCACGATCAATTCATCCATGTATTATTAAATTACAGCTAGTGTAGCTCATTTTCAATATTTGTTTTGATTACCAATCCTGTAGCTTAAATGGCTGAGGCCGTAAAATGTCAGAAAGACATTAGATCAAAAGGTCCATTGCCTTTCAAAACCACCCTTATATACGTTTTCTGATCTGGTGCTATTGCTGATATTATTATAAATATTACAGATGCTGTCACTTTGGTTTTACTTCCAAATAATGTGTTCCAGAATCTCAGTGGGTCAATCTTATCATTAATTAAACCCATGACCCGAGCTATGAAATGAAACCAAATGCAATGCAACTAAAATTCAAACTACTTGGTTATGGTTCAGAAAAGAATAATTTCAAAAGACACCAACGTATCCATTGTTTAAAATGTTTAACCAAAACACCAATGCTGTCAAAGTTTGTAAAAAGTAATTTCATACAAATAGAAAAGTGTTTGGCACCTTTGCTTGATACATGTCTTAAGTAATTAGGTAATGATAATCAAAATTGTTTTAAATTCATTTTCAGAACTTCATAATAATAAATATCTGTTTAATTTGTTTTCTCTAGGGGGGCATAAAGGGCCCAAGCAGGTTAATAATGCCGTGATATAAACATACATTTTTGAAAATATATTATCTACAATATAATGTAATAAATAAGTAACTTGTACTTTAAAACCACTGATAAATTAAAAGCAGATGTGCTTTGATTTCACCTACTTTTCATTTACCTGCCAAACCCAAAAAGCTATTAATGTGCCACAACTCGGCATGGTGTAGTTTGCCGTGTTTTCAAAAGATTTCTGTTTTATGTTCAGTTTATTTATCGTTTTTTTTAAGGAGAAATGTGGTAAATTTTATGGGATTTGAAGAAGCTTTCATGTCTTTCCTGCAGGTTTTTATGAATTATTTTGGAGAACTATGTGAAACTTCAGCAACTGCGTACCCAGATGAACTGCCGAAGTGCATATGGTCCATTAATCTAATCCATATGGTTGAAGTTATCACTCATGTAAACATCCACTTAAATATGCTCTCTCGTTCTCCTCACGGTGTTGATCTATCATTACTGAACAGGTGCTGTTTGAATAGTGAACTGTGTACATTTTGGAGCTCGCTGAATCGCTCTTCTCCCCTGACAGTTGGTGTGCGTCCGTGTGTGTGTGTCTGGAAAAAAAATATATATTTCTGATCACTTCACCAATGTGTAATATTCCACAGTGGGAGAGAAGCAGTTCGCCCACACCGGATTGATTTTGTTCTCCGCAGTAGATCGCATTGCAGCCTCAGTGACTCTGAATTATGCCGCCACAGTATTACTCTCAGAGGACTCCCGACTGTGTGGCCGCGAGCTTCACACCGTTCAAGTCTTTTATGTCCGAATATAATGATGATCATCACGCTTCCACAACTGTATTCTTAAAAGTTAGCAAAATCCGTATCAGTAATAAAATCAGAAATTATAGTATATTAGGTCATTATATATGAGGTACAGTATATATTACAATATTTCATCTGTACCTACAGTATAACTGAGACAAATATGTAAGTATATAGCATTAAATATGGCAGCTACTGATAATTGTCTAGCTTCCGGGTTATAACCTCAGTGTTATGCTGCTCACACTGCTCATGTGAAATATAAATTCTCCCAGCTGGCTCAAAGACTTCACAGTAGAATGATGTTGAATACATGAAAATACTTGTTTGGACACTGGAAAGGTTTAACAAATATTCATCCTGATCCGATGTGAGGTCCCGGGACAGGGCTGTCGTATGTGTACAGGCCCTCCGAGACAAATTTGTATTTGTGATTTTGGGCTATACAAAATAAACAATACCACGGGTGGCCACTGGGATGAATTAGCAGTAATATCCAGCTCTCTTAGTTGGATTCAATTGCATGCAATCTGATTTGAGAATGAAATCAAATCAGCGTCGTTATTATACAGCGACAACAGCATCCTCATACCCACAATGCATCACGCTTACCTTAAAGTAATGTGGCCCTTTTTGACGTTCACCATCAGAATTGTTGCATGAGGCTGAGAACATTTCTGTAGTTGTCATCTTTTCGTTTGTGCACAATGAAAGGACGCTTGATTAACTAGTGGACAATCCCCCGCTACCTCTCCTAAAGCGCCTCGTGACAATCGCATAATGCTCTGCAGAGAAACACAGAGCGAGAGACAGAGAGACGTTCTCTGGTATTACGTTGGAAGACCCGTACACGGTGCAGCGTTTCAAAATGGGTAAAATCGCTCGCTCTCCCTCGGAGAATCTATATCCGTGGGAAACACTGATAACCTTGTAGGTGACGATCCCCGTGTCCATGCAAAATAGGTAAGTAGCTGGAGAGCCAAACGATAACTCGCTCAGTCTTTTTGTGGAGCAGTTAACACTACGGCAAAGGAGGTTAAAGAAAAGTGAATTGTGCAACACAGTAAACTACGATAGCGTCCTCTGTCTCCGGGCTCCTCGTCCACTAAGCCTTGTACGGCTTGCTAATTGGTCAACTTTGGGAACTTGCTGGTCAAAGTTAACCAAATCACAGCAACGCCATTGGAATTAATTGATATATATATATATATACGTATATATATATATATATATATATATATATATATATATATATATATATATATATATATATATACGTATATATATATATATTCAAAAAAGTCTAATAGACTCCCCCATCCTTTTGTTAAATACTTTTGCAGACAGTAGTTGAGGGCCTTTAAAAAGTGTTAGCACAACTGTTTAACTTTACCTGCTCTATATTGAGTGAGCAGCAACAGGTACCAGCTCTGCAGCAGTACACGTTTCTTACATCCTCCCGCTGTAAGATAATGAAAAATGCATCACCATTGATCTCCTCCCTGTTGCAAATCTCGCACAAAGTCGACTCTCCCGAACAAACTGTCCTCATTTATTTCTGTTATTCACTCTTTGTCCTACCTGGTCGCCATTAAAACGTAATGCTAACAGTTAGACGCCCCGGCATCAAAGCCTCCGGCGCCGCTTCTACTCAAATGAGATGAGGCCTCCTTTCAATTAAAACCGACTCCTGACTGTTCTTTGTTGGGCATCCTGTGTTTGGTGAATTCCCTGTAACCCTTTCATCACCTGCTCCTCATTAATTCGCCTCACATGCCTTTCACTGTATTTCTGCTTCCCTACAGCACCGTGGGTTAGAAATGCTAATGAAACAGAGTGGTCACAACAGGCCGTTGTCCACATCCAATCCAAGAGCACGTAACGCTCCCCCTCCACCAGCAATTCCAGCGGGTCACTTTGCTCCGCATGCACCTCCTTTCAAATTCATAAAGCGGCCGATCTCTCCGTCTTCACTAGAATCCCTGCTGGATGTTTCCCTTGAGGAACATGGAGGTTTTTATGTTTAAAAAAATTTTTGCGAGCATTTCTTGCCCAATGCAAACGGTTCTGGTCCGGATCGACATCGTCTGGCCACCGAAGAGGACATTCAAAAGTAAATCCCCGGTCAAATCTTGTGTCCCGACTATCTTTTCTGAGAATCTGCCAGTGATTAAACGGCTCAGTAGCTTTTAAAAATTAGCTCAGAATCACAGTACTTTTCATTAATAGACTTCTCCGCCATCGTCCGCGGTGAGAAAACTGTATCTCTGTAAAATGAAAAGGATGAATAGCCAACTTCTCAATTCAATTCTGAAATTTAATCAAACTGCCAATTAACTGTATTAGCAGGGGAGGCTACCATTGATGGATCCTCGATGCTTCTCTTGCTCTTAATGAAACTGTAAGGCAATTGAAATCTTCTGAGGATGACCTTCGTCTACTAATCTGCCAATTAACTTTGAGTGAGACTTTGATGCTTAATTATTTACCTGCAAGTGTAAATATCCACGGAGTATGGGAGGAGAGCTTTGGCAAAGATGACCAAATTTGTGTTCCGTGTCTTCTCTTAGAAGAAACGACTACCGCAGCACATCTACAGAAACCCAGGCAGCTATGACGCCCATCCTCCCACGTCTGTCCCTCCATCCATCTCAATCCACCCTTACCCCCCACAGAAGGAGCTGGACAAACGCATTTAGGGAAAATGAAGACAGGGTGAATCAAGGCTGCAGTGCAATGTTATTTCATGGATACTCAAATGTAATCGAGCTAAATCACAAAGGGCTAAATCATCTCACCCTCACATTATCTTTCTCGGTTGACCTTTTCTCTCATACTTTCTGGATGTAGAGGACGAAACACCACATTGAAGGTCATTTCGAAAATGTTGTTACTTTTTTTTTTGCTTGTGTTTACAGTTTATAGTTTTGTCACTATTAATCTCTTCATTATTTCCTTAATAATGTATTAATCTAAAACCTCAGTCCTTGTCACTGGCGTTTGTCTCTTTATACAAAAAAGAAAGTCTGGTGTGAAGTAAAGCTCCTTCTGAACTCCCAGGCAGTAACGAATCAAAACCTCAGCGAAAAACAAACTCTATTATACAGTAGTGAGCAAGAACTGTATCCAGAGAAATAGCTGTACTCATCAACATTAGATCCGTCTCATCCCTCAAAGCTTTGTTACACTGGATGTATAAAATAGAAACGTTTTTTTTCATGATGATCTTTGACGTTTTATCTTTCCAATATAAATGGCTTACTTATATTATTACGTAGATATCAATTTATCAACTTTAAATCAACTTTTTCCGTCTTCCACCTGTGTCTTTTCACCAGTGTCTGCAGCCGGAGGCAGGCCTCCAGGGCACGGGCGCTACATCGCCAACCTGTTCTCACTCCCAACTTGTCAAACACCAACACTGTGGCCCTCTGCTTCTGATACCGACTCACCGAGGCAGCCAATAGCATCTATGAGATGCGCTATCACTAACACAATCTTGTCAGTATTAGACGGTCAAAGGCTGAGCAGCTGACGTTGGTAAAAAGAGTGACAGACTCTGTTGAGAGAAGAGGTCTGAGATGGAATAGCTGGGTCAAAAAAACACGGACTTTCACCCAGGAGACCTGCGTGAAACCAAGTCAGTGTTACTTACATACTACTTACGTTAACTCATGCGTAACTACTCAACATGCCTTCTGGATTTATGTCAGAATCAGAATCGGCTTTATTGGCCGTGTGTGTGTCTGTGTGTGTGTACACAAATTGGAATTTGACTCCAGTTACACATTGCTCTCGTTGTACATATACATATGATATACAATAAACAAGATCAATTGAAGACATTAAAGACAACAGAGTAGAACACAGAAACTAGCATCAACATTAATATTTAACTATATAAACATATATTGAATAATATATATGAGCATAGGGACATTGACAATGGACAATGAATTTGGGATGTTAGTGAGGAAAGGTGGTAATAGTAGTGCAGATGGAAAGCCAGTGGAAAGACAAACGTATTTCATTTGGACAGCGTTCGTAGCTGTATCTACACAAATGAATGGGCTGTAATTTGTAGGTACCTCACAAAATCTATTCTTATGTAATCCACTTAATTATGAACCGGAAAGTATAAAGACCGCAAAAGTCCAAACGGGGGGTGAATGGTCGAACCAAAAACGTCAGCCAGATGATGATATTTGCTGGGTAACTTCTATACTAAAGTAACTCCACTTCTATCAACCCAAACTTTCACCTCATACGTTAATTATGGAACGAGTGTACTTAATTTGCGTGACAAATTTACTTATTTTAACCCAAATCCAGATGTTTTCCTAAACCCAACTAAGTACCTTTTGTTGTCTAAGCAAGTAAACCTAAAAACTAAGTTAACCTACCTTGGATTTTTATTTTGAAAAGCTTATGCATGTTAAATTTGATGCCGATCAAAGTTGAAACTAGAAGGAAACCTAGAGCGTCACAGTTCTGAGCATAGGGTCACTGACCAAGCCTCGGTATTGCGAGATGGGACTGAGAATGTTATGTCAAGTTAAGTTCACACATTTTCTGCTTCCACACAAGAAAAAGGTTGAGACTCCAGCGAGGAACACAAGTTAACAGGAATGCATCTGGAAGACAAATGTCGGGCGAGAGGAATAATCTGATTCTGCCTCGGAGGAGTTGTGTGATGTTCAGAGGAGGATCACAGCGCCCCCCTGACATCTAAAGACGTGCGGTTGATTCCCGAGAGTCCTACTAGCATTGCTCCAGATCGGGAGACAGATCCAGATTGGGGGATGGGGGGGGGGAGCTGGGAAGTTGGATTTGGATGCATTTCAGAAAAGCACACCATATGCACTTGTCACAGAGTGGATAATCCCGAGATACGCAGGATCAAGGTTAATCTGTCGTTAAAAATGAAATGGATTCAGAACATATCAAGACACAATATCTCTCGCTCAGCATGTTTGGGATTTCGCCAATGCAGCACATTTCGTAGAAGGACGAAAGTCATGATGGCTTACTTGAGAGTCCACTCGTAAAGCCCCTATGGATATATTTTCCCGCATAGTACATTCTCTCTTTCACCTTTCTGTCATCGCCTTTCTTTTGCATGAGAGAGTGGACCTTTCCAAGGATCATCTATCATTACATGGGATTACCATTTCTTTGCATGCTGGGATCTCTTGGGATTACAGGGAGATTAGTTCATATTTCTTTTTTTTTTTTTAAACCCCCCGTGCCAGATCTGCCTTTATCTTTCCCATCCAGCAGTTTTGGGTAAGATGCTGAATCTCCACCATCCTGAATGCTTTTCAGATAATTCATTTCCACATCCTCAGCAAGAGCCAAAAACCTCTGATCTGTGTGCATCTTTTTCTCATTCCAATGATTTCAGAGAACTCCCAGCTTCTTTTACGAGACCAAATATATACCATATATCATTATCTTTATTTATTTTTAAATTAATTAATCAAAACACGCTTCTATATTCCCCCACGACGTGACTGCTGTGGCTTGTTGTGTGTCCCTCAGGCTTCGAATAAAACACACTGTGTAAGAAACAACACATCGTTAGCAATGCAGCGAGCTATGACGGGCAAATGTCAAGGTCATGTTCTGATGACATTGACATTATGGAATCGACACATTACATGAAATAAGGAGGATGATGGTTATGCATGAAAATCATGTCACCCAAAAAAAAGCATGTGAAGCAAAACTAAAATGGAAACAAAATGAGATAATATATCATATGCTTCTTTAAGCAATGTAAAACATTAATATGACTATTTGCATTCTCCCACAGAGCGAGAATAAAGACTCGCTGCAGGGGGGGAAACCAAGCCAGGCTCCATGTGAAATGAAAAACCACATATTAACATCATTAAAGGGTGAAGACCATATACTATATTATTATGAGAATGAGACCTAGGTGAAACTAAATAATTAAAAAACCTTGTTCATGTGTTTTTTTATGGAAGCCCATTTCCGCGGGTAAAATAAAAAAATGATGAGGAAAAAAAAAGCCATAATATCTCATAATTTTGACTTTCTATCATCATTTTGACTTCTTATCTCATAATGTGTTTCTTTTACTGGTGGAAATGGGCTTCATAGTTTGTTCCTTGTGTTCAAATTCTAAAATCCGAACTTGGAAACCGTACTCTGACAACAACTTTGGTACGGCCAATGCACCCAGCTGTTGTTTGTCAAGAAATGGTTAGTTCTGTTTATATTCATATATAACTCTTTTTTTTAAACACCCATGTTCCTTAGTGAGCTTGAGAGGTGTTGCTCTTTTCACTTCTAGTTTTGAACATGAAATGTAGGTTCTTATTTGCATCCAGTCACACTATATTGTCATGTGCCCTTTATCATGGGTTATGCAAATATTGGATGACATTAACTGGCTAGCTAACTTTAGCTAACTGTTAATAAACCAACTTCATGTTGCTTAGTTCCCATTTTAAATAAGCCTCATGTGCAGAGCTCTTGGTAACATGTGTTTGCCCGATGGAGCTTTAAAGAATGAACTCGCCTTTGTCTGTTGTCAATGTTTAATTGATTAGTCCTCATGTCAACTGTTTGCTAACATTTGGGAAGTGAGTGTATGGGTTTTGAGTTACCGTAAAAGTCAGGTTACAAGCCGCTACTACCTTCGGTCAGTGTCCCCGTTAGCTCCCCGCTGTAGCCAGTTAGCGCTCCTGCTAGCGCTCCTGCTAGCTCCCCGACAACCACTAGCCCCACCAGGACCAGCCCCGGCTCGACACCCGACTCGGGCAGAGGGAACGCGGGCTAGCTTGCTACAGCGGGGACACCCACCGGAGGTAGAAGCGGCTTGTAACCCGACTTTTACGGTATGTGTCTGTGAGTGGGTCAAGTCAAATCACACACTGGGATCGGACAATAACGTTAATCTTCGGGTTAACGTTTTATATTCAGAGTTCCTTCATCTATATTTTCCAGTACAACGTTACGACGGTCAATTTGAGACTTCATCAGCGGTCAGGTGAAAGAAATGTGAAAATCTGCAGGGAAGGAGCAGAAATCAAAGTATGTCTTCGGGTATCAATGATTGCCAAAAGAAAAGCACCTCTGTTTGACGTTACTATGAGGCGTGAGGTCTTAATCTCGGCAGTGACCAGACAACCCAAAGGGAGTCAACACTTTGGGTGAAACACCAACTATGTAGCAGCGGGTCTCGTGTTTTTCCATGTTTCCCCCTGACTTAGCTCTGTGCTCAATGCACGACAATGAGACTGACATCAATCTTCTCATCTTCTAGAAATAAGGCAAATAAGCACATTTCCCAAAATGCTGAAGCATTTCTTTGAAACTGTTCAACACAGCATCAACCATATCCTTTCCCTCCCCGCTCTCTCTCTCTCTGCCTCTTAGCGGCTCTCTGTCTTGACAGCCTGTCATCCCCCACACATATATCTGGTTTCAGGATTCACTGACCTACAGTTACAGCACACCCCAACAGAGAAATGATATGGATGTGGCCGGTGAAGTGTGTTCACCATCGATGCTCCCAAATTGGTGGGTATTGTCTGAATCACTTTTTGGAAGTCGGCTTGTTATTATTAAAAAGGTTTGGTCACCTTGAGGAAAAGCTGAAAGCAAAAATTCACTTCACGGACTCTCACTGGCTTCTGACGCCGTAAGATGAATGGATTTGATGGGAGTTTTTATTTTTACTTTGTGGCCTAATTTTCTCATTTTGGTTCATCAGAAGTTTTTCCTTGTTCTGTAACTACTTACTGGAGCGATAAAGAGGCATCCTGACACCTCCCTGCCAGTGAGGATGCTACAGTAAATGTTAAATGCTTCATGGATCGATATATATCGTTACCTATAGCTCTTCACTGCTCCGGGTGTCTCGCACTGCTCTGCTCATTAGACATGTGTCTGACCTCTGGGCTCACACCAGCGCCCTCGCAGCCAATGGAGATGCCGTGAGACTGCTTTTAGCACGCCGACACCCACGTTCCTCTGAAGCTCCCCAATCAGCTCGACAAATGTGCAAAGATCTACCGACACACATTGCAATCAGACAATCTGTCACAATTTAAAGGGCATTGTGTGAATGTTTTTCAGATATTACTGACAAACTTATATTACAGATGGCTAAATTACAAAATGGCTTCATTGCTGAACCGTTTGATAGCCGCAGCCATGTGCCACATAACAGGTGAAAACAGAGAGTAGTAGCCCCATCTGCTGGAGAGAATCCTCATATCAGAAAATAGCCATGGCTAATGAAGAAATAATCATAATATCTATGTTCTAATATTGCAGTATATTGTATATGACCTTACAAATGGAGGGATGCCACCATCTATTGCTCATTTTAAAGGACGAGTCTGACTGATTCGTCCCTCCTGAAATTATACCTCTCTGTGAAGAAGGCACTGATAAATGTCCGGTTGGAGACTACATACTAAGTTTGGAGGAGACGTGGACTTGTGTCTGAGAAGATCTCAACCCAATAGTAATAAGTGATTTTTTTTTATTATTCAAAGAAGATGGAAATCAGCTCTAAAACAGGCTGGAGGAAAGCAAGGTGTAGAATCTGCTGTTTTTTTTTTTGACCCTTAAGGACTAAATGTCAGCGATTCTCGGCCTGCACTGCGCTGGTTTTGACCGTTCTTTCGAAACTGAAAGTGTCACCAGCAATGAATGCCCAACCTACCGATCCGTCCCTTTGGTGGTCCAGACTAAAATGTACCAATAACTATTCAGAATGGCTTGCCACCATAGTTTGAACAATGAATCCTAATGATTGGGTTGTGAGGGTCACATTTGAGAGGAATATTGGATTATTTACTATTGGATCGAAGAAATTTTGGTGCAGACATTCATGTTCCCCGCGGGAAGAATAGTGATGAGTTTGTTGATGATTTTATTGTCCATCTAATGTCATCATTAATTCAATTAATTAGTCAAATAAAATCAATACAATCTTGTTTTTTATTGTGAAGCAGTTGGAATAATGGTAATACATGATGGGCTCAAACTGGGGCTATCCAACATGGTGGATTGCTGGGTAATATTCTCCATCTACAGACAACCTCACAGCCAACGCTCCTTAGCATCATGACAGGTTTAAGTTAACACTTTCTTTTGAAATACATAACGATATTCAAATGACAAGACAGAATACAGTACAGATAATGAGTTGAGAAAGCCCAAAAAAACAGTGAGATGGTTTTACAGCCCTGCCACCTCCATTATGGTCCCTTTGTGTTATGGAGCAGCATCTTACATTAGAAAAAGAGTCTTCACTGTCTGCTGGTCGTAATAATGAACTGCTCTTGCTTTTGAAAGCATGAAGCCTACTTTGTGCTCGGTAGCCATTTTTCTCAGTCAGAACAACGTTTCAAAGAAGAAGAACTAACTGCACAAACACGATGGTGGAGGGAGATCTGTGGCTTTGTAGCATCCTTTGCTCTTCCAGATGAAAAAAAAAACGAAACATCATCAAGACAGAAAGACATCGTTTCAAACAGTAATGAAAGTCCAGTTCTGCTTTATTTGTGTCGCTTTATCTTCCTGATTTTTAGGTGTGAAATTAGCGTCATGGGAGAAAATGAGAGCGTGCGAGATCGCATTACCTCCCTGCGCCGACAGCTTCATGCAGCAATAATTACTCCCACTGGCGGCTTGCTTATTGACGACGCCTGCCCAAAGTATCACTCTGGGACTAATGGTTTCCCCCCTTTCAAAAGGCAAACAATGGAATGAACACCGCTTCAATCAACCCCGGATTGATGGATTTAATGACAAAATCATTTTCCCTCCACGTTATGGGCGCCGAGGAGCGACACATGCAGAATAAGATCGGCCTCGGAGGGGACGACGCGTCGGCGCCGGAGTCGAGCTGTAAACAAAGAGCGCTGCTTTTATTCGCTGTGATTTCATTTCATCTGATGATAAGTGAATGTGACCGACCAATTGCCGTTAACTTGCAGCAAATGAAATGCATTACTATGTGCGAGCGCGATTCCCTCATCCGTTTTCGCCGACGGAGCGATGTCTTTAGGGGTCGGGGTGGAAAAATGAGCTCTATTGATTTCAGGGAGGAAAGAGTAAAAAGGGGGGGGGGGGGGGGGGCTCCAACTAGCCTCTGTTGGATCATGAGTTCAACATGCAGTGACAAATGGACGTCGGAATGAGAAAGAACACCCCGAAATCAAATTGAATATGGATTGTTGCGGCCTAGATTTATAGCCTCGGGGTATCCCCAAACCTGGAAGTCATAAATTGATGCAGTTGAAATGGGGCGCCGGCGGGGGGATTGCTGCTATGATTCGTTTACTGCGCGTGTCATCGACGGACAATACAAACGGGGAGTCATTGTTGTCCCACAACAGGGCTCGTTAATAGAATATACACAGACGGAAGTTAAAGGCTGTGACAAATCTGCCTCTGTGGACCACCGTGGCTCAGTGAGGCAGGAAACAGCCGCGGACCTGCACACGGCACAAAGCACCACTCGGGGACGCCGGCGGGGCGGGCGGGGCCGCAGGTAGCATCGTGAATCTGTTGGTCTTTTCGGGAGAATTTGGTACCAGTTTGTGGTGAGATGGAGCTGATCAAATGTGAGTTATTACATAGAGTGTTTGGTGCAGAGTTGATTAATACAATACACTAAAAGGTATTAGAACAGAACATGAAACTGTCATTTTATATTGTGCTTTTTTATTTTCGCTGGACAGTGTTAGTATCCATCATTTATAAAAACATTATTTCATGCTATGTTTTCCAAAACCTGATTTATCTTATTTCTCAGTGTCATCATACACTGTCCAGCTGCAGGAAATACTCACAAGAGCAATACAAACTGAAAATAGTTCCTAATAACGCACCATTTAACATTTACTAAAAACTACAGTTCTCGGCTGTATGAGGAACTTACTGAACCTTTTTAATGAAAGTATATATTTGTTTATACAGATTTACATTTTCATTAAGAAGCAGTGAGCCACAGACAGTCTGGGGAAGACCGACTAGTACATTGTTAGTCATGGTTTATTATACATAAGAAGAAAAAAAACTTCTTAAAGGTGTTCCATACTTAAAAATATGCAATATACCTTCGTATTCTAGAATGTATTTGTCCAAACAAAGGATAATTCTGTTTTTCTTTCACAACTTGAGATCTATTTTTGTAGTTTCTGGCAACACAACCCATTGATTATGATAACATCTTATCTCCTCGCTGCCACACTGCTAGATGATGCTTGCCAACTCAATCCAGTAGGGCTCCACAATCAGATGATCAGACAACGTATTGAAACCAAGTTTGGAAATAAATGGAAGTGAATGCACCAACATCCTTTGGCCTATGTGACAATAACCAATAACAGTTGTAGCATTATAAAAACAGACTATATTTGGGAATTGCATGGATTTTAACATTACTAGATGTTTGAAAAAACAAATCCTCTCAGTGAAGACAATATCCCTGGCAGGGTGGCAAAGGGTTGCACAAAAGAAATGCCAACCCAGTTGAACGATCTAATTTAAGATTCATAGCCTTTTATATCAAAAACGTTGTGGCTGGTCGGAAATTTACAAAAGTCTGATGTCCAAATGTAATGGAAAGCAGCAGGAGAAAGCTCCCCGCCCCCCAGACTCCACAGGGAGAGAGGATTTAGGTCCCCAGCTGCAGAGGACGCCGGGCAGGAGGTCCACTTTCTATGAAGCCTCTCCCTGTCCCGGCTGCACACAATGCATGATATATATGTGAGTTTAGTGTGCCACACTTCCACTAGTAAACATACAGAATGGCCGCACCGCAGATAGATATCAGCGTTTCTTTTTGCTGAAGTGTTTTGTTCAGGTGTTTGATTGTGTGAGGGATGAATCAAACCTCACTAGACACTAAACAGTTCTCACGAGTGTCTCCGTATTGAAGCTTTCTCTAAAACGACTCGTTCTCCAGACAAACCTTTTTAGATCTATTCAACATGCAAGAGCACCCGGTTTGAACAAACACCCGCTCCAAGCCCCAAACAGAAAGCCATTCAGCAATGTAGTGACAGGTCATTCTGAGAGGTTAAAATGTAACACATTAATCTAGATTTACTTAAAGCATCTAATTTAATGACCTCTTATGGCCACAATGTTTACATCTATTTATTATATATATATATATATATATATATATATATATATATATATATATATATATATATATATATATATGCAATTCTTAACTCATGTATCATAATGTAATGTTTCTTTAGTTATAATATTTTAATTTGGGGGCTTTCCCAAACAAATGTTATTTTTTGCGATAACATCATTATATATATATATATATATATATATATATATATATATCCCTGCCCCCCAGACTCCACAGGGAGAGAGGATTTAGGCCCACTATGAGTCCCCGGCTCATAGTGTATATATCTATTGATATATATATATCAATAGATCCAGTCTCAATGGAGTTCCTTAGTTTCTCGATGAAATGTCAAATTCTTTTCAAGCGCAATGATCCATATTTGATGTCTGTTACAATGTAAAAGGTTAAACCTCACATAGCAAAAGGAGAGAGGGAAATGTCATAATTGATACTGATATTGAATACTGACCAAGCTGGCTAAACCAACACAAAGAGTGAATAAGATAATTATGCAAAAGGAAAATGTTTATTGTAACATCATATCTGTTTACAATAATACTATGCTATATATATATATTTGTATTTATATTTTTACATAGAACACAAGCTACTAAGGAATACATACAGTACAGTCAGCAACATAGAAAAATATCAGAGTAGTATTGGCACAGATGTAGTATTTACTGTACTTTACATGTTATACATTCAGCAAAAGAAGTGCAGAATGAAAGAAACACATGATCCTCACAGTGAAGGTAAACGCTTTTGACAATCAAACGCATGAAAGATGTTCTAGCAACGAGCAGACAATGATGACATGTCTCCTTTCACTCACACACACACACACACACACACTGAACATGAACAGGACTCTCAGTAAAGGGTAATCAAATACGAAAAAGGTTCAAGTCAGCTAGTTTTGAAGGTTGACAGCACTTGCAAAGATCTATTGGATTTATGAATCACCTCTGGATTCACTCTCAGTCAGGGCAGCAGCATAAATGTACAGTTAACGCTCTCCGACACACATTTTGCCATACAAAATAAAATAAAAAAAACTCATTTTCCTGAACAGAGTGGCGTTCAGCTAAATGTAGATACAATTCCTTTTGATCTAATGCCCGGCCTTCGAGTGAAACCTTCTACGCACAGCCATCCATCTCGTGAAACAATTTCAAACCTGTACTTGCCCTTGAAGGGACCAATCTCAATACCACAAACACTTCTTTTTTTTTCTTCCCCTTCCATCGATTCCCGGCTGACCCCTTTGGGTAAACACGCGTGGCCCTAAACGCAAACAAGCTAAAGCCTCATCCATATACAGTATGCGTTCGTCTTCTGGGGGGGGAGGTTGAGGAATGATGCATGATGCATGGCGGCTCCCACGGATCGCTTACGCAGCTTTGCTTAGTGGCTTTTTGAGAGCAATCTCTGCGTCCTGAAGGAGCCAATTTGATTAAGAGTCAATCACGGTGACACGCTGCTTACCGTGCAGCAACGGCCCCCCGGAACAAAAAGAAAAAGAGCACTTAGAGAAGTCATCTTTTGTACTCTTTGACGACGCTACAATGCTTGAGTGGCTGAGACCGACAGGATGCGACCTTCAGAGCTAAAAGAAGCATGTCTGAACTGAATAAGCACATGAAACATTGCTGTTTAGACTTTTTAAAGCTAGTGGAGGTTGAGTCAAGGTTGTCAATAAAGTGCACTTGCCATCAAACCAGTGCAAAAGGTTAAATATAGCTCTCTGTATGTACATAACTACATATGCAGCAGATGCGCTACCATCACTGGATACGAGAGTCTGTGGCAGGGCGACGATGACAGTTTTCTAACGTCTAAATGTAAACATCATGTGATGGACAGCGCGGTGATTAGGGAAACAGTCCTCACCCAGTTTGCTGGAAAACCACGTCACTCGCGTCAGAAATGATCACACATTTGTTTGATAGCTGATGAGATGTGATCAAGATATGGCATCGGATGTGTCTCAGGAACACGAGACGAGTGTCTGCTACGACGGAGCCTCCCCGCTTTCATCGTGCATCGGTGTTGAAGTCGGTTTATAGGACATGACGGTGCGTGAGGGAGAATCTTGGCAGTGGGTCTGTATTACGCACAGGGATCCAGTTTTCAAGAAAACAAAGGGCAGTGACATCCTGATTTAAGCCTTCTTTTTTTTTTTTTATAATGAGAGCCTCGTGAAATCTATCCTTGCGTAGGCAAATTTAATCTTGAATTTTAAAAGGCTCATTAAGAAAGAGATGGTCATTACACCGTGATATTGTACCGTATAGTCATGGATAATTAGTTTTTTTCTTCTTCACATTATGTGCTGTATATTTGCTGTTAATTATATTAGTAAGCAATTTTCTGACTCCCTGTCACATGATTTAAAAACAAAATGGAAATCATATTACTTAAATATCTTATAGTGGTATTTGCATCAATACTGTAAGACAATTGACCGTTTGCTAAACCCCGCCCCTGAATATCCATTGTAACTGAGCACAATAAGACTGTCAAGCTTTGTGTTTTTTCTACACATTCCTACACCCTTTCTACCTCCAGTGGTAAGCTAACCAAGCAGTATTCCAAAGTTGAGGAGCTCATCGTTACCTAACTAGGTGGCATGACGTGAGTTACAGTTTACATTGTAAAAAGCTCCACTCGAGACGAGCGTACACGCTGTGAAGCTGGATGCCATCAGAGTTTAGGCCAACGTTAGACGTTGAAAGAGAACACTCCAGCAACGTAAAGCCTTTTTGTTTTTAACCTTAAGGTGACAATACTCCTTGAAAATACCAACATGTATTGAACATGTTAGAGCGAAATTACAGTCTGATCCTAAATTGTTCTGTAATTGAGTGTCAGCCTGAAAAGGTGTGTTCAACCAACTCATGTTGCTAACATTAGCTAGCTAGCTAGCTAGCTATAGTTATTATAACCTAGCAGAGAGGAATGAGTCCTGTTTTGTCAACGACTCATTGCTTCAAAAATTACTATGGATTTTCACTTGTAATCTGCCGTAGTTTAATCTGGAACATTGTGCTCAGTGCAAATGCTCAATTCTAGAATTTACTCAATCAACCCTTCAATCAATTAGTGCAAACAATTAATTAAGAAGTGACGGCTAACACAGCAGCTAGAGCCATTTGGCGTCAAAGATACTGTAATTGCTCACTTCAGGATCAATGAGTTAGTTAAAACTGATGTACAGCTGTGTGATAAAGCAGATATCCACGACACTGAATTATTGGGGTTACATGGAGTAACACTTCTGCCTCCATTGTATACTTTCATTTGATAGATTTGATGATAACAACACGCAACAGATCACATTTAGATGTACTACTTAAAGTGTAGATACATACGCAGCTAAAAAATAAATAATTTTAAACAATATATTAATTTTCGTAGAAAGGAACAGATTTGTACAACAAAATACTTCATGTACATTCAAGGGGATAAATGCTGCCCAGCTATTGCCTCGGCTCAGAGTACATTTTAAGACTCTTCCGATCATAGGTGTAACCCTTAAGGAAGAATTCAATCAACCAGCCTTAAACCAACTATAAAGGGAAAGTAGTTAAATGCCTTTGACAACAATTAGCATCTGTTAGCTTTTGGCGGACGCTGGTTATTAATAAGGCCATAAAAACATCTACAATTAATCCTGTGATGGATGTCAGATGTTTTGTTTTGCATGGCTACACATGAAACTCAGCCTTCTGAGTTAGTATTTCAGTCACAATACACTGGTCTTTTTTATAACAGCTGCTAACAATCCTAACAAAGGGCATATACAGGCCTTGCCACTTGGATACCAGGGAGTATATACATTTAAGATACTGTACAAAGGGAAAGTAGGGCCGTATCCTCCAAATCAGCTCCATCAGCCACTGAGCGGTTCTGTCCTGTACGCCTGCAGTACGAGGACCTTTACTTGAAGTAGTTGAGCCCCGCCACTAGGAAGAATTTCTCCAGGAAGAGCTCAGAGTCCAAGACAGCGATGTGGGCCGCGCGGCCAATCAAGGTGTTGGCTGTGTTGGGCAGAGCGTGGAACACATTCTGGCGGATCAGCCGGCACTCTTTCGCCTCCACAAGTGGCTGCAGAAGGTTGTTGATCATCTCAGTGTAAACGGGTCCTTCAGAGCAAGAAGTAGGAAAGATACGGTTAGTCCTACTGCTACTTTTGCATCCAAATCCCCTGCTTCCAATCTTTAAGCTAGGCTAAGCTAACCAGCTGCTGGCAGTGGTTTATATAAACCTTGGAAAATGTGTGTTGTTTGTTTTCAGAAGGCCATAAAGAAGTTTGGTGTATAAACCGTCTTTATGGCTGTAGTAAAGAAGTATTGCGAAGGTGCACTTTAAGCCTACAATTGACAGAATACTAAGTCAGCGAAAGGATTTAGTAATATCAGCTGGACAGCAATATCTTTCTGAAGCATGCTAATATTAGCTAGCGTTAGCTACCATAAACTACCGGTCATACCAGACCGAAGAGGTGTGTAGCAGCAATTCAACTTCATTCAATTTATATGCATAGCTCAACATCACACGTTTGCCTCAGAGGGCTTTACAATCTGTCCAGCATTCAACATCCTCTGTCAGAACAGGAAAAAGTCCCCCAAAAAACCTTTAAAGGGGGGAAAAAAGGAAGGAATCTTAGGTTGAGCAACAGAGGGATCCCTCACCAATAGATGACGCAAAACCAATTAGGGTATTCAATTATGCAAGGGTGCGTTCATTTTGAATTTAACTTGAATTTGAAAGAGGAAGGAGATCTTTTTTCTTCTTTAAAGAATGAAAGTGTCACTTTAAATAATACCAGCCAGTTCCACAGAGTGATGTTCACAGATACAACGGGAAAGTATTTGTGCTCTATATTCTCAGATATTATAAGAGAGAAAAATGCAATATCAAAAGATGTTGTAAATATGGAAAGTGCAGAGAATCCAGTTGCATTAATACGTGCACCTCTAACCTGTGGCCCTGTCTTTAAGAGCGGTTTTGCACATCTCTATTCTGGCAGAGTGGAAAGGAACATATCGGTCCTGCGGAGACGCCACCAACACCACGTTCTTGAAGAACTGGAGCCCTGAAACACAAAACAAGCGAGTAAATGAGAGTGTGTGTATGTGTGTTAGAGAGAGAGAGAGAGAGAGAGAGAGAGAGAGAGAGAGAGAGAGAGAGGAAAGAGTGTATTGGTTGTAAAACGCAAAGTACAATCACAAACTACAATGACAGGCTTGATGCGATAAAACTGTGTTTTTTCTCAAGTCTCCTGTCAGTGTGCTTTTAAGAGAGTGCGCTGGTGGGTTTCCAATGACAGGGTTTGGATCATTTTGTCAGCCTGCCACGGCTCTGGAGGGGTAAAGTAGTGTTTTCAGGCTTATCTTCTTCAAGCCTGTGTGACAAACGACTGCTTTGTTCCACTCAAACAGTGGGGACGCCTTTCACAGGCCTCGCGCAGCTCGCTGGCTGGCAGGGGTTTGAGTGTTAGCGAGCTGACGCGTACAGGAATTTGACAAAAAAGACAAGATGACAACATTGCCATGAATATTTCAATAGGCTGTCTTTCAAGTAACAGTCTGTAAAGACGAGACAGTCAATACACACGGTGTGTCTGTGTTTCAAATCCGTCCGCTTGCAGACGGTACCTTGTTTCTGACTCAGGAGATAGAGGAAGGTTTTCCGTGGATCAACGTGGTCTCTGAAGGTGAGCTGCAGCAGGGATCCCGATTTCTTCAGCTTCTGCATTAACCACAGACCTAAGGAGCACACACACACACACAATCAGGACCGACTGCTTTTTCATCCCGCTGCATAGAAGCAGAATGGGTGATAAAAGATGCTGCTGAGGAGCACAAAACATCAACATTGTTCTCTGGCCGTTTTTTTTTCCCACAGTGGCGCGGTGGCCTCACCTGTGCTGACCAGCGTGCTGTTGTTGTACAGCGTTCCCAAGTGTGGACCTGACAGCGAGAGGAAAGTGTGCAGTTTGGGCAAATAGCAGCGGAAGCGGGGCCTCGTCAGCACCGAGCGGATGATGACGTTCCCCAGAGAGTGGCCGATGAAGCTGTTGGTCGAAAGACAAACAACTTTCAGGGAGATAAACTTGCAACTTGAGTGGGTGGCTGAAGAAAAAAAATACAGTGCCTCCAACACTGCTGACCTCCGACACTGCGCGATATCTTATTACAGTCGATTCTGTATGGAGGAACTCGCTCCAGCTGAGGCTATTCGGAGATTTAAGCTACGACTTTGGTAATTACAGAAAATTCATTAACTTGTTTAAACATTCTCAGAGGCAATGACAACTTAATGATACTGACATAGAGGACGTGCCACGTAAATGAATCGTCTTCCCAGTAGATTCATGAAGCTATATGTCTGTCACTTAGTTTAATTACGCTATTGCTACAGCTTTACCCAAAATCCCTCATCGCCATGTGGGCTCCTTCTCATCTATCTCCCACCAAACTAAATATAGAAGTAATGCGGAAAGAACCAGATGCTGTTGTGGCAGTCGATTGCTTTTGTCTTTGATACTTTCTCTCTAGAGAATAAATACACAAAAAAGAAAGTTAACAAACTTGGGGAGAAACTCGAGCAAAAAAATAATAATTGCCACACTGAGGGCAATTAGGAGGGAAGATGAATAGCTTAATTTTATGGGAACAAGGCAACGCACAGCTGCATAAGGGAGTGCAGTCTATCATGGGAAAGTCAGGAACTTATTGGCACTGTATGATAAGAGCCTTTCATCCATTCTGTGCTACTTATCCATTTTGGACTCGTACAGTCAATATATTACCCTGAAACTGTGAGTAAAGACACTCCAAGTAGTGGACTGTCTTTACTCGTGCAGTCTCTGCTGCCACCTACTGTCCAAACAGAATGCTGCTTAAGTTGATGATCACCCCCAGCTCCCAACTCTGCCTCAAATGGTCAATAAAAATCAATCAAAAGGGTGAGTTGTCAGTAATGTGCGCGTTGCACTGCATTAAAGTTGAGCGACTGACCTTATCCGGCCGATGGTGAGATTGTACAGCTGGACATGCTGAATGATCTCATCCAGCAACCTGTCCGTCATGGTGTCGAAATCTGCAAACGTGTCGGTCTGCGGGGAAACGGAACGGAAAAGCTCGGTCGTCAGCGCTCTGCAAAGTGCCTTAAAGCACTTTGGTAAAAAATGTGACTGTACATTTTAACAAGTTGCTCCCGCCTCCAGATGTATACCTGATTCCTTTCAGACATGAGGAAGTCGAGTCTGGATCCCGGCAGGCCCAACTCAATAAACGTCTTCACCAGCCGAAGGTCTGCGCTGTTTCCTGGAAGCAAAGAGGAAATTATACGCTCCGTTTTTTGGCCCATTAGTCATGTAAGTGACACCTGGAATTAGTATTCACAGACGACGTAGTGTGAAGGGATATTTTGTAGGACACACTCTCAAGAGACTATATTACATTTACAATGCTAATAGGACGTACAGTATGTGTCCGCTATTATGTTCTTGCAGTGGAATTGGACAGCAGTGAACCAGAAGCTTCGGCTGTATGAGGACTCACCATCAAGCCCGTGGACGCACACCACGAGGTGGATGCCGTCATCAAACTCCTCATCATCCTCCTCGGGGGGGAAGTAGGGCAGATCTGATGCCAGGAGAGGGAGGTCGCTGTAAAGGCTGGCCTGAAAGCTCAACTCTTTGAGCAGCTCGTCTTTGGCTTTGTAGAAACTGGAGAAAAAGGAAATGAGAAAAAAAACAAGACATTGTTGTGGGTATATTCGCAATAAATTGACAAATTTATACCTTTCCAGAAATGTGCAAAGACAAGCAAACGCTGATCTGAGATGTTATTTTTCAGAGCAGTTTTTACAGGTATCACAGGTACGTTTTCTGCCTTTGGTCTAAAATACCACGGCCTTGCATTTTTGTATAATATCAGTTAATATTGCCCACTTCCGAGCAAATTATGACTTTCAAACAAAAAGCCCAAAGCTACTTACAAGTAGCTCCTCTAAGTTGTTTTACCCTTTCATCTCGCCAGGTTACACATTTCAGCTGCGGAGGAGTCAAAACAAATCCGATTCCTGTACTTTCAGCTAATCGTGATGGATTTGCCTTCACCCTTTGATGTGATTTAATGCATCAGGAGGCATTTCACCTCGTCTTGACTTCCTCGCTTCATATTTGCCCTCACTTAATTTTGTTATGCTAAGGCTTTCCAAGCATGAGCAACTGCCAGCTACCGCACCAGATGTCAACAGCCGTCTCCACATACCCATAACACCTTGTGTTTTGGCCTTGTTTCCAAGTAGTTGGTGTGGATTATGATCTCAATCCTACAAAGTTTTTCTTGGAAGGTGGCCTGCATTTGCTGATACATTGTTTATCGATGTACACAAAAGTCAGAAAGGCATTATTCTCACCTGTCTGAACACAAATAACTAACGCAGCATTAACGTCCAACTGAAAGTACAAGGGCCAGTCCTTTTTTAAGTCATTAATCTGAATAAAAAGGTGTTTTTTGCTCATTTTATGTTCATATTTTTGTATTATGGAAAGTCCAAACAGTCCAAAATGCTCCTTTAGCCTCCAAACCGACAAATGTGAACCAGTAACTATAGTTTATTAGGCTAATAACTCAATTGATTTAAAACAAGATGTTGAAAGCGCTAGCAGAATTATATTTTTCATTTTGCTAACTCGTCTGCTAACGTTAGCACTTTAACCCGAGCAGATGTCTGATTGGTAGCTTAGCAGCAAGTTCAGGTGCAACAAAAGACGTGTGACTGTCCGTGCTTGTAGCTAAGCCTAACGTGGGTTGCAGTTCAGGGTGTGTGACTATTTGTTTTGTGGCGGGCTGCTCTCTGGTTATTAGTTGGCGTCACAGAGATGTATTTGTGCGTGTTCATGCACACACAAAAGGGAGACAAATACATTCCTCACTTTTTTTCAAGGGACCACAGGACATTAGATTTACAAGGGAAGCAGAAAATAAGTCTTTAAAACACATTTACAGCACATTTTGTCCTTCGCTAACGCTAATATTAGCTTGAACGTAAACTCACTTTAGCATTCGTTCGTTGGTCTCTTCATCCACGTTCAAGGGATTGAGCGAAGACGAGGAGATGATACCGAAGGAGCCCAGAGGCTGATGGGTGATAGGTGAGGTAGCCTGGCGAGTAGACATTCCACTGATGGACGGAGAGTCTCTTAGCGCAGAAGAAAAGGGCAGGCAGGTCGGGGCACAGGACACTGACATGTTCACCACCTCCACCATCTTCTTATTCACGAAGGCCAGCCCTGAGTTGGGGATCTTAGAGGGCTTAGTCTGGCAGTCCAGAGGCTCTTTCTCACTGGCTGACATCCCATTGAGGTCAAGGGGTGATGCAATATCATTGGCAATCAGCCCTGTAAGATCACTCGGCCGCTGTGCGATGGTACTGCTGGGGAGGTCACTGGTGTGTTGAAGCCCTGGAGGTGATCGGGAGGGATCCAGACACTTCTGGTCCTCGACACTAAACAGTTCAGTCTGATGGAAACTTTGGCAATCATCTACAGTGTTCATTCTGTCCTGTGCTTCTGCACTTTTATGCACACATGGTTTGTTTCCACAGCTGCAGGGCACTGCTTCTGTTTCAACGAGATGCACATCCTCCTCTGAGGCGCTTACTCCACTGATGTGCGTTTGATGGTTCATATTCTCCCCCTGGCTGCCAATAACAGCGCTTTCCTTCACATGCGGGCTCTCCACAGACTCTTGTAAAAGCAGCATTTCAGACACATCACTTAACGCCGACTTGGTTCTGTCTGTCTCTGACAGGTTCTGTGGCGGGTTTGACCTTTCGGAGCTAATATTCTCATTGAGGATACAGCCAAGATTTGGCGTTGAAGTCGGGTCTAACAAAGATGATTCGGATTGCTCTGAATCCAGGTTGCTGTTCGAAGAAGAGCCGTCGATCTTCAATGAATCCTGGTGTTGCACTAAGCTCTTAGTATCGGTTTCCTGGTTGACGAGCACATGGTCCCCCTCAGTGTCTTCAGGGCTGCTTATCTGTGGTGCCGAAACTGACTTTGTGAGTTTACTGAGCTGCCTCTGCTGCTGGTCCTCCTCGTATGGCAGGGAGCTAATGGAAGTGAGTGAGGCCTGTATGCCTCCACTGCCGTTGCTCTCCATCTGCAGGCCTTCCAGAGAGCCGCGGTGGGCCGGGTGGCGACGCACTATTTGCTGTGGGATCTCCCGCTCGCTGGAGAAGTCTAGAGGAGGTCGGCCTCGCAATGCGGCCTCCAGGGGCCAGGCCACCGAGCTGGGCTCGCTCTCAATACCCGAGTCCGAAATAACTGAGGACGAGCGCTTCATGATCTTGGAGCCGGCCAGGCCTCCGCGGTGAGTCGCCTCTTTTCTGAGATCGCTGGGAAAAGGAGGTATAACTGGATGTGCATAGGCAGTGATGAGAGGGAAATCCTCAATCTCATCATCCACGGAGTGATTTAATGGCATCGCAATATCAGACTCCTCTTCGTTGTTTTCACTCTCTGCTGCATTGCTGTCATTTGGGGCATCAGAACGTACGATGGCGTTTTCCACTGCATGATGAGCAGGAGACTCACTGTTATGAGAGTCACTGAGCGGATTGTGGTTTGAGGAGAGAACAGGGACTGCTTCTTCTCTATATGGATCCACATCACAAGGCGTATCTGTGATGTACCTCCGGCCTGGATTACAGCTCTCCTCATCCCGGCCTTGTTTTTCCTCTGGTCCCTTCAAGTGCTCCGTCGCTGCTCGAGAGGGTTCGGCAATGTCCTCGGTAGGAACGAGGTTCTGGGTACTTCTAATGTTGGTACTGGTCTTACTCTGCTCTGCCATGAGTGAGACATATGTGGGTAGGTCCATGCAATCATCGCTGTCCAAGGGATTTTGCCGTATTGCTGGTGACCTGGCTCCCTGGCGGCTTTCAAAAATCCCATTGACAAGAGAGATGGCTGGATCTGAGTTGGCTGGATCAGTGGTCGGCACATGTGACGTCCACTCTGGAAAAAACAAGGGCATTGCAGTAAACCTTTTGTGATTGGATGTAAAAGACAACATGTGTTCAGCCACTTTTTTTTTACATTACCTGTTTGAGGAGACTCCACATATCTGTCCTCAAAGATGATGGGCAGGCTGTTCCAGTCTCCGTCGATGTCCAGGCACTCAACAGGTAAAGGAGGCATCTTGGTCAGGTAGTCTGAGCTCCGCACGTCTGCAGCTATCTGGCCATGTCTGTTGATTCTGAATCAGCGGAATAATATCATCAATATCAAGACTACACTTCTCTCCATTCACAGAACACAAGGCTGATACTTACAGTTCCTCTTGAAAAGTCAACGACATCTCTTTGGAGTGTTCGGTGAAGAAGTATGCCTCTGAGAACCGCCTGACCTGGTGTTCCCAGAAACAGACAAAACAGTTTTCATCAGTCAGTCGCAATGAGTCAATCATTCAAGGTCTGCTCACAAAGAGAGAGAGAGATATCACTGCTTCCAGTCTGTGACATGAGCTTGATCCAATAACCGTTCTCCTTCTCCAGCTTCAATTCGAAGTGCATCATCCTTGAAAGTCAGCCACCGTGACGGGCACATCACCAGGAACACTGTTTCTGGTGTATTTTCACCCCACAATAATTACAGAACAAGAGTTAATTGAAATCCAAACTCCACTGGTGGGTGGAGGCATGACAGTATCCCCTTGGGGTAATCTAATAGCAAAGCAAACATGTTCATTATTTTCAGACAACTGGGGATGAAACAATGCCACATAAGAGGGCCGTTAGAGCTGCTCCACTGTGGAGCACATATTCATATTCAACAGCGACGATTGGACGGAAATTGCACTGGAAATCACATTAACTCGCTCAGCTGGGTTTAAGCCACCGTCTAGAATGGCGTCTTATCATCTTGCTAATTCCCTGTCCAGAGTTTGGTCAGTTAAACTCATGAATCTAACCTTTTCCTGGTCCAACATGGAGGTTTCTTCCTCATCACAGCTGATTTCCTTTATATTTCTGCTCTTCTTAGATCATCTCAGTGTGTTCAGAGAGAATTGTATTCAATAGCTTGTAAAAACCTTTAAGAAAATTGGTCACGACTAAAATGTCAACGGTTATGAAACCATTTTGATTGTTCTGTAGTATTTTTTTGTATTCTGGTGTGGGTGCTGAGGATGTACATGAATGGCTCAATGTAAAGACATCAGCACAGATCGTCATCGTTGCGCTCCGATATGGAGACTATCTGGCCTGTGGCTCGGAGAACGCACAGGAAATGCTGGCGTTTGAGCATTGCATAATGCCTTTTGATGGAGTGCCACTCTCACCCTGAGTGTGTGGTGCTCCTGGGCCAGATAGGAGAGGATGTGGGGGTTGAGAACAGCGGCCTCCAGGAAGTGGGTCCACAGAGCGGCCAGCTGGGAGCAGAGCTGGCTCACATCCCTGCTGATCTGCTCCGCTACCCTCTCGTGGCCTTCCTGTTGCTGATGGGGAGAGCGAAAATAGATCCCTGTAATATCAAACTGAATCAGTCTTCATAAAATACAGCCTTCTATTCTCGGATCCTCGGCGTTCCCGCTGACATTTATATCTACCGACAATGTGCGTCTGCCTGACCTGCATATCTTTGGATCATTGTAGGAAACTCATCGATCAACAACCAACTCATGCTGTTCTCTGAGTAAAAGGCTGGGTATAACAGCTGGGCCATCGTATCAGTCCACACATGCATGTCACAGTATATTCAGAGAGAAGTCATGATTGTTTAATGTCTCAATGATCGCCTTCACGACTTGACACGACTTTAAGAACTTTACCAAATAAAATATTGTAATTATATCCATCGCCTTGAACTAATACCGTTGTCTGAGCTGAAATCCACTTTCCTACAGTATAGTAAAAAATAAATAAAAAAAGCAGCATTACTTTTTCAGTTAATCCAAATTCCTCTTATGTCGGTTTACATTCCAACAAACATAATCATAATCCCTCAGCCCCAAAGATCTAGATTCAGTCATTACTTTTGTCTGTGCATAGAATTAACTGTTTTGGTAAAGCAGGTAGGTGAACAATTGTGTTTTTTATACCCCTAAATACGAAATGACAACAAATGAACAAAAGCAAAATAGGAAACACAATTACAAAGAAATCATAACAATGTGAAAATAACAATAAAGACAGAATAATAATAATAATAATTTCTCTCTAACATGTGGAATAGACTTACCTGTAACTCTGTTGTGAGCTGATTGAGAGTTTTGTCAACAGGCAGCACCTCTGTGGAGAGAAACGTTGTTTGCAGAGCTGAGTGCAAAAGTATTCACACAGTGTGCACTGCTTTCTGTTTTCATGACAGGAAGTCAGATTATTTATTTTGCAAATTGTTTCAATGCAAATAATGACTTCAGACTAATTTTAAAATATTCCACAACAACACAAATTAAATAATTACATATATTTTGAGATGTAAGACTAAAAATATAATATAGTGATTATGGATTAAATGAAACAAAATGAATTGTTAAATGCCATGAAGTACATTTACTCAAGTACAGTACAATTTTGAGGTATACTGAGTGTTTCCTTTTTCTGGTTCTCACTATTTTACTCCACTGATCCCAAATATATGATGCATTTATAAAATATGATGCACTATTTAACTACTCATCAATATATGAAATTATTCAAATCAGCTCCACAATTTGTCATGGGGCCTATTTTCTCCACTCCCAACATATAATATTGTTCAGTCAATGCTCATCTGTTAAACACTTGTTGAGCCGTGAACTTGTGATGTTTAATAGCGGCTCGTCCACTTTAGTCTGTCTGCTTGCACAGGTTTTCTGTAGGACTTTAACTCCCTGACCTGCCTGACCCTTTAACAAGAAGGGTGCAGTTCCCCTTTAAAAAGTATTTGTGGATAGTTTCAAAACAAGGGAATGTTTACTTCGTTTTGGGACCTCACTCATAATATTTCTGTTTTGTTTATGCCTTTTAAGAAGGCAAATATGATTAATATATTTTGTCAAAGTGCATTTGACTAATTGAGTCCAAATGAAGGGAGATTGATGCCATGTGGTGTTAAAATGGCATTTATTCCAGAGATCAAACCTGATTGGCCACAGGAAGCAGAAGTGTTTTGTGTACTGGAAGGGTTCTCATCACTAATTGTCTGCAGACGACCTAAAGTGATAAAACTAATGAAGTGGTTTATGTGTCCCCTTAAGTTGCCGGTCAGAATACATTTAGTTACTCTGGAAAATCTCCGCCTGCATGCTGGTCCATTCTCACCTTACACAACCCACATTCAAGTACATCACAAATGTTGCTTAGTCAGTAGTAATAATGCATTATTTTATATTATGTGATACTACTCTGAAAGGTGTCAATCCAAAAAATGGTTCATTTGATACTACATATATACATCATTGTATAGCACTCTAATGAAGGGATTTCCGAACTTTTAATTCCCATTAGACCTTACTTTTTTTTTCTGAATTTGAAGGCTAGAAATAAAAGTTTGACTAGTGAGCGTTGCACATGCTCACCTGAGTCGAGTGGAGTCTGCTGCAGCTGTGGGATTCCCTTCCTCAGTGCTGCGTGGTAGGTGTGCAGGCCCCTGTGAGCGACCAGCAGGAGGCGACACAGCCGCCGGTGCCACGTATGAGCTCTCTGCAGGCAGTTTTCACTGGGCAAATAAAAGCTCCCCTGCGGAGCAGGAGACACAGAGGAAATGTCAGATGCTATGTAGGTCAGTAGTCAACCGAAAACCCTCGGAAAACATCCCGCCTTAATAACAGACGTGTACACATACTTGGCATTTATAGTTCAAGTATACAGCTGCAACGGTTACGCAGGCTTGTCGCTGACCTTGTGATAAAAAGGAGCGGGTTTCTGAATGGGAACGAATAAGATAATTACCTGGAAGATCAAATAGGATGTCAGAGACAAATGGACCCTAAACACAGCGTGCTGCGAGCTGTAAAAGCAGATCAATAACCGCATGTGGCCTCGGGGGGATGTAACGCTTCCTCGTTACGACCTTTAAAAGAGTCCAGGGAGTTGACACAGAATTCAAGGCGCCAATGTTTGGCTTGATGAATAAAAAGAAACAAATAGCCTAGTGAATACAAACTGACACGTGTGTAAAAACTGAGAATGTAATCAGTTGAGCTAAAACCATAGAATATATCATTCGACAATGCCATGAGGTACAAAGCTAAAAGAAAGGAAGCAGCTTGATGAGTAACATTTCATGAAAAAGACGAGGAAAATAATCCTGCATAGTCCCCGCTGCTTTTTGAGAGCTGGCTAATTATGAGCTGTAATAAGGACCGTGTTTCCAGTAGATGGCTCTCTAACAGCGCCGTAGAAGTATTCAGTGAATTCCACCACTGCACTTTTCAATATGCGTGGAATGTAACACTGGGCTAAATCACCAAGGCCTTGATAGTCTCTAATGTCTCTAATGTCTCTTCCATAAGGTCTAATGGGCTGCCACCCAAACAGCTACCCCTGCACACATCAGCCGCCATCACATTGAGCCGGAGAGCCTCGCATGCCGCCCTCGTCCACTGGTCCCCGGCCTGGTCTGCTCCAAGGCATCACATCCTCATGGCTGGGATGTTTCGGCAGCGCCAGAGCGGCTCAGAGCTTTGAAAGGCGTGTGACGCTTGAGTAACATGGGGATGTGCTGCTATTTGCCCCTAGCGAGTAAAGTCTCCGGCCCTATCATCATAACCTGGGTGCGCTCTGTAATTGCAGCAGTGCGGTATAGCAGAACCAGGAAGGAACATCTGTATGTTTACTTTCATAATTCTTCTTACCCTTTATAGAGGCCTGCCTGGATCAGTCTGCTGCGAGCGAGGGGTCGTGAAAAATAGCTATTTTTCAGTATGAACTAGTAATTATTCCAAAATCATAGTTTCTCCCTGCGCTGAAAATGTCTCGGATGTGCTTTAGTGTGTATGTCACCTGACATGAGAATTTCTGATTTTGTTTTTCTGCAACTTTTCCACTCAGCATCAGTGTTTTTAGACACACAGATTGCATATTTCGCGATTTATGTGTGTTCATCTTCAGAAACATGATTTATTTACACCAATAACATCCAAGATTCTCAGGCGTTTCACTTCTAACAGTATCATTTTCCTCTTAATACATCCTTTCCTGCCACAGAAGGAACTTTGTCCTTCCTTTAGAGATGTAACAGCATATATCAATGCACGTCTACAACATGTGATTTAGTTTTGCCCAGAAATAACAACATAACACTTAAGGGAAATGCTGCGGTGTTAAGAGGGAAAGTGCTGAAAGCATAGTGTCGCCGCAGGTAAAATGCTCTAAATAAATAAAGGTAAAGGAGGAGGCGGCATTCTGTGTAGATTTCACCTGCAGCTATGAAGTACGTGGCGCTTGTGAGCAGAACTCATTACTGTGATCAAACGAAGGCCCCCTGCTTGGCTAAACGGAGAGCTTATTAAAGTGCCCAGCTAGGGGTGGGAGTAAAAACCAGGAGGTGTGTTGGGTCGGGGGCATGGCGCTCATTAGGGTTTACAGTGTAGACTGTGGCGTCCACAGGGACCTGAGAGATGCATGTTGTAAAAGGATGGAAAAAAAAATGGAACCGACTGTTTTACAGCTGTACACAAGTTGGAATAATTGGCAAACACGAGAGAAAACTAGAGATAATGACTCCATCAAGAAAAGAAAATGAAAATTGTGCAAAATGACATGCGGTCCAGGAAATAGTCCAAATATAAGTGGTAGACCACGTAGACCACAGCTGTGTCCCAAGGCCATAAAACATGTACATTATGAGAAGGTTTTGAGTATAGCACGTTGACTCTGGGAAGATGATGAAATACATTTGACTCAAAGATGTTATTATATTTTGAGATGATACCACGTCTGTATGCCACATATGAAGGCAGAGCCAGAGACGTTAGCGTAGCTTAATATAACTGTATGTAGGTGGTTCAAGGGTCATGAAATAGTTTAGTCCCTATAAAGTTAGACGCATACTGTAAAATCGTGATTAATAATTACGATAACAGTAATTCCATCATCACTTCTGTCATCATGCAATTGTGAAGCTTAACTTGGCCTGTAAATGGGCACAAAGGCATTTCCAGTGAGAGCTGCTAACACTTCCAGATGCCAAGCCTGGAGCCTGCATGCCTGGGCAGGTGGGTTAATCAGATATTATTAAAAGGCCACGGTGCAGCGAAGTAATAATGTCTGTGTTGGCCTCTGCTCTTTCAGCCTTAAGACTGCACGGAGCCCCAACAAATGACATACTTTGAGGCACAGACAGGTCCAGGATCAGTAATCCAGACCAGAACGACTCCCTGCTCAGCTCTTGGGCTGAATCCTGTTGCTTCTGGGTGACACGCCAAAACAAATCACAACTAAATCCATCGGCCTCTGTCCCGAAACCGAGATCACGTGTACGTCATCGCTTGGCATTTAGCTACATGCTCACAAAAAAAAAAAGGGAACAACCAGCAGAACAGAGACTGGCTCATTATCGGGCTGTTTTCAGCTTTGTGGGACAAAACCGTCTTTGGCTGCCTATGACTTTCGATTTGAGCACAGCTGAACTGCTAAAGGTTGACATACCTCAGAGGTGACAGGCTTGCAGTAGCCAGCGCCGAACACAAGGTTCTCTACCGACATGGCAGATGGGTCGCTCGGGCTCTCCGGCGAGCCCTTCCCCAGCCAAGAGCCCTTCCCTGTACGTGCAAAGCTGCAGAGAGAAAAGCCAGGACACATGCAGGGACAAACCGTGAGCGTGTGTGTGTTTGTGTGTGTGTGTGTGTGTGTGTGTGTGTGTAGACCTGGACTGCTACTGTTCCAATCAATCAGGTGCCGCAGTAATCTATGTAATGCATGGCTTAAAAACTGAGTTCATGATATTGGCGGCTGAATTCATCAGATAAGTGTTTGGAAATCTATCCAGCTAACGGATACACTTTTAATTGCGAATGCCAAAACGAATAGGGAAGAGGAAATATATGTTATAGCGGTTCATTCACATGAGTTCTTCTGTTGATATTATAGATACAGTTGCAATTATTGTTTTCACTCTCAAATTCTACTTTCCAGTGTGACCAGCTCTACAGTTCAATACTGAATTTCCTATTGACCATTAGCTGAAATGATGCAGTTGTCCAGTCATGGCTTAGTGACCCAAGCTATGCATGGCAGGCTTGTCAAGTTTTAGATTTCTTCATGAGTTGAAGTTGTGTTCATTTAAGCATTTAAAAGGTTTGGAAGGTTTTGACTTTACCAAAAGTTATGATGCAGAAGTGTAAGGAGTGGGTTTAACAGCGTTTATCTGCTCTAACGTTAGCTGTTATTGTTCGTATGTCCGGGTAACTAGCTTACTACCTAACCGAGCATTACTTCCAAGGCCAGCGTGCTTGTCATTATGAACTAACAAGGTTACTTTTTTTTTGCAACTGCCACAGTTTAAAAAATAATGTAATATTTCTCCACTGTGTGGGAGACTGTCCGGGTTGATATCAAAGTTTAGGCTAACTCGACTGCTCTTTACAAGTCCAACAACGTCAGCAATATTACACAAGCAATACAGGTTCAAATGTAAATGAGTCACTTAGAAAGATAACAAATTCAGCCAAGAGTTGTTGTTTTTTCAACTCGTAGAGCTAACGCTAGCTTAATTAGCTAGCTAACTACAGTTGATAGGCTACAATCTGCAAGCCATTTCAGCCGTCACCATAGACTAGAAATGAAAAGCTGCTTTTGTCTCCCTCTCTCTGAAATTGAGGACCCAACAAAACATTTTAAGTCGTAAATCTGGCACTATCGTCGTTCTAAACTGGATATGTGCCGCGTCAGATTGGAAAGCTTGACCGGCATAGCAACCGTGTTTTTGGAAGACATGATCGTCTGAGGTCCGGAGATCAGACACCAGAAGGGTCTTTCTGCTTTGTGTGAATTCAAGGACTGTTAAATGCAAATGTTTGAGTGAACTCTACCTGATTAGCGGCTGATGTAAGGCAACCAGTGAAGCATGTATGGAGACAGAAATGACGGACAGGTGGAAGTAGTCAAACATGACAGGGACGTGGTGGTGGAGGCCTCTCCGCGGGTGGAAGTGGAGGCTGAGGGTCCGACTGCTGATCAACGGGACGGTCGCTATCTCTGCCAGCCTGGGGAATGGGAGAAGAGAGACAAAAGTTACACTCACACACAAATGACAAATATTTGTGTATACCATTTCAATCTGCAGAATTATTGTTTTGGGTATTTTTTCCCATCTTTAGTGCTCACTCCAGTCCAACATGTCTGACAATACACAGCAACAACATATTAGTTGGTACAACTAAACAATATGTAAAGACTGATGTATCAAAATGAAAATAAAAATCAGTTAATCTGTATTACAATGCTGATGCAGATTGTATTGCATATACTAAAAATGAATGCTAATATCTTTTTCTCCTGAGCCTTTTGCCAGACTCTTTAAACGGTGTCTGAGAACGAGGACTGCTGCTCACCAATAATCTAACATTTTCATTAAGGACCTGTAGCCTATATTTTCCCTGCAGCTATAAAATAAATAGTCTGAGAGAAAGAGTCTGAATCTTGACTGGAATTTTAACGGAGACCTCGTAGACATTCAATAGTTATACAGACTCAACGAGAGCAGCTTGTGTTAATGCTATTACACAAGGAGCTCCATAACTCCTGTCCTGTGTAGCGTTGACAAGTACTATACTCACACAACTATGACAAAAATGCTGAATTAACAGTTTGAACACAAACACTCGACAATACTTATCACTAATGTGCAGCTGCAGGCCAATAAATAGGCAGTTTCCCCCAAAAATAGTGCCTTTTGCCACATGCTAAAGCAAACTTATTTCTCCTTCTATTTGTCCCGAGCCGACGAACAAATCCCAGTAATTGTGTTTTGCCAGCACAGAAGTTGTGATCAGGTGCTTAAAGAGATGGCTATGAGCCAAAGGGCATAATAGCCCTTATTCGTGCCTAGTTTGCATTCTCACTCGTGCATAAAAAGCTGCACAAGGGAAAAGTCTAGTGTTCTCTTCCCCTCAAACACACACAAACACACGTTCCCAAATTGCTCAAAAACCTACTGTTGCTCATTGTCGGTGAAATGAAGGTCCAGCTTCAGCTGAAAGTCCACCTCACTCAAGGCTTCCTCCAGCTGCAACACATAACAAGTTGTTAATGCATGAACATTATAGGAGGTGACATGGAGGAGGGGGTGACAAAATCATGAAAATACCACGTGGAAAAATACTTAAATTGTCATGAAAACGAGACACGCACTGATACAAAGCTACGTCTTGTTTTAGCTTGAATGCAGTTTTGTACACTTGTTATTTGTGAGCAGGTCTCTCCTATGAATTTTGCTAGATTTGAAGTCTTAATTTGTTTTCTTTTTGTCTTCACTGGAGCACATATTGCATACGACAGAATACACTAGGCGAGAAGCAAACGTGGGGATTGGATTCATTCGAGAGGACCGGACATTGATAAGATCACTATATCTGATCATGTTCCTCCAACAATCATGTTGTGGTGGTGCAACATCCAAAATCTCCCATGTGTGTTCAATCGGGAAGGGATCTGGTGACTGCGAAGGCCATGGCATATGATTCACACCATCTTTATACACACCAAACAAGTCAGTGAGCCTTTGTGACCTGCACAGTAGCATCTACATGTATTTGTTTCGAAACTCATTTACTCAGGTTTTTCCTCAGTCATGTGTATGTCAAACACGAGTCAATGAAGAAGACAAGTGATCCCATATGATGGACATTTACACTATACACAGCATAGTGAAGATGAATACTGCCATTTGGCTTAGAGCCTAATGCGACCGGCCTCGTTTGCAATGCTGATTTAGTTCTTACGTTTTATCTTCTCTGTGTGATCTGCAACCTGATGTAAGTTGAACAGAGATGAATCACTCTCATGTTCAAAGAGCCATAGAATACCATAGTTTATGGAAATACAGGGCACCTTATTTGAATTTGAAGAACAAAGTGGAAAAGCAAAAGGTATGAGCAAACTACAAAGGCGGTGCCGTGAATTGAGTCTTCTGCAGATTAAAGGGCAGTGTTGCTAATTATAATAACAGTATTTCCTCTCCATCTTTTTTTTTTAAAGTGCATGCACACACCGTACAGCAAACATACAAATCTTTGCAGTCTCGTCCTTTATCGATGCTCTGATTAATCAGGCGTACATGCGGTGTGCACAGGAGGACAGAGGGGCTATTTTTGGTCCGCGCTATCTGTGGCTGTGAGCGGCAGATAACCTCCGGAAGGTTAATGAGTCGGGAGCCTTCGGGAGAGCTTACGGCTGAAATCTGATATGCCTTAAAGCTCCCTCCGTCTCCACACCTCCACGTGGATGTCTATGTTTAATGAAATCTTCTAAAATTAGAATCGGGCAGTCATGTGAGACAGAATATCCACATTCTGAGTGGAGCGGGGATCTCGCCACAGTGATCGAGGCATCCGTACCGCGGACGCGTCAGAGAGCAGCTGAGCGACGGTGGCGGGTAATGTCATGGCTTGAGCTACGGCTATCACATGGATGATTAGCTTCCAGCCGGGGCCGTCTTGACTCCCCCACATCCCGGCCTCCGGCCTGTCACAGCTGATCAATTTGAGCCCCGGTGGCTCCCAACAACAACAAAAACGGCAGAGCGGCTATTTGGGGTCGCGTCCACGGTGGAACCGTAAAGGACAGTACATCAATAACTGTCTGGCAGGTTTACACGCCCGATCATTTCCACGGAACATGGGAGCAGTCTGGGGCGGAGGCAATTTACATTTGTCTGTCAATTAAAGCACATTCATTCCAAATGGGAAGTTGTTGAACTCAATATTCCTCATGCTGTTTCTGTGACTGGAATTTTCAAAAAGGAGATTAACTTTATCTCAACTTAGCTTCAGAGACAGAGCTGTAGAATTATAGAATTAATATGATTTATTTTGGGTCGTCGGGGCCAGACTTAGCCCTCTTGGGGCCCGAAGCACTATTTTGTGTTAAAGGAGTAAAAATTAACAACCATCATTTCACCATTTTCTCTGGTTTAAAAAACACAACTGCAAGTGGATACACCAAAGAAAGGAACATTTATTTAAGGCTGGTGGGCTTCACTTGGTGTGAAGGGCTCACCAACTGATCATCAATTAGCTTGAGCCTATATTTGAAACACTTTCTGCCCTGTACTACGGGAGGTTTGTGAGGCACAACAATCAATAGTTTCATTCTGGGGGTCAGACTCTAAACCCTCGCCAAAAGCTTGAAAGATAAATCTGAGGGGGTTGCAAGATGAGAAAAGAACTTATTTTTTATCCTGGTAAACCTGTTTTTTCCAGACTTCTAAAATAATCAAGCCGTGCCAAGGAAACCTCACTCTACGGGTGAACACAATCACTGTAGTTTGTGTAAACTGAGAGAAAATTGACGAGGATTGAAGCAAATTATACACGCACCTGAACGTGAACCCAAACGCTATTAAGCCGCCTTTGTCAACAGCTGTATTGTTTGAAATACATCTGTCTATATGTATCTGTTCTGCTAAATACTGAGCAATGTACAAAATATTCAGCAAGCTGGCAACAATAGAAGACTATTGAACAAAAACATTATTACTCTTTTATTATTCAGCATGATTATATAACTTCATTACATTGTTATGTTAGATGTCTGCTTCCATTAACTTGCTTAAATCTCTGTTGTTTGTGTCAGATGGTATGAGTGGGGACCAGAAACTTGTGTAAGAGGCGACAGTGGAGGATAACACCCCATTCATTACCGGACATTTAATCCAACTATCATACAGCTGTTCTTACAGTAATTATCTGTCATGCGTTTTACAGCGAGGCTACTGATGAATAGCAAGCAGCCAAATGCCATTCCCCATTTTCTTTCTCAACAGGAAGTGTGTGTGTGTGTGTGTGTGTGTGTGTGTGTGTGTGTGTGTGTGTGTGTGTGTGTGTGTGTGCGTGTGTGTACAGAAAATGTCAACAGCATGACTCACCCTTTCTCCGTCTAACAGCAGATGGACTTTGAAGATCATACAGTCGTTCACCGTAATCTCCTCGTTCCTGTAAAGGATCTGAAATATCCGGCTGAACGCGCTGCCGTCGTGAACCCCCGCGGAGCTGAAGCTGGATTCTCCTGATGTGGGACACACCATCACGCATAATTAACACCAATCAGTTCGTTGCTACAACAATATCAGTTATTCACTTATTCATGCAGAGCTTTTAAACAAAACAAACATGTTTTTTTGTTTGTTTTACTGATTAAACATTAAACACTGGTGTAGTTTTAAAAAAATCTTCTTTTTCCCCTGACGTATTCCTCTATTTCCTTTATCTATTTAGGTTTCACTCATTCTAATTATGTAATATGCAACACTGTAGGGGATCATATGATTTCTGAAGTCTAAAAAAGAAAATAAATGCGGGCCTTTCGTTCGGCAAACGCTTCCCCTGATGAATGCAGTGTGTGCTCAGATTTGTGAATATGTACCCAGATTTGAAAATGCATAATGAGTCGTGCGAATGTGTGACCTGACATTTTGCAAATGTTTACTGGGATTGGTGGGGGATCTGAGTGTGTGTGTGTGTGTGTGTATTCAGATCGGGAAACATGTGCTTTTGCATTCGTGAATACGTGTATGAGTATTTCAGTCAATGTCCCTACACTCTCAAATCAGCTTCTAGCTTTCAGTTTGTCCAATTATTTTCAATATTCTTCTACAATTGAACAGACACTACGTTGAAGTAAGTAAGTAAGAATATCTTGTAGAGTCAAGAACAGTCACTGAGCCTTATATATAGAAGAATTCTTCTATATATATATATTGCGCAAGCAAGAGAGTTGTTTTTCATCAAACATGCATAGTCATCGTTTTAAACATTGAACAACGATAAAACTCACCTATTCTACACCTATATGCTTGTGCATGGTCAATCGTGTGCCTTTCAAAGTCCTCGTGACCTTTAAAGAATAGTTAGGTGACATTTTTGGGAAGAGCACTTATTGTCTTTCTTGCTGGGGAGTAGGTGAGGTGGTAGACTCATATCCGCTTCAGCTAGTGTCCGGCTACGTTAGCGTAGCAGGGGACAACAGATATGCGCTACAGTTGTCAAACATCTCCCATATCGCAGCCTGGCTCTGCTGCTGTCCGGCTGCGAGCAGCGACAAGTCTTTGAAACCCCCCCGCTGCTGAGGTTGTGCTCTCTTTCAGTCTGGTTCTTACACTCCCTCTCTCTGCAGGCCTCCTCCAGATAGAGCTGCTGCTACTTGCGGCATCAAGCGACCCCCAGCCGGGATGATGGATGTGTGACACGGCGAACGTGTGACAGAGGCGGCGTGTATAAGCCCTCTGGGTGTGGAGAATGTGACTTTGATATTATTGTTTTTCACATGTCCTCCTTGTGTGTGTGTGTGTGTGTGTGTTGTTTGGGTTTTTTAGATATCTGATATGGGTCTTGGCCTTCTGTGTGTGTGGCAAATTGGCTCAATGGAGCCCTCCTAACAGATTTCAAAGTAAAAGCCCCCACCTTTTCATTTCATGAAGATGTGTGAAATTTGGTAGGCATTTCTAACATGTCCACACTTCTGAAAAGTGAAGCCAATGAGCAGGTGGCTTAAATATTTATTCTCTCTCATAGTCAGCAGAGGGCAAGCAGTCAGATTGAAGTCGATGAGAAAATGACCTGATTTTACCTCAGTCAACATTAGAAACATGAGTTTATGATTTCAATTGCTAGTTTCAAGTCTTCTTCAATACAATCTAATGTTAAGTTAGTAAATGATGGTATAAAGTGTACATTTCAGTCACCTAAAAATGGCCTATACCATGTTTGGTTGTACTTAGCTCCGCCCTCTCGTGTCACTTCTGGTACCAAAAAACAATTATGGCGGCGGCCAATGGCCACAATGACAAACTCAAGGCTTCAACCCCATCCAGAAGTCAGATACTTTGCATTTACTTTGCAATTTTAGGGTATTGTTCGACTTTTAGCAACAGGCAGTCAACTTCATGTGACAAATATCATCTGATTAACTTAACATTCACTGTTTGCGGTCAACACATGATATGTAGCATCATATTGTGTATTCAGTGTATAGTGCCATGAACATATTTGGCAATGTTTAATATTCTTTCCACGCTCATCTTGTTCTCATTGGATATCAATGTATTTAGTGAACAGTGAGTTCGACCCCAAAAAAGAATACATCAAACCCACACAGTTCTAACATTTTATACCGCAGTTCTCGCAGGTTTTGGGGAGTTATCACATCCCACATATTAAAAACCTGCTGAAATGCCCTTAAGCTTTAGCCACAGTGAGGCTGTGCAGAAAATAATAATCCGACAGCCTCTGGTGCTCTACATCTGCTGTGTGTACGAGTGTGTGTCTGCTTGTCACTCCCTATCCTACAAACCTCTGAAAACACAAAAACTCTCAACGCAGCATTGCTCCTCATGGTACTAATAAGAGGAAGTATCTTAGTCTCTTAGTCCTACACAATGAATCATGAAAAAGCATGAATCACAGTCATTAAATGCTTCAGATGAGTGTGTGCCAGGCTCCTTCTCACACATCTGTCAGAGGGGCCACAGACAATTGAAATGTCAAGCATACACTTTTACCGAGAACAGAGTGAATTATTAGCATTTCCTGTGTCCGTGTGTGATGAATGCGTTTCCTCTCGCTGGCTGGAGAGCCGGCTGCTGCATTGATGCTCGGGATCCAGCCTGTGAGTGTACTTAATACATGACCTTGTGGAAGGAGCTGCAGAGGGGAGGGCTGCAGCCTTCCAATTAGCATAAGAAAATGATGCTCACTATAATGCACGCTGCTGCAGTGTTCCTTACTTGCCAAATATACTATTGCTTAGGAAAATATAGGGTTGCAGTCGGCGGGTTAGAAATTGGCTGCATTTCTTTGGAGCGGTTTTGATACAAATGACCTTCTTTATAGAGTTGACAAACAGCGGAACATAGGATTATAACATCTGCAAGAGAAATATAGTAATATATATTGTACATATACATGTAGTGGAAGGTAAATCTCCACCAACTTAAAAAAAATACCTCTTTCGCAGTTAAATGATCAACTGTCTGCTGTTTGGTGATGGGCAGCTAGTTTACAGCGTTTTATTGGACAAGGAAAGCCAATAATTTCATTAAATATTGAGTTACCTAAGTGGTGTTTAGATAAGATAACATGTTACAAAGTGTTAGATAGAATATATTTGCTCGTGCTGCTGACTCAGTCAAGGTCAGTTTCCTTCCCATTCGGCTGCAAGATCAAAACAATTGGTAAAATGTATTATATTGATGCAATGCACCGCAAGAAAACCTCCTCCTCCAGCTGCCCATCATGTTAATCTGCACCTTCAGGATATAGCACTAAAAATAGGCGACTGAGAGCAGGCGTACTGAACTTCCATTGCAATCTATTCCTATTTCATCTATTTAGGATTTCTCCTCATCCATTAATTAACTAACGAGGTAATTGAAATTCCTGTCACTGTTTTCCTGGACTTGAAATTACATAAATCACAGTCACATCGCAGACTGAGGCACACCGCCCTCACAATCGGCCATGTCCTTGCCGCCACACACAAACACACAAACACACACGTTGGTTCTGCTGTGAGAACATTTAAACCTTAACCATCGGATCTGCATGCCTAAAACCAAAAGCTTAGCCTTAATATAACCTGGAACTGGGCCGGAGATTATATCCGGGACCTAAATATCCTCACGATCCAAAATGTCCTTACAAGAATAGTAGGCTATACTGTTAGGAATAGGTCCTCACAAGCACAGCCAAATCACACACACACACACACACACACACACACACACACACACACACACACACACACACACACGCACGCACACGCTCGCGCGCGGTGCTCGAGTCATGACAAGCTAAAAATAGCCGTTATTACAGCGAATCAGTATTGCCAGTGAAACGGCTTTCTGCAATGCCAGAGAAGGTTCAGAAGCGCTGCGTCACATCCTATGAATACAAGAGAGGACGCAACATGTGAGGAATCTTTTATGATGGAAACCCTGCGCCAGTAATTGTATTTAGGAATGAACGCATGAAGCGAAGAGCTGTTGAGAGTCCCGTTTATCTTGTCGGTTGCATGTTTTGTCGCTGGTTATCTACAGTATTTTAATTAAGAGAGGATTTGCAAAGGATAATTAGTTACATGTAAATAGTCTGGCTACAAATGTATGTATAATTACATGTTATTGATATCTTTGATGAACAGCATTTTAAGATTAGCCTTCTATTGGGTTTTATGTTGCGCTGCAAAACACCCAGCTTTAAGCCCATTTTCTTAAGTCTTAATTCCCTCTTTATAAGAACCAAAGGAAAAATCTTCCTACTTTATTACAGAAATTCCAATAGAGTTTTATTTGTTTTACGATGTGCAAACATCTTGAGACAGCGCAGACAAAAAAAAAGGGAAGATCACTATATTTTATCAAGAAATAACACTGGTTTTAAAACCCAAATTCGATTATGTTTGAAACAAAACGAAAAATGTCCTGGCACCGTTTGGTTTTGGACGATATGATTTTCTGCAGAGTGAGTCAGTCAGTCTTTAACCCAGAGACAGCCAAATGTCTTAAATCACTGAGACAAGAGCCATAACACTCCCCTACACCACTCTCATTCTCTGATGCAGAGCTGAAATAGCTAAGTAGGGCTGTCAAAATTGCAAAAAAATGATGTTCGAATACTCCCTTTAAAAAAACACATATATTCGAACATATTCGAATATATGTGTAAATACAAAATTCTTCAGTTTAGGTGTTCACCCCCCTGCACCGTCGGTCGCGCATAGCGGTTTAAATGTACGGCAACAATAAACACATGCTGAGTGCTGATCAGGGATAAGGTTCCTCGGTTCCAGTGCTTCACAGAACTCCCTGAAGCCCTCATGTCCTTGCATACGAACAAAATCAATGTTTGCGTGCAGGCCTCCTGTCGTGCCGCAGACAACGAACTTGTGGCGGACGGTGCAAAATACGTATCCAGACGGGGCTGTTTCTCTGAAGTTCCACATTTTATGCCATATTCTCTTGGGTGCACATTCTGGAGATGTGGCCTCAAGTTGCTTGTCGTTGAATGGTAAGCTAACTCTAGCTTACATAGTGTAGCGACCCTGGGTCAGGAAAGCTACGAGACGTTAGCTGGCTTACAGGGTGTTTATTAAGGGAACATAGAACAGGCTACTGTGGGCCGCAGCCTACGCCACAACAACAGCAAAACCCCGTGAAAGCCTCTCAACCAGCTTCACGTCTGCTCCGGGTCAGAGACTCTGCCCCGAACGGCTCGTCTCTCACACACACACACACACACACACACACACACACACAAAGAGGACACTTCATCGCGGCCGCGGCTGGGGTTGCCAGATTCACGATAATTATCCTCCGAAATACTTATTTTTTTTTTTTTTTACATTCGAATATTAATTTTCACATTCGAAATTCTGTTTTTAACAACTATTCGAATATATATTAGAATTTCGATTATTCGTTGACAGCCCTATAGCTAAGACAATGGCCGAAACACACCGATAGATTCATTTACTGCGCACAGTAAATAAATGGTTATTTTTCATTCTGGGGTTTTACCCACAGTAAATATACATTGGTGCTTTTCAAGGTAAATTCATTGTGACTCAATAGGCAATATGTTGAAATATATGGTTGTTTTATTTTCCTCTGGCATTACGTGTGTTTCCCTATTTTAAGAAAAGCCTTAGTTGTGTCTAATTGAAGCTCGTTGTATGGAAGCCCATTTCTGACAGTAAAATAAAACAATGATGCGATGAGAAAGTCGAAATTATGAGAAAGAAAGTCATAGTTATGAGATAGTGATAATATAAATCATTATATTCTGCATTACTCTTCATGTCTAATAAAGTTCAGGTTAGCGAGGTCAGTATAACACAGCTATGCAGCTGGAGCTGGTTGTGTCTATGAAATGTTCAGTTCTCAAGGGAAGTTAGTCACACGCCCACACCCACAACTGTTTATCAGTATATTGACATTATGGAAGCAGACTGGTCGTTGCACATTCCAGTCTTGTGAGAAAAGATGAGAACACGGGATTCTCCTCCTCTTGACAGGATAGAGCGAATCAGATGTTAGGACGAGGCGAGACGAACCTGTGACGATAAACTATGTATGAAAGGCAACACTTCCGTTGGTGGGGCAGTTGTTCTTTGCCCAACCTGCGTGTTGGCTGTACCACTCACTGCTTTTGCAATTGCAGCGCTTACTACTTTGCTTGTGATCATTTAGTAAATAAATTTAGAGAACGAGAGAAGTTGTTGAACTGAGTTGTTCCGGAGGCTACACCAGGCATCCAATAATTGATGAGATAGTAAGTGTGCATGCGCTTCAGTGGCACTGGCATTTTTGTTTTCAACAGATAACAGGAAAGAAAAACAAAAACAAATCATAATTTTGACTTTTTAATCACATCATTTCAACTTTCTATCTCCTAATTATGACTTTGTATCTCTTTTTTCTTTTCTTTTACTGGCGAAAATGGGCTTCCGTAGCTTTTGAATCGACAGATCTAAAAAATTAAAAAAACGCAGCTAAGACATTAAGGCACGAGTCTGTGAGATTACTACAATCCAGAGAAGGTTGTAGACAATGTGAATATTCCACATACTTTAAAATGATGCTCCTGCTACCATGTACTTTACCACAGAACACAGTGTTAAAAATAACTGTTCTCACGTACACTTCAAAGACGAGCATGAACAACACCACGTGTGTAATTCAGACGTTTACTGTGGTCGTGAAAAGAGATCCGGTGTCAAGAGAGATTTTCTCACACTCAGTCCCCTTTGGACACGGATCACTGTGCCAAAACACAACCCGTTCAAACAGGAACTACAAAGTCAATGTGTCAATACTGTATGCCATTAATTACATTGTCTTCTTTTTTTTTTGGCCTTTATAACTTATATACAACTGTTTGCATGAACGAATGACTGAATGGGCCTGCAGGGCACAGGCACAGGGCCCCAAGAGGTCAGGGGGCCCTGAATGTTCAGGTTCAGTTGACATTTAACACTTCAAAAAGATTCAAAAACAACTCCTATGTGACTCAAAACTGCTGCAAAAACACGCAAAATGACCAACAAGATGCAAAGCAACTACTATGTCAATCACAAGACTGCAAAAAGATGCTAAACAACCACAAAAGAATGCAACACGGCCTCAAAGAGACGGTAAAAACGACTCCTATTTGACTCAAAACGACTGCAAAAAGACACTAAACAACCACGAAAGGATGCAAAATGACCATAAAGATACAAAAAAACACAAAGAGACTGCAAAAACAAACAGGAAAAAGGGCAGCAAAATGTGATTGCTGAAAACTAATATCACAAATTGAGATCGTATCTGCAGACAAGAATAAGGACAGTGTTGTCTGACTGGTGAAATCTATGTGTTACATGAATGTAATGTGTCAGTGTGTGTGATGTACCTGCATTGTCTTGCGTTGTCACTATCAACCTGTGGGGCACTCGAGGTGAGACCTTCAGCCCGGCGCGCACCTGGTAGAACCTGTGAGAGACGACACAAACACAACAGCTTAAAACTAAATAAATAAATGTACATGCTGACGACCCCACATGGAAAATACACAATGTGAGTAGTAAACCGTGTTCTATATCATGTCTTATATGGCAAAAGAAAGGGAAGAGAAGAGGCTGCCTGAGTCTGGTTTTCTATCACCAGGGTATTTACACGCAATGCTATTTCACACATATTTTACATTTCCGGTTCACGATGAGTAACCTGCTGTGGGTGGACATGTTTCACTGATGACTACAGTTGACACCAGAATTTAATGTGTGCCGGAGGGCTGGTGTTCCAGTGAAATACTTCTCAGGGTCAGAGGAATTGCCTTGGAAAATGTTTTCACTATATTTTCAACTACCGTAAAAGTCGGGTTACAAGCCGCTACTACCTTCGGTCAGTGTCCCCGTTAGCTCCCCGCTGTAGCCAGCTAGCGCTCCTGCTAGCGCTCCTGCTAGCGCTCCTGCTAGCTCCCCGACAACCACCGAAGGTAGCGGGACCACCCCCGCTCGACACCCGACGCGGGCGGCAGCAGCGCTGGCGGCAGCAGCTCTAGCAGCAGCAGCGCTAGCAGCAGCAGCGCTAGCAGCAACTGCGCTAGCAGCAGCAGTGCTAGCAGCAGCAGCGCTAGCAGCAACTGCGCTAGCAGCAGCAGCGCTAGCAGCAACTGCGCTAGCAGCAGCAGTGCTAGCAGCAGCAGCGCTAGCAGCAACTGCGCTAGCAGCAGCAGCGCTAGCAGCAGCAGCGCTAGCATCAGCAGCGCTAGCAGCAGTAACAGCGCTAGCAGCAGCAGTGCTAGAAGCAGCAGCGCTACAGTGGGGACACCGACCGGAGGTAGGAGCGGCTTGTAACCCGACTTTTACGGTAGTATTTCTTCAAATATTACACATTTTAACTTAAAGCCTACTGTATTCAGGTGTGCTTTTCTTGTTAAACATGGGACAAAGTGAATTCTGTTTCAAAACCGTGGGACTAGACTGAAAAATCTATTTTCTGACTCAAATGTACATAAGTGTCATCTCTAGATGGAATACAGGAAGCTCTGTTAAATTAAAACGTGTAGCTTTCAAGCTTCAGAAATACTCTTCACGTCATGGACCAGAATTTAACGATGTCATGTTAAAGAAAATCAGCCATGAATTGTACAAATGTTGCTGAAATATTAAAGGCTTATGGGCTAAATGGTTATTAATAATGGAAAAGACATAATCATGTACCTCTATTTAAAAGCTGTAAAGTGTAACGTACGTTAAAGGAACTGGTGTTATAATTCTACAGTACGAGCAAACATTTGAAGATAAAACAAAATTGTATTGATCCCAGAAGATGAGGTTATTTCAGCTTCAAAAGTAATTCACAGAGAACGGTCTCACTGGCTAACGTTAGGATTATTTACACGACATTCCAGACCAGGCAGCGATGGAAGAAAGCATGTCTTTGAAAAAGGTCACTTTGACAGTTTAAGTCAAAGCAGCTTTGTGTAAAAAGCACATCTCGGCTCTCCGGGGACACGTCTGCAATCTGAGGGGCCGGAGTATCGGCTGTAAATGCAGTCATCACAGCCTATACTCAAAAACAAAAAGGCTTTGGAGGTTGATAAATAAATAAGGGGTGTTTATGGAATGAAATAGGTCAACTAAGGGGCCAGTAACTGGTCAGAAACTAATCCTCTACCTCTTACAGCAGAGGTTCTCTAGACTTTATAGACTGGATTTTCAATAAACTACAGTATTATTTACTTTAAAAGAAACAGATCTATCAAATACCTTTTAGTATATATATATTAATGCGGGAGGACAATAAAAGGTTTACATTTTGTTGGCAAAATAAAGTTATATAGCGGAAGAAAATGCAGCTGGTTTCGTAATTCGACTATCTGAAGCGATCCAAGACTCTAACTTTGTCTCCATTGGTGAAAACTAAACGTGTCATTGGCTTCTTTTAAATCAAATGCAGATTTAATCAGTTCTCTCAATGCAATCATTAGTGCACAACTGGGCCCGGCAGCTGCCCGGCCCCCCGGTCTGGTACAGGGGTTCGTATTGATTCCAGTAATTGCGTTGCTGCGTGGTGAGATGCTCCGGCCACTGAACCAGCCTCATTCGTCTTTACATTGGGACCCAATTCGTTTTAGTGTCCACAGCTCTGTTTTCCAAATTCAATTCAATTCATTTTGTAGAGCCCCAAATCACAAATTTGCCTCAGAGGGCTTTACAATCTGCTCACATCGGATCAAAAAAGAAAAACTTTAACGGGGAGAAGAGAGGAAGAAATGTGGAGCAAAGCCCATGCTTTTACTTTTTACTTTTTACTTTCACTGAAGCGCCCCTTGCAAAGTAAATACTCTCCCATGCAGTATTCTATTGGGACAAACTACTTTGTGATAATATTGCTCCTTTAACCTTTGACCCTCTTGAGGATTGTGGGATGGAATAGCTAGAAAGGTATGTTGACTTACATCCTGTAAAATGGGAACGGATGAAGTGGGACATGCATGGTGTTTTTGGCATACTGTATTTGATATAAACATATATATATATATATATATATATATATATATATATATATATATATATATATATATGAAGACATACTACATATTTGTCTGGCATACTTAATGGTATGGCAACTGGTACAAACAAACATATTAGTGCACTCAGTCGAAGGGATTACCGTGATTAAGCTTCAGCCCATCCCTTTTGGAGAGGGAGAATCATTTTGATAAAGCTGGTTTTAATCTTCCTGTAGCAACCCAGCAGGATAAACGTTGCCCTTTTTTAATGTCATAGATTATTATGAAAAACTCAACTGGAAGAGTACACATTTAAATTGTACTTGTTTTGTTTACACACATTATTCACACTTGTTTCTGTTATTATATTGTGTGTTTATTGTGTTGCCATCCTGAGGTGAGCACTGGCCTACAAAAACAGATGGCAGACTTGTAATGCCTCCATTTTTGGGCGCTGATTATTTTACCCCCCAAAAATAATTAGAGCTTACATTATGAGGAAAATGCAGATGCTGCACTAATGCTGAGGTCATGTGAAGAAAACACACTCAACTGTATCTGTGTTCCTTTCGGAAATGTGTTTTAAAAAGTGCTTTATTCTGATTATCTATCGTTTATAGAGATTAAATGTCGGCTATCTCTGTATTTCTAGGTGTCGTCTACTATTGCTATTCATATTTAATTCAATAGGCCTTGAAGAAATTGATTTACAATTGTTATTACTTTTTTTCTCTATCATGGTTTAATCTAGCTGCACATTTGCTCATGTGGAATAACAAACCAACGGCTGACCGAACAACGACCTCGCTCACAAAGATCTGATTTTAGACAAATTGCTATTTTTTTATAATTACAGATAACAGCTAGGGGGAAATAAATATAGTGTCAGCTCTGGTTAGCTAAGTGTGATGATGCTTTCTAGAAACTACAGTTGGTTTTGTTAATGCAAAATGTATACTACATGCCATGTTCACATTTTTATGGCATAATATTTGTATGCGGTCAGGTAGATGCTAAAAAAAGGCTGATTCTTCTTATCCCAACTCAATGTCGACCAAATATACAGCGTTTTGACTTTTACGGATAATCTGTTGTCTGAATGTTAACGACAAGCACGTTCAACCCATGCTGATTTGTAAACCGACATCTCATTAAACCCCCTGATGTCCTGACATACATTTGCAGGGGATTATGGGTATTTCTCGGACATGCCTGACAACATCCAGCTCAGATAGAAGTTGGACAAATTGTGTTTCTTTTTTTCAGTGGAGTGAGACAAATGTACTGAGTAGACTTTAATTTACTCTATAAATTATATTGTACCTTCATAATTTTAAGATGTGGCATATTTTCATTAGTATTCATCCATCTTTTTTAATCTATTTTTTATCGCAGTGTGTGCAGATAAACAATATTTTAATCGGTTGGAGGGATAATGTATTTTATATTAAGTCAAAGCAATTATTTCATCAATAAACAAAGTTTATCTGGAGGGATATATTTCCATGCTCGTGAACTGCTAAATGTAATAAATATTTGTTTGTAATGAACGAGGGAGCAAAAGTCAGTGAAACCATTGAACCACTTACATTGCAAATTGAAGTTCTGAATTAATTTTTAATCTGTTTTTATCAGTTCAGGTACAAAAAGTAAAAAAAATACAAAAAACAGACAGATATTAATAAAATGTGTCCTCAGTCAGCATTCAACACAAATATGCTCCGAGTTTGCTGAGTTGGCAGTTGTGAAGCCAAGTAATATAAACAAATATCATGACTCTGGAATTGTAATATCTGCAAAAAACAAAATTGCTTACCCTCTTTGAAAGAGATCCACATTGTGAAACTTGTGCAACTCTACAGAAAACTCCAGTGTTCCCTGTACTTCAGACATGGTACAATCCCACTCATCACCTGTCAAAAGAGAAGAAACACAATAAGCACAAGGCAGAAACGGATGACGTCTCTAAAACTAGATCACAGTGCTCCTTTCTGTTTGCTGAGGTGATGCGACTCATTCAGTCCAGTGTGGAGAGCGGACGCTACACTCTCAAGACGGACACCTTTTGAATATCATCACCATCACCGTTAAATGAGGAAGTAAACATCGCCCTATTATGTCATTATTACAGAGTAAATGCAGGTGCAGCTGCTCTCTTTTGCTGCATCTGTCCTAATAAGGGATGGTCTGAGCGGATTTGAGGTCAGCTGCTATTATTACGGTCAATGTCAGCCCTCAGGTGCATTGTTATTATTACCTGTATAATTAGGATTATAACTATGCACTGAATAGTTCTGCTGCTTCAATATATTTCCCTATTATCAGATATGAAATACTTGCAAAGCTGATGACATGTACTCTGCTTTGTACATTTAAACTATTAGTCATTTGTATTTTTAATGTCTGTATTCAACCAGAGCGTGCTCTGTGGTTCACGCACAAACAATCTGTGGTGCAGGTTCCCATTTGCAAATAAAAAATAATGATTTGTCAAATGCAATGTCTTCTGCCTGTTGCTGGTATATTTACTTGTCGTCTGCTTTTAGTTGGGTTTTATCGAAAATCTTTTCATGTGATCACACGGCGCTGAAGCGCTTGATCTTGTTGAAGGAAAAATGCACACATGCAGTTATTAAACTTTAAGATAAGGGCTTCAGCTCAGAGTCTCATTGTCTCATTTAGCAATGGCTGAAATGACCTAAGACATGCACGCTTTTATAAAAAGTTAATTATTTGGCTCATTGAGACAACTGCAGGCAAATACTCTATATATATCGAATGCATCAGACCATTGCAAATGCACGCGTCTAAAAGAACCTGGAGCTCCATCAACACCCGAGTGAGCAACGTTTTCCATCGGCAGCGCCTAAAGCTCAGTGAATCCAAGTGACGTCAAAACACGACCACATTCGGTGAAAACAAAGTCGTGGACTCTGCAGCGTTCAGAGGAAGGTGAGACGCAGTAAGAAACCGAGCTGTCGCCAAACAAAAGAAGATGAAACACTGACACAGTTTTACAGTGGCGGTGTCTCAAATAACCCTCATTGAAACACAATCCCCACCACGTGTGCCGTATCAAGCGTCATCGCTGTGAAACACCTTTTTGAAGCGCAACTTCCCTTGTGCACTGCGACCAGTCCTGAGCTTAGCGGGCTAATAAACATGTTACTGTTTCAGTCCACCTTTTTTAAACTGGGAAGATTTATCAAGACAGATTTTATTTCACCAGAGCTCAGACACGGGGGTATTGTGAGACTGCTACTAAAATGCAAAAGTTACTGCTAATTACAGTTAACTCCAGTTTGCATGTGAGTTGGCCTACCACCAGTCTTCCAACTGTGGCCTTTAGCTAGCTAGCTAATTAAAGTCAGAGGAGTGCAAGTCATTTATCTAGAACACTGTCACCGGGTAACCTTTTAATGTCTCAGCCGACTCAATTTGAAACGAGAATCCTGTAAAAGGAGTGTCTATTGTTTTCTATTGCTAAAAAACTGTCTTACATGTCCTATTGGCAAAAAAATTAGCATCTTTGAAAGCGCATTATTTAGCAGACAAGAATAAATAAAGTTAGCCTTCATTCGAAAGAAATAAGAGTCAAATTTTTCCTAACTTCAACGTTAAACGTTTAAAGAGCAGAGGCTGGTGTTTTTTTATTTATTGTGAAATTACATTTGTGACGTGTTTACTGATTTTCTTGGTTTCTGTATTTGTTATTAAGCCAAACCATGATGTTTTTCCTAACCTAAATTCGTGGTTTTGTTAACTAAACCTAACGCTAAATTCCTAAAGTAGTGAACGCAGCATGGGGTGTAGTGTTTGTGAACGCAGCCCTGGCTCCTCCCCCAACCGATATAAAAAGCACCTGTTGGCAGGAGCCTCATTGTTTTCTTCTGGCCCCCTTCTTCTGGTGGTGGCTGGTAGTGTTGGTACAGGTAGGTATTTAATATGATCAGTGAGCATGCCAACCTTTTTGAACTTAACTAAGTATGGTAACTTTGGTCTGACATATTGGCTGGAAATTGTTTTAGAACTCCATTGGTGTCCTTCCCACGATGAGTGACTCCACATGTTAATACCCCATATCGAGGTGGTTCACCTGCTGCGTTTTTGCCACCGTTTTGCTTACTTTACGTTGGACAGGATATTAAAGATTGTGATGTAGTTATAGAGTTTTAAGTTGTTTTTTATCCCTTATTTTTTCCAGTAATTTTCTATACTTTAGTATATACTATTTCTATATTTTTCTTGTTAAATTTTGCAACTACAACTATGTATTTGCTCTGAAACTGTTGTCAAGTGAAGAATTGGGTTTACTTTTGGCAAAGGGTGTCTGTAAAGTGTGTCTGTAATGTGTGCGTCAAAGGTGTCCTTTCAGTTGGCAGACACGCGCTCTCCTCCACCTTGCTCATGCTGATAAGATGCATCATAAGAATCTTGCCAAGTGTAGAGGAATAAGGGCCAGTAAATCTTCAGAGAACAAAAAGGTGAGACAAGAACAAAAACTCAACGAGCAGCGCAGTGACGCAGTCCTGAGAAACACAGCAGCCTTCTCTAACGCAGCACATTAGCCGGCCACTGCTACAAAAGGCCTGAAGAGAGACAAAAAACGAGACAACTTTATTTTGCCTCTTCTTGCTGACTCTGCATGTCGTGTCACATTGACACACTTGCAGCTCAGAGTGTGTGTGTGTTTGCTTTGCTTTGTGTGTTTGTCAGGGTGACCACAAGATGAAGGCTGTCACCATAATGCAAATGATTTGATGTGAGACTGAGAGACACCGGAGTATGTACATCTTGTGACTTCTTCAGCGTAGATTAAGCCAGCCGAAGCTGCATCACTGCTTCCTTAATTCACTGAGTTGTGAGCCAAAGTCCTAGTTATCTGCTGCCTCAGAGGTTAACAAAAAAAAAGAAGAGCTGCTAGCTTCTCCAGTGATGTGTTAGGCAGCAAGGAGCAGAACGAACACTGTTTGATTAAATGGAGGCTCACAGTGCAGGGACTATTGGGACTTAATATACTTCCCTTCCTACCAAAACAATCTACATTATAAGGATGGTGCACACATCAATAACTTAATCAAATCAGCGAGGCGCAGATCAAAACGCCCACGCCGACGGCTTCAAAGGCATACAGCTGTCATACATCAACGTAGGATTCACTGTTTCCATTGACGACAATGATGATCACGATGAGACAACTCGTCAACTGCAGCACAAGACAATGTCTTTTATTAAAGGGCAACGTGGGGTTACGATTTTCACATTGTCAATAAATCCCACACAAACTGACAATGAATGTATTCCTCTGTAGCACTCACCGCCTCCGCTGATTTTTTTTCTTTGGGCTACTCGGACAACACTTGTGAGTGAGATACATTCTTTGTTGACAGAGAAAGAATAATCTAGATTATCGACCGCTTTATCCAGGCTGCATTTTACGACTGAAAACCTTTTTAGAGCTGATACCAGCAGGCCTATTTTTAGACTCTTTCATCCAGGTCCCAATTTCCAGGAACCCCCATCAGGATTTTACAGGGCTTTGAAACGTAGACCTTTATGTTGGTCTATGGAATAAAGCCATAACCATTGAAATGACATGTTGTTTCATGATCAAAGAAACAATTAATTAATTAAAAGGCAAATAGATAGTGTTTAGTTAGTCGTGTTGCTTTTATAATATTTTTTGGGGAATTTCCTTGTAATAACTGCTTCTTTTTTAAATAAATCTTGCAGAAAATATAGTTGAGCAGCTAAGAATCCCAAAATGATTGTCAGACTTTTGAATTTGTATTAAATCCGAACCTATTTTTAAGTAACATTTCAATGTGATCCCTTCTACAGAGTAGTTTCAATGCTAGTGGCCATTCCCTTGGGTTGAAACATGTCTGCACTTGCCTATAACTGTTTGTTTGGCTGCACTGTTAACACATGCATCTGCTGCTCGTATATATGTGTATCTGACGATGTAGCAATGAGTATTTGCTGCCGCTCAGAATTCTAGTACCTGTAGTATTATACTGCACATGTAGATGCCACCCCAACTACTTTAACTATGTTAAACAGTAAACACATCTTAATCTGAAATCTTAGGGACTTTGGATAAACTTTAGAGGCGCAGACTACAAGAACGGGTCCATTTGTTGCCTCTCAAAATGGCGACGTTTGTGCCGGCAGCTTGCAGCTAACGATGCTAACGGCGCTATCGGTGCAGACAACCGCAATAGCACTGACGGAGCTAACGGTGTTTAACTGAGGGAGAACGCTGTCAGTGCTCACAACCGCCATATGAGCGGCTGTGAGCTATAGGAAGTGGGGCACCCTCACGTGCACTAACATGCTTTAAAAGCGTGCACGGCCGGCACGGCGATGTCAACAAAGCAAGGAGAAGCTCTGATTATAAAACACTCGGAGGGAACGTGACTTAATTCTCTGCTCTGGTGGACTTTCTCCACTCCCTTTACATGGCATATAGTTGTTTGATGCTATATTAATCCTCTGATTATCAAATGTATCACCTTCAAGTCTTATCTGTTTCAAAATGGCTGTAATTGGCCTGTTTCGGATATTTTAGCTGTGACTCAATGTCTCAGGCTGCAGTTTGCATGAAAGACTGCTGAGCAATCTGAATAGAAAACATACTTTTAATGAAGCAATTGATCAATAACAGTAATTTCCCTCCAATACCAATGGCTTACCTCACATTTCTTCATTTCTTGAGGCCTTTCACCTTTTCTATTGTTACACAAATCCCAGTTTAAAGTGCATGTTGTGCTCCGTTAGCTGCACAACGCTGCTGTCCCCCCACACAGGCAACCTGTAGCCGAGCCAATTCTCAGAAGTTGCTGCTCGTGCATTTTCCCAAACTATCTCGATCTGATTTTCTCCCTGCAGCAAATCATTAAACACTAATCATTACAAAACAGCCATCTGCCGTCTGATTATTCAATGCAGGCCACACACATGTACATGCTTGGCTTACTTTGGAGGACTGGCGTTCGCAGTAATTCCTCAACCTTTTAGAAAAAGTGAAAGTCCTGGCTGCCCTCAAGCTGCCCCTGCTCCCCTGCCAGCTGCTGGTGATGGTGTCGGCTCAGTTGGGAATGCTGACTGACGTCTCCAATCTCAATTTGGGGAGGATGAAGAGGCAACATGTTCACAGTGACTGAATGTGGAATGAGCAGATTTTTGCAGGCTACGTAGGCGTATAGGTGTGACTGTAACACAGAGTCACTGTGTGCCTTGACTGGGAGCTGCTGTATGTGTGCACAGCTCAAAGGACCGGAAATTAATCCCAGGCATTATTTCATTCATTAACATCGAAGTCTCTCTGCAGAGCACAATGGCAGAAACCAGGGCTATCGCCAAATAAAGGGACATGTGACACAGGGCCAAACAGGTCTCCTTTTAGGGAATGAAATAACAAGAATTCATACAAGTGGTGTGAGTTTCTGTCTAGGTTTTGAAGTATTTTGAGGATATTAGAATATGTCAAATCAAAGTTACTGCAACAATGTTGATATATGTAGCTGTCTGATTTTTATGAAAAGCAATCTGCACACTGGATATGTGGAGTGCCCTGCAGGAAATAACTGAGCCAGCAATCATGTGAGAGAATAATCTAGCATTTGCTTAAACCCTCTGTGATGCTGTATGAGGCTCTTTGTTGTCAAAAGGACAAAGAGCCAAATCCCTGCAAAGGCGAGACAAAAAAGAAGCAGAGTGAAATTATCAAGTTAAATGAGTCAGAGTATGACTTTGAGAGGATGTGACCGGCATTCTTGCTACCTCCCAATGAGATTCTGTTCTGATCAAAGAGCTGTTCTGCAGAGAAAAAAGAAGGAAAGACGAGGGGAGGGGGGGGCGGCAGATAAAGTAAGTGGAAAATCCGACATCCACCACCTCAGAAGTCCTTTGTAGCGTTTGGGGAGCTGCTGGAGAACGCAACCTGCACTCAAGACCATAAGCAGACTCTCTATTTCTACTATTCACTACCATTAATGTGTTGGTATGATAACCAAGTGCTGGGGTGTATGTGTTTGAGCTAAACAGAGAAATATAAAGAATTGGTCCAAAAAAAGTAGGAACACAGTCTAGCACTTTTCCATGGTCCTGTGGGGTTCTGCTCCATGTGAGATGTTTACATCGGCAACGTAAGGGCCTGAAGTCAAGCGTCATTACAGCAGCAACAACCTCATTGACTGTGATCTATTCAACCCCTCGTGGTTTACTTCTACTCTCCCTGTTTTCCGCAGCCTGCGGGGACAACAAGCATTGTTTCATGTTGACAGCGTGTGGGACGGGTTCAGACCGTACAGAATCTGTGAATTACTGCCGATGAACAGCACACACTGTCCTGCGGAGCAGCGTTGACAAACGGATGCAGAGCTGCAAAAGCACACGTCTGCCAGCTTGGTTTGTCAATCTGAATTCAGTAATATCACATTCATTTAGATCATTCTGAGCACGAGGATGCTCGAATACATGTTATGCTTCTTAATACCTTTTATTTTGAAAGGCTATTTAGATTTGTCCTTTCTCGCTCTGTGAACAGATCAGTGTGGAACGTTATTTCTATTTACTCAAGGACACAGCCTTCACTGTGTCCGACAAAGACTCCTCAGCTGCCATAATAGAAGTATAAAGTATACAAAAAAAAGATAATCCCATCCTCAATCAGCCTGTCAGCACTCTCAAGCAGCAGCACAGAGCAGCTTTCTCCTCCTGCAATGCAAAACAAGGAGCTCCTCTCGTGCTCCACACACACTCAGACAAACAGCCACCCCACTACAGCAGCAGGAGGAGGGTGTCACATGGAGACAAAACAGCCTCACCTTAGCAGTGATGAAGCGTAATATCCGCAGAGGGTTCGGGTCCAGCCTTCACTGAGTGATCCGCTGTTTGCGGAGGGATGCGCGGTTTGCAATGTTTATATCGCCGCTTCTGCTGCTGCTGCTGCTGTTGCCATGGTTATTCATCCAGAGCCTGTATGTTCTGCAGTCCCCCTCTCGCTCCCTCCCTCTCTCGCCCGCTCCCTCCCTCTCTCCCTGTATTCCCTTCCTCTCTCTCTCTCTCTCTCTCTCTCTCTCTCTCTCTCTTTATTCCCTCCCTACGTCTGACGGGGATTTCAATTTGGGAAAGTGCGGCAGCATCTGCCGCGGAATCTGTCTGTGTTTATCCTCCCGGTCCGCGCCTTGCAGACAATGCATAGGGTAGTTTCATAAGGGGGAATATTAATAGTCAGCAGGCAGTCGTTGTGTGTGTGTGTGTCCTGCTACTGCACTATAGTAAGCGTCCAGCGGGCGAGCTGCAACACAGCCTGCCCCCTAAAAGCTGAAGTGAACCGTGCTGTCAGGAATTAACATGCTGAGAAACAAAGGATGAGTGTTACACAAACAATTAATTTAATAAGAAAAAAGCATGTGGGTGTCAAGTGACTGGGTTGATAGGCAGGCTTTTTTTTCTGAGTTTCCAGCTTCAAAGTGTAGTAGCTGATATAATATTCCTTTGGCAACGATGTGATGTTTTGACCACAGTAACTCCATCTGAAAAGTTTGATGTTGTAAGTTACACTAACTGTAAATATCTACATTACTAATTTAGAACCGATGGCCTATACCAGAGAAACTTTGAATCCAAAATGGCCTTGAAGTGGGGAACCGTCCTTGTAGCTGCGCTCCAACGGCCCTAAAGGCTCCAGACGTCTGCGTGTCAACTAGTTTGTACAAATTTAAAGCCATCATGTGATGGGATCACACCAGCCACCATGCAAACTCAGACCGGGAGCGTAAAGTGAGGAGGGGGGCAAATGGCCCTTGAAATGTTCTTTAACTGTTTAGCAGCTAAAGAGCGAGTTACGTTGACCAGATGAGGTTGTCTGTATTCTCGGGTTATCTGAGCTTTTTCGCTAAAACTAGCTCCCAGAAACAAAGATCGTGAGAGCAGAGAGACTGAGCCGAAACAGAAAAGTTGGCGGCCGTAACACCAAAACAATGGGCTGAAAGAAGTTAAAGCGCTCTGTAAAGCCGAAGGAAACTACGGAGTCGGCTGTCACTACGAGCGACACCTTTCACTTCGCACATGCGTTTATTCTATTATTGAAATAAAGTCCTTGAGTATTGCTGTTGAAGGTTTTTTTTAGAGTTTAGTTAGTCAAATTTGGACTTTGCACAGTGTAAAATGAAGAATTGTTTATGTGTACATTACAATGCATGAATATGATAATTAATAAGGGATATTATTATGAAGGATTTGTAATTGTATGCATATGAAGGTCACTTTTATTTACTGTGAAATGATTAATGTGTGAATGAATGTTAGAGGTCGCATGCTGCATGCTGCATGTACTGCCGCTTTAAGGAATTGTAGTTCTCTTGTTCGCCTGAGGTGGCGGAGCTGAAGATTGACTTTTGAGACTTTACCGGTCAGAAGAAGAAGAAGAAGTGGACGGGCTCCGTCACTTTAGCTGCGGGCCAATGAGCGAGTAAAAGGTACTCAACGGTGTTGAGGAAAATTAGGTTAACGAATCGGAAGGTCTCTAGGCTCCATGAGTATAAATAAACTGCATGAAGAAGAAGCGTTCTCTTTTCCGGCTACTAGCGAGTGAATCGGACCTGCGTGCCCGTGGAGTTCGCTGTGGACCAAAAGAGCTTGATCGAAAGCATAAGCTGTCTGTCTATCACTTTTTATTAAATATTCTTTTATTATAACTTTTTGGACCCTGGACCTTATTTCCTCGCACCATCTCCCAGGATTTTTGAGCATTTTCTTCACTGTTTTAATGTCGGCCCTGCTTTATCTTGACTCCCTGTCTGGAAAAGGGTGTCCGCGTCAAATCTAGTTTTAAGACTGAGATCATGAACTCATAACGTGTTTATTCGTTGCATATTCCTAAATGTATAGTGTTTAATCAATTTACCAAGGTGCAAATCTGGGGCCAGGTATAGAAGTTGTACATTTTGCACATGGAGTTAAAAGGGGCCTTTACCCAAAGTGCAGTGCAATCTGGTGTTACGTTGCCCATGGTGACAATTTATTTTATGGTAATGATCGATCAAATCAAACATGCATTTTCTTGCGGACATTTAAAGGTAAATGTTCACAAAATAGGTGCCAACTGTACAGCTACAGAACATTTTAAACACTTTACACAGTGTGTAATTTAGGAGCTAAGAATGCATTTGAGTTTTTACCATTTCAAGGATCTAAGGAGTGAAACTGGTACATACATTTGTTCTGAGAAACAGCATATGAGTTACAAAGGATAGACGGCCACTCTCTCGTTTGTTCCTGACAGTCAGGTACTGCAATTAAAATGCCATCTGTCCTGGTTAAACAACTCCTCACAGACTAATCGCTTGTCAGATAAGGGGGAGGGGAGGATTATGTAACTGCAAATGAATACAAATGTCTGCTGTGCATAAGCTGTTGGTTTTGGTAACTGTGTGTTTGTCAGTTGTTAACGATAAGAAATTACTTTTCTCTATCGGTGTCTTTGGTTGTTTTGTGTGTCTGATGCCCAAAGTGAACCCGTGCAGGATGGCTGTTTCCCTCTTCTGTTCCCAGCTTCACCTTCCTCTTTAAAAAAATAAAAAAAGTCAATTGCTGCTTTTCTCTCATGGCGCTTTGCCATAAGCTCCAAGCACTCTTGATTAAGAGAGAAGCACTATCGATTTTTTTTTTCTCCTTTTTCTTTTTCGACATTTGCCAGAGCCCAGATTACCATAGTTTGGGAATTTTAGAGAGGTTACACAGCAAGGACTCTCATTTGTACACAGGCCAATGTATTATTACTGGTTTAATAAAGGAAGACCACATAGGTTAACAGTGGTTATACTCGATTATAGTGCATTTTGCTTTTAATTTGACTTGGCAGAAAAGTGTCTTTCGTTGATGTAACGTAAAGAGGATAGGATCAAACACACCAGCCTCAGCTCAGCTATTTTTATTAACTATGACAAACAATGTATACAGAGAGGCGACAAATCTGAAAATGAATGCAGATGCTTCAATGCAGGGCACTGAATGGTTTGATATCTGAATGAATCATACACTTTCCTCACAGTCACTAAAGGTCAACCCAATTCAGTGGGCAATTCTCATTGGACTGAATAGATCTTACGCTAATAAATCCATGCTTCTGCCTCCTGTGTTGATGCTAAGCTAAGCTAAACACGACGTGACTCATACAAAAGTTCACATTTTATTTTAATATATGACCTTAATGCAATACATGCTCTGGTTTGAGGCTTATAATGGCTAATGCCATCTAGATTAAGCAATCTAGAAAGATATTGCTGCGTCAGCCTATAAGTATGTTCTCAAATGTACTTTATCCAGTAATGTGACTTGTTGCCACTGTTCAGCAAAAGTTAAGCTAGCTAACCTAAAAGAGAAGCATGCTTGAAAGTGTGTTGACACACACTCAGTATAGTCCTCGGATTGCTTGCTCACAACCAAATTCAACTATGGGCTCCAGCCCAAATTAGTATTTTCAACCTCCAATAAGTACGTGTAGTTAGCTACTCGTGTGCCTGCGTTATGCCCCCCTTACATGTAGAATACCGCACACAGCGCGACTACTTACCATTTAAATGTACCGTATGCTTTGCTACACCTTTATGTCTCGCTGGCTAGCTCACAGCTGATTCTTCAGGTCACCTGATCTGTAAAAGCTAGCATAAAGAGCTAAGGACGCTTGCACACGTTTCCGTATAACCTCTAAAATAGATCTACAGCCACTGCGAAGCTTTTACCAGGTGCAAAGGTGTCTCATCCACACAGCCTAACATGGACCGCAGCTTGATTATTGTGGGTTTGTGACCGTGACGCTCTTGTTTTTTTTACATTTCCTCAACAGAGTCGAGCTTCGAGTCTGCTGACTGGAGGGCCGTGGCGTATGCGACTCCAGGTCACCAGTGTGATAGTCATGGGGTCTGCTGCGTGGATGAATAATCACATCTCTCTCCCTCTGCCCGCACCGCCTGTGCCTGCTCTCTCCATTGAGAGCATGAGCTCTCAATTATCCGGACTGGACACATGATCTCTCCGCCAGATCTGTGAGGAGGCCCAGTGACCGTATCATGTTTCCCTTACAGCTCTCTCAGACGGGCTAACAACAATCAATTCATGCAATATGATGCTGTAACAAATGTTTTATACTTGACCTTTATATATTATTGGTTGGAGTAAATTGCAGAGTATCAGGTGACTGTGAGGTTATTGATCCAAACTGCCAGCATCAATAAACCAATAACTCAAGATATGCACACAGGAAAACAGTTTTAGGAATAAAGACGTTGGAGAAATACTTAAGTTTTACGTTGTGGCATGCACCCTCATAAAAGTTAGTCAAAGTGGTCTTTATGCTCTTGGACAGCAGTGGTTATCTATTTCTTTTCAGATTACAATGGCCTTTCCTTTAAAGCAGGTGTTGCAAAAATCTGTAGCGCGTTCATGCTTTCAAAACCCAAATGACATTCGCTTCAGAGAGTTCCGTACCCACGGGAAAATTGGTTCCTGCCACATCAGAAATGGTTGTGTATACATCAGAGCTGAGGGATCTTTTTGGGATGAGACAGTCGTACCTGTAAGAAATGTCAAAGTTAAATAAAGTCATAGCGATGAAGAATGCCACGGCGTATTTTCCGATTTGAGTTAATGTGATATTCCTGCAAGAAACCAGCCTGTCGCAGCTCCCTTTGGGCTCTCAGCTCTACTAGCAGCGAAAATCACAGATCAAACACCATAGAATCAATTACATAACACGCAGGATACAACCAGCATGTCTGCCTCAGGCCCTCCTGTTAATAACAAGGCTTTCCTCATGTCAACACTGCAGGCTAACGTGCATTTTTTTCACCTGCACTGATGAGCACACACGATTATGAAATGTGAATTTCATCACTCACTGGCTGCTTCTTCTCGATCCCGATGGTAATTATTAAGGGAATCGCACACAGGCATACGTGTCATTAGGAGGCACCATAAAGGTTAAAACGAAAAAGGGAGGGGGGGGGGGGGGGGGGTTACACATAGACGCCCGTGGGCTTCGGCATCTTTTTTAAGTGTTGGTAATAAACTGTAGTCACCACCTCCTGAAGAGCTCCTGGCCAATGGGAACCCATTGAAGACATTTTTATGTGTCCTCAGAAAATGCTTGAGCTTCCCCTGTGCCAATCCTCTCTGTCAGTCCTTAACATGCGCAGGTAGGACTGGGATTTCATGTCCGTGGCTCCTTCTGCTCCTGCATCTCACCACTGCTCCTCGTTGCTGAGCCCGACCGTCTCCCGTCAAGGAAGGGAGTGAAACATGGCCTTCCCCAGCTCTGCTTTGAAGAGGTAAATATCACCTGTTGAATTGATGTCTTTCTCTAATTTACATGATACTGAAGACACATTTCAGACTGGGTGTTCACTAATAGTCTAATTTACTAGTTTCATTTTTTTCACAGTTGTGATGTGTAGTTCAGCATAGATTACAAAAAAATGGTAATTTGCCTTTTAAACTGGCCGACACACAAACACATGCAGCATATAAACCTCTACTGTGTAACGTTTCAGCAAAGTAAAAGGGTCTTTTCAGTGTTTTAATTCAGTTCCTTGGGAAATAGCTTGAATGAGTGAATTTACATGTCGTTAAGGCCGACAGCATCATCATCCGGGAAGACATTTTTCACACATATAGTGCCCAAAGTCTTAGTCTGCACATTTTCTGCAACAAATAACTTAATTGTACAGTCGATCGCTTCATCCGCGACGGCGGTCCATTTTGAGGTAATTAAGACAAATGAGAGTGCAGAAACCATGCCAGGAGTGCTGGCTCACTCTCAGGATTCTGGGAGCACCGAAAGGAACATCACAGCATGGGTGGCAGCGAAGGGAAAGGCCCATCGAATGTTGATGAATGTCAGCTATTGAAGAAGATGACATGTCATTTCCCTAATTGACTTTGACTGATATTTACTGGAATATATTTGGGGATTTCTTTCACTTTTCAACTCTGGCAGCACATAAACCACAACTGTGTGAAACCGAAACTCTTAAAAACAACCTTTTGATCTGGCAGGATGCAGACTACACACATTTATAATTACAGCAAATGTCATATTGGTGCATGTTTGACAGCATTTTGTGTTCATAGTTCAAATGTAAGTAGCAGTGCGTTTAGCCTAAAGCCTGTCAAATCTCTAACTCCTTCAGTCTTCAAATGGTTTTCATGTCATTACTTATAGTGAAAGTTCCCCCTGAGGATCTCTTTGCCTGCAAAGCAACTCAAGAAGCAATTGTTTGTGCGAGGTTGTGGCTATATTTGCCTTTTAATCGCATACTAAAGGCACAAGCAATGCTTTTGTTGATTATGATTCCATTTAGTCTTTCCACTCTTTCCTTTCCAAGTGTGTGACTATACATTATAGGAGGAGCTTATTGTATGATTAGGATTCCCATGAGGGGAAAGTGCTATCACTGAGATAAATGGTGACTTTGGCTCTGACAAAATAGAACTTTAATTTGCCTTGAATTCTGGATCAATTATATATTTTTTCAAACTTAAAAAAAACATGTCTGAGACAAAGTGAGTCAAACCACTCGGCTCCAGAAAATAGTTGCCTACTGGAAGAATTTAACAGTTACGAGGTGATTTCACAATCCTGTGCAGAGTCTAACAAAACAAAAAAATCTTCATTCAAGTAAAATCTTACCACAGTGCCGAGCTGAGAGGCTGTAAAGCACTGCTGACTCATCATCAGTCAGGCCGAGGACAGCATCCAATCCAAATTGATTAACGATGTCCTCACTTCTGTACATTACCTAAAGATTTCTATCTGAAACTCTTTACTTTCTCAACACTTCCACTGGTCATCACTCATCCTTCATTTTCTTAGGGTGAGTCTGAAGGTGGGGTTCTTTTAATGTTGCAAAAAATTGTCAAGTTTGCTAATCTAAGAGCATATTTAAGACTGACCTTACACCACAGAGCAGTCTAGAATATATGGAACCGGTTCCAGGAGATGGTTAGCTTAGCTTAGCATAAAGGAAAAAGCTAGCTAAATTAGGGTGACCAGATTTGAGTTTGTGAAAAAGAGGACGCTTCGTTCCGGGGGGTAGGTAGAGGAGGAGGAGGAAGAGGACACTTCGTTCCGCGGGGTAGGTAGAGGAGGAGGAGGAAGAGGACACTTCGTTCGGGGGGGTAGCAGTAGTGTGCAGCATGCCGTGAACTTACATTTACGTTGAGATCGGTCGACCAATGACAGTTCTCTCTACGGTCAGAGCTTGCGCAAGAAGGTGGAACGTGAGGGAGATACCATTTCCAAAACTTGTAAGGGGGTAATAACTATTTTCCCGGACGTAGCAAAATCCCGGACGTTTTTGGAATCCCTGCCGGACGCTTTTTTTAGGTCTCGAAAAGAGGACATGTCCGGGAAAAAGAGGACGTCTGGTCACCCTAGCTAAATGCTGAGTAAAGAAATATGCCAATTGTCACTGATTGGCATATTTCTTTACTCAGCATTTAGCTAGCTTTTTAAAACTCACAAATTAACACCCTTAGATCAAAATGGTTTAATACGTACAAAAGCTTGAGAGAGAAAAAAACGACAATCCGTCGTTTCTGCTCCGCTAAGCTAACTGTCTCCCGGCTACGTCTATATTCAACATTTGAGGCCGATCAATCTTCTCATCAAATTTTTTATAAAAAAAAAGCAAACAAGTGTGTTTCCCAAAAAACGTCAAACTCTTCCTAAATAACTCCGGGTTCATGAATTTGAAGGGTGAAACATTGAAAGCTTCCCTCTTGTCACATTTCATCAGTGACGTGCAGCTGCACCTGTCTAGACTGCAGATGGATCCGCGTGAAAGGCCGACAGCCGATCCCACTGGGACTCTGAAGATGCTCCTTTAACGCGAAGGGCACAACGTTAGAGCCCAGACCTGGGTTGCTTTGGCCATTAGTCATTTCTCTGACAGTGCACTCTCTCTCTCTCACACACACACACACAAACACACACACACACACACACACGCAAACTCACTCCTCAAGCAAACACACACACACATTTGCAAGAGAGTTCACACACCGGAGATGGGTTACGCCCTCGGTACCGCCACCCCGACCTCATTCGTTTCTCGGATTGATGAGCTACCACCTTTTGCTTTTTTGGAAAAGTGTCCTCACATCACCATCCGTCATGTTGATGATGGATTTAGGATTGCTGTGGAAAGCTGTCACAACTCCGGACACACATTATTGTGTGTGTTGTGACCGCTTCAGGGGAGAGTGTGCTGATGCTGCTGAACCTGTGGACAGCGTTTTGCACCGCTGAGAGACTTCTGTGTCACATCCCCCTGCGGGACTTTGTCCGTCATCTGTCGTCCACCTTCTCCAGTGTTTAATAGTGAAATGATCTGATTGGTTAAGTTAGAACTGAATGGGCGGAGTCAATAAATCACAATCGTAGCATATGAATTCTTTAGCGTATGTAAGAATTCAAACTATTCTATCACAACTCAACAGTCGGGTGATGATTGTCTATCACTATAGGCAACATATAAGTGATTTCATCCATTGTTATAACACAAAATATATATCATAGCAGCTTTAATATTGTAAGCGTAGTAATATGAGATGACCAGATTAGCTCAGTGATGCAGCTCAAACTCCTCCAAAGTGTATTTACTGTCTCACCCCATTACAGTTTTATCTTCACTGGAAAGCGAAACACAATTTGCTGAAGCTGTGTAAACTTTTACTTTCTATTTATGTGCTCAGGAAGAGCACGGAGGACACCGGCAAAGTGCTGCATGTGAAGTGTTTTATCGATTCAGACACAAAGGAACTGTCAAAGAGAATTTGACGCCTGACTGAATACTGATTTCCTCCATCATTCCTGAACAGAAAGCAGCCGCGGCATCCATCGATGTCGGCCTGCTCGCCCGTCTGCGTGGCTCTGCTGTCCCTCCTCCTCGCGCCTGCATTCGGACGTAAGTCACCCACAATGCATTGCACCATCATTGCCCTACCTCTGTAACCGTTTGTCCTGTACACACAGACCAAGAGGACTCAGGTTTAATGATAACGGCGACTGATGTTGACTGTTGCCAGGTCAGTCTCTTTATCAGAATTCCCAAAGCAAAGGCCAGAAATAGCAGGCACACTGTGCTGGCAGGATTAAATCAGATTAAATGTCCCCTCTGATAATCGCAACAAGTCTGTTCTCTGCAATTGTTCGGGGACACAGTAAATCTAACATTGAGAGCCAGATACAGTAGGTGTAGTGCTCATTACTACGGTGCACACACACACACACACACACACATGTAACTGCATGTGACATCTTAATTGTGGTTCATCTCCCGCTCATTGCACTAATGACTTGCTTTCTGAGCGTAATGCTGCGGCAGGCAGTAACTTTAACAACTTGAGGCCCACATGCAGTCAGATAAGTGTTTAGTGGTAGTAAAGATGGGATTATAAATACCGTCTCACCACTTTATCTCATTTCTCAGCAGTTTATGTGGGATCTGGGAACGGCTTCCAGATGTGTTGTGTTCACTCTGCTCTCTGTAAATGAGCTGACTCAGGTAGAGGCCCCTCCGGCTGTCACCATCCTCGTTTCATGGAGGGTTTTTGAGAGCCCCCGACACACACACACACACGCACACACACACACACAGTGCAGGGACTCAGGGATAGCCCCCTCTTCTGACACATCCAAGGAATTGATTTTCCAATGTATGTAATAGGGGTGTTTGTTTAAAAACATGTCTTTGTATCTGCTAAAGTACTAAAAAGGTATGAACTTTTCTTAATTCACTCCTTTATATCAACAACAGTGTATTACTGACAAAGAAAAACTAGGCCAGTATTCAATTTTGTAGATTAACAAAAAAAAACAACTGAAAATATAGATTTCATGATAAAAGCTCAAATGAAATGCCAGTTTGAAGGATTGCGGGTTTCAGTTCCCAGCAAAGGAGACTTCCATCTTGATAAATCATACACATAAACAAAAGTGTCTGACTTGACACATTGACCTTTTCAAATATGTCTGATGACATATGGCTACAGTCAGGCAACACTCGCTGCCATATTCATCAACATTATGTTTCCATCTCTGGGGACGTATCTGGATCACAAAGGTTGTCTGCATTGGAAATCCCCAACACTAAGTTGGTTTATGTGAATGTGTGAAATACTGTCAGTGTAGTAGTAAGAGAAACCCGCATTAATAATGCAGCACGCTGTGCATTGTGATGTTAATCCCCTCTGACGTCAAAGACTTTTCACTTGTGTTTGTCTCCTGGCAAAGCCAACTGAATTAAACGGTAAGGTATTGCATTCATTAAATTCAGCTTGGAACTGGATTACAAGGACAACGAGGTGATTGTTGTTGTGTTTTCTTTTCTCCAATCAGAACTAGACCTCAACCGATTGGATGGCGATACCGTCTGCCCACCGATGAGAAATGGACAAGATGACCTTCCAGGTAAATAAAAGTTAGGGTTGAAGCTGTCGTGAAACCACAAAGCTTAGAAAATCCATGAGAAAGAAAATAAACCATCCAAAGGACGGCGGTGCGTTTTAATTAGTTGAACAGGGTGGGCCACCCGATGCCTCAAAACACCACGAGGCAAATAAAATGTTCCACTTGAGCTTTACAGAATTTGAGTTGGAACAATCCGAACTCAGCAAGATTGTAATTGCTCGCCACGGCCCCGTCTCAAACACATCTGCGCTCATGCTGCTCTGTGGTCTGAAGAAGTAACGCATTGTTGGAGAAAAGTTCATTATTTCACATGTGATTCATTACCATCGCGTTTCCTCATTTTGCAATCTCATCATCAGCTTTTTATACATTACCGAAATAATGATACGTTTGGCGTGAGGAATGCTTAGTTACTGTAGTAGACTCTTAGCCTTGTTCTTAAGTCAGGGCAAAGCTTTGACTGCTTTATTGCTTTGACTGCTTTATTGCTATATTATCAATTGATACCAGAAAAGATAGATGACTTGAAAATGTATTTATTCACAAAAATAAAAGCATTTGAAGTTATAACAGTATAGGATCGACATAGTACTGCTAGTACTCATGAATTCAAAATGCTAATAGTGGTGTGTACAATGCTAGCCACACTAATAGTGTTGCTTTTGAACAATAAGTGCTACTACTGCCATTACCTCGACTAAGTCAAATGATTTCCAACACATATTCTATCCTCTGTAGGTTTTGATCTGATCACACAGTTCCAGCTGGACGTGATCCCTCTGAAAGGTGTGAGGAAGGTGGACGGCTCCACGACCCTGCAGGTGGCCTACCGCCTCGACAAGGAGGCCAACTTCCAAATTCCAACCATGTAAGTACAGTAAAGACGGTTTAAAAGGAAAAACCGATAAAAACGCACACATACATGCTGAGAAGCAGCAGTGGTCCTCTTGATGCAGGTGTTGCATTATTACAGGTCCTCCACAGATGTTACTGAATTGCAAGCAGCATGTAATTGGTAGAGAAAAACATGTCTGAACCTATTTGGCAGACAAAAAGGCAGAGGAGAGGCATTTTTTTTATGTGTGTGAGTGATGCGAGGCATTGGAAAAGCATGTTTTGAAGCCCTTTGTATCTAAAGGAAATGTACAGTGAAGAGGCATATATCACCGTGCCTTTTTGTAGTGATTTATCTTCTCATGTACATACTCCTTTACATTTTTTTCGACTGAACAAAGGGCACCGACTTCCTGTTAAGATTTCCCCGAGTTTTTAATTAAAGGTTAGTTGAAACAACCAACATGGCCGGATTACCCCACTTGGGGACCCTGCGGCAAAAAATCAGATGTGGGCCCCTATTGAGACGCCCACCAGCGGCGGCTGAGATACGCTATCCTGAGTCTCAATCAAGCTTAAAAAACAAGAACTATCAAGGCAGTCATTTTACCATTGATATTATAATGTGTTATAGTAAAAAAGCCCAGCTAATTTGGAACTTTATTGCTAAAGACATATTTGGTCAAAGCAGCAGCTTTTTGGTCAAAGCACCCAACTTTTCCCATAATGCATCTAAAAAGTGTCCTTCAATAGACCCTCAATGCCAGGTAAATGCTTTGGTCTTTTTTCTTTTAACAATACCTCTGGTCAAAATGTAAAATGTGTAGAGATGACATCACCAGGGTTATTTCTTTCAAACATTGAAAAGCTTCCCAGAGACACAAAAGGAGTAACTCTGTGTACAATTGGTAGAGTTCCCCTACTATTCAATTAATCCAGTAACCCTCGTGAACCGGAGGGTTTCCTTTTGAGGTCCATGGTCCTAGGGCAGCTTCCCACTTTGCCCTATCTATAATGCAGCACTGTGTTGCAACTGCAGCATCTAAATAGAGACATTTTTGCACTTTATTTGGGAAGTGAAGGGCATAGTGTTCAAGGCAATATTTTACAAAACTGGACTTTGAGTGTGCAGGTTAATAGCTTCACCTCTTTCCATAAAGATGTCTCCTTTTCCCCCAGTGGGTCTCCTGCAGTCTGTTTTGGCTAATCTTTTCCTGCGGGCCAGCTTTCCTTAAGCTGTTATGTAACTCGCTGGCACCCTGCACCTACGCCACATCGGGCCTGTCGCACTGAATGTAAATACATGTTTATTTCCCCCACAAGTCCCGTGGCACAGACTGCGCTTTGAAGTCTGTCCCTGCCAGCAGGCTTCACGCTGCACCCCCTCCCCTCTTTTTTTTCTGCAGGACAAAAGCAGCACAAACTTTAGACATTCTCACCTCAGGCCACGCTAGAGAGTGGTCTTCATTTGTTTTATTGGCTAACAGGAAACTCTTGTTTTTTATTACCTCACCTTGATCGTTTACAAGATGGTAAAAGTCCGGTTTCAGCGCCCGACTATGAAGGCACCACCTACTGAGAATCTGGCTTGTTAAAAGCACAGCAAGCATCAGACTGGGGATACTAACCAGCAGTGATTTATGCATTGAGGCAGCCTCTTTCATAGTACCTCATTTTTTATATAATAGCACGCCGTATTTCTTTGAAGCATGTAGCTTTAATATATTTGTATCGGCCAATCAAAGACAGTGATGGCGAGGCTTTCAAGTTATTTCTATCCACGTCTTGTGCTTGATTCGATGATAGCTTTAGCTGAGTGGTGTTTATTTTGTGATCATGGATTAACTTCCACATAAAAGATATTTTGAGCATCGTCACCCAGCTGTGATGGATGCCATTGAGCTTTTCCTTTGATAAAAGCCAAGTTGCACCATGATACCTTGAGCTAATTTTAACCCCTGTGCTCAATTTCTCTCCAAGGCTGAACTTTCCTCGCGGCTTCCCTGACGAGTACTCCGTCATGGTGACCTTCCGTATGATCAAGAGCACCGTGAACAAGGTGTGGAACGTCTGGCAAATAGTGGACGAAGACGGCTACAAACAAGCCGGACTGAGGCTCAACGGGGACCAGCAGGCTCTGGAGTACTTTCTGATGGGCGCAGACGGCAACCTGCAGACCGTCACCTTCCCCGGCCTTTCGGTGCTCTTCAACACCAAATGGCACAAGGTGATGATCGGCGTGGAGCGCGACATAGTCACTCTGTACGTGGACTGCCAGCCTGTGGATCAGAGACCCATCAAGGACAAAGGCCCCATCAACACAGAGGGAGACACTCTTATTGGCAGGCTGGATGCTGACCCCGAAGTCTCCGTAGTGGTAAGCGAGGATGGAGAATTGCCTGCTGCATTTAATAATGTTCACTGACTCAACTTACAGGCACTGTCGGTGAAAGGGTGCTCTCTGTGAACAAACACATTCAGGTTTATATGTTTGCTGAGCTCTGCCATAATTCTAAAGTGCTGCTGTCACAGCAAAGCTGCTCAGCTGGGTTCCAGTGGAAAAAAAGGAAAACCTAATCCCTGCACAAAATAGCCTTGATGGAACATCCAGCTCAACAGCCCTGATTCAAAACTACAAAGAAACCATTGCACCATGAAGAAGCAGTTCAACATGCTGTTGTCAGCGTCTGAAAATGAATGCAAAGCATTGCATTTGCAGTAACTTAGACATCTCTTTTCAGTTTGAACTCCAGTGGATGTTGATCCACTGCGACCCGAAGAGGGCCCAGAGAGAGAGCTGCAACGAGCTGCCTGCCACCGAGGTACAGTAACAAGGACTTGGATCTGCTAAGCATCTGCTGTGGTTTGTGGTTTTTATTCTGGCTGATGGCGAATCCATGCATGCCGAGAGAAAACAAGGGCAGAAATGCTGAGATGGAGTTGCGGAAGTGTCAAACATACTGCCAAGCGGTTTTCTTTCGTACACCCGGCGGTTGCAGTTCATCCAAAACAATTTGCAAGTTGGACAACAGCAGATTGGAGTTGTAGCCCCTCAAACATTTCTTGGAGGAAGAGCTGTTAAAGGGGAAGGCCGACATGATCGCATTGGCTGTGTTAGACCACGATGCATGGAGCCAAACCATAAACGTTTGGCTTCTTAACTTTAACAAGAGGAAGTTTGATCGAATTAAAAATGTGAGATCGGAAACCCAACCTGCGTATTGTGCATAGTGGAAGATGTTTGTGGTTACCATTTCATCTAAAGTCAGCAAAGAATACAGCATGTGCTAATTGTCTCAATGCTAGTTGGCCGCTTCCAACATGGAAACAACATGAGGCCCAATAACAACATGGTTACGTCTGAAAAATTTCACTGACTTTGCTTTCACGAAAATTGGGATGAAATGAATTAAAGGTGTTGTGATGGGTACATAAAATGACCTATAATAGAAAAATGCTTTAACAGGTTACATATGTTGCCCTGCCTGAAATAACTTTCCAAATAGAAGCACACTACCTGCTGCTACTTGATTATCAGCTGCCAGGAATGCAATATAACACCTGCCACCTGCTGGTTAAGACCATTAAAAGTGGTTTTCTCCACCCATGTTGCAGAAGGAACAAGGGTGGAGCAACCTGGCAACTCCATACAGAGTGAACTCTAAGAAGAAAAAAAGTAGCTGTGGAATTGTATCCCATTTTGGTAGGATGAAGCTAGATTAACTAGCTAACGAAGACAGTTTACCTTAGCGCATGCACTTACATGAGAAATAGGCTTCATAAGTTAGTTTTAGCTTCAACATTGAAGTTAAAAGTGGGAAATGGTATTCTCTAGGTACGTTCAAACAGAAAGCAAATCAACTTTTACCTTCATTCTCATGAGTTTTACTGCTGGACGATTCATATGCAACAGCCAATATGCTAATTGTAGACGTTAGCTCAATTGCCCGGTTGAAAACTTTGAAAGTTGCAAATACTTTGCACATCCATGGGCATATTGTACACAATCTCGCCTCTGCAAAGTCATTTCCTGATAAAACCTGATTCTGCTGCATTTATGTAACAACTTAACGCTCCCTAGTATCGTAGTGCCCGAAAGGTAAACACAGTTTGGATGTTCAACGCCAGCCAAAATCCCAGATTCAACGTAATGAGTTATGACACCCAAATTTACTTGATATAGTTCTACATTCCCAACGCGCTGTATTTCCGTGTGGCTTTAGCACAACTAATGAGAGTTCGGTCTGAGAGAAATACTTGTAGCCTGTAATGAAAATGCCACTCTGCTGTCTCACATCTCATTTTGTAGAAATGTGAATGCAAATAAGCTGGAGCGTATTTATACGGTACATAAAAATGCAAATATACCTTTTCACTGTTGACAGAAATATTTCCTGGCCTGGTGCACTCTATTCAATTTCAGGCTAACACTCCTGCATCGAGCTGTGAGGTGGTTCTTGTACATGGGGAGCGTTGGTACTATGGGCTGTTTATTCAAATGACAGCATGATATACTCACTACTAAGAACATAAACAGGCTTCTGCTGGTGATGGTGGTGTGACTACTTTCACTAACTCTCCCTTTTATCTGATTTCTCTTGCTTCTTCAGATGTATGCCAATGCTGAGGTATTTATCTATCTACCTACTCTACTTCCTTTTTGCTTTGACATTTTTAAGCCAATAATCTACTTCAGTGCTTCGATTGCCTAATTGCCTCATTGCTTTGTTCACAGCCTAATTTATGGTGGTTGTTTTTGCTTGGTTTCTTTTTTTTTTTTTAGAGCACACAGATATGTTTACATTGTGTCTGAAATCTACCAATTTAGAAACAGGCCTGCAGGCTGTAAAAAGACACTTTAACAAAGTTACATTAACGTAAAGGTGCCAAATTAAATGGATCTGCTTAGCACAAGCATTTGTTAAATATTTCTGTAATATATAAAAAGCATTTGATATATATGTAATATATTTTACTATTGTGGATAAATGATTTGACGAGTCCAGTCCCTGAAGGTGTAAGTTTCATAATTTCTTTTATTCATGAGTTTCATTAAATGCTATATTCATAGTTTGTTTTCCAGTCATTTCACTGTCATTTGCTGACTGGTTGTCTCTACTCTCAGCCTGACAAATCAGTCCAAGGCCCCCCAGGAGTGCCTGGCACAGAGGGCCCCCGAGGGCCCGCAGGAGAAAATGGCAGAGATGGAAGAGATGTAAGTGTTTCCTCTTGGAGTCCTTTATTGTCTGAATAATTTCTAGGAACACAAAGCAAGTATTTTTCTTTGTATGTGTTTAACTATGTTGTTTTATTCCTCTCTCCAGGGTCTTCCAGGTTCTACTGGGAGTCCAGGCAATCCTGTAAGTATGAAATGTGAAATGATGCGCTGACAAAATATCCATTCTCCCACTTTTTGTGTGCTCCTCAGAGGATATGTGTCACTTTACTTCTGTGTTCAAGCAAGAGGGTTAATGTACGTCGCATTCAGTGGCATTTGACATTCTGACATTTGGTAATCAAGGTAAATTCAACAAATCAACAGGTTTTTAAACCACAGTAAAAAGCTGCAGGGGCTTATAAACCACCACAGAACCAAAGCCCTTTCATTTGCTTTACTTCATCCATTACTTAATCGTCTTCCTTCTTCCCACTGGGCATTGCACATCTATTAGGAACACATTACACACATGGGCACAAAGGACCAGCAGTCAGACAAAGCAGAGAAAGGTCTTAATTCTTAAGTAAAGTTCTTATTTATAACAGTCAAAAGCAGGTCAGTTAGAGTAAATGTTACTGCTTTGAATTTAAAAGGGAACTATTGTTAAATTGTTTTAAGTTTAACATTTATATGTACTAACAGATTTGTTCTTATGTCGCTTGCAGTAGTGATTTTAAGAGATATTTCCACATTTCACGATTGTTCCCATATTTTGAATTTTCTCCTTGGTATGAACAAAATGTATGAGAGGTTCAGACCTGTCGTCTGAGTCTTCTGTTATCACTAATGGAATATATATATTAATTACAATGTTGTATAAGAACATGCTATATACTGTAAATTACACTTTATAACTATGTTGAAATTATCCAGTTTTACTCTGCAGTTGGAATTAGAATATAATTCAAAATTGACAATTGATGCTATTGTATAGCACTACAATATAAATATGAACATCTCAAGCTGCAAAACTAGTTAAATGATGCACTTATTGGAGGTTATGTTGTCTCTATTTTTGGGAAACATTGTTGTACTGATGAATGTTATTCCTTTATAGTTTTCTTAAAAGTCAGTCGACTTACAGATAACATAAATAACGCCACATAATGCATTTGCACTGATGCATAACAGACCTGACACATTTGAATAATTGTTCCTGATTGCAGTGGAGGCAAAACATTTACATGAGTCTCTGCCATTTACAGTTGCCTTTTTCCCTCCCATGTATCTGCATGGCCTTACAGAAGCCGTCTACCTTTTAATGATTACATGTTGACTGTCACTGCATCCAGTTCTCTCAGCAACATTGCAGACATGCAGGAAGAAGATAAAGCTGTTTTATTCTCGTTGTGTCTGGTTCCCAGGGCAGCAAAGGAGAGCCGGGCGAGATCGGTCTTCCTGGACAGAGAGGCTTGTCTGGCCTTCCAGGATCTGGTGTAGGACAATCACCTCATGCACTGACACACACACTCTTTCTAATATCTGCCAGTATGGTCTGTGTGTGACGGTGTGTTTATTGTCTGCAGGGTTCTTCTGGTCCGATGGGCCCCAGAGGGCCTGTAGGGGAGAGAGTGAGTAACCGTTTAGTTAAACAAATTGTAATTCTTTACAGACACAGCTATAAAAAGCCCTTAAAATCATTATAATAAAGTAATGAATACCATATTATAGTATAACATAATGATATAGAGTATGTCATAAAAATACACTATATATTTAACAAATAATAGTATAGAATGCCATAAAGAAATCGTAAATATCATTAAAAGTCATATCATTAAATGTGATAAAAAGTAATAATGTCGTATATTATAAAAACAGTCATAATAAAATCATAATATAATGTAATTAAGTGCAATAAAACAGTACAGTGTACTATAAAATGGCACAAAAAAGGAAGATTATATGTGTATTTCATGTTCTACAAATGCCAGTAAAGTAAGTTGTATTAATGTCATTACACAAGTAATGATTAAGGATGTCATAAAAAGTCACAGTATGGTATGTCATAAAAAAGACATCATTAAAATGTCATGGTATACTTTGTCATAAAAAGTCATAGTATCACGTAAAGTCTTAATAAGTCATATTGTAGTACGTCATAATAATAAAAATGTCATAATATATTATGTCATATAGTAAATTAACAGAGTTATTTGCCTTCTGGCTGCAGGGACTTCCTGGCTTCCCTGGTTCCCCTGGTCCTGCTGTAAGTGGAAACATCTCTCATTAAATCATTAAAGTGACATGGAAATGAACTGAGACTCTAATACTAACACACTCCTTTGTCTATTGTCTCCCAGGGCCCCGCAAGCGAAGGACCCACCGTATGTGTTTGCAGCATCTTTTGTTTTATCGTGAAACATCGTTGAAATGCGCAAACATGGCTCACCAGCTCATACAATAATAATCAATCCTTTATTATATATTATATATGCTGCCGTATTAACTGCCGTGTCTCTTACAGGGACCCGCAGGGAAACCAGGAATCCCAGGAGATGAAGGAAACATCGGGCCGGAGGTCAGAAACGCACATATTCAAAGTTTGAGTACATTTTGACGTAAAACAATGTGAAAATAGTACGTGGTGGAAAGTAACTAAGTACATTTATTCAGGTATTTGGGTAAAGTTATTGTAAGTAATTCCATGTAATGCTATATGTTATACTTCTACTCCATTACATTTCAGAGGGAAATATTGTACTCTTTACTCCACTGTCTATCATTTAAAGTTATAGTTTCTACTTCATGAAGATTTTACATTAAAAAAAGGTTTGCAAATGCAATATAATACATCATTAAAGATTAAACTGGTGGTGCTAAAATACAGACAATTAAAACTAACTGCAGCAAATAACATCAGTAAAATGCTGCTTCCACATTTCTGCATCAGTATTCACAATCTGATATGCCATTATGTAATATCTGTAACATGAGAAAGGTCCCTGTGTACCTTTTTTGTGGATACTTTATGTACATTTGTCGTATAATACTTTTAGTGATACCACTTACTTATAATGGAGTATTTTTACGTCATTGTATTGTATTATTCCACTGAAGGACCCGAGTACTTCCTCCACAGAAAATAGTTCCAGACAAGTTTAAGAGTTTTATAGCGCTATAAAACGGTTTGATATGTTGAAGTTATGGTTATATATCAAAGTTGGCTTTTATATAATTCATATTTCCTGTACTTGCAGGGTCAACCTGGACTCAGAGGGGCCGCCGGCACCCCGGGGTCTGCTGGTCCTCCTGGTCCACCAGGGCCTGCAGTAAGGACCAGAACTAACCCCTTTTCATTAACATTTTTATACATTTTACACAATACACATATTACATTATGTAGTGTGCCTCCTTTTTGTGTTTGTCTGATTTTATTTTTAATTCATTTAATTTGAGATAATTAATACCTGAGGGCACATATGCAGATACTGATATTTAGCTGCTGAGTGCTAATATCACCTAATATCACTGTGTTTTGAATTGGGCACGTTTCATGCCAAAACCAGACCATTCATTGTAGGTGTGGTCAAGTCTAAAACAAGGTAGCTGATTGGTTCATGCCAAAGTTGACAAAGAATAAACAGTAATAATCAGTATCTGCATGCCTGCTCATTTAAGCTAAATCTCAGCCACAGACTGTACATTGACCAACAACATACTAATCTGTCATCTCCATACATTTCTTCTCGAGCTCATATTTCCGTGTGAAATCATGAGTGTGCGTTGTGTCTTTGCAACGCTGCGGGTCTCTTTCTCTCTCTGGGGGATTTTCTTCTGGTGGATTTGTGAGGACATCTAAACCGCCGTTGTTTTTAGATGTCACTACTCTGCTGTGTTTTAGGGACCGCCTGGTGCCAGCATTGAGAAAAGTGGGGAACCTGTGAGTGTTCTTTTTTTTACTGTCTTTCACACTCCCAAGTTTAGTTTCCTGGATGCATGGCATGTGGTTTGGTGGTGGCAGTGGATTTCTAATCAAATTGAGTCATTAAAGTTACGAGGCTCTGCGGCAGCTCTGACGGTTGGGTCTGTTTGGTTTGTTTCTTCTGTCACATCTCTCCTTCCTAGTGTCCTGCTGCCTGCCCTGCTGGCCGCCAGGGGATGGCTGGGCTGCCGGGGATGAAGGTAACACGATTACACTTTAGATTTAGTTTAATTTAGTTTTGAGTTAGCTGGAGATTTAGTGGTGAGTGAGAGAGACAGTGTTGGGAACTGTTCCCTCTGTGGGATTCACAGGAGTCAGATCGGATGGCTTTCAGCGTTGAATTCAAGCTGACAGCCAAACGTATCGACAAAAAGCTATCTTAGACGTCATGTGAAAATAAAAATCATGTGGATGTGCTATTTTTGTAACAACAAAGTAGTTTCTGATTCTGTATTTCATTGCGTGATGCAACACTTTGACAACACATTGAAATCTAAAATCGCTCTGAAATATTTCAATATATGAACGCTTGTGCACACATTCATGGTTCCCTGAAGATACATTGTAATAACTTTGTTGATCCCAAAACCTTTTATTGAACAGATTATCCGGTCAAACATATTTTTAGTTCACGACCAAATACCTGTCTTTGGTTAAACATCCTCATGTTAACGTTGTCATTTGTAGAATTTAGCACCCTTTAACAAAAGTGAAGCTGTATTAGTCTCGTGGGGGAAATTGAGTAGGAAACCCAAAAATTGCTTTTGGAAAAAAGTATTTTCCCAATTGATAAATCAGCTTCACAAGGAAAGGAAACTCTGGGATACAATTAGACCTTTAAATCAAGAATGAATATGCAGGAACCTCAGGACTGCATATACTGACAGGAAGAAGATCAAGTTGTACAGAATTGTTAATATGAGTTATTGTTGCCTTCAGGGACATGCAGGTTTGCCTGGTGAACCCGGAAAAGACGGAGCGTCTGGAGGAAAGGTACTGAAACATATCTGTTCAACAATGAGATGTCTTCTTCATATCCCTCCCTTACTTATGACACCTGCCAGGTTCCTCTCCACTAATAAACTCCTGAGTGAATTCCCATTTCCAGTAAAAGATTATATGTGTGGAAAGAGATGGAGAATAACTTGCACATGCGTGATTTGATTGCAGCCTGTAAACAGCTTAATATGATTATCTCTGTTCTCGCAATTTGATTAATGTTTTCTTTTCTTTTTTTACGTCCAGGGAGAAGGTGGAGAGCCAGGTCCTCAGGGGCCAACAGGACGCATGGGAGATGATGTGAGGGAACTCATTCATCAGACATAATTTGTTATTATAGTATAGTATCTATATAGAATAGTATGTTATTCAATGAGAGGTGTATATATATATTTATATAAATTGCTGTTGTGTCATTTCAGGGGCAAAGAGGGCCGATTGGATTCCCTGGAACTCTGGGAGAAAAGGGAGACAGAGTAAGTTACAGCAAAGTTTCACATTTATTTTATATATATTTTCTTATACTATTAGCATTTATAGCACTTTTGTTTGTATTCTTAAGTTTTAAGTTATTGTAATTCTGTGTGGAAGATAAGCTTTTCATCGTACGGAGTAACTCTGATAACTGTGCATATGACAATAAAAAATATCTATATCTAAAGTTTCATCACATGTTTTGCTCCCTTGACATGCTTATAACAGATACAGTTTATATTTACATCTGATACAAACGTGTGCTTCCTCCTCTCTGTTCCCAGGGTCCTCCTGGTTTCAATGGGGTCCCCGGACCGACCGGCCCCCCCGGAGGTCCGGTAAGCACTCTTAGTTTGATCCGCTTTACGTCCTTTACGGTCTTTGGCATTTACTCTGAGAGCACTAGGACAGGATGTAGTTGAAAACTGACGCTCAGATGTGCGCCGTATATCTCGTCTCAGGGTGTGGAGGGAGTCCGTGGACGTCAAGGTTTGGAAGGGCCCAAGGGTGACGAGGTGAGTTCTACGATTCAACGTCTGGATTATTTTGCCAAAGCATTATCTTTAAAGACTGTGTCCATTAAATTAGGGAGCTTTGGGACCTCAAGGAGAGCAAGGTGCTAAAGGGGAAAACGGAGACGCTGTGAGTAAACTGGTGCGATTGGAGGAAATGATTTACTCTTTTTTGTGTCGTTGTGTGAATGGTTTATAACTGTGTTTGGGACATTACAGGGAGCGGCTGGTAAAAATGGCTTAGATGGACTTCCTGGATCTGATGGAGCGAAGGTGACTTCTCTCTTTTAAAAGCCAATTTCTTTTTGTTCCAGTATTTAATGTCTTGTTTTTTTTATGCATTATAATCTTTGTATGCATAATCCTCTACTCAACAGGGAGAGGCTGGAATTGCTGGAACTGTTGGTCTCAGGGGGATTGTGGGTATTCCAGTAAGTTCAATTTAATTTTCATTCATTTCATTGGATATATATAAATATACAAATATATATATATATATATATATATATATATATATATATATATAACTATTTGGACATATAGAACGAGAACCTTTTCATGGATTTTTTTTTTTCAATGATCTATAGGGGGAAATATGTATGATACACTATATTATGATCTTTTTACAGCTTTTAAAAACAATATTCTATACGATAACGTTTTTCAACATACTATGACATTTGTATGGCTTGTTATATACTATACTATGACTTCTTTAGACATAATATACTATAACCTTTTGGGGGATTCTTTGAATATACTATGGTATGACTTTTTTTGACATTTTGCTGTATTTCTATCCCTTTACTATTCTATTACTTTTTTCAACATATAAAGACCCATTTTCATTTTCATTCTTTGGGTTTTTATAGTCAGTTATTTCTAATATTGTTAATTTTTATGTTGAATAGTTTTTTTTCAAGTCAAGATCAATAAAACATTCAAATCAAACAACCAGCGGGAAGGAAAAGTCAATGCCAAGAGGTCCTCTACCTTAACCTGTGAGGTGAAAGGCTTCAGATTATCTTTAAACTGCACACCGAGGGTCTTTTTCATAGTAAATAATTTGCACACCACCTTTAGAATAATGCATCGTTTCAGAGCCTCCACCAATGCCATTTTAAAGGAGGTTATGTGTAAACGTGTCAGAAATACATAATTGTCTCTTTGTGCTGCCAGCATATCTTTGAAAGTCATGAATATTAACCATTACACAGAAATTGGCAGAAGTATATGTGATACCATGTAGGGGTGAAAAAGTCCGCCTCTTTGAAATTGACATGTAATTTTTATCCAGACATTCGTGCTCCTCCAACAGCGTATCCTAATCTCTTTAATGATCTCCTGACCTTTCCTCTCTCGCCAAGAGCAGGTTGACTTTAGTGGATTTTAGAGAATTATCTTAACGCTAAACTAAGATGGTGAACAAGTAAAACATTACAGCTGCTTAATACCAGCATGTTGGCATGCAGTGAGCATAACGCCACGTTCACGTCACATGGGACATGGGACATCAAGAGGGTTGTAGAAGTAAAGAGCTGGTTGTGTTACTAGTCGGCCCAAGTCGGACATAATGGAGCTTTCAGAGACTCAGAGCCTGGTTTAAAAGTAATTAGAACAAATGTAATATATTTGTTATGCTACTTCATTGACTCTTTTGTTGTCAATACATTCTAAGTTCCTCAATCATAAATGATTTCCTGTTTTCACATGATGTGTTGTTGTTCCCAGGGCCTCCCAGGAAAGCAGGGACTCGTTGGGCCCACTGGTCCAAAGGTAATTGGAATCATCTCCTATTTAATGAGGCATCCAAATGTTATTGCCGCACTATTATATGTCAACAGAATGTACTCAACCAGACTGAACTAGTAGAAATACAAATTTGAAGACTGACACAATCCCTGTTTTGGATTCAGGGTGATGGTGGTGATGAGGGACCCGTCGGGCCAGTTGGACTTCCTGGAAAGCCCGTGAGATTCTCCCATCAAGCCTCCAGTATCACTCAGTGCATCTGTTACTTTGACGCATGTGTGGCTAAATTGTCAAACACAACATCTGTTTTCATATAGGGTGAGTCTGGAGATAATGGAGAAGATGGGAAACCAGGCGCTAAAGGAGCGACCGTGAGTATACATTTACTTTTTTTAGTTGTGTTTGGGCCATTTTATGGTTTCACATCTATAGTTTTTTTGGAGTTTAATGGATTTTAGTTGTACTTTCTTGATGTTTCAGGTACATTAATTTGACTAAGTTGATATGTAAACTAACTCTATCTTTAATCAATTTCCAGGGGGAATCGGGAAAACAAGGGCCAGTGGGGGCTGAGGGTCCTCAAGGCATCCATGTGAGACTTATTGATTATTGATATAAAGTTCTATAAACTGATACTTTGATTACTCCACCATAAGAAACCCCATTAACAGAGCAACAGACCAACATGCTTTACAAAGCAGTTCATGCTAATGATGAAGATAATTCATAGAAACTAAACATCGGACAACATATTAAATGTAAAAATGTATTGAATACATGTATATAAAATGATGCATTTCCAGGGTGACAAAGGAGATAAAGGTTATACTGGTGATATTGGACTGAAGGGTCATACTGGACACAAAGGTGATCAGGTTAGACAAATCTAATTTTACCAATGTTACTTTCAAAATCCAAAATGAGAAAAAAAAATGTTTTGAAGTACCTCAAATTAAATTCCTCATATGTTGTGTGTAGGGGCCTATGGGACCAATGGGACCAAAAGGAAGTCTGGTAAGAACTATTATAATCTCAGTGATAATGTTATTGACCTGTTCACTGGTCCAAGAGTAACATACTTGCCCTCTTACTTCTGCGTACAGGGGGACACGGGTATAATGGGAGACTCGGGGGTCAAGGGAGACCAGGTATGTGAAGCTAAATGTTGTTTTTTTGATAACTTGTCTCTGTGAGTGGATTTGAAAGAAGTCAACTAATCGTTGTGTGTTTTCAGGGCTCACCTGGTGTTACTGGAATCAAAGGAGAGGTAATACATTGTTTCCTAGCTTTTACCTTCAGATCACAGAGATATTGATAATCCCACCACTGTGCTGTAACACCTGCTATTAATAATATAAACTGAATTTACCCCAACTGCCACACATATAAAAGACACAAGAACACATTTTCAGAATGGGATGGTAATCATTTAATTTTTTCTTTACCTCAAGCGTGGTGAGAAGGGCCTACGGGGAGCAACAGGAGATGAGGGCAGACCAGGCCAGACGGGTCACGAGGGTTTGGCCGGTCCGATGGGAGCTCGAGGGCTGGACGGTGAACCCGGCATTCCTGGAGCATCAGGCCCCAGAGGTCTACCTGTAAGTGTTGCCGTTTGCCAATGTACAGCATATAAACACACATTACCTACATTACTTTGGTTTAAGACCAAATGCCATCAAAACTAATGATAATTCCATCAGCTTCAGATGCTATTTGTGCTAATTAGCTAATATTAGCACGCTAAAATGGTGGTGCAGGTTCCTCCAGTCCATGCCAATGTGTCCTTGTGCAAGACACCTAACCCCAAACTGCTCCCTAAGGCGTCGGCACATGAATTGGTGTGAATTAGTTTAGGGTTAGGGTTTGAAATGAAAAAAAAAACTAGTTCCAAAATTGGGCCCCTGTGTGACTTCAGATTTAATTCATATCTTGCTTTTAACTTAAGTAATCATGATTCAGTTTATGTGATCTGCTAAAGAATGCTGTGCTAATGTTTATTCATTCATTCACAGGGCCCAAAAGTGAATGACGAGAAGCTTCGGGAAATGTGCTCAGGCGTTGTTGAAGGTGCAGTTTGTTCACTTTGATTTGACATCATCCATATCAGCACTTATATGAACCCACGCAACAATGAATCACGGCTACTTCCTGCTTTAAGCTGATTCGTTCTTTGTGCTCGTAGAACAATTGGCAGCGTTTATGAAAGAGTTTCTGAAGAAGCCGGCAGCCATCGGTTCCCCTGGTACTCCTGGACCGGTGGGACTTCCTGGTCCCGCCGGACCGGCCGGAGTTGCAGGAGCAGCAGGGGCTCCAGGGATGAACGGAGTCAAAGGCCATCCCGGCTTTTATGGACTTCCAGGCGCATCAGGCAAAAAAGGTCAGTGAGCTTTATAAATCCACTCTTTACTAAACTAATACCGAGGCTGAACTACAACAAAGACAGTCCTAAGCTGCTGCCTTCAGAAAAGCCTTAATTGGTTTGCAAATAATATGCGTTTCACCAGCGCTGCTATAGATAAGCTGCTATAGCTGCTTCATGCCTTTATTTTCCTGGAGGGCATCCAGAGCTCATACAGTGGATGTAGTGGCAGGAAATTAAGGCTTTAGAGAAACCCCAAAAAGAAAGTAAGCCACAACACACTGAAAGAAGTAATGTATAGCATAGAAGGGATTCACCCTTGCGTAACATTATACATTCAACGATTCACTAAACAAGGCTGAATTTGAGTGGGGTCATTAAGTTTCCAATTTACATTCCCAGAAGTGTGAAAACAGTCTGCCATGTAAGCGTTAATGTGTGTGTCCTCTACGTGCTCTTCTGCTCTGCAGGTGATGCTGGGGACAAGGGAGACAAGGGAGACAAGGGAGAGGACGGAGTGGGAATCAAAGGAAGCTCGGGCGCTCCAGGTGTACCAGGTAAGGCGACGTTTTAGTCATAATAATAATAATAATAATAATAATAGCACTGCTAAGGATGTTCCTCTTTATTAACTGTAACTGAAATGTAATTCTCCTCACTCTTTGTGTAAGGAAATATAATTATGTCATAGTATAGTATGCCGTATAAATAGAGCCACGATATAATGTGTCGGGAAAAAAAAAAATCTTGTAAAATGTCTATTATATCTAAAAATGTCAAAAAATAATGTAATAAATTACGTCATAGTATAGTATCCCATACAAAAATAGTAGTAACAAAACATGATTTAAAAATCATACTATAGAATTGTCATAAAAATATCGTAAGATATGGAATTGTACAGTTTGCCATGAATGTAGTAGAGTATGTTATAAAAAGACATATACTTGTGAAAGTATAGTATATAATAAAGAAATAGAAAAGGCATATTGTCTTACAAATGTGATGAACATTTAATAGTTCAGCATATTATAAAAACAACGTGAAATATGTCATAGTATGCAATAAATTGTCATTAAAAATATAGTATCGTATGTCATTAAAAAGTCATAGCATAGTATACTCTATAGATATTGTGCTATAGTATGATATAAATATCATAAAAATAGTATACAAAAGTATTGTATGCCGTAAATATGCCAAACAAATGCAAGAGTATATTATATCATGAAAAATATATAATATATTTTTATTATAATATTTTTAGCACTTCTTTTTGCTATTTAAACTTTTCAGTCAAAGATATCATGGATGTTATACGTTTACGTTTACACTCATTTCTTTGCTCAATTCATGTTATTTTCATTCTGACTCTACCTTTACACATATTCTGTACCTCCACCTCAGGTAAACCAGGTGCTGCTGGCATTGGCACGGACGGCAAAAACGGCCAACGGGGCGAGACGGGAACCCCCGGCGTCCCGGGAGCAGCTGGTCCACGGGGGGCCTCTGGGTCGCCCGGCCTCTGTGATCCCTCGACCTGTATAGGCAGACTTCCGCCTTTCTATATGGTCAGCGGAAAGAAGTCCGACAGCTACAAAAACTAATGAGACACCAGAGCTCATTAACACACATTCCAGATTGCATCCCGCAGTGACCAGGTTTCAGAGCTCCTCAGAAGTCTGGACGTCGTGATCTTTGGGAGTCCTCAAAAAGTCTCCATCTGAACCACGGATCTAAGAGACGCGAAAGGGAAACAGGGACAAGGCACACTTGTAGAATACTGTATAGACATTTGACCTTGTATGTGATTTTAGTGAGAGCTTATCTAACGTTACAAGATGGCTGCCACTGATGCCAAAGCAACTTCTTCCAGCCGACGACTGCCTGAGTCGTCCCACACACATCCGAGCGGTTACAACTGCTGAACCCTTATCGTCAGAAAAAAACTAATATGAGCAAGCTGTAAAGTAATATAAAAGTACATATCTCTGATTTCCTCTTATGCATGTACTTTTTTCATTCTTTGACAACATTGCTTCTTCTCCTTTTCCACGCATGTCAAGCCTACAGCATAATGGAGGTGCCATTTTGAGCCGCTGATTCTCCTCTGCAGTCATGAGCCAGTTACAAACATAATTTGGGAAAAGAGGAATTATGTTTTTGAGGCATTGCTTCCGAGACAAAACTTCCAAAAATGTTAAAAAATGTTAAAAAATGTACGTTGACAATTCACCAGACAGTGCAGACCTGAGGTGACATCTCCAACAATGTGGGCCTTTTTTTCTTCATCTTGGATCGCCCATTTGTTTTGTCTGATTTCGTCACATTGATTTGTTCTTTTTCAAACAATGGAATAAAGTGATGCGTTTTGGAAAGTGTTGCACGTCACATTTAATTGGAGCATACTATCTATCTTGGAGCAGCTGCGGCTATTCACGTTACAATTTCAAAGATATGCAAGTGACACAAACTCACATTATTATTATTACACAGAGCGATGCAGAGCATTTCCTCGATTGGTCGGGTGATGAATCACAGCCCCTTTACAGTAAAATGGTTTTATATTGAAAACAAGGTCCCTGTGTTGTTATGGATATAATCTGTACTCAGGAGGGCATATCACCGTTGTCTGGTTACAAAGGACGGTCAACATCCTCCCTACCTCTGTCTGCACAGCACAAATACAGTCACAGATCAAATATGACCTTTACGTACCAAGCTGCTGGGAAGAGTTAGCATCGCGACCATCCCAAGGACATCCCTTTGATTTAATAGATCGTATCCTGGCTTCGAGCCAGTGGATTTTAAGTTGTTTGCACAAGTGAAAAGGTACTCAAGGGCCATCAAATTTGATTCAGCAACAGATTGGTTTACATATTTGTCTTACGGATATTAAACATGATAGCTTTTGATGTATAGTGACGGTACTGAGCAGTATTTTTACTGTGAGACAGCATAAACTATAAAAAAAAAAGCAAAGCGTGTTTTATAAAATGAATCCTTTCCAGTCTTTATTATACAGTACATGTGTCTTTGCAATACTTACAATATGCTACTAATTAAAAATATCTTAGCACCAATTCATGAAGAAAAAAACAATGGGAAAACAGGTTAATACATTTTAGTTAATGGGGTAAAACGCATTTGTAATGGGTCAAATCATGAATAATTTAGCAGTATAACTTAAAAAAAAAAAATGTAATTAGCAAAAACAGCTGAATTTTAATAATGAAAGATCAAAACCAAGAAGGGGAAATACTGATTACTGGTTCAATTGTTAAATAATAATACATTGACGATGAAGCAGCAAACAGATGTATTGAATTATACACTGTTGAAAGTGCAGGTGAATTATTACAATCACATATTTGGGGCCAAATTGTATTCTAAACTTACTAATTTGAACTTCATTGCATTTCCAGCTGCTCTTTACCAATTTGATGAAAGGGAGACATAACGTGATGAAGATACGAAAAATATTTGCCAAAGTTTGGTGATTTCTCAAAGGCAGAGCTGATCTGAAGGCGAGAAAAATGTAATTGGTCAAGTTAAATCTCAGAATTGCTGTAACTGTGTAGTTTGGTTAACAAAACAATTCTCCGAAGAAAAAAAAAGCTTGCTAGCCTTAGCCGTACACGTAATTTTAAACTATTAATTTCAACGACAGAGGTTTAGTATTCAGGCTGGAGTTACTTGCTGAATACTTCACCTCAGTGATTACCATGTATATGTTTTGCCTTTGGCGTATACTACTAGATAGCCAGCTTTCTTAAAAAATAACTTCCAACTACTGTAGTTTGAAGAGAGCCTACATGATAAGGCCACTGTCCACATGTGGATAATGTAAAATGTTAGAAAAGGTGCCATGTACGAGATTGGGAGCATATCCATTGGCTCTCCAATAAGGGGGAGGCTGAGCCGGTGAATCGCAGCTAACGGTGCCAAGAGCTCTAACGGTGCCAAGAGCGCTAACGGTGCCAAGAGCACTAACGGTGCCAAGAGCGCTAACGGTGCCAAGAGCCCTAACGGTGCTAAAAGCGCTAACGGTACCAAGAGCTCTAACGGTGCCAAGAGCCCTAACGGTGCTAAAAGCGCTAACGGTACCAAGAGCTCTAACGGTGCAAACGACAGCAACGGTGTTTACCTGAGGGGCGACCGGAGGCTGGGTGCTACGACGCCGCTAGCTGTAACTGTGGTATGAGCGCAGTGCAGCGGTGGCGTTGAGCTAGCCAGCCATATAGAATATGCATAGATGAGTTACGTATATTGGACCCTTTAAAATTCAACCTTTTGCAAACATTACCCAACACAAACTAATGGTCGTACCAGACAAAGTGAGGCTGTAGCAACAAAAACCCTGATTGTACGGAATTTAGCAAGGGTGCATTGTATCGCTTCTGAATTAAACTTTTTATTTTCGAAAAAAATGACAAAGCATTGCTAATAACTTAAATTGCTTTAGCAGCCGAGAAACATCAGTAAAACTAAAAACTCCGGTCTGTTTATCCCAACAGCTTTAAAACTAAAGTTTTGTCATAGGCACTTTTTTTTTATGAATGAACTTCCATTAGGTAACCTGAGCAGGAGATGATGAGCATGGCTGATCCATCCTTAAGGAAGGAATTTTGATCTGAGGTCTTGGCAAGCGCTCATAACATTTCTATTTTCTCTTCTTGAACATTGCTCCCCCACGTCCCGTTTGCTGTTGTGTGCGTCGATGCGTTTCTTCATGTTTGTGAAAGGAAGACACATGTGATACCTTTTGTGGAGGTTGTTATTAAATAAGTTCAAGATGACCAGCACCTCTGAGGTTTGGGAGAGGTGTAATTGGTCCAACCAAATGCTTACGGTACTACAATGGCCTGGATGGTCATCGAGATGCAGGGGAGCAACTCTCCAATATTAGGTTCAGGGGGACAAATAAGAAAAGGGATGTCTTTTCAGAGCAGGGTCGAGCTGCCCGGACCCTGCCACAGCGCAGGCACTTCATAGGCCTCGCCGAACAGAAAGGAAGTGACAGGTTTAGAGAAAGCGGTGCGAAACAGGCAGTTTTTTAAGAAAGGTGAACAAAGGCTGCGATTAAAACCACCTCCTCAAAGCTGTTTACTGCTCAAGTCTTTGCATACCTCCGAAAAGAGAATGACCAGAGACCACTTCATGAAACACAAAAGTACAAATCTAACGGTGACATTTCTTCCCGTCTCGACTTCTATCTTTAAAACTCAGTTTTTTTTTAATTATCATCCTGAGGGTTAAGCTTAGCACAAATCAAGGCATATATGAATTAAGCGTCTACATGTCATGTTATTGCTGTTTGGGACCGATTTTCAAGCCAATTCAAATTAATTTAATTTCAAAATAAGATAGACACCTGTAAATGATACGCCATGGGTGCTGTGTTGCATTTTCTCCGAATTTTGGACTGAAAGTCTGCAAATCTCTCCAAAAGCTGGGAACCCCATTGCCAAGGCTGGCTCTAATTTATGAGTTGTGACAGAGAGGTAATATCCTCATGCCTCCAGTTTATTCCCAGAATAAATACTTGTTTTCGTTTAAAAATAAATCAGACAGGTTTAAAAATTGAGCAAAATTCCAATTTGTTTAAAGGGTGGGGATTTTATTTTTATGCCTGTTTTGGGGTGCCAATAATATCTGAAACAATTAAGGCTGTAAGTGCACAAAAAGTGGTCATTCATCACTCTGCACACTTACTCATTAACACTCCTGCTACACAAAATCACTATTGGTATTTGAAGTTGTGCCTCATACTGTCTGTCCTCCACCCTTCCCATCAATTATAATAAAACAGATAATTCCCCAGACTGGGTAATTATCTCGCGGAGGATCCCCAGCAAGTTAGTGAGCAGTAACTGACATCTATTGCTTGGCACAGGACAGTGTGGGCTGTGAACGGTAAATGATGCAAAATGGTGTGAGGCAGAAGAAAGAAGAAAAAAAGCCTGTGTTGCAGAAAGAATTCCTGCAAGAAAACGCAGAGCTGGACTTTTGAGATAATTACTGATGAAACGATACAATATCGACTCCAAGATCTTCCCCACAGATTGGGCGGTTTAAGAGGAGGGACTTGCATCGTCCTTGTTACCTCCCTATATATTTTACAGGAAGCAAGCAAGTGAGGAAAAAAACAAAAATAAAACTGTTGAGCTGCTCTTTCTACACCATATTTAATCTGAAAAAAGTCCCTCGATGCGTAATCCCCATCCTTCCCACGCTTCTTACCAAAAACAAAACAAAACAATCTGACCGGCAGCACGTGTCGCTTCAGCCCTCCATACTGAGGTTATCTTAAAAAAAGAAAAGTTCTTGATTCAGACCAAGTTCATAAATACAGCTGGACTTCAAGCTCTGCGTGTCCCTTCTTCCTTAGGTCCCCTTGACATTTTTGGTGTGGGGTCTTTGTGCCAGGCTGGCATAGTAGGCGCACTGGGAGGGGTCACATTGGCCGGTAGGACCCGGAGGTCCAGCTTGACCGTGGGGGCCGGGGTTTCCTGGCTCTCCCTGGGCTCCGGCTTGTCCCGGGCCTCCGTCTTTACCATATCCGGGCAGACCAGCGGGACCTATATAGCGGGACGAGGAACAATGTGAGGCTCCAAATTAGGTGAAACCCACCTGAGAAGAATGAATACAGTAAGTAAGAGACCGGTTGTTACCTATCGGGCCGGTGGGTCCTTGCTCTCCTCTTTCGCCGACACCGGGTTCTCCCTTTTCTCCTCTCGTTCCTTTGTCACCTGGAAATTCAGAAAACAAAAGTCACCATGATTTTCGCACATTTTAAGCTGTTATACGTATCAGTCAACACATTTTAACAACCTTTGAGCATTACTGTATGTTGACATTCATGACACATGGATGGACTGGAACATTTGGCATGTTCTTTAGCTTTATACCGTGCATTTTTAATGGAATTGATGCAAAACAAACAAGGGTTTGTTGGGTTAATCTGTACAAAAACTACAGTGTAACAGCAATATGTTTCAGTTTTATGGGGATTTTGTCGCAGGGCATTTCTTTGCCAGGCACAGCCACTTCCTGGAGTCTACACTGGTTGTCTGGCAACCTCACAGTCACAACAGATTGAAAGGAACCACTGTGCCAGGCCGAGACCAAGTCTGGCACGTTTAGTGTTCAGACATGAGAATGGTATCAATCTTCTCATCTAACTCTCCGGACAAATTAAGTTTATTTTCCCAAAATGTCAAACCATTCCCTCAGATTTATCTCAAACATCCGTCAGCTATAAGATACAAGAGGGTATTTTTCATTTTTCTATTAAAATGTTGGCTGGAATGTTCTTTCTGTCCTCTTTGTACTGACGTAGATCTTTCTACATCTTTCTATATTTTTCACTGCTAATACAGGAAGTGATTTCATTAACACGATTCTATTGGAGACATTCATTTGGACCAATCTGCCAATTGAAAAGTATTAAACACTGGAAATAGTAAAGGAACAAAAGGACACACACAGAATATAATGACAGTTAAAAGTCTCTGTCCTACCTTTAGGGCCCGAGGGTCCCCTGGATCCTTCTCCGCCATTTTGTCCGGGCATACCAGGCTCTCCGGGGGGGCCAGGTCGTCCAGAACTTCCGTCTTTACCTGAAGAGCCTGGCGGTCCTGGACGGCCAGCCGTACTCTTCACGTGGGCCGGCTGCAGCTGAGCCATGAGGTAAGCCATTTTGGCTGGAAAACACAAAAGCAAAGTGATTTGATCACACTTTAGTTTTTAAGGGTCAGGAATTTAGATACATTTTAAGAGGAAGAAATGACACCGTTATATCTAGTTTTAGAAATACAGATTCACCAACTATGTAAGACCCACCCGTTGGGTAAAGCCCACATAAATCCCTGAAACTGCTTAATTAAAGGTAGTAAATGACTGATGAATTTTTGATCAATTCACACAAAGTGGATGTCCTCTTTGTATTAGATTTGAGCACTGCATTTGATACTATTGATCGTGGCATTTTAATCAATCAACTTGAGAAATAGGTAGCTCTGGCACAGTGTTTGACAGGTTTCCCTCTTACTACAAATAAAATGTTTTGTTAGCTAAGGCAACTTAATGTTACAAACATCAGACGATGAATATGGTGTTCCTCAAGGAAGTGTTTTGGTCCCTCTAGGCAACATAATTAGTCACCATAAAGTCAAATAATATGCTGATGACACACACCTTTATATACATAACCAAACACCAGTTCTTTGAACACTCTCTTGACTGGATGCATGCACATTTAGATGAGTAATACATATTTTTAAGTCATGAGCAGAAAACTGCTCTTGGTGTTATTTTAAACCCTGATTAGTCTTAGATGAAAGTATGATGTTTTTGTGACCTTGTGGTAGAGGGCCATCACTGAAATTAGACTCATGCTTTTATTACCAGCAGCTTAGATTATTACCACTACACACTGATCTCCTTGAAAGGAGATCACAATTAATTCTGAGATCACAATTAATTCACAATTAATTCTGAAGCCGCAGCCAGGATTATTATGATCAATAAAAATAAAAAATAACAGCGACTGCCTCTTATTTTGTGACCCAACAATAAATCTGGTGAAGCTTTCTGTTTTTATGGCCCTAAACTATGGAAAACTCCCCTTGGAGCTTAAGACTTATCTTATTGTAATTTATTTTTATTTGGCTTTTAATGGGGGTTAACTTTAATAATTGTATTGTTAAAGAGGTAGCGCACACGTAAACCCTTTAAAAAAAAAAAGCTGTACACTAAATGATATGACATGATCAATGCTCATCTTTGCAACATGTATCCAAATCTGTAATTCATGGGTTCAAAACGGCTCAACACGCCATCTCCTGGTTCCTGTAGCTCATAGGCCAATGCTGACTGAGAGTCCAACGGTTGGGATTTATCTATGACACGAAATGTATCTAAAAAAAGACTCACACATGAACTCCCACCTCCCCTCACTCACGCCCACTTTCTTTTTGTTGCATTTTTCTAAACTACGCAGTGGGTGGATTTCCTTTTTTTTTATTTATGAAGCCCTGTTGGCTGCATCTTTGCATGAAATGTGCAACACAAATAAGGTTAATATTATCATTACTTCAATTTCAAACAACTCTGTGAAGGTTATCTCAGCAAGGTCGACGGGAAAGATGAGAAACAAAAAGGAATCGCCTCCTCACCATCTAATTGTTTCGACAGCTCCTCCTGGATGAGGCGTCTCATCTGCTCCAGTGATACCGACTCTCCCTGAGACGTCAAACATTATAATCATTAACTCAATTATTGATACCGCAATTTCAACAACAAAGCGTTCAGGAGTGTGACTCACTCTTTGGCCTGGGATACCGGGATTTCCTGAAGTTCCTTGAGGCCCCGGAGCTCCTAATTCTCCTGGTGGTCCAGACATGCCCATCATCCCTGTGTGGCCCTTCCTGCCAGGGGGTCCAGGGTTTCCAGGTATACCTGAATCTCCTGATATTCCTTTATCTCCCTTCACACCTGAATCTCCCTGGATCAGATGACAGACAATTGTACATTTTCAGACATGAAGAACCTCCGAAATAACTGGATTATAATTAGAATATGTACTGTTAATTGTTAGAAATCGGCTTGATTGCTTCATTCTGTGATAAATTGTGTTTTACTGCCATTTAAACTCCTCGTATATATTGTAGACATTAAGCATCTTCTCCAAAAAGTCAGAATCTGATCATTATTAAATTATAAAGACACTTTGTGGACATTTCTCCTGAATGGATTAGAGACTTGAATTCCACAGATTGCAGCAGTGTGTGTATGATGTCTATGTTATGGATCATTTGCATCTCTAGTACTCGCCTTGTCTCCTCTGAGGCCACGATCACCAACTCTGCCTGGCATCCCCTAAAAAAACCCACCAAAAACAGTGGATGTGAGCATGAAATCTGGATATATTGCATCATAGTTTGTCAACGTTGGTTCTATGAAGTCCTTACCTGTTTACCCTCTGGGCCGATTGGACCATGTGGACCCTAGAAATCAAGATGAAAATCAGCATTACTCACAGCTGGTCAATTTTAGCCGCTACAAATAATCTTGGAATAAAAACTCTACAAATCTAGCACTCACCGCGGGGCCCTTAGGCCCACTAAAGCCTGGTAATCCTGGGTTGCCGGCCTCTCCCTTGTCTCCTCTAAGACCCTGCAGAGACATAGCCGCTCATCACATGGTACACACACACGGCATACTGTACTTGTGCTCTAAAAGCCTCGCTCATTACAGAGGATTCAGTGAGGATTAATATTTAGCTGCAGTTCTTATCGACATGCAGCAGTGCCCCGGATCAAAAAAAAATCTCATAAACCAATCTTGTGGTGAGACATGCCAGCTTGAAGAGATTAATATCCATATTTACAGGCGACATGTAGGCCTGCAGAACAGCAGGTTATGGCAACCACAGAGTGATTTTAACTTAAACAGAGTGAGCATAATTAAACTACAAAATATGGCATTATTACAACAGTTTTAGCTTCCCTTCATTGGCTACAGGTCCATGTCGGATCAGACTTTAACCTTTAAATGAACACGCCACTTCCTATCTATCTGCTCTCCTGTGACCTTATCCTCCAATCAGGAAGCTCTGCCCTCTGGCCAGGTTTCCAAGGAGGTCGTGTGCCTCAGGCTGTTGCTCTATGGCGCCACCTGTAGGCGGCTCGACCTCCTCTTCGTTCCATAGGTTCACAGTCTACACATCATTTTGTCATCAGGATGGCCTATACTGTGATTCTATTACGTTGGTCTATTTTTATACAGGACAAAAGGGATCCCTCCTCAGTTGCTAATCCTGAGGTTTCGTCCATGTTTCCCCGTTAAAGGGTTTGTTGAGAGGGTTTTTTCTTGTCTAGTCCGAGACTAGAGGACAGATGGTGACGTAAACTGCACAGATTGTAAAGACTTGGGGCAAATGTGTTATAAAGGGCTTTACAAATAACATTTACTTAAATTGTCTCGAAGGAATTTATTAATGCTTGCAGAATTTGGACACTTAACACTTCAATCACTTTGGTCACTTTAATTGCTGGTGCAATATAAATACATTTTAAAATAAATGTTTTATTCTGTCTGTATATACAATACTGCTATTGTAGATTGTTTACTGACTCATTTTACTATGTGTCTCTTGTTGCTGTAATTCTGCAATTTCCCCACTGCGGGACTAACAAAGAATTATCTTATTTTATCTTGTGTTTAACTTTCTCTTTTATCCATTTACACTTGTCTTATTATTCTTGAACAGATCCACTATCTCCTCTGCCTCTTTCCTCTCGCTGCATCATCCTCTCTCTGTGGTAAAATTGTCCATCTGATAACGTTTTTTTTTTTTTAGATCCGATCCTGCCTCTTAATAGCTTCACCCTGCACTGAAATCCCTCTGTGCCTCCTCTCCCAACCCTGTTCTGCATCTGGCTCCTGCCCTCCTCCCTCCTGCCGGCTATTTCTGGTGATCTGCTCCCCCTGCTGACTGATATCATCCTCTCCTCTCTGATAGCTGGCTGCATATCGTCTGCCCTCCAGTTAGCAACGGTTACTCCTCCTCCCGAGAAACCGTCCTCCAGCCCACGGACCATCTACGTGTAGCTCCGTCTATTTCTGTCCAAAAATGCATTTTTTTTGTTGCGATGGACATGCAGCAACACATCAAATTAAGAATGTTCCTCACTCACAGGTCTCACTGTCGTCATCTACTTTTCATATCCGTGACATATCTGTTATGATGACCTCTGCCTGCCTCTTTATCTCCAGGCCCAAATAATCACAGAGCCCTCGCTGACTTTAATTAACCTCATCTTCGTGCTCAGACAAATTGAAAGCTTTACGAGGACGGGGACGGCGCTTTAAAATTACATTCGACCTTTTTCAATTTCACAAGTAGCTTATTATGAACTGTGGGGACTCAAGCACTCGTTCATTTCAAAAGGTGTACAGCCCTGAACCACCCTGGACCGCGCACCGCGTTCAGTCTGTGAGGATTAATATCCAGATGATGTGCTTCACAGGCTCAGTAGTTGCATAGCATTGGGGTTCCTTCCTCTGGACTCTCTAACCCAGTCACCTGATTGATGCTGACATGGTAAACTGCCCTCCTCTCATCCTACCTGCCACTTCTCTGTGTCTGCTTTTGGGTTTACCTTCCAGAACCTAAGACTATAGAAATGCACCGATTGCAATTTTTCTTGGTCGATTTCAGTTTCTTAAAAGTCTGACCTGCCAATTCAGATTTTCTTTCTTTTTTCTAAGACCTAAAAGTGACTGCAAGGCTGCAGACTAAAGCTTTTTTCAACCATCTCAAAGATAGAGTACACCATCAAAAATTCGAAATGTGATGCTTTTACTTTGTTATTGTCATCTACACGGGGGGTTATTTGCATAAAACTCATAAAAATGTAATTGGTTAAGTAAGATCATTTATTTGTTTCCCCCGATATGTTCACATGATACATATAATTGTGTCATATGGATCGTCTATACTGTGGTTTCATTATGTTGGTCTATTCTGTACACAACAGGTCACGTCTGTCCCTCCTGGGAGACGAGTTCCTCCTGAGGTTTCTTCCATTTCCCCGTTACAACACACACACTCTATCTGGTTTCAATCGCTCCATCTCTACCTGAGACGGGATCAGAACCCATTGAGAGAGATGGGCCTCGTGTTAGTTGTCACAGAGGTTTTTTTGGGCTTGACCACATGTCTACAACACTGTGGGTTAGACTCACTCCTCAGCAGACAGTTAGAATTGGATCAAATTCAATGCAGCAGAAATAATTTCGTCTTTTTCAATTCTTTACATTATCCTTGTTAAAAGCCGACACAAAAGGCTTTAAATAATGTTGTTGACATGTTCAGTAGCAGCTCTCAAGATCCGTCAACAAACAGTTGGTGGCGTTCCCCTTTAACAACTGATTTGTGATAATTAAGCTCAAATTCACATTTATCATTAAAATGAAATGAAAGTTCTCTTTTCTCAAGCAAAATGCAGATTGCCTTTCTCTTATATAATACCAAGAATGGGAGAAAATGCCACTCTTACAGTTGGTTATTTTATTCATCTTTAATTAGAAATATCTTCCCTTGGATTTGGTTGATTTTTCCCATAAATATACCAGACTTTACAGACGCAGTCTGAACTTTTTTCTCCTAACGCACGCCGCCCTTCCAATCCCCACATGACCTCGGCTGCATTAATAACACCTTTGCGTGGCTCACATCCAGGAGATGCTCCTCTCCAACCTGTTCTCGGTGCTCTGTGCTCTGATATTACTCGGCAATCAGTTTTCTGGTGTCAACCGGGTCATCTCCCTTAAACGCAACCCGAGGGGAAAGAGATGTTCCCGCCCTGGTCAGGGCAACATTTACTCAAATCGTCCATCACAATCTGACAGATCATCTCTTCTAGAAATACTTCACAGCATCCTCTTGCCACCAGTTACATCCCTGCCCGCACTGAAAATGCTATTCCCTGCACTTCTCGATTAAATGCGAACTTTGTTTGTATTGACGTGTTGTGGTGAAGTTTTTCAGAGCCACTATTGTCTATTTGCACTTTGTTAGTTGTCCCATTGTTGCAACTGTTGTTGTTTTCGAGATAATGTACAAAATGGGCAACTCACTGGAGTTCCAGGGAGACCTGCTTTTCCTGATGGACCCGGTTCACCTTGCTTGCCCTGCGATGCAAAGGAGAAAAAGAAAAAAGAAAAAAAAAACACAGGATGAGAAATGTGATGGGGAATGACAGCGAGAGGAACCACTCGAGTGCCACTTTATGTCCAAATCTCTCCGTCTGCTTGACGCCGGCTGCGTCTGTCTTCTGTCTCTGCGAGTGATTGAAAAAGACTCACCGACTCTCCTCTTGGTCCACTAAGCCCTTCTCTGCCTGGAGGCCCCATAGAGCCCTGCCAGAACACAAAAAAATAGACTTGTTTTATTATGGCTTTTACATGCTGAAAAAAAGAGGAAGAGAACCATATCTCATCTCGAGGGCATGCGGAGGATCACTTTAATCTTTATTGGAAAACAGCCTCCACAGAAGCAGGAAGGTACATCTGAAGAGCTTCCTTTTTTTTCCGTGGAAGGAGTATGTAGGTGAGGAAAAGATTCTAACTTTAGGAGGCACACTGTGAGAACATCCGTCTCCGATCTGCACAGCCAGAGGACGAGTTAGAAAGTTATTTCATTCTTTCTGTGAAGTGTTACATCCTGCTTGGAGACAAATGGGGGAATAAAAGTGCTGCAGTCTTCAAAAATGTGTTCATGAAATGAATTCCAGTTTGTCATTTGGTAAAGATTAATGGAATACAACCGTGACAGAGGATATGAAGCTGCTGGTAATGAAGCTCCAGTATTATATAGACGTGATTAAATATGCTTTGCTCTGCTGGAAACTTTGCATTCGGTCCAAAACCGTTTTTTAATCTCAGGAGTTTTGACTGCATTCCCTCGATCAATGGAGGACTGGTTCCAGGCAGCAATACAGATTATTCTCACTGAGACGCAGCCAGGAAGGGATGCTGCATAGAGAAGAATGGCATGTAGGATTTTAATAGGGAAGACAAATATCTTCTGCATGCGGGGGCATGTGCTGTATATTACTTTTACACTGGAAATTAGTGGAAGCTAAAATAAGCGTTTTAAAGTCAGTTATATTGTAGTATACATGAGTGCAGTTACTTTACTGCAGCTTTTTTCTCTCTGTGTGTGTGTGTGTGTGTGTGTGTGTGTGTGTGTGTGTGTGTGTGTGTGTGTGTGTGTGTGTGTGTGTGTGTGTGTGTGTGTGTAAAAGAGATAAAGATAACAAAAATGAGATGATGGAACTGCAGATTGAAAATACAAAATTGCATTTTTCCTTCAGGAATTCACAATTTTGACATGTATGCAGCACAGAGCTCTCAGAAAGTATCAGGTATGTATGAAGGAAACCAACCATATTGTATGTAAGGTTAGAATACAGATGTTTTCAATAATATGCATTTCATTATTCTGTTATTAGGAAAAGAACATGAGAGACTTGAAACTGAAACGAAACCAAAAACGTTGGACATACCTCTTTCCCAGGTTTGCCATCCCGCCCAGATGATCCAGGCTTTCCATCTTCTCCCTGTTTGACACAGAAGAAAACAAATAATTAGACTAAATAAGAGAAAGAACAAATCAAGCTAAAGTTCCCGCGATCGCTCAGGAGAAAATTCTCTAGGCTCCGAAACCAAGTTTGACAGGTTTGTTTTTCAAAAGTGTATTTCAACACATGATATACCACATACTGTACATACGTAGCATCACAACACAATCACTAAAGCTAACGGAAGATGATGTCATAGAGAAAAGGAGTGTGTTTGTGGAGGTCTAATTAGCTCAAATGTTACAAGAGCAGTGTAACTTCAGCAGCACATGAATGGGTCACATGACCAGTAGATGATGTCACCTTACAGGTGTATTTATATAGCTTGCTGAATGCTACCATGTTTCCATGTAAGCCAAACAGTCCTCTACATTTCCTGTTTCTCATTAATAACATATAAGCAGTAACAATATAAAGCGTATGTTTCCTTTTAAGATATTTCTATTATTTAGCTCAATGTTATATGTGTTCGGTTCTATTTTGGCCTCATCCGATATCCTTAAATTGCTTATTTTTTGGGGGGGTTTTGCAGCTCCAAAACATGGTATTTATAATCCGATTTACTTCTACATATAGTTGTCTCTGTCTGGATGCATACATGCATGTATCGTTATTCCTATATTTTAATTTTGCAACATTTTTTGTCATAGATTAAAAATTTTGTCGCTGTGTTTTTTTTATTTTTTATACAGGGATTGTTGGGAGGGAGCCTGCAGATTTCAGAGTGCTTCTGTAATTGTTGTAATTGCTTTCCAAATGACAATAAATAACAGATTATGCAGACTTGAGATCCGCAGAGTTACTCATAAGGATCCATGACACCTCTACACTGTCCTGAGGTGCACTGTTGAATCTCTACCTCTAATTGTGGACGTCAACTTCCAATTTCCTGAATAATAGTGACTATCATTTCTGTATGACATGATATTTAAAGACAATAACTATGAGCGGTGGAAGGCCATTTTCAGTGCGTCGATGGAAACACTTAACTGCTCCTCTAATAAGTTGTCTAACGTCTGTGTGGCTGCCGGGCGTGTGTGTGTGTGTGTGTGTGTGTGTGTGTGTGTGTGTGCGTGAGAGGCAAAAGCAGCAGGTGCAGCGGTTCTCTCGGAGAAGGTGTTTTCAACAAAAGAAAGTGTGTCGGACGCATCTTAAAGTCGCAGTGCGGCACGCCGAACGCTGACTGTGAGCTCCTCCAACTGCCGTTAAGAGTTCCAGTTATGGCTCTTGAGCAGAGGCCGTTATCTTTCCAGACTCACAATCTATACTCTACTTCCCGTACTTTTTATGTTCTTGTGCTCTTGTGTGAAGGTGCCAGTTTTTTAATCCAAGAATACGGATAGGAGCAGAGAATGTTCTGCCAAATAGATCCCACTCTTATTGCATGTCTCTGTCTTGTTTGTTTGTGTGTGTGTGTGTGTGTGTGTGTGTGTGTGTGTGTGTGTGTGTGTGTTGTTTTTGTTTCGCTTAATACTGTCATTTGATAAAATGAATTGGCATCATTCCAATTGTGTGACACATTTGGTCTGTAGAGAGTCTAGTGATATCCTGATAGCTGTCCCAGCATGCAACACCATTGACTTGCTGTCTGGGAAACTGCAGGTGTCATCAAAATAGGGCAAAAACACTGTCACATTTCATATACTAACTAACCTGCACCGGGGGAAGATGTTTCTGCTTTTCCATACAAATCTGTTTAACTCACATTTTTAGGGTGGAATGTTTAAATTGAACACTGGCGTCACAAAGAGTGGAAGCTTTCACTGCACGGCCGTGTCAAAGGAAAAGTGAATGGAAAACAGCCAGCTGCTTCGAAATCCTAAGTATTCTTTTATTAATCATGGCATTTAAAAATTGGATTTGCAATGCACCTATATGTGAAATTTACTGACTTTGACGAGAGTAAGTAGTTTCAAGTCTTATAAACATGAGTCCAACACCACTCTGTTTAACATGTTTGGTAACCATTGATATGTCTCTTTCCCCCATGTTTTCATCAGAGCAATAGGTGAGCAATTCACCAGACATAAATCCATTGTTTTCCTACATATGGTGACTCTTATTAAGCAAGAACATGGTGCTAAAGATTAATAATTGCAACATTGTCGTTCTTGCAAACTTCCCTGTATAAGAAGTTTGACTAACCTTAGTTCCCGTTTCTCCAGATTCTCCTCTGTGGCCCTTAAAGCCCTGCATAGGAAAAACAATAGCCGTGAATCAGTCACAGCAATTTGCTCTGCCAGCCTGCTTCATCAGATCTGTTTACTGGCGGTTACTTACAGGGAGTCCCCTGAGCCCCGGGTTTCCTAGTGGTCCTGGCTCGCCTTGCTTTCCCTGAGATGAAACCAGAAATAGTGACAGCATCATTGTCTGGCCATGTTATACCACCATGATGTTGTGTAGCTCCAGCTCTATATATATGATCACTGACACACATCTTCATCTACTTACATGCTCTCCTGGTTCACCTTGTCGGCCATCTTTTCCCATTTTCCCAGGCTGACCCTGCAGATCAATGAAATCTTCCATTTATCGTCCGCAACTGTTAAGACCTACAATTGCACTTACAACAAGATTCCAGAGTATTTACGCCACACTGCAGGAACTGTGGGCATATTCATGATGCTGCACATCCATTAATTTTGCTTACCATCAAGCCGGGAAGACCCGATGGTCCCTGGATTCCTTTGAGACCCTCTTTGCCCTAAAAAAACAAACAAACACAAACAGGTCAATGTCACCTGGGAAGAATAAATGATAAATGGCCGCTATTACCACACGGGCCGGCCGACCTACATGCTAGAGGGAAGAGGTTTTGTACTGTAATGGCACATGGGTAATACGTTTTCTGCGGGGAAAAGTACATGGAGTGCAGCCTGACCTTTTCTCCAGGGGGCCCCGGGGGGCCGGCGGGGCCAGGCTGTCCATCGTTACCCTGAAGAGGAAAGAGACAGCGTCAGTGGAGGTCAACCGAAATAGAAAGAATGAGTGTGGGAACAAAATCCAATACAAATTGCCCTGTTTACAAAACGTATTTAGACCATTTCGAGTGCATATAGCCCAAAATAATAACTTACAGGTGTGCCCATTAAGCCAGCGGTACCTGGATGACCAGGGGGTCCTGAAGGACCCTGTAAATGCAGAAAAATACATCTATAATTATGCAATTCATACCAAACAATAATGCACTGAACACAAAAGAGAATGGAGGAAATGAGTGAGACTCATGAGTCATCACGACAAATATACCTTTTCTCCTTTCTCTCCTGGGCCTCCTTGGGGTCCTCGATCACCTTTAAGACCCTGTGGTGAAAAAGAAAGACCATAAGAAATGTCACATTTCAAGAGGAAAGCATTCATCTGAAAAAATATATCTATAAGATATTCAAACTATTTCAAAGGAGGAGGCTGTAATAGCGATGTTTGTGGTGTTTTAAATTCACCCAATTATCTGAACTTGAACAAATGAACAGTTGGCCCTTCGGGAGCAATAAGGGGGCAGTTAGTGCGCAAACTTGCCTTCGCTCCGTCGGCTCCGGGGGGCCCTTGAGTTCCAGCTGGTCCCGGCGGGCCCTGTAATGACACAGCAGAGCATCAGTCTCTGTCCGGGGCGGACGGGAGGCCGAGCGCCGGCACCGGGTCCTAATCGTTCACTGCTGGCCCCTAGAGGAGGCCCGGCTAATGACGCACAGAGAGCCTCTCCATCCGTCACACCAACTGAGGCTGATGATGACGAAACGCTGAGCGCGGCCCTCGTGCCTCACTTAGGGCTAATATGGCGGAGACACACATAACTTCATATCCTAGCCTCGTCACCCGAGGGTCCCCCTATAGGGATACCCTAGGGCTTCTACAGGTCATATGACCTTGATATGAATACCAGTCCCTATTGTCCTTGATCTCTAAAGAATCAGCAACCCCTTGCCTTTAAAAAAAAAAAAAACGAGGAGATCGAGGACTCATTTTTTGAGTCAAGAGTCTGATCAAAAAATTAGTCCTCGGTCGCTCCCCGAGTTTTTTCAATTGTATTTTTGGTGCCTTCCCATCATGCCCCAGAGTAATACTGCACCTCTTTAGAAAGATTAAGACCTAAGGCATCCAAATCTGCAATAATAATCACAATAGCAATGACATTTTTTCAAGCCTTTCCAGTCCAAAGATCATGTTTTTCGGTTCAGAAATAAAGAAATGAGCAATTTTTACCTAAATCTTGGTCGCACCATGACCGTTGTATACTTAAAATGACCGTCTCCTTCCGCGTGTGTCATCCGTTGCTTTCTCGCAGCTCAATACTTTACAAACAGTAAAGTCCTACTATTGGAAGATTCGTACAGTCGCTACGGTTACAGACGTGACAATCCGCCGTTGTTAGGGGTACTAAATTAGTTAAATAGTGATTGTCATGTTGAGGAGCTTACCTAATTACGTAATTATAAAAATATAACAATCTTTATAACAATCTTGTCTCTCCTGACAAGGGTTTACAGTACTTTAGCCGGTTAAATTGATGAAATCGGACCTGTGGTTGATGATCTAGAAGCGTTTGAGTATTTCAAAACTCACTTCCTCATTATCGAAAAATCTGGAGAAAAAAACTCGGGCGGATGGGGCTAGAACAGCCATAGTTGTTACATCACAAGAAGAGGTGAGGTCATGGTTGAATGTGCATGTCCTACTTGGTAACCGTCTTGTCCGTTTTTCCCCGCAGGTCCCAGGTGTCCTTTGTCCCCGGGGACTCCCGGGAGACCGGGCAGTCCGGGTGGACCCGCAGGGCAGTCTGAGCAGACGTCCTATAAGATGGCAGAGACATGTTTGTGATGAAGCGGTCGCTCTCGGGATCCAAACATGAAGTCGTTTCTCACTGAAGAGGGATGGAAAGGCTCCTTACCTTCAGATTAAGGTCAGAGAGGTCGGCTGCCTTTCCCTGAGAGACGGGGAATAAAGAGAGGAAATCCAGAGCCATTTAATTACAGATTCAATTGGGACAGATTGTAAAACCAGGAAATGTAGAGAGCATATTTAAAATATTGTTTTAAGATAAAATAAGATAAGATAAGATATTCCTTTATTAGTCCAGCAGTAGGGAAATTGCATGATTACAGCAGCAAACACATAGAAAAATAAAAAATAAAAATATAAATAAACAGTAAAACAATAATAAAAAGAGTAAAGAATCCACAATAGCAATACTATATATACAGACAGAATAACATTTATTTAAAAATGTATTTATATAGCACCAGTTGAAGTGATTAAAGTGACCAAAGTGAAGTGTTTTTGTGGTCTACTGCGAGCTCAGCTGGTTGTGCAGCCTGACAGCAGCAGGAAGGAAGGACATGACGGACTGAGCTTTTGATAATGACACATTCTAAACTAATGCAAATTAATGTTAATGAAAATAGCAATAATTATGGTCTACACCTGAAAGTATATGTATGTATTAGCTAATGCATTTAATCATGCAAGTCAAAAAGGATTCAAAGCATCCATTAAATGACAATGATGAACTTTTAGTTTAGTTTTGCCTAAAAAATAAAGTTTCTGTGACATGGAGAAAGTCTGTTATTATTCTCTCCTTCATAGAGTATAGGACATACTGGACATAAAGTTAAATATAGTAGTTCAAATTAACATCTGAGCATCAACCAGCATCTCAGATAATACCGGTTATTCTCTACCAACTTGTGTACTTACAGGATCTCCCTGTGATCCCTTGTCTCCCGGCCTTCCTGGTAAACCCTGCATTTGGTGAAAAGGCAATAAAAAAAAAGATAAAGGAGCCGTAAAGCGCACTGTATACAAATACATAAACAAGCATGAATATTATAGTACTGTAACTGTATACAATTATGTATTCATTCATTCTTTAACTTATTGTCGGACTCACATTATGTCCTGCTGGGCCCTGAGGACCGGCGACTCCTGGTACTCCCCTAATGCCCTGCAACCCAGATGAACAGATATTAGAGAAACTCCTTTTATGTCAAAAACATTCAATCTGAATCTATTGAAAATATTTACCGAAGGTCCAGGGTCTCCATTATTTCCCGGAGGCCCCTACAAAAACAAAAAAGAAACATTGAGCATTTCCAAATATGTAAATGAATGCACTGGAGGAAGATCACGTGACGCTGGTTGACATCGACGCTCGTACCGGTTGTCCCACTTTGCCTTCTCCTGCGGGACCCCGGTCCCCGGGTAACCCCGGTTCTCCCTGCGACCCGGTTTGGCCCTGAGAAGAAAAAACATGTAGAAATATTTACATCACCACCCTCAGATAATGTCAGCTCAGCAGTAATGTTTGGCTAAGAGCCTCGCTTGGTGTCACACTGAAAACAGGCCTTCTGATCCCAGAAATACCACCCTGTTTTCAATCTGTGAAAAAATGTTTCAAGCAGTTGACATTTTGGTGGTTAAAAGAGAAACAGCGTTGGTGATGAGGGTGAGCGACTTGACACCATAAATCCGGCAAACGGTCTCTCAGTCGGTGCCACCTGACATCTTGCTCTTCAAGGCAAAGAGCCGGTCATCATCATCGGCGCAGCGGTCACAGTGCAGTGGACACAGAAATTGCTTTTGCTGCTTTCGACAGAAATGAATTGTTTTTATCATCCGCCGCGGAATTTTGTTTTGTTTTATTAAAACGTTTTTTTTCACAACAAAAGAGAACCTGTGCATGAAAAAAAGAAAAGAAAAGAAAAATGCACACAAACCTCAGGCAACCTGCAAAGCTCACACACACACACACACACACACACACACACACACACACACACACACACACACACACACACACACACACACACACACACACACACACATACCTTTAGTCCTGGGGGTCCTTGAATTCCTGGTGGTCCTGAATCCCCCTGTAATAACACAAATGACATCAATAAAAAAATGCTCGCCAATCAAGGACAGGAATTCATCCTCTTTTGAAAACGTAATTCAGAGCTCAAAGTGTGTACAAAATGCCGTTCTTCATGCACATAAGTGTAGCGAGGCCTCGGGGGGCCACACCTGGCAGCTGTAAAAAAAAAATACAAAATAAATAAAAAAACAGCGCCGCTTTGAGCCAACTCTGCTGTGCTCCTGTGTTGCTTTAATGCGATATGTCTTAACAATGTTTTCCCTGTGCGCTGCTGCCTCGTCAGCAGGACGGCCACATGTCTGAAAGAAGCGACGAAGAAACGTGTGGAGCTGCAGAATGCGCCGACTCAGGCTGGTTTTCCCGCCGTGCGGCTGGCCGCTCATGTCGCTGCGGTTCAACGTGCATTAACAGGCGGGAGACGCCTCACAAGCAGAACACGTGTGGAGCACTAAGCGACATTTATGAGGTTTCTGTTGAACGTGAACTCAGAGACATGCATTTCTATGATGAAAAAAGGTCCCTGTGATTTAAACAGTAAGCATACTCAACGCTACTTCGATACCGCCTCGACTTCTGAGAGGTTGACCTCTGACCTGCTGGAGGACCAGGCCTCACACACTTTGTGTGACAGAAATGTATTTCTAACGCTATGGAGATGCAAATGTTTCCAAAAGATAAAAAAATATATCAGGAAATGACATCTAGAATATTTGCATTTGATGTATTGTTGATTTTTTTTCTTTTTTTCAGCCTTAAAGCTACTTAGAGGAAAACTAAAAAGGAGCAGCTGGATTTTAACTGACTTTACTGGACTGAAAGATGTTGAGGAGCCACTGGAAACAACATCTACATATTTAGGTCTTTAATTACAATCATTCTAGTTCATAAAAAAAACAACCTCAGAAGGCAAATAACCATAATGCAATCAAAAATGCTGTTAATGTTTCCTAATACTTTCATTTGTTTCTTTCCCTTTAAATGCCCGAACTGCACATTACTTACACATACATAACTAAAAAGTCACAAAAAAAACATTCTAAAACATTATTCTGCAAAAAACAATATGTTTGAAGTATAAACAGAAGTTATAAATACAGTGTGACAGAAATAACTTAGTCTTACAGTTTGCCCATCTTTGCCCTTTCCCGGTGGTCCGGGGGGTCCAGTCAAACCGCCATCTCCGGGCGGGCCCGTGGGACCCGATTGTCCTGGTTTACCGGCTTCGCCCTAAAATAAACGTTACATCGAAGTGAAGGACTTTATTGTCTCTCGGGGCTACAACAGGTACACCTGCAGGAGGCTCATGAACTCAGAGGTGGAACCTTTATTGCGTTCTAATAGTTTCTACCTTTCATGGCAAATATCCCTCTATGTGCGATACTTGTGATTGAAGGAGTTTTATGAATTTGTGAAATACCTAACAGTGAATTGAACAGTTATGACATGATGGGGACAGAATCAAATCACACTTCTTCCTTTTTTTTATCAGTAACTTGTGGAAAAAGTAAAAGAAAACACAAAACAAAGAGAGAACAAAGAAAGTGAAAAGGCCTTGAGAGGCAGTAGAAACTCCACAGCTACGTGTAGCTGCAGGATTCAAATGAATTCAAAGGCTTCTCTGCTGAAACAGTAATGGAGGACATACAAGGTCACACACAAGGTCACGCTCTCCTCTCCGCAGACTCATTTTCGCTCAGCATTGCCAAACATCGTCTGAATGCTTTCAAAAGAACTTCCGACCAAATATACCGACAGCTTTTTTTTTTTCAGAAATAGAAGACTGACCTTGTCTCCTCTCTGTCCGACGGGACCGGGAGGCCCAAGGATCCCCGGGATGCCCTAGAAGACAGACAGCTGGTGGTTCCATACTCGTTGTATAGTCACAGAAAACAACAAGGAGGCATCGATGACTTCCACTTTAAATTCATCTCAGGAAGTTTAGACCAGACTTACCACATTCCCCGGTAACCCACGAGCACCTTGAGGACCCGCTATGCCGGGTGGACCCTGGGGAGAAACACACACCAGCCGTTACAGTGGTACTGCAGTACAGCGTCCCATTTGGTGAGATAAAGGTGTGTATATATATATATATATATATATATAAATAAATAGACAACGTACTGGGTTTCCAACACGTCCCGGCTCTCCCGTTAGTCCAGCGTCACCTTTTGAACCCTGGAATAAAACAAATTAGGCAAATTAGACGTATTCCACGTCATATCGCTCTGCAATACACTGAGGAGGTGCAAGACTACGAGCATCTCACCGCTAAGCCAGCTGGTCCCTTGAAGCCTTGTTCACCAGGTAACCCTCGCTGACCCTTCAAGGGAAGGCACGGGAATTTAGTGGAAGAATAGATGCCCATAGGATTTCACATAGGATTTCACTTTCACAAATTCTTGTCAAAATGATTACGTCACGTTTCTCGTAAAATAATGTTATGAAATGAATGATAATGAAGATTGTAGATAATAACGACATCTATGTAGGAAGAATGACTAAACAAAATGATTAACCGAACACCATCACCTCCATATGATGCTTGAGAAAGTCAGAGATAATGGAAATAGATACGAGCATTTGTTTGTGTGTTAATTTTTGCATCATGGGCTACTAAGTAAACATTATCTGTGCTATTCTGGTCCAGCTTATATATTCTGTACTTCTATAAACTGCAATGCATAGAGAATCAGGCCAGGGCATCAGCGTCTCTTATAGTTGTATTTAATTAGCACAGTTAAGGGTCCATGTTGTAGCTCATACCTGATCTCTACTGACATCTAGTGGACACTTTTGCATATTGCAAGAAGTAGTTTTGTTCCTTTAAAGCGAAAGAAGTCAAGACAGCAAAATAAGAAGAATATAAGAAGAAACTCACAATCTCTCCCGGGTTCCCTTGATCGCCCTTCGCTCCTTTCTCTCCAGTCATTCCCTAAAGGTAGCAACAAACAATCCAATATATAATAATAATAATATAAAAAAGAAAAAGAAAAAAGGGAAAGATAAGAGAAAGAACAGAAGATTTGAGTCTTAAACTTTTAGGTTAACTTTTAGGTTCTTTATCAGAACCAAAATATCTACTTTTTTATCGACTAAAACCAAAAAATTATCCATCTCTGAAACTCTAATAATCGTACAAGAAGGTTTGGTCTGTGTAATAAAATAAGTCGACTCACAGGTTCACCGGGCTCGGGGATGACATTGGCCACCTGCGAAGAAAAAGAAAATTAGACTGTAGAAACTGTCTGAAGCAGTATCACTTTAATCAGATGTATTTTATAACATTGCACACTCGTGATTTCACAGTTTGATAATGTGCCAAAAGCATAAATTGTACTTACATTTCCTGGAATGCCAGGCAGTCCCCTGACTCCCACTTCACCCTGAGGCCACAGACAATACGGTTACTGATGACCTCATCATAGCTAACATACAGGGTGACCATTACTGAGACAGAAGGGGACGACTGTAACTGACGTAAAACAGTCTGTTGTTTTTTAACAACATTCTAAATGTAATTTCTCCTTGTACATCATGTAAACTGGTTCCTTCGTTACCTTGTCTCCCTTTTCCCCTTTTGGTCCAAGAGATCCATCCTGTCCTCTTTCTCCCTGTGGAAGAGAAGCCCAAAAGAAACAATATAAAAATCAAGATTTGATGAAACATGTCTACAGATCACAGAACATATTTGCACTTTAATGCAGGAATATGGGAACTTTATTAATTGGAGGTAGGAAGTCAAGAGCAGGGAGTCTCAAAGCGGCTTGTGGGGAAACCCAGCAGAACCTGAAGGTGTCTCAGGAGGACCCAGCACAAATTAGGTGTGTAGGTGTGTAGTGTATAGCATGCCGCATATGAATATATGTGAATGCATACAAATGTCACAAATGAAATGACAAAAATGACTACATGAACATCTGTTTATTGAACTTTAACAAAATTGCAAAGTGCAAATGTAAAACAAATCTTTTTTGTGTCATTTAGTCCAGTTTTTTTCTTTCTTTAATGTGTCTTGTCCATATATTGAAGCAATAATGATAACAAATAAAAAATTCTAAATAATAAATACTTTATATAGCCACATATTAAAATAAGAAAATGAAGACACTTTTCAGTCCTCCTCATATATTACATTTACGTTTCGGCATGGCTGCAGATGTCATGTGCTGTTGTAAACAATGCAACTAGTGGAGGTGGCACGGTGCTCAGTGTTGCCAGATTGGAAATGGCGAAGTATCGTACCAAAGGCTCAAAATGGTCGTATTTGGAGGATAATTATCGTGCATCTGGCAACACTGAGATCGGTCGACCAATGACAGTTCTCTCTACAGTCAGAGCTCGCGCAAGAAGGTGGAACGTGAGGGAGATACCATTTCCAAAACTTGTAAGGGCGTAATAACTAGTTTAGTTATCCAACGAGGCACAAATCCCGGACGTTTTTGGAATCCCTGCCGGACACATTTTTTAGGTCTCGAAAAGAGGACATGTCCGGGAAAAAGAGGACGTCTGGTCACCCTACAATAAATAAAGTCAAACGTACCGGAACCCCCCTGTCGCCTCGTACTCCGTCACCACCTGTTTGACCAGGGGAACCAGGCTCGCCCTGCACAACAGAAAATATACGCGTGACATGATGAACTATGTAGTACAACATATATAAAAAGATAAAAAAATAAGCGAGTGAGCTCACTCTATCCCCTGGAGGTCCTCTTGGTCCGGGAGGCCCGTCGTCACCCTGGGGAGAAGACAATGTCAGATTTGCATTATGGAAAACACACATGCCGTATATCATAAGCATCATGTCTCGAGTGTTTCTGGGTTCGTAATGACGTCACGGTGGTACCTTAGTTCCGGGCTTCCCTGAGAACCCGTCTGCTCCGCGCTCTCCTCTGGGTCCCTTCAGAGACACAAGGTTTACATTTAGATGTCAAAATGTTGCCGCTCAAAAGAAATCCCGTATTTGCCGCCAGCGTTGCCGTGTGCAGTGAAGGCGAAGCCACCGCAACTCAGTTCAGCCACTGTATACATTTCATTGTGTCAATTAAATATCCCACAAGCTGTGTTTTCATTGTTTGCTTCTAAGCTAGTTGTTGTAGCCTGACAATCCGAGGGAAAATCCCTTTTGTCTGACTTGATTCATCCATGAAAACACATGTAGGCGGTGATTCAGAGGGCTGGAAACACACTTAGATGAAATGAGTTGCTTCAGCGTTCTGCACTCTATGTCTAAGTATACGTGCGGCTCAATTACCGAGCAAACTGTAAAAGCTATTTGCCATATTCGCATCTCATGAATTGTAGCTGAGAGACTTTGAAGTCATTCGCCTCGCAGTCAAGAACCTTGCAGCGCTCACAGAGACTGAACATGAAGCAGAATGCATCTTTACTTGCTGAACGACACACATTTGACATATTCTGGCCTCCAAAAGTTGACATGGCGAACATGTTGTTATGCTTCTAGGAGACACACAGAGCAACATTGTTTTTGTGTTACTTAAACTTTGTCGTCTGCTGTCTTTTAGCATACAGCTCAGATCTTTTTCACTGAAAATGGCTGCCAGTTGCAGCTGGAATCAACTTTTTAAAGTGCGACAGTACAGTCGCAGACCTTTAAAAACAAAACAATGAGCTAAAAGTTACCAATAAGCTCTGTAGAGCTTCCAGAGCTGCAGATTTGGGTGATAATTCTGTAGTTTTGTCCCTCTAAAAAGACTCCATTCACATTACAAATAGCATTTGAGCCATTGTTCATGCAAGAGTTTTTTTTTGGCACAGCTTTAAACGGACACGGTAAGCCGTCACTGCAAAAAGAAAGAAAGAAAATAAAGATTGTTCTTAATGTCACACTGACCAAAGGGCCGTCGTTTCCAGGAAGGCCGTCCAGACCGTCTTTACCGGGAAGACCCTTTTGAAGATCAAGAGACGAAAGGTTGACATTTAGTGACGTGAGCTGAAGCTATCGTCAACAACATGTGGCTTTATTTGAGGAATAAAAAAAGGCCGACTCACAGCCTTTCCAGCCTCTCCGTGTTTGCCTGAAAATCCAATTTCACCAGGTAGACCCTTCATGAAGAAATACCAGATTCATTCATTTGTTGCCCAAAGCAAATTATCATTTTTCAGACTGATTGTGCATCTGGTGACTTACAGGAGGTCCAGTGTATCCTTGTTTTCCTGGAGGCCCAGATGGACCCAGAGGACCCTGCAAAATAAAATAAAATATCAGTGAAAATGTATATCGTTTGATGAGGATCTCATAAATATACTAAATTAATGCATGTTTTTGAAGGTGGCTATACTTTTGTCAAGCAATATATTTGGAATATTTTCTTGCCAAGTATGTTCAAAACAAATATTCAGATTTCCCCAATGAATTGTATCTATATGTACAAAAGAAACAGTGTGCATCAGTACCAGTGAGTAGCCACTAGAGGGAGGTATTACAGCACTGCTTGCAGCTCATTCATCCTTGAGTACCACTGGACGACAGGTGTACTGTATTTCTATTCCGCTCCAGGCAGAAGTTTGGCGAAGTAATTGACGTAAAACGTTGGCTTGAATCTAGTTTGTTTTTCTTCTGGCTGTCAAAACAAACAGCGAAGACGCCTCCGGGAGAGCTGCAGTTCTGTGCTTTGTGGCTCACGTCAAATATTGAGCCGCCTACACAATTTAAATGCCAAATTAAATCTCCTCAACTTACTCTGAGGAGGTCTTACATACATATATACACGTAATACATTTTGTCAGTGATGAAACTGAAGTTGTTCTTACAGGGGATCCAGGAAGACCATCCACTCCAGGCAATCCACTTTCACCTTTTTTCCCCTGAAAGACAACATTTAAATTCAATAAAAATCTGAATTAAAAGACATTCAATGCACAACATGAGCTGTTTCCAGGGCCAATGCGACCGAGGTCGCTGGGGTCACGACCAATGTGCTTTTCTTTGTTTCCATTTTGGGTGTTTTAGCAATGAAAGGGTTTTAAAAAACATAACATTTTTAAACCCTCCCATAGTTCCATTGTCTTTGGCCAATTGCTGTATTTTTAAAACCCAACATTACTCGACTAAATCAAGCCTCCAACAGAGTCTGGAGGGACGAGAGAGCTTTGAAACAACATTTAGTCCTCAGAGCTAAGACACAACATACTGTACATGGTCATGTTACATAGAGATGTGTTTAGCTGACTAGCAGTTCTGCTCAACAAAGTCAAAACACAATAATTATATTTGAATAAGGAATGAATACTAGACTAACATATTTGGATTAATTTGAATACATACAAAATATTGTGCCATACAATTGTACGATTTCAACTTTCTGTCACAAGATACAGTCAACAGCGTTACATTATCATTTCATCAAGATGTTGACTGCAATTAACACAAATATTCAAATTAATGAAGTTATTCCACATAACTAAGTGGGGTAGCGGTTAAATTCATAATTGAAGTCATAATGAAGGAGAAAAAAGTCGCAAAACGCCTGATTGAGCTAACTTAACGAGAGTAGCTAGCAGTAACTTTCTTCTCAGTTTTGGACTGCTTCAATCAATTCATGTGTTTTTTTAAATTTTATTTAATACTTCAGCACTCAACGCACTGCAAATTAAGAAAACACAAACCAAAAAAACAACAAAAACACAAGCAAATCTACAAAACATCTTCACTAATTTGCCAACGCATGCATTTAGAAAAACACAGAAACGCTCTCCAACCCGTTTCCGGCGGACACTAAAGAGTGTCACACACTCTTTAGCGTTAAATGTAGTTACTCGGTTTTGCTCATCATGATTCGTGTAGATATGTGTAGATAGCTGCTGTTAATCAATTGTTAGCCTTTAGTTTAAAAGCTGGAAATTCATATCGACTTAAGCCGTATCTTGAGTTTCAGACGTGTGCGTCACCTTTTAGCGTCCCCTGGAAACAGGTTCCGTTGTGTTGCGAATGCTGCACATGTGTCGTCAAATTGGTGTGTATGTTGATTTCAATATAGAAAATATTAGTAGACAGTCACAGCGAAACTGAGCTGTGACAAAATTAGCACCAACTATGTATTTCTAATTATTTAAACAATGTAGTTAAAATGGACAGTAGCTATATGAACAAATTCTGTCTGTGGAGGTTTGCTCCTTGCATTCCTGTCACATTTCCTCAAGAAATGTTCACAGTAAAATCCTGGCACCTGCTCTGGAATAATGTTTATCTTCATACTGTTTATTTGTGCTGTCCGTCACATTCACATGGCCGTCGTATCGGGATGGAGGAGGGGTTCTAGAGGCCTCGGCAGCGGTGACACACACGACTGATGAGAGCTTTGCTGCAGTGGAGGTGTGAGTGGCTCAATCTACACCAACTCAACCATACAGCCAACTCTATCAGTGCTGCAGCAGTGGAGAGCACCCTATTATCACAGCTCCCGGCCTACCTTCACCCACACTCACACTCTGTCCCGGTGCCTCTTCAGATGAGGCATAACAACCGTGAACCTGAAGAAAACAGGTCCAGCTCCTCACCATATGTAGTTTTTATTTTTTATTTTTATTTTTTGCATCCCATGGGGCTTTAAACAAAAAAAATGCTTCAGCAAGACCTCCAATGATATTGATAGAGGGAGATGTCCCAGATATTGTGCAATCTGAACCCAATGTGATCGCTTTATTCATATCAATAAACTGTAAATCCCTCGCTCTCGAATAAGCTCGTCTGGCTGAGGACAAAGTGCATTCTGGAAGTAGAAAAAGTCTTTCATTCAGGTCCAGAGGAGGTTTGCTTCCTCTCTGCTTCCCAGCTGAGCAGCTGCGAATGTGGATACCGACATATTGCTAATGAGAAGTGAATTGCTCCCGGTGGAGACGGGGGAATGGAGGTCACTATCTTTGTTAATGTTTTGGAAGAGCAAATCATGGAGAACCACTGTGCCTGTTTTAATTACACCCCGCCGTGTGATTGGACCAACGTGGACGGAGAGACGGCGTGAAATGAATATGGGAGACAAGGGACACTTTTTGTAGATAATTCTACAAGCACTGATAACAGCTACAGTAACAGCTCTCATTAACACCAGAAAGTAAATATCAGTTTTCTTTATTTTTAAAATAATCCCATTGGAATATGATAAATACAGTTATGGGAGCACAAGTGTAAACTTCCAATTACTGTAGATTAGAGCGACAAGAGGCAAAGTAATCTAATTGTAGTCCAAACTCAGTGGACTAAAGCAGAAAAAAAAGCACATAATCTTTATAAGATGCAATGCATGATAACATTTCCATAATTTGTTGTTGTTTATCTCCTTATCATAAGATTATTGTTTCGTTAAACGTCATAAGGAGTGACAAGAAACTTCTATTTTCTCAAGATTACAAAGAAATTCCCTTGTGATGGAAACCCGTCTCCGTTGAATTACACGTGTATACTAGATGCTTGTTAATTATATTTTAATGGGAAACAATGGCTAACGGAGACATGTGCTCGCACCCTGAGTCCTGGTTGTGGTTCAGTTCAGGCAACAAAGGCATTTACAGTGTGCAGCATTTAGGAAGTAAATGGAATAAAATATGAATACGTATGTTTTCCTTCGTGCATAATCTCCTGGAAATAAGAATTGTTGCATTTAAAATAAATTAAAAAAATGAAATTTTCAACGTTCTCAAGCTTAGTTTGATACATGCTTGGCACACAGGAGAAGTTTCAGTTGTTTGCAATTTGCAACCTAACCACCAGATGGCGCCAAATCCTTCACACCTTTTAAGGTTATTGTAAGATCGAGGATACGATTATATGTGAATAAAGGTAACACATTGCATCTTGTGCTTTTTGACTTTTTAAGACACTAAGTCATTATTTAATAATGTTTCCTTATATATATATATATATATATATATATATATATATATATATATATATATATATATATATAAAGACATTATCCAGATGCATCATGCTCTTAAAAATGTATGTTGTCTTGGAATTTCAATAATTTAGACTTACATAGTTGTAAATTTAGCAGACAAGGTTGCATGAGCCTTTAATATGATCATAAAATAATGAAATAAGTTGTCATTTTACATGATAATCATGTGATAATGCCCTATTTGGCCTTCCATTAAAAAAAGGCAGGAGAAAAAAGAAGAGGAAGCTACTTTAAATTTAGGGTAGGGAACTTTCTCGTGAGGAACTGAGCCTCCTTGGCGGATCATCCTGTCAGGTTTTGAGACAGACTCTGTCTGCTTCACAAGAATATGGAAGCGAGCCACGGCGGGTGTGACGGCCTGCCGTCTGATTTGTATGCAGACGGAGTCGCGACAAGGAAAGTCCCCGATGGAGTCTTCTTGCAAAGTTCGTGGTTCAAGTTAATTGTTCCGTCAAAATTCAGATTTGCTGCAATTTGCTCAAATCGTGAATGCGAGGTGCATAAATAAGAAGGAAGAAGGATGGATTGCCGATCGCACGCCTTTAGCCCTGTGATATAACTCAACCAATAAGATTCACTCCACCTCCAGAACAGTGTTACTGAGAAATAAAGAGATGAACACACTCTGAAGCCAGAACTACGTACTTTGCTGAGCATCTGCAGGTACAATATAGTACTGAAATGATGAAGAAATGTTCAGATAATCTTCAATCAAAATAAGATTCTTACCCTCTGGCCGAACTCTCCCGGTTCCCCAAGTAGACCCGGAGGACCCGGAGGACCCTGGAAAATGAAATGATCGGATACAATTCATACAGCACTACATCTGAACAGGTGGCTTTTCCACCACAACAAAATACCAAACCCTAAACAGCAGGAAAAAGGAAGTAATAAATCATGATCCTTACTTGAGGCCCCTCGGGGCCCTTGGGCCCTGAAGGCCCAGGAGGTCCAGCATCTCCCTGAAACAGGTCAAACACATGACACATGTTACATGACATACATTATGTTGCTCTTTGAGATTACAGGTTATGGTTGAACATTTTCAGATAACAAATCCTTTACAACGTGGTACACAATGGGAGTGTGTTTATTTGTGTAGTTGGTGGTTTTGTGGTAATCTTTGAATCTTTACATGATACATGTTTTGTTTTTGAACAATAACTCACCTTTTCACCCCGTAAGCCATCTTTTTGAAACTGAAATTAAAAAATAAGACGGACAAATAATCAATGTGTGTTATTTTTTAATTAAGTAAGTAAAATCATTGACAGATTTGATTGTGCTACCACAGACTAATCATTGTGAATGAACAGTATAACTGGCAACCCCCTTATCCGACCACAAGTCCAAAACGCTGAGTAATTCTTTGTATTATCATATATCCAAGAAAGGCATCCTATTGAAGAAGCTGGGACCAGCACATTTATGTCATATTTGCTTGAAAATGACTCCAATATCAAAAGATAAGATAAGATAAGATAAGATAAGATAAGATAAAATAAGATAATCCTTTATTAGTCCCTCAGTGGGGAAATTACAGGATTACAGCAGCCTTGCTCACAAGTGAATAAAAAGAATAATACAATAGAAACAAGTAATATAAATAAATATAAATGAGCAGTAAAACAGTAGAGAAATATTAATATACAGACTGAATAGAAGAGTACTTAAACGTATTGCACGTAAATACACGTAATATACGTAATAATATTGCACCAGGTGAATGATAAAGTGACCAAGTTCAGTTCAAGTGTTCAGTTGTCAGAGTCAACAGCTGCCTGTCAATCAACTTAGAAGAGGCTAAAATAATTAGTTGTTTAACTTCTGTCGGCCAGCGGCTCCCTCTAGATGTGTGCTTACAGTGAAAAGACAAGGTCAGCAGGTTCATCTCATCCTTGATGACCTTGTTAGCCTTAATAATCATGTGCTGTTTCCTCTTTCTAACTCCATCACTCCGTTATGTTCTCCAGCCTGTAATTCTTTTCCCCTATCGTCTATTTTTGGTACTCACCACATCCCCAGGTAATCCGGCAAGGCCTCTCTCCCCCTGTGACGTAGTTCACACAACAAAGATGAAAACCCCGTCATTAGAATCAAGCGACTTTCAGGAAGAAAAAAAAAAAGCACCTCTGGCAATATGGTAATGATACGGCAGCAGCCATAATTTATGAGATGACACGTGTGTACTTATTGTCGGCCTAAAGGAAAGTGAAACTTGTGGGTAAAGAGCCATGGGAATTTGCTGCGTGTGTCTGTGTGTGTGTGTGTGTGTGCATCCGTGTGCGTGCATATGGGTGTGGTGTAAGAGTGTGCACGACTGGAAGATTCATCACAGTCAGTAATTACAGACAAATGAACTCTGCATTTCATATTCTCAGACAAACGAGTGGGCACAGAGGAGACTGAGGAATGTCTGGAGAGAACAGACGGATGAACCAGCGTTGAGATGATTTACATCAGTGCAGCTTAACATCATTATGCTTATGATAATATCTACCATGAATTGTTTCTAATCAAGTTGTGTGCGTACGGCTCATTTGGGGGAACGTACCTTGATGCCTTTAATTCCGATGGGCCCGGATGCCCCGACCAGTCCTCTCAAACCCTGATACATTTTAGACAAAAGCTTCATTAATACCAAAAGGTGACTCACCAAATATGCCGCAGATTAATATCTGTGGTCTGTTTGTGACTGCAGGATCTTAAATAGAGGAAAACAACTTACATCTTTGCCATGAACACCGGGTTTGCCAGGTAATCCATCAAAACCTGCCTGACCCTAAAATGGAAGAGTCGAGGAAAGCATTTAGAAAGTATTGATAACTGTTGAAGACAATATAAGAATTAAGAAATAGTTCTGGTGAAATAATATAAGTAAATGCCAGTTTTATGTACTGCATTGATATTAAACAAGTGTCTTAAAGTGTCTATAATCGCAGAAATGAAAACTTTGATATTTGCTCATCTAAACACTCAATGCCCGTTAAGTATTTTGTGGAAAACAGTCGACTCAGAAAGTAATTTATGTGACGCTTTGTTTACAAAAAAAAATTATAATAATTAGCATGCGCAGCAAGGGAGCAGTTTTTAGAGATCATCCGAAGGTGGACAATAGATGTTGACATATTTCAATCACAGCAACAAACGGATGCTGAATAAGACACGTATAGACCACCAAAACAGCTATAAAATAACTTATATGAACTGTGGCAGCAACCTGTCAATCACAAGGGAGTCCCGCCCTAAAGCATACCCTGCTTTATGATCTATTTGACTATAAATGGGACGATCGTTTACAAAATGAAGATGCATTGAAGAAGACTTGAAACTAGAGATTGAGACCATAATGTTTACTGAGGTGATGAATCAAGTAAGAAATAGTCATTTTCTCATAGACTTCTATACAATTTGACTTCTTCAATTTGGCGGATTCACTTCTCAGACACGAGGGTTGACGCCTGAGTCCATTCCAGTGGATATGTGAAAACCTTGACCTCCTGGTGTTGCAAGTCAGCAGATCACCACAGCAAAGGGCATCATTCCAGCTGTACCAACATCCATGGCAATCCATTCAGTTAAGATATTTATGTCTGGGACAAAGTGGTGGACCGATGGGGCCGGCATAACCAAACTGAAGATGCTAGCAGATCCTTAAACAGCGCTGTGTGCTGAGTTTTCAGTCAGAAAACATTGCCCTGACTTCAACCCCAGATGCCTCCCCTAAACCACCTATTCCCCTAATCGCTTTACTGAGACAAGTACTTTTCCAGTTTTCACCTATACAGGAAATTGCTTGCTGACGGACTGGCTGGCTGACAGACAGACAGCTCTAAACCTGGCATCAGCATGATTGAATGGAGCTTCGGTATGCACAGAACCTGCTGCACATCCTCATGCCATATGGCAAAGTAATCAGTGTAATTATTCCATGTTTAGTGCTTTATACAGGCCCCTTGTTTAAAGTTGTTTACATTTTAAATTCAAGTTGACATCTCAGCATGATACAAAAGTAATTCAACTGTTTCTCATATCCTTCAACTCGTTCTGCTACTTGTGGTCTGGAATCACTGAAATCATGATCACAAAAACATCTCGACTTCAGTTGGAGACCACTGTGATGCCGTGACGCCGGGAAAGAACCTTTCACTGATTTATTAGAGATCCGATCTGCATCCTCACATCATTGCGATGGCGAGAGACGGGAGGTGTTAGCAGCTCGGACGAAACTTCAGACATCAACAGAGCTTCAGAAGGCCTGAATGAGCCGCATTACAGCCAAACGCCCCCACAGGATCCCAGACAGGAAGTGTGGAGAGTGAATCAAGGAAGCCACATCTGTTTGCACGATCACGCCCCTCAGTTCTCTGTTCCTTCTGGGAAGAATTGCCTCGCTCAGAAGTTAACCCTGTGGTCTTGGTGATTTGGTGCAGATTGAACTCTGAGCTGCACAGGTTCAATCTAACATGCATGGTTTAAATCGCGGGACATGCTGGGAAAACATGGACAGGGAAAATAAAGTTGTGACCTTGACTTGTCCCTCAGCAACTACTCTTTTGTTCAAGTGCCTTTGAGCAAGATGCTGAATTGATTTATTTATATTAATGAACGGGCGCAGTATCACTTACCCTGTCTCCCGAAGTTCCTTTTTCACCTTTCCCACCTGATTCACCCTACAGCAAAACGCAGCAACATTATAATATAATTCATAAGAAGAAATGTTTGATCATCTATCAATGTCAGATCGTAACCGATCACTCGGTGAAGTGCATTCAGATCATACTCACAGTGACACCTTTCGGACCTGGGGAGCCAGAAATTCCTTTATCCCCTTGAATTCCCTAATAGAGATTGAGCAACATTTTATTAGTGGGAGTTTTTTTTAGACTTGGCACTCTTTTTAATAGTGTTGCAATGGCATAGCCTACTTTAGGCCAACTGGGGGGGGAAACTGCTGAGTCAGAGGTGAATCAATGTAAACAATTTAACTGACCAACTAGAAACCTGAACCTCGCCCTCCCGCCCCACAAAAGAAACAGCAGTTGTCAGTGGCACAACTCCCCATGGATGAACCTTGACCTTTGACCTTTCTGTTCTCATACAAAGAAAGAAAGCAATGTGTCTTCAGATATCCATTTGTAAGGTATCTTTCTTTTCTAACTCTACTGTTTAAAAAGTATTCTTCTAGAATGTTTTTGCTATCTATATAATACACAAATACCTATTGGCTTGGCTGACATTTGAAGCTTTAACTTTCGGTGGAACCTGTTTGAAGCTGTAAAGGCAGACCGCCTAGTACTGAAAACGTCTGTCTCCTTCTTAATCAGATCTACCACACTTGACATACGCTATTCAATTAATCATTATATTGTCAGCCCGAATTTGAAGGCTTATGACTTCAGGGGAAACAAAGATGCTATTTCTGTGTAATTTGGCCTCTTCACAGTTCTCATCAGATAACTAATGTGATGTGAATAATGTATTCAATAGGCCTTCTTGAAGAGGGACATTTTGAAATGTCAGAGAAAAAGCACAGGTGTAAATAATAAAATTAACGATGGCTCACTGTCACACCGTTATAGCTCACTGGGAAACTTCAATACAACTGAGCCATCAATAATATTACTGTGCTGCCGTTAACTGGGCCTATTATGCTGTAATAAGATGTGTGGATGTCAGCTGTCTTCCAACTTTAGGCTAAACGCCTGCCGGCAAAAATACTTTGTCAACACTGCTTAACCTAAGAGATTTATTAGCACTATTATTATTCTTTGAAAAAAATGTGGGAGCTTCAAACTTCAAACGACATTCTGGCATATGTTACCTAATAACAGTGACGGCTAACGGGGTAACAATTGCTAGCTTACACGTCTAGCTTATGGATCAAACGTTAGCATGGATTCGGCGTCGCCCGAATGATGAATTTATGTCTAATATTCACTTTAATGTTTGGGCTTTACGAACTCCTGAGAAGAATGTCAGTTGCTAACTTGATGTTTGACTAGCTAGCATCACTGACATCCGCCGTTTATGCTAGGTAGTTAGCGGACGGGCTCACCAGAGACTGTTGCAGCAGAAACATTGAACAATACAGTAGCCTCCATGAGCATATATATATATATATATATATATATATATATATATATATATATATATATATATATATATATATATAAGTTGATGGTAGCATTTAACTAATTGAGTATTCCCTGTGTTCATCATTCCCTCCAGTCCCGGACCGAGCAGCCTGTCACAGTCCATTGGCCGATCCTGAGCCAACACCCAGCTTCCTCTCCCTTTTGGCTCTTTCCCCAGCTGCTGCTTCATCCAAGGGAAAGTCAACCAAACTGCCCCCTTTTACACAGGTAATCGATAACGGGCTGAGGGGTAATTGTCCAGAAAAATGAATGTACGGCCATTAAACAGAACAGTGCGTCTCTGAGATCAGTGCCAATAACGGAATGACTAAATATATACTCTTTTTTTTTGCCCCGCATAAACATCACGATGAGTAAAATGTACGTGCACTGGCTCCTGATTTCATTTAAAAAAAATGGGAAGACCATATTCACACACCTTTTGTCCAGTTTGACCAGGCAGCCCAGAACCACCAGCCAGTCCTGCTGCACCCTATTTACAGAAGATGAAAACACACATATTAGCACAAGTTTTGCTAACCCTGACTGATATATCAAAACATTCACGACTTACTCTGTCTCCTTTGTCTCCAGATAAGCCATCGATGCCTGGCACACCACCCTGTCCCTGTCAGATGATGAGAAACACAAAATGAACACCAGAAGAGCATGTGAACTCTTTAGATTCGACATATTAAAGAAATCCGCCACATGTTCAGGTTCACGAGGGCCACACCTTCTCTCCTTTTTGTGCGGGAGGACCTGTCAACCCTATCCTGCCTGTATCACCCTGCGAACAGAAGGCACGTGTTTACTTTGACTGCTCCGTCATACATAAGCATGCAGGATGGCCGGCAACACAGGAGGCGACGGCGTGCTGTCAGAACATCAACCTGGTAGCATCACAGAACGTGGTTTAGTGCACGATGGTCGAGGGTTAATGTAGGAGGAATTAATGGATTTGATTACTTGAACAGTAATACAGACATTTGGACAAAAGACAGGCGTTAATATCACACACAACACAAAGAGTTACACAGGACAAGATACACAAAAACACATAGAAACGTTTGGCAGCCGAAGGTGCCAACAGCTGTTATCGCCCTCACCGAGACCCACTATGGTCTAGTCACACGTCCAACCAAAGACTCAAAGAACAACGGCTTCCCATTGTTCCACTTTTGGGTCGAACACTGATGTCATAAGCTATATGCCAAGGAATCCCTTGGAATTCGAAAGCCGGACCGAGTGAAAAGTAATAGCAGTTAAATTACACAGTACCAGGAAGGTCCTGCCCACCGCAAGACTTCCCTCTGCTTCATAAACCACTTTATGAGTCACAGCAGGTCGCCCCTTTAATTATTTTAGGAGCTTATATCATTTTTAACGCACGTCATTTCATTCATCACAGAGATTAGGAGAAAGGCCCCCCCCCGCTCCGCTGCGCCCTAGAACGAAGAAGACATTATCCGCGACATCACTGCTGCTCTGGGAATTGCCCGTTATTGTCGGCTAAAGATGCAATTAGAAGCAATCAAAGCCGCATGAATCCACTTTCACCCTATGCGACTCGATGACCGACATAGACGCTTTTAACCACTGCCTGGAGTCGGCTTACGTCATGTTTTTCGCATCGGCTTTAAAAAAAAAAAAAAGGCGAAAAGTTTGCGACATCAAATTGCAGCCTTCTCTGGGAGGAAGTGAAGACAGATGCTCATGCAGATAGTAAGAAATAGGAAAGCAACAGGGATTCGCTGCATTAAAGATTTGATTTAATGCAGTTTTATCAAACCGGAAAGGTTTCCAGCCGCAAGAACAACAAGATGGAAATCAATTTATCGCGAAATTAGTTCTGCTGTCTGCCTGACGTTAAAATAACACAGCTTAACATAAACCTGTATTATTCAAAATAATTACAGATGCGTTTTTATCACAACCAAAGTAGATAACACAAGTGAGAAGACCGCCTCTCGTCGTCCAGACCTCTTGAGGCCGTTTTAAGTGTCCCTCTCTGGACAGCTTGAATGATGCATGCCCAGGATTTTGTCTCAAGGAATAAATTACACTGTGAGACTCCCAGCTGGCAGCAGCAGGCAGCACAGAGGCTGTGATTTGAACAGACTTGGTGGGCATCTGCGTAGGCCTGGCCTCTCTTCGACACATCCTCTGTGGTAACCTGTCCTCTAATTCTGACAATCACAGCTGCTTGTGCATTTTCCTACCCACTCACTGACAAAAAAAAGAGGTAAAGTAATAAAATACCAAAGGAAAAAAGAAAGGGAGAAATTAGAAAGTCGTGTCTTAAGATGTACATGCATATAAAATATGCACGGAGACGAGCATGCAGCGTCAGGAAGAGCAGGTGTACTTACCTTCGCACCTCTGTCACCTTTGACAGAGATTACTTTGCCCTGCAAATAATTCATCGATAAGGATCAATTATTCTCGAGGCGGGAAGAAAAGCAGATGAGATAACAGCTGAAAGGCATGCCAGGTGAAACAAATTAAATTTGTATCACGGTATGTCTACAGAAACTCATAACAACGTTGAACGTGATGTTCTGACTAGCAATTATCTCTCCATTAAAAGGAGAGAAAAAAAAAAATCAAGCTTGTAAATGTGCACACTTTAAGTTTTCATACAGTTTCTCCTTTTTCTCCTTTGATTCCCGCAGCTCCGGTGGCGCCCTTAAGGCCAGTGTCACCCTAAAAAAACGTGAGTTCACAAAATGAACAAACCATACTACATTGGAGTAAAAACTGTAAGCTTTTGTTACACACAAACTAGTACTTAAAAGCAATTGTAGATGACCTTTCCACCCTTAGGGCCTGCAACACCGGGCGCACCAATCGCTCCCTGTGAAAAATGAAAACACAGAAGTCTTTCGAAAGCCATTTAAGAAAGGATTCCGACTCATCTGTGGAAATAATGGACAGGGATTAAGTCTGGTAGACTCAGGTGGCTTTACCTTATCTCCTGGAGGGCAGGAGGAGCAGTTCACTTGAGGGCCTCTTCGTTGCTCCACAGTAGTAGGTGTTGGAGTGGGGATTTGCACAGGGGGGGCCTCCGTAACAACTTTCTTGGGGCACTGAAATTAATAAATGTATGATAAACGTAATATTCAAACCAGAAAAGATGAAGCAATAGTGCTGCCAGGACTATTTGGTGAGCATCGGACCACCAAAAAATTGCTTTCAGGTGATTTGGAAGTCGTCAGTGTATCTGAGGAGCTGATTGCTTTTTCAAGTTAAAATAGTTTGAAATGTACTAACTCACATTCTTGCCAAGAGTTAGATGCTTCGATCTTGTGCTCATGCTGGAATTAGCTATTAATGCATTTTACAACATTTAGGACCTAATGCTTTGAATAAGGACTATTTAAATGTTCATACTGGTAAGTTAATTTACCTAAAAAAAAAATGTATCTGCTGATTCATACAAGTCTCTCTCCCAGTTTAAGTCTATGGGGAAAGTATGCTGTATTCTCTTGGGTGCTTGGTTTAGCATGAAGCTTATTTTACTGGAGTCATTAGCTTAGCTTAGCATAAAGCCTGAAAGCAGTAGTAGTATGTCACTGCTGTACAAAATGAGCCTGGTTGTGTGTCAGCGACAGAACGTTAAAAAAAAGAGAGCCAGAAACAGAACATTCCTGTCAACCTGTCTGTTTGTATTCAAGCTAAACAACCTAAGTGCTTTAAATTGGAAACTAGCGTGACATAAAGACAAAGCAGCTCCCTTTGTTAAACCTGTACTTGTAGACACAATAAATACTCACAGGTCCATTGGGTAGATCACAGCAGGTTTCCAGCTCTGCATGCTTGGAATCGCAGTACACCATCATCCTCTGGAGGTCGAACTGCGCAGAAACGAGACAAACAATTGATGAACATATCAACGTGGAGGATATTGGGACATTTTTTTTATCTATTCCAGCCTCTCGTGATGCTTCATTTCCCGACAGGAGTGTAGTCAACAAGCACACAAAGACTCACATCAATTGGCACACTGTCATACAGTCTCTTCCCAATCACGGTCTTGCCCTGGATATCAATGTCCTCCCTGTCTCCGATGGGCAGAGTCTGGATGTGCTTGCAGTCCAAGTACAGAGACACGGACTTGGCCTCCACGCTGAGGGCAATCTTGTGCCAGTTGCGGTCAAACAGGTTGTCAACTTCTGGGTTCTTGAACACGGCTCTGACGGCGTCTTTCGTCAAGCCGACAGCATTGTACTCCACCCCTTTGTTCTCGCCGTCCAGTCGGATGGACACCTGACGAGACGGAGGCGGGATAACGTTAACGACAGGAGCGGAAAGATGAAATCAGACAGGTTCAGGGGTGGCATGCAACCACTAAGGACATTGGATGATTATATGTATTATTATACCTTAAGATAAAACCTTAGTGAAACACAAGTTACCCAGAAGCATATTAAGTATATCAAATGAATATATCTCTGTATAAAGACTTTTACTTTTGGTACTTTAAGTATGTTTTGATGCCAATAATTTTGTACTTGAGCCAAATTATGAAAGTAAATAATCACGCCAAAGTAAGGTACAACATTTATTTTTGCTTACATGAAGAATATAGTATTAGGTATAGTACAACAATCTGACATTCCAGTTGAAAACTATGATTAGGAGTGGCTTGATAAATACAATATTTTCACGTTTATTTTAAGAAGGATCTGAATAGTCAGGGAGCTGAGCCTATTCTGAGTCCAGCTTATAAAATCCAGCCACACGTGCAGTAATAGTCACGTTTATTATTGTTTACATTCGGCTGACCCACCTGCGGGATTCCATATTTGTCATAAACCTGCCAGAGGTACCAATCTTCCCGTTTTGAGGTTTTCCTGAACTTGAACGTCGTCACGAAGGCATATTCATCTGGCAAGCCTTGAGGAAACACATGCCTGCAGAATAAAAGCACATTGTTATAGCGTGGATATATAAACGGTGCTTTATTTGACTTAGAGTCACAGTTTAGACTTCAATGAACAAACTCATAATGAAACGTAGTGTTTATGTTTCACCTGTAACCACTTTGTCTATATATATATATATATATATATATATATATATATATATATATATATATATATATACATATATATACTGTTCCTGCTCTCCTAGCAGAGTGGCATGGCATTATTCTTTAACATCCACTTCAATATTTCACTTCAATATTTCATGACTTCTGAGGTGAATTCAATCAATCAAAAAATTGCATCCAAACATTATTTTATTTCGAACACATTTTGCAAATTTGTACATCTTTTGCAGTAAACTAGGGTTGTCACTTACTCCGTTTGCTGCACAATGGGCATGGTGCCGAGGCGAACGTAAGAACTTTGGCCCTCATCATCTCTGGTTCCCAGAATATCTCTCACTTTGAAGTGCTCCATCAGGTCGAACCCTGCAGCAACACAGTAAAACAGGCCCGTTGGACTCACGACAGCCTCTCGCACACAAATAAATAGGCACACAGGGCTCTTAAGTGTTGAGGTTGAGTTAAGGCTTTGTCAGATTTCTTGGGTACTGGGGGTTTAATTGGGTCTGTCCCACCACGCCCTGCAGCCACTGTGTTTGAAACTATTTTGGAGATTAAAATCACTGAATAACTGGAAAATATAACCATTTTTGGTCAATGCAACATTTCTTTGATTTGCTGCCAAAGGAAAAAACTAGTTATCCTTTCTGTTACGGTCCACGTATTAGTGTGTGTGCATGTGTGTGTGTATGTGTATGTGTATGTGTGTGTGTGTGTGTGTGTGTGTGTGTGTGTGTGTGTGTGTGTGTGTGTGTGTGTGTGTGTGTGTGTGTGTGTGTGTGTGTGTATATGTTGCCCTGCAGGCTGCAGCATGTGATTTGAAGTGGTGTGACCGCAGGTCATATTTAGGTGGTTTGGAAAGGACACTCCCTTGTACAACAAACAAGCGCCGTAGCTATGGCAATGTCAGCCATCGTCCGATAGCTTGTACCGCACCAATGCTGCCGGGGGATGAGGACGGGATGAGGACGGCCTCAACGTATGCCTCTACGATGAAACAAAAATCTGTGAAAAGTAAGGTTTCCGGTGGGAATATTAACGCCAGCGCACTCATCTTCCAAAGAGGAAACGGGAACATTAAGGTGGTAATGTGAGAGTCTGGCAAAAGCTCAGTGGAGGTCATTAGAAATAGCCTCGAAACAGGTGGTAGGCTGCCTCTGTGACATTAGCAACAGAGTAAAAAATAACCTTAATAAACAGACCAAATAACTGAATGGGTCAGTCATCCGCATGAGTCTGTCTGTCAGTACGGTGTCTCAGATGAACCATAACAGAGTATTATGCACTCACCACAGGAGGGAGTGTTTCCTCTGGTTTGTACATGGTACATGGAGGGGCGGGGGGGGGGGAGGGGGCATTTTCCATACACCTTCATTCATTTTTAGATGCCATTTAATTCGCCTGCATCTTTAACAGCGTCCACATTTGGTCAGTAGATGGTTTGTCTCAAATACATGTCAACCTGTTTATCCATTTTGTTTGTCTAACCAGGATCAAGATTAAAGAGTAACGGTGAATTTTGTTACTCGTTAAATATAAGTGCAGTTACTTTTATTTCTATTTCATGTTCTTTTATGTCATCAGCAGCATTATAACGACTTTTTGGCAAGACAAAAGCCATCGAGACTATGACACCCAGGAGAATTTGCATAATCTGACAGTGTCAGACCTATTATTGTAGCTGTGTTCTCTAATGGTACCCGTATAGTCTTTATGGTTATTTGAATTTTCATCAGGTTTCTCTTCATAAACAATCGTAAATGAACACGAAGAACACTTTTGAGATTACAGAAAGGAAATTTAAAACTAAAAGGACACACTTATACTTGTAAAAACACAACATCTCAAGCTAAATGCATGATAGAAACCCGGTGCAGAAGGACTTGAGCAGCGGTAATAATCTAACAAGTGAAAAGGCCACGCGGCTTGAGCCTTGGTGATGCGATACTGAGGGATGTTTTGCTGCTTATCAGGACTCGCTGAAGGGTTTTGCTGGAGGAAGCCGTGCAGCTGTGAGCCTCCACTCTTTGTCACCCCGCTCGCGTCGTGCACATTCGCTCACCGCGCCGCTTCTGTGGCCGTCACGGGGCCATCGCAGCGCAGAGCTGTAATTTGGACTGGCAGCGGATAGCATATAATCAACCCAAAAAGTTATTTTGAACACGACCAATGGGGTGATCTGCGGGAAAAGCCAGATGAGTTAGACACAGCGTTCTTTTGATCAGAGCAGATGGCAGCGGGCGTGCAGCAGATAGTGAGCGCATGGAGCCGAGAAGACGATGCGCGGCCTCTCGTGTGCTCGGTACCCCGAGGGGTCAGACTAGTCAGCCCGTGATAAACACAAGTCTGACTCAAACCGCAGGTGTCTTTGGCTGTCTTAGTCTTTCTCACGGAGAGTTACACTCGTAGAGGACATTTGTTGAGTAATTATAAGTGGGAGCCCACAGCTGCTTGTTGCAACGGAAAAATTCTGTTTGTCTTGCACGTCTCTGAGACATTCTCCATGTGCTTACCCACAATTTGAGAGAACAGCACTTTGCTCAAACAAGTTTGACATTGTATGTCTTCAAGCAAGGCCACAGTTACAGACTAACAGTGTTTTGGGAAAAACCCCGGACATCTTTGTCATGTCAGGGAGCTTCAGACCGCCGTGTGACAACAGAGGTCGAGGCCCGATGCAGGTTCTGGCTCCGAGATGCGATTACGAGCTATACTGTCGGCAAAGAACCTCAATAATCCTTCCTATACGTTGCCTTACTGTGCCAACATCCAAAGTAAAATAAAAAATCATATTTTGCTGCACCTGCTGTGGCCTCTTCATGTTCTCCTGTGAGAACCATTATCATATAGAAATCCACTTCAGATGTAGCATGATGATAGAAGCTCTGAGGCAGCATCAAACAGTGTAGTGTAAAGTATATTCACGCTAGCTTTTGGTTTTGAGGAAAGATTTTCTCATCTAATTTACCAGTGGAACAAGACTTGGGATCGGAAAGACAAACAAAGACACAGCCCGAAATATTTATTCCAATTAGAGGGCTTACAGCACATCTGACAAAGTGCTACATCTGTGTAAGGAAACATCAGTGTTTTATCTAAAGTTTGTTCTAATTCCTGTGCAGTTTAGAGGTAAAGCTCTAATTAGCATAATTAGCACTTGCCTAATGGCCATCATCTGATAAAATGTCCCACATGATAGCTGTTCTTTTAACTTTGACCAACAAAGCCACTAGAAACAACCTTTTTGAGAATTTGAATGTATCAGGTTGTGACATCAAGCTTGAAGCTTTTACCAGTCGGGGCAACACTGACTGAAAAGTATTTCCATCATAAGCTCCTTTATACTTTATACCACTACTGTTGCTTGTTTACGCCCAACCACATCTGTTTTAAACTTCCAATGATACAATATAATGGATGTATAGCGATGCAAAAGATGGACACAATACAATACAAAGACGATTCCTTATCTTGCCAAATTAATTTTTCTTTTTTTTCTTCTTTTTTTTCTTTTTGGCTCAGTGGTTGGTACAGCAAAACAAATCTGACATTTGTGTGGAGTTTGCATATTGTGTCTAAATGGATTTCCTCCAAGTGCTCTTGTTTCGTCCCTCAAAATACATTCATGTTAAATAAATTAGAAACCTCAAATAGGCAAGTGGGTGTGCTTGTTTTGGTTTTCAGCTCTGTGATGGGCAGGTGACTCTGTCTCTCACCCAGTGCATGCTGGGATAGGGTCCAACCCCAACAACACTGAAGATGATGAACCAAGCGAACAACAAACCAAATGGATGGATTGTTCTATTTGTAGATACATGTTCATTATTCCTTATTATATTGCATTTGTCACAAGAATGCCGTGTACCATCAATATATAATGATGCTTCATGGATTTCATTGGTCTGGGTTCCACAGAGTTTTAATGGAAGGTTTAAATGTTTTATAGAGACCTGGATAGCCTGAACACACTACATTTCTGAAGAAACACAAACTAATATTTTGTTTTTTTGGGTGGGGGGGAATAACTGAACACTGGCACAAAAGAGTCCATCAGCAAAATGTTAGTAATTTACGATAAAAAAACATATCCGTTTTCTCAGAGTATCAGGTGAATGTCAAACTTTCTAAAACACGGCTTTCATCACATCTGACATCTCTCTTTCCATGAAGTTCAGCAGAGCAGGAGGCCAAGACAGACATGCCAGTGCATCTGTTTTTTCTATCAGCGTGATGGATGTGGGTGGGAGACGCAGACAGTAACTCAGATCCCCCAAAAGACACTCTTAAAACAACATCCGACCTCTCTGGTGAAACACTATGCATGAGTTCTCAGAAACCTTTTACACAGCAGCTTGGAATTCATGAAATCAAAACATTGAATGGTGGAGGACTAGTAATGTGCTTTGCTTGGTAGACAACTAGCTGAATGTTTCATAACCTTTGAAACTGGATATTTCGGAGTTAATTAGTTTGCTTTTCTCAGAAAGAAAGCTGAAAGGCCCATTTACCAAAATAGGACTTTCGGACCAACTTTTCGGCACAATTGAAACAGTTCAAGCAAGTCTGAAGGGCCAACAAATTGATTTTCATAGCTTGTGGAAATGGATGGAAGTCAATGGATGCTGTAGACCGTACACAAAATACATCTAAAACACAGCAGCGTTAGTTTGTAAAATGATAAGCTTGCGTAACTTCAAGTCTGCCTCCGTTTCGTTTTTTTGCAAGTATATTGAGTTCATTGAGTCAGAAAATGACTGTTGCAATAAAGTAGTACTTTTCAAGTCATGAATAAAACAAATTTGTTTTCCAAACAGATCGAAATAGAAGAATAAACTAAATATTTGCATAGTTTCACCTCATGTAACAAAGCTGCATGTGGGAGTGTAGAGAATCCTTTGAAAAACAAAGAGCTGTCTTTGTGGTGCCAGCGATGCATGTCAACGTTGTAAAAAGCAGCAGTTTCCACTTACCGGGAACCTCTTCAAGACCATAACTGGTGCTGTTGGGCTTAAACCGATCAGGTTGGACCTTCATGTTCGGGCACAAGACATCTGAGGAGAGAGGACAATAGTTCAGTTAGACAGTCTCTTTTATTGGTCGCCATCCTGTTGGAAATCTAATCACGTGACAGGAAGCAGTCATTCTGAAACTGAAAAAGGTGTGAATTGTTGGATTGTTATAGGAAATGGTGATCTCTCTGGTATGATATGTGATCTGAAGAGCACCGGTGCAGACATGCCGTCCTTCATCTCTCTTGTGAAGTTTGGGAAGTGGAGGGTGTGTCGCTACAAGAGCATGAGGCACCTCCATGGGCTCAGGGACCAGTCACAGTTTTATATTTCCCCACACTATATATTTCAGTCATGGTGACGACAGTGAGAAAGGCAATACACTCAGTTTACGTTTTTATTGGCAGGAGGGGTATTTTCTATATCTGTGTCAAGATGCCAGCTTCGCCGCCAAAGAGCGCATATGTGGTTTAGTTTATTAGACGTAAACATTGGAGAGATTGACATTTTATGAGGGTCAGTTCTTCTAAATTACACAAAAACAACAAGCTTATTTTGTCACTTAGAGGTGGTGAGTTGAGGTTGCTGTCAACATCTTAGATTTGTTGGCAGCATTTGGCTGGAGGGATGGCAGTGTCAATTGGTGGAAGTTTCTCAACAACTATTGGAGGGATTGTTGTGAAATTTTGTACCGACAACCATATCTCCCCCGGGATGAATTTGAATAACTATTGTTTTTCATCTAGCACCATAATCAGGTCAACATTTCCCTCTAATTATTTGTTGTACGACCAAATACCTGCACAACCAATGCCGTTCCATCAGCCTCAGCTGCTAGCATGCTAACATGCTACATTTAGCATGGTCATCGCGAGCAAGTTAGCATGTCTTTAGCATTATCATACACCCTAAGTCATATTTCAATGCAAGTGTTCATGTTGAGCACAAACTCAAACTCTCTATTAACTCCATTGCATTTTGAGTGTTGCGAGAAATCTGGGTAAATAAAACCAAAACTAGCTGCTTGTCTAAATACCATAGTAACGTGAGAATCATGTTTTTGCCATGTTTGTGATCCAACCCTTTATATCTGGATCACGTAAGGCTTTTATTTGAGAATAAGTTCCATTTGTCAATCTAAATCAAATAGCAGGGATGAAACAAGAAAAGAAAAAATGTCCTGTCCCCGTTAATTAATTGGTGTCAGGACAAATCTCACCAGTCTGTTTGGAAATAACTTGGATTTCCCTGCATCAATTTTACAACAGACAAGGGGAATTAAATAGAACCTCCTCACCAATCCCTCATGGGAAGAAGGTATGACAGGATCCTGTCATTAGTTTGTAATCAATCTGTTCAGAGAAACTTCTCATTAAACTTAATGTCCGCCCAACATTTTGTCTGTGTCGTGACTGTCAGCCCTAAATATTATCTGTGGCCGAAAATATCACAGTGAGACACTCCAACTTCCCTAAAAGATCGAGTATCTGTCAAACACCCGCGATCAAACCCTGCAATTTTCTTAAATCACAGCTATAAAGATCATCCTGTCGGAGGGGCTTTTAACCTTTGCAGTGTTCTTTATGAGCACAGCTCTGTTGACATGGCTTGTTTTTCTGTTCCATGCAAATCCCAGACCATGCCTAATGGCAAATTCCAAGCAGCTAATTTTAACTGTCAGCTCTTGCATACTTGTTAGCAATTCTACAAGTGGAGTTATCTTCATTTTGCATTTATTTCTAACTCCAGCTGTATAGTTTGTCCTCGTTTGTGTCTGTCTTCAGTTTGCATAGCAGATAAATTAAATGAGCCTTTTTTATTTCTTCTGCCTTGAAGTCTTTTTAAGGTGATAATTGAAGATCTCAGAAAAGGTACATGGGCTTGTTTTTAAAGCCAGAAAGTCTCCCAAAAATTACCGTTCTCTGAATGAATGGAAGTGCGTCACTCTTTTTTTAAGACGGTGTTGTTGCACAGCCGTGCGACTTAACATGCTAAAGCGGAGCTGCTCCCTGCACTTGTGGCCCTGGAGCTATAATTTAGGAATCAGTCTGTGAGTTTAAATGGAAGCAATGTCAAACCTGCCTTTGGAAATGAATGTCTCAGACAGATTCATAAGAAAAAGCTGGAGCATTTCACACCGAACAACCACCAGGATCTGATACATTTTTAATTCTTACTATTACCCATGCTGCCTGTCATCATTATGCCTGCTGAATTTGTTTAACGCACTGCAGGTGTTAGACGGGAGCTTTGATAATAGAGTTCTTCGTCACTGGGGTCATATAAGGTCAAGTGTGTGATCCAATGCGTTGGTAAGCGAGGCCACACACGCTTTAATGAAATAGTGAAGAACATAATAAGTAGAGTCCATTTTTAAACCCATGGATTAAAAGGTGAAAACATTTGACATGGACATTGGAGCGGCTGCCCTGGACCCAATTAAAACATTAGAGCTATAATTTTCTGGGTGAAAATAACTTGCATTGCTCGCTGAGCCAGTTGAGCCGACCACTGATATATTTAGAGACTCATTGTGGTGATTTTAGAGATTACAGAAAGAAAACATTGGAACTTTTTTGTCTGAGTAAATGTAGCCCATGGTTAGTTCTCCAGAGCTCTAAAGTTGCATGCGCAGCATGTTTTATGACATATAACCTACATTATTAGTTGACAGATTGAAAATCTATGGAGTCAAGAAGCAAAGTGAAAGGTCATCGGCTTCAAAATGAGAGTCCATGCTGCCCGAGCATAAGTTTCACTCTGTGAGGTGATATGACCTTTAAAGAAAAATAAAGGCGTTTCAGAGTCTGAATCAACACTTCCTTCAGAAGAATCTCTACTTTTGACTCGTAAAACAGGACAATTTAGAAACAGATTAAAATGAGAGTTGAGAGTTTGTCTTTGCTCATCTGTGCGCGAAACCATGTAATCATGTCTTTTTGTATTTAGTTTGTGGCGAAGACTTATGGCATCCTTTTCTTTCCAGTCTGGCTAATTTTAGACAGGCATTTTAGTGTTGGAGTGCAAAGTATTCATCTTCCTCGTGAAAACATTCATGGACAGTTATTTCTCCACTTCTCCTCACAGCTACCGGACAGCTCTAACCTCTATTTTTAAGCTTATTTTAGCTAATTGCTTTGGCTATGTAAGATACTTTCTAAGCCTGCGTGCCTGTGTCGAAAGATGGTCTCGGAAAACTAGTGAAAAAAACCAATGAGGTTAGCTGAAGACAGGCTTTCCAGTGCTAAACACCTCTGCACCAAAGCAGCAGTTAAATAGGCAGCTAACCCACAGAAATGTCTTGGTTAGAAAGCTGTCATCTTCAAGCAAAAGTTTGCAACAGCCCCCTCACACGCTTCATACTCAGAAAGAAGCTATGATAGCACTGTACGCATGTGCCACAGCCCTTTGTGGTTTGGGGTGGGGTTATGTGGTCAGGGTCTTTCCTCCATGTAGTGCTTATAGGTTAAAATAAGAGTCCAATTTGATTAAGTGCACGTTCAGGGTGAGGCAGGCTTCAAACAGAAGCCATGTGGCGTGCAGTGTGAGTGATGTGTTGGCAGCACTGAGCCCGATTGGCTGACTTACTCTCGCACAGCCTCCTCCTCAGCCTGCCTCTGATCTTGTCAATGGCATTGAAGTCCGTCACATGGAAGACGTGGGCATTCTTTGGCTCGGCCGCGATCTCCTCCAGCTCCACCTTCAGCGCCTCCCCGATGCCCACGGCAAACATCCTGATGCCGGCTTTGGCGGCCTCCTTGGAGGGCTCCAGAACATAATCCTGGCTTCGGCCATCTGTGAGAAGGATGGCCACCCTCTGAATGCCTCGGGCCGTCGGCCTGGCTCCGTTAGCCTCCGTGAAGATGTTGGCGGTGGTGTAGCCGATAGCATCCCCGGTCATTGTATTTCCTCCCAGGTAGCGTATGTTGCGGGCCGCTCGCTTCACATCCTCCAGGGTCCTGTGTTTACCCAGGGTGAACTCGATGGTGGGTCTGTCGCTGTAGCGGACCACGGCGACTCTCGTCTTGTCTGGTGCCACATCGAAAGACTCGACAATGTTGGCCACCCATTGCCGGATTTTCTCAAAATTCTCCTTTCCAACACTGGAAGACGTATCCAGGATAAACGCCAAATCGTAGTGGACATTTTTACATCCTGCCATAAGAAAATACAGGAGAGGTTAGTCACATACAGCCAACATGAGCTCTAGATAATGGAATATTCAATCTAATCCTTTTACCTGCCCTCTGAGCTTCCACCCTCTCGCCGGAAAGAGTCAAAGCCAGGACGAACAAGACCAAAGTGATCCTAAATCCCAGGCGTAATTCCATCTCGGCCTTGGTTTGGTTCTGTGTTGTTTAGCTTATCACCACCATCAAGCTGTTCCGTCTGTGGAAACATCGGTGGAAACATCAACAATTCACTATTCTTCTCACAGGTACGGCAGGCAGTTATTTTGTAAATGTACAACAGACCTTGCAGATATTTTAAAATCTAAATCCTGTTGGCCAAGCGGTCATTGGCGAACAGGATTTGTGTTAATTTCTCTCCAGCAGTGAAACCAAAGTGGGTGGTGTACTTCCTGTCGTGCAGGGAGATTGCTGTAAAAGAGGCCTCCTACAGTGGCTGCTGCCACATCTCCTAAATTGAAAAGGGGACTGGTGGAAAGCTGAGTTCAGATTGCATTTGCCACTTTATATGTATAAAAAAAAATCTCTATCACATCCCCCGTATTGTCCAGTATTTCTACTGTCTCTTGTTTCAAATTATTTCTGCTATAGAAGCTTGCAAGATGTGTTCTCCATTCTCAAGATGTGATGGTTGAAGCCTCAGACAGAAACACACATTTGTCTACAGCAGCAAGGGAACACTCCATGCAGAGAAAACTGGACTCGCCAAAGATCGTTGGAACTTGCTTCCAAACTATTTATTTTTTCACAATCTCCACTCACAAAATAGTAAAAGAACAAAGTTAGACGTGTGCTAATGTTGCACTGGATGATTTCACCACACTGTTGATGCAAAATGTGAACATTCACGCAGGTATCTCTCGTTTTTTTCAAAATTTCTGCAGCTTTGATCAACCAGCATGTTGCGAAGGACCGATCAGTCCGTCTCTGTTGGATTAATGCATGAGGCTGTTGTGCCTGGGTGGCGCTGACAGAAACCTGTCACATAAACACAAAACTATTCTCGCTCTTATTGTACACCAGTGGTTTGCGATGCCGGCCTTTGTGAGTGACCGTAGCCATAACATGGTGACTGGGAGAGTGTCTCTCTGCGTGGGGGTCACTAGGGGAGGTTGAGGAAAGAGATATGCACAACTTGGAAAGCAATAAAACGAGAGAAGTGCTTTACCATCCCTCACCGCCATCCTGTGCTCTCTGACATTTCTATTGAATTAGTCTGTAAATGTACTTGTTCTCCAGAGGTGAATGGCATCTAAACCTGCAGTCTCTTTGTTAAGAATATTTTGAATGAAGACTATTTTTGAAAAAATCATTTATTTGCATTCTTGTCGAGCTCGAGGTGAGAAGATTGATACTACTCTTGTATCCGTTCATTAAATATGACGCTGGACCCAGACGACTGTTAGCATAGCTTAGCATAAATATATATATATATATATATATATATATATGATGTTAAATAAATTAGAGCTAAGAAGTTATATGACCCAATTGTACTGTATAGTTATGAACATTTCTCCTAGTTTAAAGATAAATATGTTACCATCCTTGTAGCATATTCAATACTTGTTTAGGTCAGTGGACCTCTGGTGCCTGAAATTAAGGAGAAGTAGTATGTTGCAGTAAAAGAGCAGATAATTATTCCAGGAAATGGTTAACCTGTTGACTGTGGCCTATACACCCAATAGATTGTGCTTTATTCACTGTGGGTAAAGCAAAGCGCTTTGGCCTCCAGATACAAGTTTCCTTATCTGATACTCAATTGGGCTATTTATACTGCTTTACTGATAATATTAATGATTATAATAGCCACGCTTTAGCTGAATCACTCTAATTGCCCCAATTAGTGAGCATTTAAAATCTGAGAAATTCAGCCCAGCGAGACTTCGAGAAAAAAAAAAAAAATCTCACCAGCCCAATGAAAGCTGCTGAACATCATTAAGATTCATGCTCCTAATCCTCCTTACCCAACTTTGCACAAGTCTAACATTTTCTAATTTGTCTCCCTTTCATCTCCGATCACATTTAAATACACTGCACGTCCCTCTCAGTGCTGTGTTGACTCAATCTGCAGCTATGCGAGCAGATACAGTATCCGAGGTAAAGCTAAAAGCAAGCTGGTTCCTCTCAGTCAACATCTGAACCATGAGGCCAGATTTCTTACAAACTGTGGGTTTGTTTCCACTTCCTCTCTCAATGGCAGACCTGGGACTGCAATAGATGTCTAAAACAGAAGCGCCGCGTTTGTCATTCCCAAGATGTCAAAAACAGAAACAGTGTTTTTCCCATGTGCAACCCAAGAAGAAAAGAACAAAAAACCTGTTCCCTGATAGAGCATCCCAGCATGTGGACACAAAACTGATAAAGAATTTTTTAAAACAGTCAATTTTTAGAGGAAGACAGCAGTGACAGATGGATTTTTATTCCACAATTTCTTCCCCTTACCTGGCCTGTCACTTGTTCGTCAGCGGTTCTGAGGTGTGTCTCTCCAGCAGTCACACCCTGAATCAGCACCGAGGCAGCATCATCATCATCAAGTGATAATAATCCGAGATATCTCCCCCTGCACGAGCCAGAAATCAAAATGAGATTATCATTTAATCCAGGAGTGACAGTCCGGTGTTCAGTGTTGTTAAAAAGTGAGCTGAGGTGAGCTTCAGAAACCTTGTGGATGGGTGGGCAGAGTGGGAGGGAACTGGGAGAGGGGGTGAAAGTGTAGGGTTTCACTGGGGGATGAAGTGGCTTCTACTGTTCTCGACTGGGCTGCGCTCACATAAAAAAAGGCTGAGAGGCGCAGCCAATTATAGACGCAACTTTCTGGATATTTTTATCCTTTATTTTCTCTGCTTCATGGCTGCACCCATCTGAAGTGTCGCCCTCAAAGGAAGAAAAAAAAGGCACTGCCTCAACGGTCCGGCCTTCGCCGCTGCGATAGCCACAGCGGAGCCGCCCTGGGGCCGGTGGTGGGCCGGGCCCGCGGTGGCTTCAACCAGCCACACACTTATGGAGCAGGGCTGTATTTAAGTTGGGGAAATGATTATAGAACACTTGTGCGCGCAGCTTTGTGTTAAATGTCTGTCCTTGCGCTGACTTAAAGCTCTGTGATCTATATCACTCATGTCGTGCTGTTTTGACAAGTTTACGACCACGTCAGACCACAGAGCTCTCTTTTCCCCCCCATAAATGTTCATACATAAAATATGAAACATGTATATTATAATGTACTTTCTTTACTTTGCTTCAGTAGTTTTGTTGCACTTATTCAACTTTCTCATTTAGTTTCCTTGAGCCGAACATTTCGCAATATCCCAATTTCCTCGAAGACGATGACATCTTTATTCTACAATATCCCCTTTTTAGAACTGATCATTTATTTACAACAAGAAAACACACTCGTGGATAAATAGTCACATATCTACTTTATTGCCCCTCGATAGAACATTCAGTACCGTTTGCCGACGCTTTGATTTGATATGCACATTTAGAGGACGACTGTACATTAGATTAGAAAGCTATTTATCCCCACATTAATTCACATTTGAGTGTACACTGATGTTCTTATCATGTGTGGTCATGCTCTCTGGTGGGAGAGGAAGCGGCAGTGAAACACGCCAGCTCTGCCTGGCAGACATTCTGTGCTTCTCCTCAAAGGTCCTTTGCATGTTGAACTAGCCTCTTTAAATGTCTCTTACAGCCGTCACTGCATGCTTTCGCTGTATTCGAAAACACAACCAAAATGCAGTGGAGGTTGGTGAGGCAACAACGTTCTCAAAAACAGTGTCAATATTTGAATGTCATGGGCAAACACAAAAAGTTAGCCGTTACATCCCGGCCTATTTGCGATGCCTTTGTAGCCAAGGGAAGTGAGCGGGCTATGTATAGGCGCAGTGTGAAGTGGATGGGAAGTGGGCTGACGATACGGGGCAGATGCACGTTATGAGCAACGGTGTCAGTCTAAGCAACCGTCTGTTGCCTTATGTGAAAGAACTAAAGAGGTGAACAGCTTGTTGGGTGAGCGAGAGGCTGCGAGCGCCATGTAGTCGTGGAGAAAGCCATCTGTCATCTGATTGACAGCCAGAGCTCAACCTCCCACGTCAGGAAACAAAAATATGTCAAAACATTCATGTGAGAGTTAATGTTAGCACTTTCATGCAACGGTAATAGCGACTCACTCGACTGCTTTACAATACAGACAGCAAGAGGGCGCTGTTCTTCAAGCAAATGGCAGATTCAAAGATGTGGCAGGTTGCCTTTGATTTGCAACATTCAATGTATTTCCCCCCTGTGCAGGGCCGGCTCTAGCCCTTCGGCGGTTGCCCTAGGCGAGATTGAGTTTTGCGCCCCCCCCCCCCCCCCCCCCACAGACACACAATACTTTACATCACTGAAGAGACATATATAAACTTAACTGCTTTACTTTGCATAGCAGTTTTTCACCCACTTATAATTCTACTATTCTACATTGCAGTTCAACAATAAATGGTGCATGGACAACAAACACCAGAATAGTTTCAGAACATTTTCTTTTTTATTATTTTAAATAATTTATTACACACTCAAAGTTAGGATTAAATTAACTCCATAAACTGTGCAAAACACTCTCTTTTTTCAAATATGTTTATTGAACATACCTATACTTGACTTTCTTTTCCTCTTCTTCCTTTTTTCGTCCCTGTGCTCCAGATAGTTTAGACCACTTCATTTTTGCAAATGTCACGGGCCAGTCAAAGTGGTCGCGCAATAGATTTTTCAGATCGCGCACATTTTTCAGACCGCACAAACGATTTATTTTTTTGGAGTGAGTCATTTTTGCAATAGAAGATCTTTGATGTGACGTGTCGAGTCTTGGCCAATCAGCGTCCCGTTTTCTCGAAAAAAAAATCTGATTTTTGGCCGAGTTGTTGTCCTCTCCGTAATAGAACATCTTTGATGTGACGTGTCTTGGTCCCTGCTCGCGGGAGCCAGCGCCCGTGGTCGCGAATTGCTCACAGTGCTGAAATGTGCGCTGTGAGGGCGCCCCCAACCCATTTGCCGCCCTAGGCAGTCGCCTAGTTCGCCTATAGCAATCGCCGGCCCTGCCCCTGTGAGTTATATTTTAACAATGGATCACATGTTGCTTCATGGGAAATTTAACTGCAAGGGGCAACTTACCTGACAGTGTACTGGATTCTCACGGTGGCACAAGACCAGGCGAGAATCTCTGGATCACATATTACTTGTCAAGCTTCAGGAAATGCGTTTGTGTCTAGCAAGTCTCTGCACGGCCCAATCGGCATCCTCTGAGGAGCTACAGGCGGCTACGGGTTTGTCTTAGATGTGTGTGAGACGACACGGAGAGGCATTGGTTCCTTCAAAATAACATTGGTGGCTCCTGAAGGTTTTAGCGTAAATGCTACAATAGCATCAGTTACATCCTATCTAAAGAGCAAGGAACAACACTGAAGGATTTTCTCAAAAAGATGTTTTAGCTCTTCTCCAGATTGGCTTCTTGAAGAAGTTTGAATGACAGATGGTTCACCCAGTTACCCTTTTTTAAACAGTTTAAAATGTCGACTTCTCAAATGGTTCTGTGCAACAAACTATCTGGTGGGTCAGGTTAAAGGGGCCCGCATTGTTCAACACCAGGAAGTCAGTCCAAGCAGGCAAACAAATCCAATGAGGGGCAGGAAGGTGAGAACCAGACAGCAGGTCAACATCCAGAGCAGCTAACAGGAGCGTCTGGACCTATAAGGAATGAAGCACCGGGCAACAAGGAGTCTGTGGAAAAGGGTCGGTTATAAACTGCAAGCTGATGAAGGAAAGTTGAACAGGTAAGCATGTGGGAGGGGATGTCAAGTGACCAAGACTGGCAAGAGATTCTGAGAGCACCTAGTGCAGGGGTGTCAAACATACGGCCCGCAGGCTGATTCTTAAAAGTCGGGCATGCGAACCATTGAAACATAGTCGCAATTATTTTGGCATCTGACATTACTACACATATTGCCCAACTATGAGGGAATCTGCAGAGGAGAGCCCAGGCAGGTAAACAGTGGGCTGATGTCAGAATTTTTGGTCTTTATGTTTCTAGTTTATTGTAGAAAAACCTTAAAATAGTGTTTATCATCCAAAAACCTTCACCAATGATTTAATCATAGAGAAATATTGACGTTATGTATGCGTTATTATACTACGATTTTACTGGTCCGGCCCACTTGAGATCAAAATGTGCAGCATGTGGCCCCTTCACTAAAATGAGTTTGACACCCCTGACCTAGTGGGTGGTGTCTGGGTGGCAGGTGAGAAGGTTCCATAATGGGAAATGTAGGCGCAAAAAATGTCTATGTATCTAAATGAAAAAACATGTACTATAGAAAATAAGATATTCCTGCATCTGCTGCATCGATTATGATCCTTCCTTCCATTTGTTTCCAGCAAACATTTTAGAAAGATGTTTAATGACAAAAACAGTGCTGCCTAAGGCTGGGTTGAGTTGTTAACATTACCTGGCTAATGACCAAAGGGGTCTCAAGGGAGACTTAGAGCATTAGTCAAATCGTGCTGAGTGCAGAGCATTGTGGGAGAGGAGGGTCATCAAACAACAACAAAACATGGCTGCTCCTGCACTTCTAAAAGCAAGATATTCAGCAACCACCACTGACGTATATCATATTTTGAACATGACAATCAGAAACACTACATATAGAATTGAATGGTCACATAAACTCTTTTATTATTGGTCATATGTGCAAATGCACAGATATACATCATAGGATTCAACCCATAAAAGTAAGGATGCCTGCTGCTGTTTAACTCATCACACCAACACATTCTCTCTGAAGAGCATCTGCGCTGTTTCATTGCCTTGGACCAGATAATGATTTAACTCTGTGTGGCGTGCCATGAGCCTTGCTTTGTGCAGCGCATGCGCCAGCTGACTGAGTCATTACAAACTCTGGGTGATCTGGGCAATAGTTGTTTGAATAAAGACAATCCATAACTTAAAGCTGCCTTGCATACACTTCTTGAAATGTTATGACATGTTTGGGTTCACGTGGGAAAGCCAGCCCGGACCATTAACGAACTTCAGACCCATCTGGCTTTGTGCAAATCTAGTGCAAATAATCTGGTGCAAAAAAAAAGTATCTCAAGATTACAGACTAAACTGCTCAAAAATCTACGTTTATTTGCTCATGTTGCCGTGTGTGTACAGTAGTTTATAATGGCACGGCTTAAAGCAGCACTTTTTTGATTCCTACACGTGTTGTTCTTCGTCTGCCGGGTAAATTAGTAGACTATGAATCAGCTTCCAAACTGGGATGTAAACCTGTTTCTGGTGGGTCGACTCTAAGCATGACATCATTTCATAAAGTCCTCCGCTGCAAAAAGTGAAAGATCCAATTTAATTACAGCTGGAGACGGTCCAGAGGGACTGCACCGCTATGCTTCGTGATCAAGCTTTTTTTTTTCCTCTTTAATCTCCAGTTAGAAGCACTTGGCTTCACACCGTCGAGCGGGTGTTCACCGCTCCCGCCTTCCGCCGGCTGCCGATTCAGAGTGCGTCTTGCAGATTGCTGACTGCAATCCTCTTGATGGCTTTTCCTGATAGCACTTCCACGCTCCCAGGGGGCCGCGGGATGCTCTTTGAGGCCTTTTCTAGCGTGCGGCTGGACTCTCTGCCTTTGCCTTGGACACCTTGGGCCAGCTTGCCTTTATCTGCAGATAATCCCCCTGTTGACGTGTTTGAGTTGCACTGATCCTCCTCTGGGCATTGTGCTCTCCTCAGCCTCGGCCGCTGCCTCCCCTCTTCCAGGAGCGGGGTGCTTTTTTTGCGTGCCGCCTCGGCTTGAGCTTTGACTCTCCGGGAAAGCAAAGGAGGGGCCGGCATGCAGCGCAGAGGAGCCGGGGTACCTCGACACACCACATCCTCCAGGTGCTTGCCTCCATGCTGCTCCATGGGGACGGAGCGTGTCGGCCTTGGAGATGTGTGCTGCTGTTGGACTTTAAGTGGCTCAGTGGAAGCAGGAGGGCAACCTGCAGCTTTTACCAGTCTCTGCCTCACGCAGGATTTCAATTTCCCCGTAGCCGGCGGCTCAGTCACCACCACGTCCAGCTTACAGGACGCAGGTTTGGCCTCTTGCTGGATAAACATAAGTTTTCGCCTCTGAGCCTCCCTCACCTCCTCTGGCAGCTCCAGTGGCGCGAGCTTCGGGGGCCGTCTGAGCGGCCGGCTCTCGGCCTCCCGGTGCGAGTCAGGCCCGGGCGACTTGAGCGGCAACGAGCCCAACTGTGCCGCGCCCTCCCGGGTCGGCGAGCTCGCCGTAAGCCGACCCACCGTCTCCTTCCCATGTGCCGCTGACAGACGGAGGCCAGGTGTTTTTGAATTGCGGCCATTTTTAGCCGCCAGTCTGAAGTTTTGACCATTCAGATGCAACATGGTATTTTTAACTTGGATGGTCAACATTTCTTCTCGCCGGAGAGCCCCCTGAACAAAAGAGACGTCATATTAATATCACTGAAACCATAATGTGGGCTTCGCTTCTACCTAGAAGTCTTTGTTTACCACATGATGGCAAAGCATAATGCGACTTACCTAATGTAACAAGTGCAGCACTCTTAGGAAGATGAGTCAGTTCAGTACCACTTCCTGACGGGACATTTTCTAAGAATTGTACCAGTGCCAGGAAAAATCCCTTAAGCTGCTTTGTTTTTTTTTAATAGCTTAATAGCTCCTCTTTTTGAATAACTGCAGAGCATAGCCAGAGTCTGATGCAATTGAAATTAGTAAGTCATCGGTTTCCTACTTTGCCGTTATATTCATTCATTCAGTCTTTCGATGTGAATGTTAATAAATTGCGAACAAATGTATTAATTTATGAACAGTGGTTCCCAACCTGTGGCTGCAGAACCCTACAAATGGTCATGAGATGAATGTGGTGGGTCAAATTAAAAATGTTGATCCAACACCAACTTGTCTCTAATCTTGTTATCATACTACACAGGTTTTAGCACTTCAGTCCGTCAAAGGATGCAAACTAAAGAATCTGAGAAGGGGAAAATATTTTTTCTATTAAACCTTTTACAACTAAAGACTGTGACGAGGGGTTGGAGAGAGACGTGACTGTACTTCTGATTAAAGGGTCACAAACAAAGAAGTTTGGGGGCCAATGTTCTAGATGGCACACAAGTGGTTAAACACTGGAGCGCTGCTTGTTATGAGCGAGCTGAAAGGACAAAACAAGGTATGCGGACACAAGCTAAAGGGAACCAGTTGCTCTTCTTTTAAAAAATAAGTTGTAAATGATGTATCAACCAGTACTGAAGTCATAAGTTACAACTCATACACTTTTTATAAAGTAACCCTTGTTAGGAAGTCATACAAAAACATGTTTTAAGACACTTTGACTTTCTTTAATGCCAAACTAAAGATTCCATAATACTCCAATTGACCAGCAGTACCTTAAATACCAGTAACTCATATTTACCACTCGATAAATACAGAAATTAAAAACCAAAACCAAGCACAAGTCATATTGTGCTTGTATTGTCTCATAATACATTCAACGAAGTTGTTGTTTGTACACTGTTGCCTCACTTTCACTACATGCCACTCAGACTAACATCAGCCGGGTCCGTTGGCAGTGACAAACATGTCAAAGTAGATCACTGCAGGTCTTCGGTATACTCACAGGTTTGGCAGACATTTCTCGCTCGAACTCTTCTAGGAGTTGAATCTTTCAGCGAAGGTGAAGGATCTTGTTGCTGTCCGTGTGCTTGTTTGCTTTGTGCCACCTGAGCACACGGCAGTGACGCTGCAGTTGGAAAAGGTTTTAGCCGCCTTAATGTAATTAAGCAGATTTGGGTCACAGTGCAGCACAAGCGATCTCTAATTATCTCCGGCTTAGCGGCAGCCAGCGTGTACACTCACGGCAAGGCCGGTTCGCTTTCATCGTCCACACTGCAACTTTATAATGACATGAATTAACGGCAAAGTTGCTGCTCAGGTGATTATGAAGAAGTCAAATGGAGCAGATATTAATTTTTTTTGCATTTCACTCTCCACTAGATGGGGCCACAGACCTCTTTTGCATATTAGCGTCAACTGCGGAGGTTTGTGGCCTCATCATCATTATGTGGAGAACACAGCTGTCAAGGAGCTGGTGGACATCAGCAGAACACATCCTTCTCATCAAATATTTATAAGAAAATATATATATATATATACTATCTTATCACAAACTGGGGGTTTTCAACCTGAGGCTCGGAAACCCACAAGCGTCCAAAGAAAAATGTCACATAACTGTGCTCCACAAAACAATGGATTTTTCCTAATTCTTTCTTTTTTTGAATACTGAATGCATTTACTTTTTCAGGCCGATACAAATCCTTCATATTCCAAGAAGGAAAAGCCTTTTGGCTGTCCACACACTTAGGTTATAATCTGTTATGCAGGGTCACAAGAAAACATTTACAATTGATGTTATAGATGCCTGGAATTTTCTCCTGGCACCAAATGACCTGTTGTGACATCACAGATTCAAATCTTATTTTATCTTAATCATATTGCCCTCCCAAAACCAGCCACATGAAGGTGATATACATATAAGTACAAGTGTTACAGATGGATTTGTAACCCTTGGAGAGACTGAATAGTGGATAAAGGTGCTGCAACTCAATGTCAGAGAGATGTCCTTAGTATTATTGTCAGCATTCATATGGAGTTAAACTTTGATCGAATTCTCTTCGGCATACACATCTGCAGACAGGCTAGATAAGGCAATGATGTGGCGTGTATCGCCTGGAGGAATATCTGCAGATCTTAATCACTTCAAGAGAGCAGTTTATTTTCAAATTTGGCTCCATCACTCCCATTTTTTTTTATATTTAGAGGCAGACTGTTGCAGAGTTTTCCTCCGATGGATGAGACTCGTATTAGCGGGCAGTTGTGCCTCCTACAGTTGATCCATTTTTCATCAGGCAGACAGACTCAATCATCATTGAAAATCTCCTCCTCTCCGTTGTCTCGTTCTCTCGCCTCAGGCCCGGAAGAAAAAGGAAAAAAGCAGCTTGTCAGCTGCTGCTTATTGCGAAGCTACATCATATCATTGGTGTGGTAGGAGATGGACTCGCTGCAGAACAACTTGGCTACACTTACATGATCATTTAAGATGCAAAATTACAGGCTTGACGCCAAGAGATGGCCTTTACGCCCCGCTGCCATGTTCTCATTGTGTCGCCCTCTGCGTTGCCTGACGTTCACGGCTGACATGTAATTACAGCGGTGTGGGAAGAGATAAAAAGGGATGTTGCCTGCTCGTTCTCCCACCTACTGAACATCCAGCTGCACCGCAGGAGCCACTTGGGGAGAAGAAGGCGTCAACTGGACTGCAGAGATCTTTTATCAGTCAAATGTTGCCAGAATTCACAATACGAAGCATTTTTTATACCATAATGTTGCTCTCACATGGGGTATTTTCTGGGCTTTTATTAACTAACTAATGTATACACGGCCACAGCCAGAGCAACTGACGGTGCATAAAGAGTGAGAAACCACAGGACTTTCAGCGAGGAGGCTGCTCTTTATGTCCTGCGTAAACTCATAAAATAAGTCAATGTTGACTTATTTTATGAGTTGTGTTGCGCAACGTCCGTACTAAACCAACAGCAGTTACGTAACAACATACTTATTTAACGTAACAAATGTTGGCGTTGTAGAAAAATTGCGAGAGCACCAGATTACACACCTGATTGAAAATTGACTTTTGTTGAACCTTACCAAATAGTTTTTTTGCCGAGGAAAAGCCTAAAAAAACCTATATATCGACACTCGAAAACTGACACGCTGTTCCTGACTGACGCTAGAGGGGTATTTCGAGCAGTATATTTCAAAGAGTTGTGCCACTTCATTTCTTCCATTGTTTTTCGGAGGTGTTTCTACAAATGCTGGATGAGCCCGATTCGGTTTAGGCAACGAAATCCCTGAGGTTAGGTTTAGGAAAAACATCACTGGGCAAAAAACAAATAAATCAACTAAGTAAAACGTAAACAACGTAGCATAAGTACTGAAGACACAATACGTCACAATAACTGAACCCCACGTTGGGACCAGATGCCGGACTCAAACACCAGCCTGCTGGTTTAAAGTGTTGTTTGTTTGTTCGACACCCTGGGAATGAGAGCGGGCCACAGACCAAGCATCAATATTTGAGTGGTTGGGAGTGAGAATGTGTTGATATGTCTGTTCAGTATAAAGCAGCAAGTTAGCTTAGCATACTACACTGAAAAGGGGGGGAAACAGCTAGCCTGGCTCTGTCTGAGGCAAAGTAGCGTCTAAAGTTCACTAAATTACACGTTTTTTATTACGTCGTTGTTTTACACTTTGGCAAATTACGTGTTATTAAGTGAACTCTAAAGGTGTTGGTAAGCGGATCTTGTTCACTTTGGACAGAGCCATTGCTAGCTGTTTCCCCCTGGTTCCAGTCGTTATGCTAAGCTAGGCTAACCGGTTACTGGGAGTTACTCCATATTTACCGTACAGACATGTGCAGTCTCGAGTAAATAAGCATATTTCCCAAAAGGTCAAGTGATTCCCTTTACTTGCAGACTTGTAAAAAGAAAGTAAAAGTGAAACAAGAAAAATCAGAGGTAATGTGATTAGTTTTAAAGGATTAATCAAGGATTATCTCTTTTTTCTCTTGCAGCTCATATTTTTGTACTCTCATCCGATCATTTTCTGAAAGTCTGAATATTTTAGATCGAGACCATTCACTTTAGCTCACAGTGTTTCTTTGTATTTATCAGCAGATACTCTTGCAGGCCAGGCTCCTCTCATTTGAACTGATAGAAGGCCACACTTCTCTAGACCTTGACTTCAAAAAGGTGTGATATTGAGAATAATATTAGTTTTAGCTTTCTAAGTGAACTCAAGAGCTACTTTAAATCAATTCTTATAGAACGAATGAGTTAAACAGTTGATCTTGTATTAGTTCAAACTTTAAAAAGCTGTCCAGAGGCACATTTACAAATCATTGAAACTGTTGATCTAATAAATATATAATGCCATCACTTTTTTTTTTTTTTACAATTTAAAACCCCATGCGCGAATTAAACTTCTCAGTCGAGCCGTTGGAGATGTTAGGCAGTTAGAACAAGACAGAGAGTTTCAGAAGGAGGCTCATCATTTTTATTCAAGTGTGTTATGGCTTCACTCAGGCTGTGTAACCGAGTGAGTCATCCACACCAAATCATGCACACACGCACCAAAAAAAAAAAAAAAAGGAAAACATACAAATGTAAAATGTTATGTAAAATGTTCATTTCACTCTGCACAATTCTCAACAATCTCTTCTCCGTGTGGCGAAAAGAGAAGCGACCCACACTGGAGTGTACTGTACAGACATCAGTTTCAAAATTGTGACAGAAGACGCCGGTCGGTTCGACATGACCGCAAAACCACATGGATGGGATATAATCTCCTGTAAGGAATATGGTACATGGTATTATTTGTTCATCAGACCTACAGAAGAACCTATTGCAAAGGATATTTCACAAATTGAAGTTATGGAACACAGCCTTTTCTATTATATGGTATTACACAGTTTGTAGTGCAATTTGTGTCTCTTCGTCCCTGTCGGAAAAAAACATGGCACTGTTGACAGAGAAATGGCCTCCACGTACTGCCACATGCAGTAAGTAAATGACGCCTGGAAGCCAAGCACAGCTACGTACGGAAAATGCCGGGGGGGGGGGGGGGGGGAACGAACCAATAACCGTCAGGAATCAATTCACCTTTGTGTTGTTTGATGCCACGTGGCAACGCTCGAGAAAGCAAAACACTGTTCTCCGTGCCATCTGTGTTATAGAGTAACATTCAGTCGAGGACCATCAATATGACACGCGGCGTGATGGCACACAAATCTGAGTAATATGCACGCGCTTGGGAGGGGTGTGAAAAACGATCTGACTGGCAGCTCATGAAAAGCAAATGAGTTCATTTGTTTGGTGCTTCCTTTCAGACAAAGAAGGGAAAAAAAAGATCCATTATGGCTGATACATTCCCCAAAATGCTGCATGGAAAAGTTTGGGTGTGAACTGAATGGAAAGGTAGACGTCAGCGACACGTATTATAGGTAGATATGTGCTCAACCCTATCAGTATTGGGAACATATAAAGGATAATTCCAGTGTATTACAAATCTTATTTTTGCACGTTTTCCATCATTCGTAACCGTTATGATAACATTATATTCACCAAAATAAAAGCTGAGATCTGGGAACAACTGCAACGTCACTACAACAAAGTCCAGTGAGGCAAGAACTGAACTTCAACCAGGTGTTAACAAGAGAATAGTTTAGCCAGAATATATAAAGCATGTTTATGGAGGTAAAGATAAACAGATAAACTCACTGTATGCCACCGCTCAATGCTAAACAGCCGGCAGATAGAGTTAGCGACTAGCTAGTGACCGTTAAGCTAACGAGCTATGTTGTTCGGGGGGAATTGGAAACAAAGATGAAAGGAAAATTAATATTGGGCTGACATATATCAGATCCTCAGATGCATGACTCCTAATACATTTTAAACGCAAACTCTATCAGGTATATGTTAGCTATGTGTGATTAGCTTAGTTTTGCTGCACCCAAATGACCGAAAAAGTATCAATGCAGCTTAAAAAGCAGGTAGATAGGCAAAGCAATTTCCTAAAATTGCTTTCCCTGAAGTGATGAACAAATGTTACTCAAGCGGGAGCAAAAAGAGCATTTCTTCGAGACAATTTTCAATCAGGTGTGAGATCAACTCAGAATTAACTGCAGTGCCCGTTTTCACCTCGATATTATTGGAACATGTCAGTCAGAGCAACAATGTTGTTGCTTCATCTGTTTGACATTTTTGTGGTTAAACGGACAATATTTAGTTATTTTTTTTGAATTTTTGGGGGATTCTTTTGAGTGAATATTGCTAGCATTAACTTAAAACCTGTGTAACCATCTGCCCGCTTGTGTCTCTTCTGCCATCTGGCTTCTTTTTTTGCAATGTTGTGGCATTCCCAAAATCTCAGCAATCACCTGTGTCAGTACAACATCACTGCCTGATTATTAAAACAGAACAACAACAATTTGCGATATGCTGGAATTATCTTTTAAGCTGCTTGCGGATGATTATGTCTTTTTGAAAGTAAAGAGTGATTCAGTCTGATTTGGCGCTGGGTGTGTACGTGGTTATAGATCCACCAGGTTCTCACTCACAACTGGTCACATTTACAGTAGATTATTGGGCAGGACCCGCCTTAAAAAGGACGCCTTAAACAGAATGTTTCAATGTGCAGAGGAGTCCGACAGACTTCAACACGTGGCTAATTAAAGTGGTGAATTCACGCGCACACATGGGGCCACTGACTGGCAGTTGACATGTTGGGAGTGAGGACGAGTGGGTAAGATTATAAATTGATTTTCATCTCCTTATATGAACTTGTTTGTCAGAAAGATCTGTCTATAAATTAACCACTTCTGCGCTTCAGACCTCCATAACCTTCCGTTTAGGTTTGCTAAAGCACAAACAGATCCACCACATTTAAATGTGCCCACGTCAACAGAAACACTGACTGCTGTTTCTTCAAGGCACGTATGCTAATGTGTAAAAATACATATGCATCTCAGCCGTGAAAAGGCATTTTTTATTCCAAAGGTTGTTATAAACATTTTGTACAGGATATTCAGATAAGCCGGTATAGTTCCAATAATGAAACAATGCTTTTCGGGCTTATCTACGGACTTCACGCCTGGTTATGTTCGTCACGACTGAATAGGATCCATGGCGTTTCACCATTTACCCGAACAGAGTGGCATTTACCTTGTGAGGCACGCTCAGCTACCCAGGAAATTAATATAAGCCTGTTAAACACGAGGCAGCAAAGAATACTGATGGCAACGCTTCTTGAAAGTCAAGGTCCAGAAATGTGGTGTTTGGTGTTGTTTGATGTGTTTCCAGAAATATTGGTTGATTTTTGAAGGATATAACTTGCTGAGGGAATAGCTCCCAGCCCTGTGTAACTTAAAAAAAGCTCTCCTGTACTCCAGTCTTTACAAATAATTGATATTTAAATATACATTTACAGCTTAAAAGGCCTTTAGAAATCATGTGTAGCGCTTTAATCCTGCCTAATTTAAGAGCTCAGTTATAGTGAATATTTTGTCTTTGACAGCAAGCATAATTTGTGACAGGGAAGGAGCATTGGGCTTAAAAAAAGGCATATAATCAAAAAGAAATATCAAGAATTCCCCAAATATTTCCGAGCCCTGTCACAAATTATGCTGTTTTTTTATACAAACTGACTCCTGGTGTTCACATCTGCATCAGACGCAGCACAGGCCTCAGTGAGATGATGCATCTCAGTCGCATTTCTCAGAAAATTCCTACTATTTGGGAATGAGGATTCGATATGTACACTGTTGGCCGTTTCACTTGCACTTCCGGGATTGTGTTTGTTATAGGTTAAACCAACAAAACAAAAAAACGGTGATTCATTCAAACCTGAGAACAAAACATCATTGTACAGTTTGTTTGAATGAAAAATGATTCAGTTAATAAAGTGTATCCCTTTAAGAACTGCTGGACTTTGGCAAAAGAAACAGCTCGTATTGTAAATCATTCGTCAGACTATTTGCCATTAAAATACTATATAAGTTATTGTGAAATGATTTCCTAATTCATCATACAAAGTTCATGCACTTATCAGATCTTTCAAACATAAAGAAATCTTCCCTTATCCCTTTATCTTCTTCTGATATTTTACAGAAAGTGAGAGGATCATACTGATGTTATTAAGTATTTTTCTTATCTGTAATCTTCAGCTGTCCCCTCACATTAACTCATACTCTCTATTTCTGCTTGTGTCTGTGCTGATGGGTTTCTCACGTTGTGTGTTTCCCTAATGGCTCCAAAGTGCATCAAAACCTCAAGAGCCATCAGTTTAGATATGCATGCTTTTCCATCACTGTGTGAACACTTCTGCTTCTTAGTGCTGCAGGGTTCACCAGCAGACCCAGGGTCAGCTGCTACGGGCATGCATTGTGTATACTATTCAGGACTTTGGAGCACAATCATGCATGTCCTTTGATTACAAATTACACTGCTTATGAATTCAGCTGGAGTCACTTAATTGCACTTTGGTAACCGCAGGTTCAAACCTGCTGATCCTCCTACACTGGCTTAAATCATCACTTTATTAATTTGAGTCGTTTGAGAATTTTCCAAGAAGCTGCACATTCACTCTCTTCGACCCGACTCATCGGCTCCAACTACATTTCCCATAATGCATAATGGTTGCAGCCAATCGACAGTGAATATGTGGAGCTACCTGGACATCAAGTTGGTGGAGAGGGTCACTGATCATATGATTTAAAGGGGCGCTCCACCATTTTTACACATGGAGGAGTATGATGAGGCCTATACTCAGTTGATTTATGTGTGGCTATGGAGGAAGCTTTTTTAAGGTTTGAATCAATAACCCTGATGATGTCATTATTGATGTCATCAGGTTTATCTCATCCTGAGTTTGAAACTTAAAATATTTAAATGAAAAACCTCCGTTGCAAACTGGAGGTGTGGGGTTTCAATGTAGGATGCAGGGTTTTTAGAGTTTTTTTTAAATCTCCCTCTCGTATCCCCAAACTTTGTGGAATACTAAATCGCCGAATGACCCTTTTGTTGTGTATCTTTTTCTGCATTGCATTCTGGTCTATTAAGAGACTGTAAATGAAGAAGCTGGTCTCTCTGCCTCTTTTACGATGGAGTTACCCCTTATGGATGCTAAGCTTTGTTGCAAAAGAGGAGTGCACTTAACAGAACTGATATTCAATATGAATGTAATGTGCTGAAATGCAAATCTGTTTAAAAGTGAAGTAGGGATGGTGGGGTTTTCCCTTCAGGTCAGTTTGACATCTAATTACGAAAAAAAGGCCGTCGGTGAAATTAAAGCTTCTGTGGCCGGATCTGATTCCTGATGAGGGCACATATTAATAACAGCAGCATGATCCTCTGAATTCAAGACAAACGGACACCTTCATTTGGCTGTTCTCTAAACAGACTAATAATGAATGTCACAAAACCATGGCACACTCAGTAAATGACATCTAATGCACATGCTAATATTGGCAACAATATTTTGGCTTGATGCATGGTGAAACCATTTAAATATATGTTTGATTATAGAAAACAATACCTGATGCTTTAAGTCATTTTTAAAATCTCTGTCTGCAGTGAGGCAATGGGATATTACATAACTTCAAGTTAATAAGGTGAAACAAGCTAACTCCCTTTTGAAAAATAGCATATCCCCAAGTGTGCATCATTTGGTATGTAACCAAAGTTAATATATCAATTTTGTACTGTAAATCTGAAATAAGGAAGGTCTTGTCATTTGTGTTTGTATATGGAGCAATCTCTTGAGAAAATAGACATCCATGCTTCATGCTTTGCATCCCATTGTGTCCACGCTGTTCTCCACAGTGTTCTTCATCTGTTCCCCAAGAATACTTTTTATATTACACACAACCAAAACGGGGAGGAAAAAAAAGTGCTGAAATAAGATTTGGTAAGGAGCAGCATTGGAAATGTTTGACCTTGTGTATAAAACATGAAACCTCATGTGTCCTCTCAGTGTGTGTGTGTGTGTGTGTGTGTGTGTGTGTTAGGGTTTAGATGGATTTCCTTCTCCTCATGAGCTGGTGATTGTCTGTGAAGCTGTGGAGGCCCGGAGACACCGAGCTGATGGGCGACGGGAAAAAGCTGTTTTTCAAGGTGCTGGGCGAGATCTCCTCGATCCTGTAGGAAACCGAGTGAAAGTACTGATTGGGATTCAGCTGCGAGCTGAATGAGTTCTGTTGGGAGAAGGCACAGCCGAGGCCTCCCATCCCTCCCCCGGAGCTGCCGAAGTCATGCGAGTGGTAGTGCATACAGGAGCAGACCGACTGCAAATCGGTCACCTCCGGTCGGTACGGCTCGCGCCGCCGCCGGCCCCGCTGCAGCGACTCGTCCTGGATGTGGATGATCATGCTGTTCCGGTTGCCGGCTAGCGAGGCGCGTTCCTCGGCGTCCCGCCGCTCGTCCTCGCTGTTCATAGTCAGGAACCGGAGAACCACCAGGTTGAGGAAGGCCCCGATGACCGTCAGGCCCACCAGGATATACATGAAGCTAAAGGCCACGTACAGGGGCTTCTTCTGGAGGGCCCTGTTCTTTTGAAGGGCCACAAAGTCCCCGAAGCCTATAGTTGTTAATGTGATGAAGCAGTAATAGTAAGACTGGAAGAAGCTCCAGTCCTCGTAATGGGAAAAGGCGGCGGCTCCGATGCACAGCGTGCCGATGCAGGAGAAGAACCCCACCGTCACCATGTTCTCCATGGAGACGTCGGTGATGCTCATGCCGCAGCACTTCTTGATGCGCTTCAGGAGGTACTTGACAAAAGTGTTCATCCTCTCGCCCAGACTTTGGAACATGACAAGAGTCAAAGGGATTCCCAGGACGGCATAAAACATGCAAAAGGCCTTCCCCGCATCGGTCCCCGGTGCTGCATGCCCGTAGCCTGGGAAGAGAGCAGACAGACAGCAGGGGTTAGTGAAGCAGGAAGATATCTACCCGCTACTCCAAAAGCCCCGGATCAGCTTTTGTTTACAGACATGACCAAGCAAGAAATCTTCCTAAGAGTCTTCGAGCGCTGCCAAAAAAGGGGTATTGAATGGATGCATGCCACAGAAATGTGTCCGCTCATTAATCTGATTTTGGGCTCAAAGAGTATGGCGGGCGGGCGCGTCCAATTAGTCAGAAGTTTCCGGTGAGGTAGAAGAGTTTGGAGGAGGGATCGGAGAGGAGTCACGGCCGTGCCAATGAAGCTTTTAGCTTAATTAAACTTTATGTTTAGACCACAAACTGCTGACTCACGGACAAACAGACGTTTTGAAAACAAACCTGTGGGGCTAACAATAGGATTCGTACTTTAGATTTAATTTTGAAACGCAATACAAACGATTTGATGTGCTTTGCGGGAGATTACCGTATGAATGAAGCCAACTGCTGATGAATATGCAGGTCTGGAATAAAAGAGCGTCGTATTGATTATCGCTCCTCTACCACAGCCCATAACTGTGAGTATTAAACATCAAAATCATGGCCAAGAAACACCCACCATCAGTTGGAATGTGTGTGACTTCAACAACTGCCTTCCAAATGGAAACATAATATTTTTGGTGTGTGGCATTTTTGTATGTATTTATTTATTCTAGATACGTCCTGAGCAAGTTCTGAGTTTTTGCACTCTCAAATATTGATTCTGTGTTTTCCCATATGGCTCCCCACCCACTCGAGCATGTGTTTAGTTATGCACTTTAGAAAAAGGACACTAGCAATCGTATTTGTACGAGCAACAAGGCTGCGTATACGTCTGTGTGTTATCAGCCTGTTATCAGTGCAATTTAAAGAAACGCTCTATACCAATAATGAAAGAAGAAATTCTGCATCAAGATTTGAAAGGTAGATTTAAACATGTGACATGTATTTGTTTGATCATGAATGTTATCCGTTTATTTTCTTTAAATTGAAAAGAGTGTCTTCGGTGTTCAGTTCCCCGCAGAGCTACAAACCTGCTTAGCTTCTTTTAGCTCTCTGCTTTGCTTTTCTCTCGTCAGCCTCTTTTCCAAGTCAGCTGTTTTCAGCAAACAAGCTCTGCTAAACCTTCTGTATGCTTCCTGTTCAGCACGGCTGACACGTTAGTGACTCGCTGCTGAACGTAGTGGAGCATTCAGCAGCTAAAGAGACAGATACCTCCCTCTGGACTCGGTGGAGAGCGTTAGCTCATTTCCAGTTAGCCCCGAATGCTAACTTGAATCGTGATAAAATAATTTGATTGTGGTGCTCTTCTAGACCACTTCTAGATGTTACTGGACCGAATTTATCAGACGCTGATAGTGAACCAAATTATTTTGCAGAGGATGTGATGCCCGAAATAAGATATCTAATGTTTTACACGAGCAACAGTAGCGACGCAGTAGGCTATGGCGAGACGATGACGTATTGGTATTTTTTTTTAACAGATTAAAAAACATCTCCCTCAAAAATAAATCTCATAAATGTATTTATTATTATCGTGACAGATCTTATTGTGAACATCTTCGAGATCGTTTTATCGGCCATCAGGCAACTGAAGTTGGGTCACTTTTTGGCAACAGAACAAACTGCATTTGCTGATTAAGACCGTGAGACACAAAAACAAACCAGTGTGGTGGAATATGTACAATATGTCAAGTGAGTTTCAGTCTCTCCCTGTGAGCTGCCAGAATAAAAACAATAGTAAGTAGGGTTTGGGTATAAATTTAAATGCAGTAAAACATGCAGGATAGCTGGTCGGGACCTTGAAGTTTGAGGTCTGTGCAGGAAGCTGGAAGAGCATCTGCAGGTCAGCAGCAGCTCACTGTCACCGGTGTGTGCCGACTACAGATGAGCTGATAAAATTCCTTTGACAAGGAGCAGCATTGTGCACTTTATTTCCACATGCACACATAGTCCTCAACAATAGCAACAACCTTGTTAAAAAAAAAATCTAAAACTTTCACTGCTCTCTCGTACAGCGGAGAAAGAGTATGAATGTTAACACGCGTTGTGGAACTTGGAAAGATGAGCCGAATATGATGCAAATCTCTTAACTAGTGGCTTTATCGTGATAGCCTCTCCATTGTTCCTACAGACTTTGTTCTATTTCATGCCGGAGGAAGAAGCATTTCAGAACCTCTGCATACTGCTTGGGGGAAAATCTATTTGGGTCAAAGAAAACATCATGTGCTAAATGCAGCGAAACATAATTGTGGCATCCCAAAAGTGTTCGTCAATTCTAATTACATCTCAGGACCGATTTGTATTCGTGGCCAGCCATCTGTCTTCTTCCGTCCTTTCTCAAAATTAGCAAATTAATTGATATTGATTCTGATTGCTTAAATTTGTTCTCGCGCAGTGATTAGGACATAACGACTTACAGTGGCAGCTGTGGAGAAATGACAACTTTCCTTTGATTTGTGCCAAGACAGATGACCACGAATCTCGTCCGTAAATCATCTTCTTAACATGTAACATGTAACATCAAGAGACATTATACCAACTAAAGGTTATTTCTGTCTGTGCGGTGTTGGTGTGCGACCATCGCACTCAACAGCCTCTCCCTGCTGCAATCAGACTGGAGTGTATTAGGTATCGATTCAACAGCTGTCAACTGAAGGGTCAGTCGCTCGTATGTATTTTCCATTAGATTAGCCGTCCTCTTTTTAAGTCTAAACCTGGGCAGAAGAGCGCCTGAGCGTCCATGTTGAAGTCTGGACCTTCAAGTGATCAAACGCTAACACGGGAGGTCACGAGAGCAGTGTATTAAAAGGATAACGAGCAATGAAATCACGCCCACAGAGATGTCAAATCAGCTGGAGCTCTCGAGCTTCAGCATTTATTCGTGTCCATGCAGTCCCAAGGCAATATGTACGGGATGATTAGCAGGGATTTACAGGGCTCAGTGAGATATTAACTTGTATTTCTATATCAAATAATGTCCATCAAGGATGGATTAAAGACAATGAGGAGATATGTTCGTGAAAGTTGTTCATTTTCCTTTTCTTTCTGGGAACTCACACAGACAAAATATATATATATATATATATATATATATATATATATATATATATATATATATATATATATATATATATATATATATATATATATATATTGCTTAGACCTAAAAAGTAAAAGAGGAAAAAGATGCCATGGATTATAAACCACATTTTTTTCTGATTCAGTCTCGATTTAAAGTATTTCTTTGGTGTCGTCGATGGGATGTTTGGTTTTCTGCGGCAGCGCTGCGCTGTGTAATCTGTTTGTCCTGTTATAATGACTCTATTATCTCCTGTTGTCTTGGGAACAGACATATTTGCTCCGCCACACAGAGCCGTGCCATGCACAGGTGCTTTTGTGCTCATGTGTGCACAGGTGAGCGCAATGTGTTCAGCCCAGTGTGTAGTGCAGCGGAAAGAGAATCACAGTCTTTAATGAACGATAAAAGCAGGTGAAAAAGGGCACGGTCACTCAAATGTTACATAATGTCGAGAAACTGGAGGGTCGTGCTCCGTCACATCCAATGCCGGCGACCTGAAGGAGAAGAACATTTGACGTGTTTTCGATCCATATTCTCAGACAGGATTTGTTTGAAAAAAAAAAAGCACACCAGTCTTATCAAGCAGAAGCACAAAGAAGCACTACACAATCTTCTAATTGAGATGCTGTGAGTTTGTTAAGATGCAAATCTGATTTGGGAGAGCTCACAAGTAATCTTTGTTCAAAGTGTCTCCGAGAAAGATTTTCCTTTCTACAGAAAACTTTCTTGGCAATCATATAGTGCATCTTAATATTTAAGTCGGTGGGGTTATAGTAAACAATGTGACAATTGTTTGTTTTAATAAACTAACAGATTTTGTAAAAACAACTGCAACTAAAAATCCTTTATAGCAGGCCTCCATAAGCCTGGCATTAAAAAGTGGGATGATAATACATCTGCTGGCCATCTGCTAAAAAAATAAACAGTGAAAGTCAGATTCTCTGTATCCCTCAGAGTAAGTTAAAATTGTCTTTTTTTTTATTATAAAGCCAGTCTGAGTGCTTTACAAATATGTAGGTAAAAATATAAATACGCTCAATCTACGGATAAATGCACATCGCTTGTATTCTGTATTCTCACACAGACGGTGAATACAGGTATAGTCAGACACACAGTAGGATTGGTGTTATAATGTGTTTGTTTTTTATAGTAAAACATATAAACATGTTGTAGTAGAAACTAAAAATGCAAGTATGAACCTAAAATGATAATATGTCTCTATTAAAAAAACAAACATTTAGGTATTGTTCAGGGAAGTGTCATAACACGACCACACAAAGGTGCCTCGTGAAAATATTTTGTGATTCATTGGGAGTAGGAAGAGGTCCAAACTGTAGTGCACAATTCTTTTCTACAACCCCGAGCTATACGATAGACGAAGAAAACAAGAACGTCTACAGTCAGCTCTGTGCTAATTTCTTCATACTGACGGTGCTAACGTGGCAGGTATTTTATTACCATGTTCTCCATCTTAGTTTAGCATGTCAACATAGCAACAGTTGCTAACTAGCGCTAAACAAGTACAGCTGAGGTCGATGGACATAAACCAAAGTACTGGAGGAACTAAAGTTGCAACATCACGATTAATTAACTAATTAATGCCAAGGCAATCAATCCAATAGTCAAGCAAATTTCATTCAAAAACCACAAATGTCAACCTCGTGGTGGCGCTAGAGGGAAAGTCAGAGGATCAGTTTTACCCCGTAAAACCTCTGTAAAGTGTCCACAATGCAGCAGCACGTCTGGTCTTCAACCAGCAGAAAAACGGTGTCACTCCACTGCTCATCGCTCTGCAGTTGCAAGTTCAAGTCACTGATGCTCACCTTCCACCTCTATGCCCGCCTCCATTTGGTCAGCAGAATCCCTTTCTGCCTTCAAAAAATTGCTGAAAGACCAACCTTATTCAAGAGTGTGCTCTGTCTCTCTCGCCCTCTCTATCTCTTCATCTTTAGCTCTTTTTCCCCCACAAAAAAAGTAATTTGCTCGGCTCAGTTCCACCGAGGAATTGAGTGTTGAGGCACTTATTCTCAAAGGCTTCTTTCTCAGTGAGCTACTGTGGCTTGGATTGTTCCTCATTATGTGTCGGAGAAAGGCTTCTCCCAAATGAATACATCAAGTAGATGTATATGGCTGCACCATGTAATAGCAATTCCATCCAATAGTTAATTATCAATAGGTAATTAAAAATAAAAAATAAATACCGCTAAGGGGATTCTTCGTCATACATCCTCTAGGATGGGAATGTCTGAAGCGTGGTTAAAATGTATCTTAAAATAATTAGGATCATGATGAAGAAAAGTGACGCCAATCACAGAGCACAATATTAGACAGAAACAACTGTGCGTCAAGATGTGTGTCACTACGTCAAACCACACAAACAACTATACGTAACCTCGCCTAAATGCAGTCTTTTTTTTAGCTGGGACTAAATGTAATCTATAATTGTATCACAGACCCTGTGACTCTACGGCGTCACAACCAAAGTGCCTCGAATGTTTGACACATTTATGAATATACCGAGGCGGCTCTCATCATAAACTGCATGACTCAACCTTTGTTTGGCTCCAATCCACTTTACTATGACTTATTTTGAATGTCTGCCCACACCCACAATGTGAGCTCTACAGGTCTGAGTGAGTGAGTCATTGTTGCTCAAACTCTAAATTGACACAGCTGGCAACCCGGAATCCAATTATTCTATTAATAAATCGGAAATACTTAATTTATCCTGTATAAAAAAAAAAACGGAACATCTCACACTCATGTAATGGCTTAATAAATGAACCAACAGCCTACACCGTGAGTTCAGTTGCTAAATTCCAGCTGCTGCTTATCTGCTGCCTCGTGACTTAACATTAAATATCATTATAACTGAAATGCATTATTTATTGCTCCGCAAAAATACATATTCATGACCAAATAAGAGATAATCAAAGTCAAAGCATCATCGGGTGTTATGTGAAAGAGGAAAAACTAAAAAAAGATGTATATTGATGTCGCTTAATCCTGATTGGTGCACTGCAATCTGTGACATCACATCCAATGGGACAACACCCATTTCCAATCAGTGAGGAAGGCACAGACAAAACCTGAAATACAGAAACCTCTCATGTTTAATAACCAAAATGTGTCTAATGTTGGTTGATAATAATATGTTCAAGGGGTAGTTTGGAGTATCTGAAGATGGGATGTATGAGGTACTTATCCGTAGTCGGTGTATTAGCCGCAGTAGATGGCGTAAAACCAGTTTAGAGAAAGAGACAGAAGTAATAACACAGGGGCAAAGCAACTTACTGCTGAGGAAGAGGACGTCAGCAAAACCGTATTTTAGCCACCAAAGAAAGGCCAACCTACAAAATATCAGTGGCGGGCCGTCAGGGCCTGCTAAGCCTTCTCTGCTGGCCTAAACAGAATCACAAAGTTATAGCTATTTTATAATTTCATTTTTAATTAAAAAAAAGTGCGTATTTATGTATACGATATCAGACAGCAGGCCTAGGTATAAAATGCATGGCCCGCCACTGCAAAATATATATATATATATATATATATATATATATCCGTCTAAAGGCAGGGTCAGAAATCTTGAGAAACTAGCAAGAGTACACCATATGAAAAGATTATGCAACCGAAAAATCTGTGTTTGCCAACCCTTTTCCAATATAAGTAACGAGCAGCACTCAAGCTGCTCAATCTACCAAGAAAGTCACCAAGTCGGCAACACTTTCAGGCCTCCCTCCTAAGCCACTCCCCCAAAGTTATCATAATGAATGCAAACAGCGAACATGGCTATTGTTTGTACTCACAGCTGTCAATGAGTGCATGGGTGGAATACAGGCAGGCAGGCAGGAAGGAGGGTAGACAGGCAGATAGCCTAACAATTGAACAGGATTATTAGAGTCCTGAGGCAGATACCAGATTTTAACATTTCATTTTTGTTAGATTTGTCATTTTCTCTTGATTCATTGATTGCTGTCAGAATGGATAAAGAATAGATGTTGATATTTTTAGCTCAGCCTTTCTTTTATGCCGCTAAAATATGTTTCCCTGCTGCTGTGATGACCTCCATTCACTGTAGGTAACATTAATTATGGATTATGGATAAGTACCTCATGCAATTCCACTTAAAAACACCCAAACTATTCATTTTATGTAGGAGCCTACTACGACTAATAAAAAGCAGATTGATAAAAATATAATATTGACATTTTAATCAAGAAATTGATAGGTCAAATGTTGCTTACTTACATATCTAGCAGACACAAAGGAACATTCAGTTTGAGTCCTATGTTTTGTTCATCTGGTAAATGTAGGTTGAATATTCAAGCGCCTTAATTAAGCTCTGCTCACCTTACCATGACAGAAAGATTTGGCTCCACAGCAGCTCAATGCTACCAGCTAGTTGCTAACGTTACCTGTCAGCCTTCCAGCGCTGAGCAGGTGGCTTACAGTCGATCTGTCTGAGCCTTTTCCTGAAAACAGCTTCCTGCTGTGGCTGGAAACAATGTCGATGAACCAAAACAGTAACGTTGTCGCCATAAAACCAAATCAATGAGCTGAAAGACACTTGAAAGCTGAGAGGATCTGCAGTTCGGGATTATTCTGTGTAGGTTCGTCACTACCAGTGACCTCTTTCAAGTTACACGTTTGATCTATTCATAATAAAAGACAAATATCTATATTTTCTTATAAAATAGGACAGATTAAAACTACAATTAAAGAATAACTAAGCACAAGAGCTTTGGCTGAAGTGCCTCTCAAAAAAAACTCTCGAATACAATTTCAATGAAACCTTTTTGAAATAAATATGACTACATCAAACCTGAAATAAGTCTATTTTTCATTGGTTTGAGGGTAGGAATAACTCATGTGGAATACAGTATAACATATAGTTTAAAAGTAGACACATGTTCGACTTTTGTTCTTCTAAAATGATCAATTTATCTGAGAATACAGTGGGAGGACCGGCTACCTCCTTCTCACAGGTTGCATAATCTATATCATCCATTATTCATCACAGCATCCAGGTAGTCACTCATTAGTACGCACACGTAGCCGGGTAGTTCCTCTACAAGTGTCGAGCAGTTGCTTAAACCAACGCTTTCCACTTGTTTGATCCGCGGGTTAATCGGCCTCGTATTACTTCAGGTGCCCCGGTGGCATTAATTGCTCGCGGGCCACGGTATTTTAATGAAGGTCAAAAAAGAGCAGGGATCACAAAGGCGAGAACACCTTGTTCAGCTCTCCGCCTGTGTCTCCACTACGTCACCGACGAGGGCTTAATGTGTCTGGGAAGTGGGAGCACCATGGTTACCGTACTACAGGCAGGGAACCTTTGGCTATCAGGAGTCTGCCCACAATTCCACTTTGTTATGGCACCACAATGGTTTATGGACTTCCAGCTGCTCGGCGACTTAATTCTATTGTTAAGGGGAAAAAATGTCAAACATTACATTCCACCGATATCAGAGATGCCTGCCAGCAGCTTAGAAAGATCACATTTACATTTTAAGTGTTTTTGTCTGGCGCTCGTATCCAGATACGCACAACAAGTGCAGGGTCACACGGAGAAACATGGGAAATACATGCAAATAACACCTTCAAGTCATCATCCAACATAGTTTCATAAATGAGTGTATGGTTCTTGTTTTTTGCGCTCAAGGACCAACATATTTAACACAAACATGACTGTAAGTTTTTCTTCATTTAAAGCAGTGGTGCTCAAACTGTGGGGCGCGCCCCTCTAGTGGATCACGAAGGTATTACAGGTGCGACGTGTGTGGGGCGATTTCTATTTAATTTTTTTTTTTTATTATCTTAAAAGGATATTCAGTGCAAAACAGGTTAATTGCAGCCACAATACGCACTTTTTTTGTGCCAAATATTAGTTATTTTTTGCACTGATAGAACTTTATTTGCATTGTTCTAACAAAGTGATTGCACATTGTATTAGTTTGTGTCTGATGGAGCAATCTGGTTTACTTGAAAGTGATTGCAATTGTCTTTATTCTATCATTGAAAAATAACGGAGGAGTCACAAAAAGTTATTTCAATACAAATTCAGCATGGACCATTTTATTACAATTTTGTCTCCTTCCTCCAAAGTGGGGTGTGACGAAAAAAGTTTGAGAACCACTGATTTAAAGGCAGTGGTATGGTGTTCCAGTCAAAACTCCTCTGGTTCAGGGATGATTTTCTTTAATGTTTTCAGTGTATTTGGAACACACACCAGGAGTGCCAAATATTGAACAACGAGGAACAGACTTAATCAATAGAGTAAGTGCGGTGCAGCAGAAGATGCTGCGCTGCTAATCACAACTAGCTGCTGGAAGCAGGAAGACACGCTGACTTTCTTTAGACACTGAACTTCCTTCCTGAAGTCAAAACTATTTTTCCACAAGTAGTTCAGATCTCAAGCTGTCATGGGTGTCTTTGTGTTTGTTTGAAAAAGACCGTTAAAGACTTTTCTCGCCATAATGTCACACATAGTATCACCTTATAAAGTTGTTGTGGCTAACATTTTAGCACGCAGTTGCCTCTTTGCACATCCAGCAGCCGTGTAGCAACGTTAGCGTTCATTTGGAGTCATGATTCTGTCCACCTGTTGAATGTAAGTCCACAATTTAATCTAATTTTAACTGTTTTAGTCTCCAAGGGAAAGATCTCTTCGCCTGCGTTATGGTCCAAAATGTTCACTCGTTGCTAATTTGGTGCTAAGCAGTTTTCACTTTTTGCAATGCTAATTCACTATCTAGGCTACAGGGGACCACAACAATTGGAAGAGGACATTTGTCAGGTAAATAGGTCTCCATTTCATCTCAAACTCCACCTTGGCTTTTCCCTTTATTTGTTCAATTTTGGATTGTCTGCCCCTGGTTACTAATAAACATAACAATATGCTGCACAGCCCCTTCCAGAGTTCAAAACACATGCCTATGCCTGACTAACGAGTCAGTTTAGCTATGCAAGACAAACACAGACCTCAAATGCATATTAAGACAGAATGCAAAGAGGATTTTAGAAGCGACTGCCAAACGGCTACATCAAAAACTCACATTGCCTGCATTCTTATTATTTACACATTCCCTGTATAGGGGAGTGAAGTTAGAGACGTTTCAAGGTCACTGCATAAGAAAGAGTGCATCGGCCTGCACCAGCAATTAAACAGGTAAATATACAGGAAGGAATTCTGTACGTGTGGGGTCATCTTGAACCAGCTGGACTAAGAAATGTGTGTGTGTACCCTCGCAGAGTCAACCTAGAATAAGGACAGCACAGCCTCAAATATGTCGTCCCTCAGTTGTCTGTTTGCTCTGGAGAGCTCACATTTTTCTTGGAGAGACAAGGTAGAGGGTACACAAAAGGGAGTCTGAGCTAGAAGCTGAGCAGCCGGTACAGAGAAGCTGGTAATCCTCAGTATTGCCTGTGAAAGATGGGTCCTGTCGCTCTTCAGAGAATTTGATATTCCTTAAATCTTGAGGTACAGCCAATGCATGCTAGGTATATGTAATCCATCTCATGACTAAGTCGATCCTGACTGTAATTCTGTCGATGACACTTGAAAATGAGGATGCAGATCCATTTATTCCAAGAATGGGGTATATTCTCGTATTGTGAAGCGGGCTCTTCTCCTGATTGTGCGCCCGGATGAATCCGAGCAGCAGCGCAAGATTCAGCGGGGAAGCGCAACAAACAACCCCCTACGGCTATAAAGAACAGAAGCCAACAGACACACATCAGTGAGATGTGGGACACACAGTATGCACAAGGCAAGAGATGCCATGGCCATGTATGGTAATGAGAAGAGAGAAAAGATGGAGCTGGGATGGCAGAGAAAGAATCAGTCGAAAACAGCCACAGAGAGCAGTGTGTAGTACGCAAAAACTACAAGAAGTAACGGGCATCAGTTGCATCCTGGGTAAAACTGATAGACTGGGGATCTCATCGGTCATTTTTTACGTCCATTTAAGGTTGAATATCTGCTCTTTTTGGTCACACTAGTGGTATTTAGCCATTGAGTGTTAACAAAACTACACCAAGCAAAACACACAAAAATTCATAACTTCTCTTATGTTTCAGCCTGAACTCTTCTTACTACTACGGAGTTCTGCTAGGTAGCTTTCTGTTGACAAAAGTCACGCTGGCACATGTTTAAAGTGATTGGAAATGCTTCAACACGCATTAGATGAATTGTCATGAACATAAATTAATTTGGTTTATAACCATATGGCCTTCCAACCAGCTGTAGTTCTTGTTTAGTGCTATGCTAGCATGCTAATTTGCAAAAAGATGGTGAACACGGTAAACATTACACCTGCTAAATGTCAGCATGTTAGGGTTTGCCTTTGAGGGTTTGCTGCTATCGTGCTCATATTGGCAGTTAGATCGAAACACCGCTGAGCCTTTAAGCACATTTTCCTCCCAGAGCCGCTCGCATGGCTGTAGACTCTCGTTGGTTCTCAAATTAAGGAAAAGGTATTCAGAATTATGCATTCATATTTAGAGTCTGCAGGCAACAGGATGAGATTATTATGGTTGAGAAATAGCTTGTAAACCAGCAACTTGTAAAAAAAATCAGGTACTCCACGTCGTCTCCTCCAACTGCAATCTCACATCTCAACTAATCCGAATGTAAACAATGAACAGCGCACGGAGAAGGAAGTCTTACATCCGCTGCCTACACGGCAGAGGCTTACAGCGTCAGGTTGAGATTGGGCTTTATACACCTGATACACTATATTTTGAGGGAACTGTACGTTCAGGTAAATATTTGTGTACTTAAGTAAAAACAGCAGAAGCTAGACTTACTATATCTGCTGTTTTTCCACTCTAAAATGTGACAGGGAACCCCGACCATGCAGGCCCAAAACATTTTTTTTCAAAGAACGCCAAAAGCAGTGTTTCCTCTGTATTCATTCTGCAGTGGATCACCGCCGTGAGTCCATGAACAAAACAAGTGTCTGTGGTTAGTTCACACGTCTGTAATATCATCAGGACAAACTAAACTAAACCGCTAGACAGCCAAAGAGCTTGTGGTACAGGTTCCTTCAGGTGGCTGTTTTAAACAGGAACTATGTTTAATACTATTATGTCTACATGTTTGATGAAGAGACAATATGACTGGAAATATGAACTCTATGATTAAGAAATGGGGTTGGTCTTGATTTCATTGCTCAAGTATAATATAAAATATTTGTGTGCTCAATATCTCGGCCGTTGATGACATTTAATACACCCAATACAATATTGTTCTTAGCTAAATCAAATCGATCTAATCAAGGTCAGCCTGAACTTGATCTCACCAATATGACCCTAACATTATGAACGCTCAGAATTATTACCAGCAGAACAATGCAGGCTACATCCTCACTGCAGCCTGAACTTCTGCCAATACTTCATGATTTTGGATTGCAGTTTTATCAAAGGATGAAACAACATGATTTCAGTGATCATGTTCAGCTTCAAGTTTTGCTGAATTATTCATCATTGCTTTTTTGTGTGTGTGTTTCGTTGTTCTCTCTGCTGATACAGTAACGAGTCAGCCGAGCTGTCGCTACATCCCCCAAAAAATGTACAACTGTCTTGAAATATATATATATATATATATATATATATATATATATATATATATATATATATATGGCGTAATATTACTGACTGCTACGGCAAATTCCACTTTCCACAGGATCAGGAGAGATTAGTTATACCGTAAAAGTCGGGTTACAAGCCGCTTCTACCTCTGTCCCCGCTGTAGCTAGCTAGCAGCAGCGCTAGCTAGCAGCAGCGCTGCTGCTAGCTCCCCGCTGCTGCTGCTACTGCTACTGCCCGCGTCGCCTCTGCCCGCGTCGTGTGTCGAGCCGGGGCTGGTCGCTTTGGTGGTTGTCGGGGAGCTAACGGAGAGCTAGCAGGAGCGCTAGCTGGCTACAGCGGGGAGCTAACGGGGACACTGACCGAAGGTAGTAGCGGCTTGTAACCCGACGTTTGCGGTAATTTTTCATCCTCCATCAAGGAGATTGTTGTCCTTCTGTGTATGAATGACATGATACATCTAGTTTGGGTTTGCAGATTTAAAAAAGTTCTAGTTTTGATGAAGATAATGATGGAGGAAAATACAAATGATTTAAAATTATAGTGGTGCTGCCGACAGACTCCTTATGATTCTGTATTCATCACATGTTTCACATACTTGCACAAAAGGGACTTGGAGGCCTACCTATCGCCTGAAAACTACTAATCAACACTTTATCAGATCGTCATTGTTTAGCACCGCTCTCCAGTCTTCTGTTTTTTACACAACGCTGTCTGGGAGCAATTTCAGCGATAAAACACCACAAGGGAGAGATGAGTATTAACAAAGGTGACTCATACTTCTGCAACCTTCATGGCAAATCATAATTCCCTATTTCATTTGAAAGGATGTTTCACTAATTTTCTCCTTTTTAAATGCACGCTGGGAGCCGTTTTGAAGCTTCCCCTCTGAAGACTGTTTGGTGATGTCCTTCTGTCCGTGCCAGTGATCTCAGGCTGTGAGCGAGCTGCTAAAGTGATAAACATGACTCGAGGACTTTACTACGAGATGTTGAGCTGTCAGCGGCACGCAAGCTTTAAAGCAGGCAAACCAAACCCAGAGGATCGGTTTGCGGGGATCAAACGTGTGGTTTGTCTTAATGGGTGAATTAATGAGTGAAATCTGCATTAACCCTAAGGGAGCTGAACCCACACGAGGCACACAGTACGGGTTCTTTTATGATTGACACAAGGTTGTGTCACAGCTCTAAGGCTACATTGGAGTGATATTTTAGCAAAGAAAGCCGTCTTATCAAGCTATAAAAATGTATATTTTGGTATAAAAGCCTGGTTGGTAAAATATAATGTGCTGTGTGGAGTTTTTGATGTCCTCTTACAGGATTATGGAGCGTTTCAAAGGGTTACTTCGTGCTGCCTTTGCAACTTGTAAGGTTGTCAAATGAAGCTTTAAAGGATCATTTAAGTTTATTGTGACTCGTGTCTCATATACTTCATTTTGGCCATCAACTCTTTCGGTAATAATAACCAGTGTTGGGTAGTAACGCATTACTTAAAGCGTTCAAATACTGCAATTGCCGAGGGATCACAATGTTAAATTCAGTAATTACATGAGCAAAACATGTTACTCGTGTGAGTTACTGGAGGGTTGCTATCTGTTTGGTGTCTCTGTATTCAGACTGGATTTATGGGGAGTTATGGCAACATGATCTCCACAGTGATGTCGTCAACACCCCTCCGTCAACTCTCCTATTAACAAAACATATTACCTTCCTAAAAGACGTTTAGCGAGATTACTCTGACAAGCAATCGAAAGAAAAAGCTATTTCCAGAAACAGCTATTTTAAAAGATATTCTACCAATACACAGTCAAGGAAAATGCCGATGGGCTGTCAATAACGTAAAGGCCATTAATTAGTACCGTGCAGTGGAGGCTTACTTGTTCTCAGCTGATAATTATGGACCATGCTCGAATGGATTTCTGCTTCATCAATGAAGAGCGCGGTTTCTACACCTTTTTAAATGAGGTGCAAACTGTGTCACACCACACAGTTTGCACCTCATTTAAGGGTGTAGAAACTCGATTTGTGGTTATTTTTCTGAACCCCTTCTGAACATCAGCATACCTGGCATCTCTCACGGAACTTTTTTTTCAACTTTGGGTACAAATGTACAAATAGGAATGTATATGTTTTCTTCATTCGTGTTAATTATGCAAAAATGAATGCACATGTAATTGTTAATATCATCATTCGAAAAATGCTGAAACGAGCAGTAGGCTATGTGCTGAACTTGTTTGCAGAGTTGCCAATGTACATATCCAGCACATATGGAGCAACATTAGCAGTCATTTGGACATTTTTTTGCCCACCTAATGAAGCCCAATATTCACTCTTTTCTCCAGCAGCTCCTGAGGGAAATACGTGTCTCATTAGCTGCTAAATGCTCCACTATGTCCGCCTGCTCGTTGCCAAATGTGTCTGTCTGCTGTTTGGTGCAGGACAGGTATATGACGGACTGTACAGTGGAGATTTAGAGCTTTTATACTGATGTCAATGAGCTGGAAGATGCTAAGATGCTGAGTCAGGTGATTTCGACCCCTTTCACAGACAAGTAGTCATGTGTTCCATTATGACCATAAACATTAACATTAATTGCAGCTGCTTTGAAACTAAATTAAGTTGATCCAGAAGCTCCCCGAGACATTGTGCACAGATGGAATACCAAGATCATCGCAAGATTTTAACAAGAAATCATCATTGCATTGTTGATTATCTGGTCATTATCTCCGCCAGATGTAAGCCTGGGGGAGATCATGCGCGTCTGTCTGTGTGTGTGTGTGTGTGTGTGTGTGTGTGTGTGTGTGTGTGTGTGTGTGTGTGTGTGTGTGTGTGTGTGTGTGTAGTATCTGTCTGTCTGTCAGCTGCTAGTCTTGCATACTACTGAACCCATTGGCCTGACGTTGTATGTGCTCATTTATAACTGTATGCTCAAGGACCTCTCGAGGTTCCAGTGATTCACCATTTTTTAAGAAAATCGTCATTTAGTCAGACTGTCATTTACTGCTGACTCCTCACACCTTACCGAGTGTGTTGCAGGCTACATTTTGACCTTTTGTCTTGGCTCAAAAACTGACATCCATGAGAGGGTTTTGAATCGGAGCATCTTCAGATTAATTCCATACCCGATATATTATGATCCGCTGAGCCCAGTAAGGGATGAATATTTATCTTGACTGTAAGGGAACCTGGAGGGACGATTGAGGGAGATTCAAGTCTTCTTTGTTTGAAAGCTGAGAGCTGCAATATACTGAGTGTACTTTTCTAGTTTCACTGTGTTGCTTTATCCTCCTGCATTTAAATTGGGCTTGTTTTTTTATGTATGAACAGTGTCGGCATTGCATTATGTCTCTTATTTTGTTTTTACTCCATTCATGTCCATATTGTCTTTTTGGGGAGGTAAAAGAGATAAACCCCACTCAGGCAAGATGAATCGTAGCATTATGTTCTACTACTAGAGGCACAAGGGAACCTAAAGCACAGTAGCAGCGTCAGCTCTGCTCTGTGTTAATACCTGTCATTAATTCCAAAGCATAATCTCCTTGCACTTCCTTTTTAAAAAGGTCAATTAAACCTCCGCGGAGATGCTTACACTAAACGCATTTTACATCAGCTGTAATCCTCCTGATGCGCAATCATAACAATTTCTTCAGACATTTGAAGTCAAGTCGCATTCACATCCTGCAGCCTGCTCCCCGGCAGGACTCTGAGCCGTCCCAGGTGTCACTCTATATCCCCTGTTAGGCCTCACCTAATGAAGCTCATTGCCCAGCTTCTGGAAATATGGCCATTGAGTGCTGCTAAGCAACAGGCGCTCGTGGTGTTCATCACCTGCGCAGAGAAACTGACACCACTTGCCCGGCTGCCAACAGACTTGCAACAGGGATATGTAGTCAGAAGGTCATGTCAAACTAATGCCGCATGGTGTGTTTTTTTGGTGAGACAAAGACATGGGATGTTAGTTCCCAGCAGGTCTGTGATGGTGTTGACCCACAGCAGCCGGGCAGCCGTCACTAATATCCAGCTATAGTCGCGTCTCGGCTCCATACAGCTCTTTCGGCCTCTCAGAACTGAAGCCCGCCAAACACAAGAGACTGGACCGACTGGATTGTTCAGTGCACTTCATATTCCTTTTCATGTCCTATTCATTCTGCAGGAGATAAGCATGTATAATGTGCATGCAGTGACTTGAAACTAATTATAAATCATCATATTTATAAATGTATATCGTGATTACTTTGCACGAAAGGGAACAGCTGCATGCATAATGTTGCAGCAATCACACGAGGGGGGCAGCCACAAAGAGCACATGTTGCATATCGTGTTTCATGATAATAACTCAGCTGCGCATTATATTCCTTTCGCTGATCCTGAATCCGACAATTGGAGCAACCTATGTCAACATGTACTCAGAGCAATGCCATGCAGAGTGAAGGTATAATGCTGTGACAATTATAGCCCGGATCCCGCCGCTTTATTTGTTTGTTTGTTTGTCTTTCCACCTATGTCGTTCGTTCTACTGTCACTGTGCTATCACACTCTATTTGCCTTCCACCCTCTGGGGGGGGAAACCGCGTTTAGGATCAGAGACACTGCTCGTGCATCAGAAACGCCAGCAGACCACACACTGCATGCGCGCAGGCCAGCCGCCGACGCTGATTTCATGCTGCTGTTCCGTGGCAATAACTCATACAGGAGACCACACATTCCCACTCTTCCTACAGATGGAATAAAGTGCTGGTGATAAGACCGTGTGGGAGTGCATTTCAGTGCGGAGCTGCAGAGGGAAGATGATTGTCAGGGTCCAGCAAGGGAGAATTAACAGCAGGTTACGGTGATGGAGTAGCGGCGGTCATCATCGGCACTCTTGCTGTACCCACCGACAAATTACATAAAATCCCCTGGAGTTTAACTGTAAGTGCAGGTTCTTAAAGGGAGCCTGTCAGAGAGGGAAATGAGACGGATATGTGTATGTGCATAATAATTAGATGAAATGCAAATCTGTCCCGTGCCTGAGCTGCGAGGAGGAACACACAGCAGTTTAGCAGCTGGTTTCTGTGGCACGCTGACTCACAGCCCGGGGCGACCGGAGTGGATCTGAATGCAACTAGCGGCCAAATGATGACGTCAATGTGAGCGGCATTGCAGTGTCCACTTCATTCCCATTGCTGGGACACATCTCTTAGATTCAGGTGAAATTTAGATGATGGTGTTATTCTAGATTTTCTTACTCTCAGCAAATTCAAAAATGAAAAGGATTTTTGGCTTCACATTAAAGCCATTTGTTGCTACTAAACTGAAGACAATGGACCAATCCAAGTTGTACTGGGAGCTAGTTTGTGTATGTTCACAAAGAAATCTTTGTCTTATCCAGAAAGTTCGAACAGAAGCTAGTGATGTCATGACGTCTGTATTTCACAACAGCAGCGCGATGACTTCCTGGAGTCTCGTTGTCGCCTTCACGTCCTTGTTGTTGGCAACCAGCAGACCAGGAACTAGTTGTTTCCCTCTGCTTCCAGCTCTGATGCTAAGCTGCGCTAATTACATCCTGGCTTTCGGCACATAAGCCAACCCTGTCTCTCACTCAATTTACGATCGCATACAACTAAACTCCACACCCGATTATGTTCTGAGGGAAACCTTTCATATCCAAGAATTACGGTTGCAGTTTCTAAACACCTGATTACCTTGTGACTTTAAACAAAAACTAAACAAAAACGCAACAAAACCACTCGGTCAAGTCGAGGCAAAAAAGGCGCAGAGTAATGTTAGTGGTATCAACCGTTTAACATCGGCAAAGGTGTTTCTTAAAATAAATAACTAGACCGCTTTTTAAAAAGGGCCGACTCAGCTGGGAACTGTAGTTTTTAGAAAATGTCATATAACAGGAGATATGTATGCATTTCCGACTATTTTCAGATGATTTTTACTGATTGACTAAACATAAAGCCTTGTGTTTCTTGTGATGCAATACTATGTCAATCAACCTGGTAAACACAAAGTTATAACAACTAATCATAATGATGGCCATGAAGTTCAGAATGAGGCTCAAGCAGTAAAACTTCAGTTTTCCTTCAAAACGAAGATGTAAAATGTGAAATGTAATGCACGAATATTTCTTCATATATTATACAACATTTGAGACATGAATTAAAACCCTTCAACGTAATCATATTTCAATATTTGATACAAATACCATCTTGCCATCTCATATATACATGCATAACATAATTTTGCATGCATGTCATTAGATTTAATATCAATATTTTAAGAGAAAGCCACATTCATATTTCTATATAATTAATAAGCAGACCCCATTTGCAGCGGGTGTCCTTCATGTTATTTCTATCGTCATGAAAGGTCATGAGAGTCATGCTCAATACGCCGTGTCGCACATCCAGGTTAGAGTTATGGTATAAAGGTCATTGGTTCAGACTTTTCTCAAGCTGGATGATGGTCTCTATCAAATATTACATCCACACTTTCATTCAATGCTCGTGCATTGTAGCGGGATGCTAAAAGGTGCGCTTGTTTGAGAGTTCTCTGCACATTATGAGAGCTGCTGAAGCATGCCGTGCTATTCTTGTATTGATTGGCAACCAGGAGGAATTTCAACAACAAGGACGGAGATTTTTGAAAGAGCCGCTTAAGCTGCCATGCTGGATATGTAACGAGACAGTAAGCTTCTTTCCTTTTGAATACACCCCACTTCATCCCTCTATCCTCTCCAGCCACAGTCCACCTCCATTTTCTTCCTCATTGTTCAGCCAGCACGGCTCCTCTCCAACAGCTGACACCACCTAGCCCACCGACAACAAAGAGGCACTACGGTTCATCAAGCAGCAGCTCCCCCAATCCCGCTCTCCACTCACTCTGGCCCACTTGAGCCTGGATGAGCCCACTGGGCTTCGTCCCTGGGCTCTGCTTCGCCCGTGCTGGAGTGGAACAGCCAGTCGCCGCCACTTGAATCCTCTAAGAAACTCGGAGGGTGAGAGGAAGCCTCCCGCCGTCCCGCGGGCCTTTCAACTCATCTATGTGTACGGTAGAGGCCTCTCTCCTCACACGGATGAAGAGACACTCAACGCATTGCTGGCACACGAGCCACTGGCATTGTCGTGACGGGTGGAATCGGTGACACAGCGCGGAGAAGTAGTGCCAATAACATTGGAGGAAAGCAAACTAAGAACAAAACAGTCCAGCGAAGTATCCTACGGATGATTTATTCCGCCTGCTTCTTTCAGATTACCTTGGTTTTCTAGCCGTTGCTTCATCTCTTGTTGTAGCCCCGAGGATGCTGCGCGCTTTTTTCCTCGGGGTAGTTGATGTTTCAAGGTCGATAGCTCTCTGAGATGACTGACAAGCGTTGAGCCAGGAATTAGGCAGAGAGGAGTACAGCTATATTTACACAACACCTTCTGCCTGAAGGTGAGGAGTCAGATACAGTGGCTTTAAGGGCTCTGTCTCTAGGTAAGATGTAGAGCTTATCTCGCCTGCAGTTTTCACATGTCATTCAAGATTAATGTAGCACCTGACTTTTATTAGGAGAAGAAATATAGAACTCGTTTTTGCGGCTCAAGCATTCGTATGAAGTTGGAAGTAAAAGTGTAGTTTATGGCGGCTTTCGTCTTATTTTCATAGTTTTGTAGAATAATAATTGCATTGACCTACACAATGCACACTGAGGACTTGCTGCGTAAATCAAAGTCAGCTTTAATGTCAATTTCTTCCACATGTGCAAACATACAGAAGATTTGAAAGTACGTCCCTCTCCTGTCCAACATATAGTGAATACAGATAATAATAAAGTGCAAATAGGTTAAAAAATAAAATTAAAAGAACATACAGATACAAACAGCTCATTAGAAGTTAAGTAAACCATGATGACTCTTATTTACAGGAGATTATACACTAAATAAAACGTCCTTATAAATATGATGTTACATTTCTGCCACTAGATCCCCTACATTGCTACACTGTTCCTTTAAGAGCATACCACCCTACATTGTACTGTACATATTAAGCTAAAAGTAACTGCACCTGAAGTGGCTGTAAAGCCCTCATTGCATAAGGAAACTGCAGCTATGGGGAATACGGTTTGTTGGGTTGCAGGAAGTCAATCTGTAAAAACTGTGATGGATGTTTACAGCAGACTGATTTATTACTTAGGTTTGCTTTCGCTTCCAAATTAGTTTGCTCTATTAAATCCATCAGACTTCTATTTTGCTAGACGGCTGCAATTCATTTGACGTGTAATTGTTTGTTGTTGGCGAGAGACCAAAGAACCAAAGTCAGTGTGATGCATCCTCTGGGAACCACGAAAGTCTGCACAAAATTCAATGACAATCCATCTTCTACTTGATGAGATATTTTAGTCCGCGCCGAGGAGAGAGATCAGCAGACCTGCCAGACATTACTGAGGATGTGCCGGCAAAAAAAGAATTGTTCAAATCAAAGCAGGAGAGGCCAAGAAATTCCCAAAACTCCAAAACCTCTGGATCCTATATTACCCATAATGCACCATGGCAGCTTCTTCACACCATACATTTCTCTTTTCACGTTCCAATGTCCTTCATAGTCCACGCATAATAGACAGAGAATTTAACAAAGGCGTTCATCACATAGTGACTTCCGATGACATCATCAGGGTTATTTTGAAGACTTTGAAAGGCAAAGAGCCACAGACGAGTAGTACTTCTTATGACGATTACACTTTGATGTGTAAACCTAAAAGAGCGCCCCTTTCAGATGAGAATAGCTGGAGTTTTATATATATATATATATATATATATATATATATATATATATATATATATAACTCTCTTTCAGCCTAATATCTTACATCATTTCTTTTCTTTGGGATAAAGCGGCGGGCACACACTGTGTGGTACAACGGGATCTTGTGTGCACAGTTTAAACAGACCAGCCGGCTCCAGAGCCCGGGACTCCCACAGAGAGCATCGGCACCACAGGAACACATTGCCATCGATCTGTGTGGAGACCTCCATCAAGCTCCCGGCAGGACGCTTCAGCAAAGTGAAAATAATCTACTGGCAACAAAGTGCAACCCGGGTGAAAACCTGGACTCATTTTTCAATAAGAAGCAGTCGGACACTATTAACAACTTTGTTTCCAGAAGAAAGGCGAGTCCACACTCAGCCAGCATTGGGAGGCACTGCGGCAGCAGGGTGTTGATTTACAGCACAGATTTGATCTCGCAAATTGGGGACAGGGAAGTAAAATCTCAAGTGAACAAAACCACTAAACACTCCATTAATCATTGATGGATCCTGCGTCGTCCAGGTAATGTAACAGCGGCGTCGAGGGGATAACAACACAGGAATCTTTGTTTTATTCAATGTTCCTTCATTACAAAAACTAAATCAAACTGCAAAAAGTGCACACAAAAAAAACATAAAAAATTCTGGAGGCAAATACTAATGTAAATAAATAAGTGTTGTAATAAAAGCCATTTAATACTGAAACACACTTATACAGTTTATATTCATCAACCACTCTGAAATGAACAGTATATGTTATATTAAGTGAAGAATGTTCTCACATAACTTGCCTATTACATCATTATTTAGGCGTTCGGCTTATCAAGGTGTGCTTTTTCGTTCATGAAAGTGAATTGTAACGTCTTTGATCGCCTAAAAATGTCTTATTGCATATTTGGTTGTACTGAGCTCTTGTTGCAAAACAACGTTTTTAATGTGAAATGCCATATCAGATATCTCACATCTATCTGCATTCCTGGTTTTTTTTGGACATTTTGGTGAGCCAATCCTTGAAGAATAACTATATGTGTTTGCATAAATGCCTTGAAGCCAGACGTGTCTCAAAAATATGACTGAAGATTTAATAAGCCGAGACTGTAGCCAGACAGGTTACAGTTTGATTAAAGGAAGGTGAACTGAATGTATTTTTTATTGCCATTTATATGATGATTGGAGTGCTTTCTCTTCTTGCTTAGATGGCTGATGATTGCCAAAAAACACATTAAATCTGAGAAAAATTATTTGGGACATTTACCTATTGTCCCTGTATTATGAAGATTTCTTCCATCATAGTTTTTTTTCTCATAAAAAACATGATATAAACCAATAATTACAGCTGATATGAATCTCTATCGCGTATAATGGAGGAACAAATCTCCTGGATTTAAAATATGTTCAATCATTTTATTAACTGCTGCTCGAGAAAAGGAGCCTTGAAATCCTGGTGCGCTTGATGTATTGGAGATTTACATAATCCATAAAGTAATGGGAAACCTGTGTTATTACGGCCCATGTGTCATCAAGAACATGAAGATGAGTAAGCGGGTTTATTGACCGTCAGAGAGAACCGTCAACAGGTTCTCTTTGAGAATAAAAGCAACAGGGAAAACTGCCCCTAAATGTAAAGTGACTTTGTACATCCAGCTCTCCAATCAGTCCTTGTCAATACACAACAACACACACACACACACACACACACACACGAACACACGGCGATCAGTGTGCATGCTTCACATCTGCAGGGCCGCGCCTGTATCAAGATGACAGCGGGTGTTACCATCCAGAGGATGACAGCTGAGTGCCGGCAAAGTGCAGCTTTTAGCCGCCCGTGGCCGCGTGTGGAGCAGCAGACAGATTACACAGCACAGCTATTGTATGCAAATGAGCCATGAAAACATTTCAGTCCCCCAAACCTGATAGGAACCCAAAGATGTTTTTTATAATATCTAAATCATATATAAAATACTGTCCTGAGCTTTAAACCTAGAACACCAACGTTACAAATAGTAACACCGTCACTAACGTCGGGTATATTTTACCCGATATAATGTACCTGATAAAATATACTTCTCATCAAAATATATTAAAATACAACAATACAAGGCAAATTGAAGTACTCTTCTTTTATTTTACCCTATAGAACTTCTCATGAAAAGAAAAACAGGTATCATGGGGGGACCCTAAAAAAAAGGCTTAAAATCGGGTGAAAAATTAGGGAATCGTCATTGAAACATGATTAAAAATATAAATAATGGAGCTATGAACTTGTTATTTGGTCCACCCGTTCCTGGGACATGTGAGCCTTGTCCCCTGAAGGAAAAAGTCTCCCTTTAAAGGTAGCGTAAAAGTCGGGTTACAAGCCGCTAATACCTTCAGTCAGTGTCCCCGTTAGCTCCCCGCTGTAGCCAGCTAGCGCTCCGCTAGCTCTCCGACAACCACCGAAGGTAGCGAGACCAGCCCCGGCTCGACACCCGACTCGGGCAGAGGGGACGCGGCCAGTAGCAGCAGCAGCAGCGGGGAGCTAGCAGCAGCGCTGCTGCTAGCTAGCACTGCTGCTAGCTTGCTACAGCGGGGACACTGACCGGAGGTAGGAGCGTCTTGTAACCCGACTTTTACGGTATTGGGTATAATTTACAGTATGATCTAATATTATGAATCACTAACAGGGAGTCATTTATAGTTTACATACGAATGCCAACACTTATAAAGAGCCTTAAATTCTATAATGGCTTCTTTGAATGGGTTGATTCATAATACACTCTCTTTTAGTGGACTCGTCCCACTGGCACATAAACTGCATATAATGTGTGCGAGCGCTGTAAGTGGCACTTGCTGTGCGGCGTAATGGAAACTGAGACTGGCACAATAGGTCCAATGGCATCTGACTCATCCTCACCAAGCGCGTTCATTAGGAAGGACGTGTGATGAATGTATCTGTGAGGATGATGGCAGCCGCTCGTTAAGCACTACGACGCAGACGCATTTAACCGTACAATTATGTAGATAATCATGTTCTTTTCAAACTATTGTCTCGTGTGAAATTATAATTACCTTCACAGTTGGAAACTTATCTTGACATTTGCTTAAATTGTTGTCTTGTTGCTGTAAGTAACATGTATTTAACATTTAAAAATGGAGTGAAATGTCATTATGTATTACATTAAAGATTGACTAATCATTATTTTTGCATGATCAGATTACTGTGTGTAATCTGTAAGGGATCCCTCATAGCGACAAATCCACTAATCAACTCTGCTGTGCGGTTTTTGGCTTTTAAGCCAGTTTTGTTTCGGTTTTCCAGCCGACAAACTTTCCACCGTCTCCAGCAGCAGACGGCTATTTTCGGCAGTGAAAAGGTGACAAACAGAATGTATGCTACAGTTAGCTCGCAACTAGCTGGGGAAGAAAGTGAAGCTTTTACGAAGCTAAACTGACAAATATTGTACTGAAGCGTTGGTGGAGACCAAAACAGAGCTAAAACTGGGACAGCAGATGAAAATCAGCCTCTCTGGCTAATTTACAGTTGTACTGGTCATTGGTGTGCATTGTCCATGCAAAATAAACAAATAAAATAAATAAAATGAGGTTGGTTTTTGGACTTGGATTTGGCAGTTGGCCAGAAATACGATATCCAAATGAATGTGAAGGCGGCTCAATGTGTCAGATATGTGTTCAGCCTGTGCTGCTAAAGGCAATTAGTTATTGCAGCAAAATTTAATTTACTCAGATTATATTTGTGTAATTTAGCGCTTTCTGTTCAGGTAGACACTGCTCTGCTTTGATAATTTGTTAGTCTGACTACGTCAGCATTCAAGAAGCTAGGGACATATTGTACCTGACTTTAATTAATTAATTCTGAATTATTATAACTTTAAAATTATAATTATTTATTATTGTTCTTTTTTTCCTGAACAAAGACATGGAGATGCCAACCACAAAAGCCTGTCCAATATGCAATTAATGTAATACTCAGAACACATTGTTCGTTGAATAATTGTTGTATATAACTACAAATAGAGTAAAATGACCCAAAAAAATTATTACATGAAAAAGAAATTATGTTTTTGTCTGCCATTTATTACGGTTTTAAATTGCTCCTCTCCTTCATTAGTCTGAGTTTCAGGAAGTGTTTTTGCTAAAGTTTTGGTGACGACCTTTACTCTAGCGAGTCAAAAATGAAACACTGACAACTTCTTGCAGTAATTCACACATTTACAATTTGAGTTATTATTCAAAGCATCGCCGGTCTCAGTCACACCTTAAACTGCCTATATACACACATGTTGATGTTTCCAGACATTTGGCAGAGATGGCTTTCACCTTTTAAGCTGTCTTCAGTCTCCCGGCAACACGAGGGCCTCAACCCTAAGAGAAAGGGACGCTTTTACACGTTTATACGCACCGCTGCGTGCCGCGGTCGCCCTGCTCCCTCCGAGCAGAGTTTGGGGGAGAACACCTCATGCTGTCACCGCTAAATGTCACGTCGGGTGGAATTAGTCACAAAATTTAGTATAAATATAGTCAACTTGCAGGGTCAATGTGGATGGAGAGGAGCGGGGCGGGGCTTACAGCCTCATCATGGCGACAGAGGTTGGCCCCTCAAGAAAGATGCTCTGACATGTGCTCAAGCTGGGCTCCGGTTCCAGATTTCCAGATATATTTTATATATATTTTCCACCTTTGGAGCCGTTTATGGAGGCATGATGAGAATGATGATGAGCGTCTGACAACGGATTAACACGAGTTACCCTAAAACTGAGCATTTCACATTGTTTATCCTTTAAGAGCAGTCAGATGAGGCCTCCAGCTGTAGATTATATATATATATATATATATATATATATATATATATATATATATATATATATATATGTATGTATGTATTTTAAGTGTGTAGCCTCAGATCCTCAGTTTAAAACACGTGCTTGAGATTCTGTCTTTGTCATACTGCAGCCACTACTTTTACCGTAACTACTACGACTACTACTACTACTACTACTACTATTACTACTACTACTCCTGCTGCTGTTCCTTCTACTGTCCCATTGTAGCGACTCAATGTGACTGTCACACATCAGAAGAAAATACATTTGGTACAAATTTACTACGGCTGCTGCCGACACTAAAAACAGGCCGTGTGAGCTGTGTGATTAAGGAAGAATGGAAAGTGAGTCCCATTTGTCTCTTTATTGCTGTACATACAACACATTGCTGTAATGATGTATGAGTTTCAATTTCCTATAAAATGAATCAACAAAACCCTTGAATATAAAATGATCAGAAATGTGATTTATTGTTTTTACTTTGTGTAAAGATTGGACTATTTAGTTGGTATTGTCCTGATGTTTGCAGTATTGTAACGACACAGTGTTATAATAATGATACATGTTATATTGGGGATTTGATCTGTAGGTCTAAAATATGAACATGAAAACTATTTACATTGGTTTCTTTTACTATTTGACTTTGTGTTATTTGAAAATGTAATTCTAAGGCAGTGAGTCTCTACTACTAGTAGTACTGCTACTCTAACTATTACGACAGCTGCTGCTACTAAAACTGCTAATACTGCTACTAGTACTTCTACTGCAACTACCACTGCTACTAGTATTGCTACTTCTGCTGCTTCTGGTAGTACTGCTACTACTACTGCTTCTAGTACTACTTCTGCCAGAGCTGATACTACTACTACTAGCCTACTACTTATACTGCTGCTACTTAAGTACTACTACTGTTATGTATCCTGCTGCTGATACAGCTACTACTGATTGTACTGTTAAAACTGCTCTAATGGCCACACTACTACTAGTACTATTACGGTTACAAAAACCACAACTTGCAATTACTTCTACAAGACAATTCACTCCTGATGTTCACTGTGCAGCTCATGATGCTTTAGTTGAATAAACAACTACAACATCCCTGAAGTTGAGCCTTTAAATCATTTCTCAAATTTAATTTGAGAGACTTTCGTGTGATTTAAATCCATATTCTCTCACAATATATTATGCACTCTCCCTTAAAATGTTACGCCGTTCTGAAAGTTTTATTTAGTTGGAGAAGTTTTTGTTGGAGAGAAACTCTTCTGATTCGTAGAACAGATGACGGTCGTGATTGTCTCTCTGTGCGCTGTGCTGTGTCTCCTGAGGGATTTGCTCTTTCTTGCTATTCACTCTGCTGTAAATGTACACATCCGGCAGTGAGCCACCACATATTCTTACTGTGCCACATGACGAGACTGAATCTAATTAGTTTCCACAAACAGCTCATTGTTGACACAGCCCAAACCGTTCTCCTTATCTTCGCAGCAGAGTTTCATTTTTGCACAAAGTTGATTTCAATTCTTTCACTTTTTGCGGCCGGAAATAATGATTTGAAATAATAATATTGACAGGGCAGTGCGGATGAATAAATCTTGTTTCATTATTTCTAAGAGGAAAATGTCCCTCAAAAGGCATTAACAGGTGAGAGTACACGGCGATGAATCTCACGCTGTCAGCCCAACTGTATGTTTGAGTGCCGTCTTCCAATCATTGCGCGAACTCGTCAAATCAAAACTCTTCCGTCTCGAGTCGTGGACGGCTGGGGTCAAACACGACCCGCAAATACTTTTACAGCTATGGATTTAACCTGCGAGATGAAATGACTGTGCCTGAGGAGGTCTGGATGGACAGAAAAGGATATCAAACTGACATCAAGACACTTTCCTGTGATTGGTCTGAGGCATCAAGGAAAATCTGTCCCAAAACCTCCAGTCGTTTCATTTTCAGTCCTGAACTCATCGTAGCAGCAGGAGTATGACCAGAGGACTGAGTGCAGCTTCATCTGATGATGGTGGCTTTGACCATTTTGTTAAATGAAACTAACTTCCTTGAGTTCTATACAAGGTTATCGCTATTTTTTTTCAGTAAAATAAATTAAAACTTACTGCTGGCCTTTGCAGTGGTGACCATTTCATACAATAGGTCTCAAACTAGAGCTATGCAAATATGGGTGAAGGATAATATTCTGTACTTTTGTGCATGAAAAGTCCAAAACCAACCGTCTGTCAATACTTCCCTTCTTCCCCATCCCGTCTAAAAGACCTACGTCTTTTAAAAACATCTTATGGATGTACACTTTCATTTTCAAAATAGACTAAATGGTTCCCTAAACCAGCTGGGGTCTGTAGTTTTTAGCAAATGTTACTCAAACGTGAGGATAATGTGCATTACATTTATAGGAACTATATTCTCAGCTGTGGATTGAGACACAATTGGCGCTCGACAGTTAGTGTTTACTAATGTAGCATTGAGTCACAATAAACTACTACTTTATTATTTATTGTAATATGAATGCAATGGTGTAGATCACGGATATTTTTTCAATAGTTTCTGAACAACAATGGAGATGAAAAAAAAAAGAGTCCAATTATTCTTAAGTGCACGCGACCTGGCAAATAAAGGTGATGGTATACATACTTGGTTTGTGTTAAAAGGATCAGTTCATTGTAGGTTTATGGTTTTTTCATGGTGCTTGGTGCCAATAAAAGAAAGTATATAATGTCAGCAGACTCTTCCTTCAAGATGAAATAGGATTACGTGAGATTCTCTTGATCCTCACTGGAGGACATTCTGTCAATAACAAAAGTAACGGTGTTTCCGGCAGCAGCAGCAGCAGCAGCAGCTCCGTCCATGAGGACTCGGCTTGGAGAAAGCGAACCCTGGAACCGCTCCAGGGGTGCCGTGCTCCGGCTGACCCGCATCACGACCCCTCTGGAGTGCATGTGTGTGTATCGGTATCTAGGAGGGATATGTGAAGAATACATTTACATTGAACTGTGTGAATTACCATGATTTACAGATGAAGCATCCTCTCTTTTTCCCAATTCTGATCCGTATATAATGCGTCATACGTGTGCGAGATGGCACATACAATAAACCAACTGAGGTTTAATGAGATGAACGTGTTCTACTGTTGTTTTAGACGCTTAACAAGTCTGCAAACGTGTAAAACAAACACCCACAGAAACTCTTTTGTTTTCGCACGAACTCATTCATTTAGACAGCAAATTTAGAAAAATTATAACACTGTGGCCATATGATCTTGACACAGTTCCACTGAAAGTGTATAAACAATAGTATCTCGCATTCCTTTTCACAACATTGTAATTTGGACTTTGCAATCAGCCCAAAAAAAAAAAAAACGTCTTTCTTTGTTGCAATCACTGTAGTAATACCTGTCCTGTCCACCTTTCATCCAAACAACTGCATTTCCCTTCTAACTCAAGTGCATGCATGACCATCAGGTTGATTCCTGTACTTTTTGTCCCCTGAACCGTTTCTTGATGATATATAAAGCGCCCCGTCTCCCACAGAGGAGACACAGTCCCCTGCAGTACATGTAACCACTTCACAGAACATGAATATTACAATGGCTCGTGTCTGTAGCCTAGAAACAACAGTGGATCCACCTCCACTGCTCTGTGCGGCCCGGCCCTCTTGAGTGTTGCCTGGCAAAGCGGAGGACAGTCCTGGTGCATTAGTTCCCCCAGATGAAAGTCCTCATCTCGACTAACACTGTCTGACTTTAATAATGGAGAAAGCGCTTCTCCGTGACCTCTGCGGAGAGGGAAGTTCATCTCCAAAGTCCTGCCACGTAATCTCAACTCTGGAAAGGTCGACTGCTAACTTTTTTTTTTTTTTTGGTATAGTGCAAGTGTGAATTAATTCAATTAGCTTCAGCTGGATTCGCTAAAGCTTCAAATATAGCTTTGTATTACGGTGATTATGCATCTCAGAAAGAATGTGGCTCGCTTGTAAAACGTCAACAAAGATAAACTCAGTGCACCCCTCCGCTTGAAATACATCTGCATGACGCAAATGCATCATCACGTCAAACTGATGTAATACACGACTCCTTTCAGGGGGATCAGAAGAAATGAATGCATTTATGAAAACTGGACTGATTCATCCTTAGAGTGTTTAGTCCTCATAGCTCTTCATCTATTTTTTTTATTTTCATTTTCATCTACTTGTAGTGAAGCTCTGCGACCCTTAAACGTAATGCAGATCTAACCAAAGATGTACACATGTAAATGCTCTATTAAGTAAACAAACAAAAACAAAAGTGATCCAGGATCAGTAGCAGTGACTTCGGGTCTCACTTGCTGAACTCTCAGAACTCATCCCGCCTGCGGCTGAACTAGGAGGAGCTGTCCGTTTCAGCACCACAACACCGCTCCGGAGTCCGCGCCGCTCTCGGCGCCTCGTCATCCTCCGCGCGCAGCTCCACGCTCCCCGCGAGCTTTCGGGAGTAAATCACGGCGTGTCTAACACCCTTCAACTCGTCATTCACCCGTCAGACTTTGACGCGCCGTCAAAAGTTGAATCATAAACCAAACGGATGTGATATGTGCGCGTTAACGCTCCCCTGGGTGCGCTACGTCATCCTCAAGAGGTGATTTGTAAAAAAAAAAGCATCAGTCCTAAAACAGCGTTTATATGTTTGGCCGCCGTGACACGGAGCTCCATCCTCGCGGTGGCTCCAACTCCCGAGTGACTTTTTGCAACATGTTGCTTTAAAAACTTTATCTGCAATTGAAATGTTTGTGAACAGACCGGGTTGCTTATGACCGCTCTCAATAGGAACATAACAATATATTCCCGCGTGTTATTGCCTATTGAATGTATTTGTCCTCGTAATAACCCACGTCCTGTTGCGCCACAGTGATCATACCTGTACTGATGATGGGGGCTCGGTTATACTGGTTTTAGAGACTGGGATGCACCCCCATGAACCCGAAACTTACCTATGGTGGTTATAACCGTGATGGCAAAGTAAAATGACCCTGCGAATTTCCACTGCACCCCGGCTCTATGGGGCTCTGCCTCCATGATGATGGACTCCAGTTTGCGGTAATCAGCCTCGCTGATGTTGTATTTCCCCTGGAGACGCTTCTCCTCGGCTTCCAGCTGCTCCTTTTCCCGCATCTCGAAGTCGGACTCCAGGGCGTCAAAGACGGCGGCCCCGACGAGCAGGTATGTGAACGTGCAGATGATCAGGGACAAGGTCCGCACGTTTTGCCGCTTCATGGCCAACAGGAACCGGCGACCGAGGGGCTCATGTCCCCTCGGATTCCCCGGGAAGGCGCAGCAAGCGTGGGGGAAGCCGTGCGGACAGCGCCTGGAGGCGGAGGCGCAGAAAGGTGCGCTCCGGTGACGGTGGTGGGTGCCGGAGTCGTGGCAGCGGTGGAAATCCCCCACCTTGTTGTAGTGATCCCGGTGGCAGACTCCCAGATCCTGCTCCTGGTTTGCGGAGAGACACAAGAGACTGCTCGATCGCCTGGACCAGGAGCCCTGCAGCCGAAAGACCCTGCGCAAGACCTGCCCAAACCAAGTCCACCCGGTGCGCAGTGCCATCAACAAGCTGCTTCCAATATCTGCCTGTTGGTCTCTTTTTCCTTCTCAAGTGAATTATACAGATGGGAATAAATTCGTCCAATCACGTGAATTGTCGGTGCTGTGATTTTAAAATGTTCTATAACAAGACATCTTTGCCTCGTGTCTGCAAGTTTCAGCTAAACACCAACCTGTTCATTGTAACCTCATCAGCACGCGGGCTATTTTTAGCTGCCATTCCCCACATACTAAAAAAAATCAAAAAAAATCCAGTTGCTGTGAAAATCCTTAAATCTTCCTCGCAAACAGCGGACATCCTCGTCAGAAATGTGCTGAGTCGCCCAGGTTCGACGGGAGGGTCACAGAGGGAACATCAAGTTGGGGAATGTTACTCTCACGATGTGCAGATGGATCATTTTGACGCACGTATATCTCCCTCCTCAGTTGCTTTATTCCTGGATCAACTCATCACTTGTTAGAGGAATATAAAAAACATGAATATTCCAAAGCACGCAACAAATCATCGTTCCAGGTTCCATTGCAAAAAAAAAAAAAAAAAAAAAAAAAAAAGAGTTTCTCCCAAATGGATGTCTCTTTTTTCTTTTTTCTTAGGATGTGTAGAAAAGAATAAGAACACTTTAGAGCTCGAATAAAAGGCTACAGTGCGCTCCGTGTCCGGAGTGGCACACATGCTCCGTTGCGCACATCCAACACGTCCGCTCCCTGCGCCGCCTGCCGAGGAGTTTAAACTGATTTAGAAGAAGAAGAAAAAGGAAAAGAAGAAAACGTGTTTCCCTTCCTCGTGCGGGGGCCTCGGAGCGAACCGTGCGTGTCACGAACTGCTCGTATTTTGAAGGCTCCACATGTGATGTCCCCACGCACTCCAGACTCTAATCGGTGGGCGTTGCTCCGCCTGTCTCTGTGTTCCTCTCGTTTTTCCAAGTGTCACGATTCATCCAAATTCTTGCCCTGAGTATCTGCTTACTCTTGGAAGCTGTCTCTTCGGGGGGATAACATATCTGCTGGAGCACAAATGACTGCTTCCCCACCCCCACACCCCCTTGTCTCCACGCCGCGCGACCTCCCACATTGACCACTCCTACTCATGATGTGGACCGCGCTGGGTTTGCTTAGACTCAGATGGTCGCTTTAGTTTAGTCCCTTCTACATTCCGGCGGCAGCGGGGAATCGGAGCTCAGAGTCGGGCTCAGCTGCTGCGCTGTCCATGGTGCTGAAGTCTGACAGACTGGCGCACAGGTGCGATCCACGTTATTGCGCACGAAGCAATAGGGAGGAATGAATATAAGGAGATCGTTACAAACCACAGAGCCTTTAAGGGGTCCAGAGGCTCCATGTTTACAAAGTGGCATCCTTGTGGTCATTTGATTCAGTGAAGTGAACCCTAACTGGAGTAATAAGGGCCTCATGGTAACACCTCATTGTGATCTCAGCTTGAGGCCCCATAGAAAACCAATCTATTGTTAGGCCCTTTCCTCGAAAATTGCATACCCAAACTAAAAAGGATGTATCTCCGCAACCACTGGGGCTATTTGAATAATTTTAGTAATAATAAAAGGTACACGTGAGATTTTGTTCAGATGTGTAAATATCAGTCTATATGTTACTGGTTAAGAGTAAATTAAGATGACACACAGGTCCGCCTAGAAAAAAAATCACTTTCAGGATGATTATTTCTTTGAATTGATGCAGCTGTAAGGTCCAACTCCAACCCAAATCATAGCACAATATGTGAACATTCACTAACCCAAATCATAGCACAATATGTGAACATTCTCTAACCCAAATCATAGCACAATATATGAACATTATCTAACCAAAATCATAACACAATATGTGAACATTCACTAACCCAAATCATAGCACAATATGTGAACATTCTCTAACCCAAATCATAGCACAATATGTGAACATTCTCTAACCCAAATCATAACACAATATGTGAACATTCTCTAACCCAAATCATAGCACAATATGTGAACATTCTCTAACCCAAATCATAGCACAATATGTGAACATTCTCTAAACCAAATCATAACACAATATGTGAACATTCTCTAACCCAAATCATAGCACAATATGTGAACATTCTCTAACCCAAATCATAGCACAATATGTGAACATTCTCTCTGCAGAGGTTGACTTTGATAAAGTGAAGCAGAACAAAGTTAGAGAGGGTTTAGTGCAGAGGCAATTCAGGCGAGGACTCAAACATTTGCATTGGGTCAAATTTGCGCACATCTGTGACATTTGAATTTATTCATATACCAAAACATATATTTCACTTGTATATTACTTATGGTGTTCAATACATCCACATACAGCAGTTTTTGGCATTTGTTCATAAAACAAGCTATGATTTACAGTTTTATACAACAATCGCTCAGTTCCCCTCAGGGGATTGTTTTTTAAAAGGATAAGGACCCCAGACCCCCTTTTAAGGCCTTTATTTGTGTCACTTTTCACTGTAAATGTACAGCCATGCTGCTTGAATGAGTTTGCATGAGTTTTAATTGCAGTAGAAGCCAAATGTATAGGCAGAAAGAAACCTCCCAGCATGCATTGGAACAAAGGACTGATGGAGGAGGCGTATTTCATGTGTGTTCTTCCTTGTTGTGTTCTGTGTTTCCACAATTCAATTATTGTTGCACAGTTAGTTGTTAAGATACACTTTTGTTTGAGTGATGTGAATTCCTGTAGACTGAAGAGTTGATTGAATATTATTCCAAGACTTTATAATTGGGATAATTGAGCATTAATAATTAGTGATCTGAAATTACCAGAGCAATATAAGTGCAATTATTAACATCAGACAGCAAAACTCCTGATATCAGAAAAGAAGCTATCCTTGAAATGATTCATGGATGAAATACAAGGGGGTCCTTCCTTCCTTCTTTCTTTCTTTCTCTTTCTCTTTCTCTTAAAAGTCGAAATTTGATGTAAATATATTCTCTTGACTGAGAGAGAGTGAATACTATATGAACCTCAACTAGAAATTCATACTCTGGTCTCATTATTGATATTTTCAAACCTAAATTAAACTTATTGCAGAAGTGTTAGGACAGTGAAGAACACCCTGAATACAAGTCCACAAGTGTGCACAATTTGGGCCACGTCATTACAGTCTAAGACAGTAACACATTGTTATGGGGAAATTGGGGAAACAGGCCAGAAAAGTTCCTATACTCGGATAAAGTACCAATGAATACTTAAAATAACATCGTATGGAAGAATACTGTATGTTACTAGACTCCATGGTCCTCTCCTTTTGACCGGATGCAAATGCTCTGCTACCTTTCTCACTTCCACTGGGAGAGAATTAAAGAATAAATCCATAAAATCATATCCTGGACTTGGCCCCAAACCTCAACTATGTAGCTACTTTTTTTTCAAATGCATTTTCTATTATATTCATTTCACTTGTTCATGTTTCAAATAATTTCCTGGGACACCGATAGTCCTCCAGTCTGATATTAATTAAGAGGATTGTTGACATCTCATGAGAATAAAGAAGACATAGTGTAAATAAGTTGTTATATTTGGGTTATTTAAGTGAGGTCTGGTCTCCTTGTGATATCTGCTTTCTTTTTGTTTTACAACCCACGATGTGTGTGGAAGGAAACAAAACCTTCTTCTAGAGTGAACTAAGTGATCAGCAAAGCAAATTAAAAAGCTTTTATCAACACGTGAATTCATAATGTAGTGTCGTGCTTTGTGTTGTTTGAGTTTTTACACACACTGGTGGCACGTCCGCTTCGGTAAGCTTTCAAAGGTTCTTCACAAAAAGGACTTAAGGGATCCCTTATTCTTCTTCCTGCCAGTTTAATTCGAGGCTTCAAATGAAACCCTGCAAATTGTCCGTATTCTCCGTCGAAAACACACAACGCAGCGACACACAGGAACACGGCGGCCTCGGTAAGAAGCGAGTCGAGTGCACGCAGAAGCCAAGACGTCAACCGCAGCGTTTCATTATGCAGCAATTTAGGAGTCGAAACAGCTCCACTAATCAACATCGTCTGGATATGTACTCGCTCTATATTTAGCTCCCCTTTCTCACATCTCGAGTGCCCGCTCAGCCCACCTACAGAACTCCTAATGCATTTCTGGAGAAGCTCGGGAGAAAGAAAAGTTTAATAAAGGCAAACTGCTTAGATTAGTCTCCATGGTAATGACACCGAACTTACAGTACGGTCGCTGTGCTCGTCACGCGGGCCTGCGGGCGCAGATACATGCTCCTCAGAATGTAGGAGAACTCCAACGTGTGATCCAAGACGACAGCAGAAAACATCAGACACAAGTAGTGAGTGATGAACGAGGGACTGACAGCCGAGCGACTCCGTACACGTACGAGCACAAACTGAAGATGCTCGCCACAGTCTGGAGATAAATCCTTGCCTTCCAACTCATTTGCGCCGCGCGTTGTGTGGCAGGGGATCGTACATCATCCGCGCGTCGATGCCGCCAAACGCTAACGAGGCGTCCGTGATGTACGGCTTCACGGCAAACAACGGGAATCGGCTGAATCAACACACGCTGGTCGGTGTGCGCCGCTTGTGATTTTGTGGAGCCAGTTCGTAATATTGCAAAATGCACGCTAATGGGAGTTAGCATTTATGCACTTCCGGTTCCCGCATCTCACAATCGATAGTTTTTTGTTTTAAATGTCTAAATTAAGGTCATTAGTGAAGTAAAGCCGGAGGGATTTTCACGTTTTCGATCTACGATATAAAATATGTCAGTAAAAACGCCCCCTTGTGACTTTTGAGGCTTTTTCTTGTCGTCATAAAAAGTGACGGTCGCTAACAAATGGCTAACCGAGACATCATCGTGGCGACTAATCCAGCCTCCTCGTGTAAACTCACACTCGTGTACCGTACTTTTCGGGTTATAAGCCGCTACTGCCTTCGGTCAGTGTCCCCGACAGCTCCCCGCTGTAGCCAGCTGGGGCTCCTGCTAGCGCTCCGTTACTTCCCCGCTAACTTCCGCTAGCTCCCTGAAAACCACCGAAGGTAGCGGGACCAGGCTCGACACCCGACTTGGGCAGAGGGGACGCGGGCAGTAGCAGCAGCAGCGGGCAGTAGCAGCAGCAGTGGCCGGTAGCAGCAGAAGCGCTAACTAGCAGCGCTACTAGCAGCGCTAGCTAGCAGCGCTACTATCTTGCTACAGCGGGGACACTGATCAGCCGTAGGAGCGGCTTATAACCCGAAAAGTACGGTAGTTCGCTTACGGCCTACCGTTCATAAACATTAAAGATTATCTTGCCGAACAAAATGTGTAAGTATCATAAACGTTCACACACACGCCTGCCTGCAGCGCTCTTTGGTTCAATCCCCGCTGTGTCGCCTCATTCCGTGACTTAAAAAGGCACAATGTGTAGGATTTGTAGCTTTTGGAACGAGCTTTGTCTTGACTTGGCTTTTTCGTTATGTTTGCGTTTTTTTGTAGCTTTCTCTTGGACGCGTGTTAACGATCCGGCTGGTCGCTATTCTTTCTTTTTTGTAATCGGGATTGACGCCCAGAAACGTGCCGAACAGCAGAATAAAAAGGGAGAAAATACAGAGAGAAGGCCGGGCCTCTGCAGACACAGACACACACTTCTAGTGGGTCATAAGTGATGACTCAAAGATAAGAGGGATTATCTTTGTATGAGTCTAAACTGTACGTTGCACTCAGTGTGCCTTTAACAAACATGTATTTAAACAACAATCTTCAAGGTTATTACTTTAAATTACAATCTCTATGTTATGTGTTTCCTTCCTTGGACAACGATCAGTGTCTTTATTGGAAATTATTCAACATGACTGAATGCTTTACATCAAATTAACAAGCTTTCCCATGGTGTCTTTCTAACATGTTAGATATTCATTGGAAAAACAAATCACTTTAAAAGAAAGGTTTGTTTTATTTATTTTTGTTTCTTTAAAGAAGAGAGCAAAGATATAGAGGCAGCACAAGAAAACGCTAATAAATGGGATTGTTTTAAGATACATTTCATTAATATTATTTTTTTCATTTCATGGAGACTTTAACTGAACTTCTTGCATACTGTAAGCTGCAGCTACGTTTTAAGAGTTCGCTCATGTGTCGCTGCAGATAGCGCAGTAATTAAGTCAGGGAGTCACAGTGGATCAGTAAACATGCAGCGGATGAGGGGTTGCTGTGCGTTTCCCTGCCAGTGCTACAGGCGTGGCAGTGAAGGAGCAGTGCAGGTGTCAAACCGCTCGTCTTTATTTGGCACACACACACCTAATCCCCCCCCCCCCCCCCCCCCACAACAACCCTACATCTCTCCACTCCCGACATCATTTACATCAAGGTTGCAGATATATATGAATGGACGTGACCCACCACTCGATACCGAAAGAGATTCATTTGCATGTATGTGTTCATGCAGAGTGTTTCAGCGGCGGCCCTGAGGGGATTGCTCCATCGCCACTCGATGAAAGGCTCTTGTTTGCTCTCAGACAACTCATTTTCATCTCTGTTTGTGACTCCCTCACATCAGCCGGGGGGAGGAAATACATCAGCACAGATTGATGGCCGATTGTTAGGCTGATTGCGATCAGAATTACAGGTGTGCTGCGAGGCAGTGAAGGTTGGTGGCTAATAATACGGTGGCGACGTCCCGATAAGAAACCTCATTTAAACCCAGAGACAAGACGCTCAGTCTCAGGTCGGCTTACGGAGAGCCGTAACACACACCGATGCTCCGGATGCAACGCTATTTGTATTACTCATGAACGTCTGACACGAGGATTTTAAAATCTGCTATTAAGGTATTATAAAGGTGGTAGAAAAAGTACTCAAAGGTTTAGTGTCTTACATTCTTACATTCCAAATTAGCCTTGAAGGGGAACTTCACTGCTCTTCTGTGGCCATGAAGGGAGCTGTTTTCAGAAATTACAGTAAACCCTGATGATGTCATCTGGGTTATCTGTGTTTGGAGGCAACACAATGTGTAACTAAATGTCAGAATTAAGTGTGATACTCGACTCCAAATGGTGCACACTTTGTGTGACCCATTGCTGGCAGTGGCCCGACCCCTCGGACGTTGGAACGACGTCACAAAAATACATCCAAGCATTTGCATTTACGATGCGAGAGAAGGTCAAGAGGAAAAGACACTATTCAGTTGCATGATAAGAAGTGTAGGGACCAGCATCTCAGCCTGGTCTCACTCCCACGGCGTCAACACTTAGTGGCCCTCGGCGTCTTTATACCACGCAAGTGACCCGCAAAACGTACTTTAACCTGTTAAAAACCAAGACCCGGGGGTCTATGGTCTGAAAACTGTGTAAATGTAATCTTCATTTACTCATAACCAGTAAATACAGACTGATATTTATTTACACATCTTAACAAAATATCACATTATACTCTTTTATTATAACACCAACATTATTCAAATGGCCCTAGTGGTTGCAGAGATACACCTTTTTTAGTTTGGGTATGCAATTTTCGAGAAAATATGTTGGTTTTTAAAAGTTAAGTTTAGGCCTACTTTTATTTTTTCTTCTCCAACCCTAACTATGTAAGTTTGTTCCTAAAACCTAACCGCGACCATCTACCGTTCCATCTATTTAGTCGCCAATATTGATGCTCTCTCATAATCTGCAAGACAACTAATTACTCAAACCATCAAGTAATCTAATTGAGTGAAAGAACCTTGAGGGAAATACTCAAGTACTCGTTATCAGTCAATGATTCTCGAAGCAAATTAAACAATAATAAAAGGTCCGTCTGTAGACGGTTTAGTTCTTTGCTCTGGAGCTCCATTTCTTATACTTCCAGCTTGTCCATGCCAGACCCCAGAATTTAATTCTGTGTATAAGGTGAATCTATGCTTCGATAAGTTAAAAAAGGACACTTTTAATTGCTGCCCTGCTTTGTAATTGAGGCTTATGAAATCCAGTTCTCTTTACCGGAGAAGACAGTTACGAGGGTCAGTAAACAAGAAGCAGAAGATGGAGCTTAAGTGTTAAGTGAGTTCATGCAGACTGAACTGTGCCGACAGCAGCCACACTCTCACATCGACGAGACGATCTAGTTCTATGAGCTGCCTTTCATTTCTAACTTTTCAAAGCCAGCGCACGCACTTTCACACACCTTCTATTCTTGATCAAATCAAATAAATAAATAGATAAATTAATAAGCGTGGAAGGCAGGACTTTGGTATTGTTTGCATAACCGGTGACCCGTGTGGATTCACTGATTTATTATTCACATATGTAAACCAACGCTGTTTCATCACCGAGCTGCTAATGTGACCTTCATGGGAAACATCATTAGATTCAGGAAGAAAAAAAAAAGGAAGATATTTGGCATTTTTCATGCGTTTCCATGGATCACGGATGCTCCGCGTTTCAGAAATTGTTATTTTTGGAGCATACGGAGTTACATTTAATTGTCGTAAATGCATTCCTGGTGTAAGGTTTGTGGTCAGGCAGTGAGAATAACATAACTCTCATTTCACCGTTATAAGAGGCTGATAAACCCTCTTTTTTAAAATACAAATGACATTTCAGACTTCTTCTCCCAGGCCTCCCCTCCCCCTCCAAGACATTTTAGCCTTTTCGACAAGGCTAGTCTTCCCCCGGCATCTCCTCACCACCCAGTTCACATGTGGTCCACCATTGAGGGCCTGCAGTGACAGGTTACAAGACTGTACTGTATTAGCTGCTGCTGGAGCCTGTGGGACTCAGAGAGGTTGGAGAAGCAAGATTGTTACTGACTGATCCAGGTTCCCAGGTGGATAATGAGTTCCCAGCAGTATATTAGTGGTTAACTCCCAGTGTATCAGAAAGCCACAGAATGATGATGAATTATGGTGAGGTCTTGGATTTGCTGTGACATCATTCTACGCATTTCAAAATGTCAAAGCGTGTTAAACAAAACGTGTTGGTGGTGAACTGCGAGGTTTCACTGGAAGCACAGCGCGTTGTTGCTCAAGTCTCCCGAAAGAAATGCTAAAAATGATTATTAGTCAGCGATGTTTTCCCCGGTAATCAGTGTTTATGGATTTCTGTGTATGTGAATGTCAGACTTGAGCTTCCCAAAATGTGATAAAGGTCATCTCAGCAGGGAGACAATGAAGATGGACACAAAGTTATAATGGACAAATAAAAACTGTTGGAATAAGGTCACAATATACACAGGCTGCTTCTTTTAAAATTTATTTACAGCAATTATATGTCACAAATAATGATAGGCTAATCTGTGTTCAGTAATTCAGTGTGGTGGTGAAAATATCCATACAGCAGTATAAATAAATAGATCTTATGTGTGCATAACTAGCAATAGTTTGTGTCGACATCACATTTCCAGTGTTGGTTTGTAGCTCTGAGGTTTTCTGCCCAGTAACATAACTTCTTCTTATTTTCTTTCAGTAGATATTTTGCAATTTGATTTGCAAGGTAACAAAATAAGCTACTGAATAAATGGCACTGCGCTAAAAAAAAAAAAATCAAACTTGTAAAGATGGGTGTGACAATGATATTAATGCTTGTTTGCGTAATAAAGCAAACTTCCGTATGTCCTCGCAAACTAGTTTGGCGACGACTTGCATTTCCTTCCTTGGCTACCACTCGTTGCGATTAGTCTAGCTAGCTAGCTTGCTAACTAGCAGTTCGCAAGCTAGCTAGCTAAAACGGTGAAAACCGTAAAACACATTAATTCAAGTCAGCGCAACTGCAGCACCTTTTTCCCGTCTCACATTTACCGGGCAAACCATACAGTTAACTCTTGTGTGGAGACCATGGACCGTTACGACACAACTAATGTCACGTGATTACGTTTACGGGGTCATGCTACTACGGCCCCATCTGCCTACGATTGACTAGTACCAGTTGCCTTTGTTGGTTGAACTGGTGAGGTTCAAGCAGGAGGGGAGAGATTGGTTCGGGGTAAATATATCAGGGTAAGCCAATCAAAGGCAGAGTATGGAGTGTCATACCGTTACCACAGTAGGAACAACATCATTTCCCCTTGAAGTTCAGTGTAGTCAATGTCGTTTGCCATCGGTCAGTGGTGAGAATTCATCTTTCAAACATAACGCAAAAGCACAAGGCAAATTAACTTTGTCTACACCAGTGAGTCAACTGATTGCATTGATTCCACTGAAATGAAATGATGTCCTTTAAGATGTGGTCATTAAGAAAGAGAACAGCCAACCACACGGATGTTAGATAGCAAACGTACACACTGACGTGTGCAGGAGTGTGTGTCCGCGTGAGTTTGTGGACATGCTCTGACCTTTAACAAAATTACATTTTACATGTGATTCAATTCACAAGAATGTTGTATTTACAGAGAACAACATCAACAAAACCCCCCTCCTTCACTTCTCAGAGCCAAACTGATGAGGCCCTCAGGCGCCGGCCAGCGGCTGAGCGTCCAGGGCTCGGATGTGGACACTGGGCAGAGTGAACCAGGCCAAAGGAAGCTCCCGTCCGGCACTGTCGTCCTGGAACTTGATATTCAGGTAGAAATCTCCAGTGTAGAGGAAGAGCAGGGCACCGACGCAGACGGAGATCTCTTTGGGTTTCACCTGGTGACGGCAAAGACAGCAGAAGGAATCATAAGCAGCCGCCTCTCAGTCGCTCCACACACACACAACCTGGCACACTGACAGCCAGTGAAGCCAGCAGGTCTGAAGCCGCTTTAATGAAAAAATATCGACAACGGCAGCGTTTCCCCATTTTCGTTTGAGAACAATTCCCAAAATGGAGTTGGTTTGAACATTTAGGAATTTCATTTGTGCTTTTATCTGCTTTTTAGGCTGTAAGCTCTTTGGTCATCAGCCAAGACGCTTTTTAATCGTCTCCAGCTTGTTTAAGAACGCGTTACAGACGAAGGCTCCCTTCCAGGATCCCTTGTCTGATAAGGGCCTTTTTATTTAAAGACTGCAGCCGTGACATTTATTAAAGGACCATACCTCTGTTTTTGTGGTTTCAGTCTATTTTGCTGAGCACGCTCTAGTAAAGATTTATTTTAAGTTTTGGAGTCGCATTTTTACAGTGACTTGAAACATGCTTGAGTTATGTAATCTCCCATACTGTACTGTTACTACTACTGTATTGTCTGTGCTAGTATAATTTAGACAAGAATAAACGAAGCCATAATTACATGACTGAAGGAAACCATAAACTTAAGCAAGTAAACGAAAGGAAAACTAATTCTGTTGTTGATATGCCTAAATATGCCCGGAGCATTGTCAGTTATATCAAATATTCATGGTTTCTTTTAAATGGGCTGAATTGTGCATGTGCTTTTACTACTGGTGGAAATATTGCAGCAACATTTTACTTTAAATATTTAGCATCTTCGAGTATTTAAACATTTAATAATATGACAGTTATAGTGATTTGACAATACAGTACAACACACGAGTAATAATATACAATATGTCTTCATAGGAGAAGTTATATTTGATACTGTACATTAATAGACATTTAAAATGCCACTATGACGTCTGCATAGTCCCCACTGACCGTGTCAATGTAGAAGGTGTTGGAGCCGATGAAGGTGACGGCGTCCCCCAAATCGTAGTTCTGCACTCCGTTCTGGTAGTCCTGATATGGCACCACGGTCAGAGCCAGGGGTCCCACTGAGTTCTTGCTCCGATTGGTCAGTTGCACCTCCAGGGTCACAGCGTCACCCGCTTTACAGTCGGCAATGACGTCGCAGTCGCACGGCTTCCCATTCACCAACACATCTGGAAACAGACCACAAAAGGAAAGGGGGATTAGCAACAAAAAAAAACGTGGCGGGGCGGGGAGAGGAGACGGACGGCTCTTTTTGTCCAACATTCTGTACAAAAATTAAACTCTGAAGAATTTGGCAGGAGCGAGAATGAAGACCTTTCAAACATTTAAATCTCCACCGTCATTCACTGGACATCCAATCTCCAGCTCCGTTATATTCATCAGAACCCGACCCTTCATTGGTGGCCTATGAAACAGTTTCTGATGGAGGATCAATGGGCTTTTGTTTGTCCTAAAATACATGTTATTGACAGTGGAGAGTGCTGGAGCTGTGGGCATTACATTGGATTCCTTCCTGTTAATCTCATCATGCATGACTAATTTCTGTTGAGAAAGGACGGACGAGATTGTTGGAACAATCCCAACGTGTCGCGCACACACACACACACACACACACACACACACACACACACACTGAAGTACATTCCTCTCTCCTGTCACAACCAACCGAGAAACACAGAGCGAGTTCAATCCAATTGTGCTAATGTGTGGCCAGTCACTCCTGATGTGGCCCCTATTTGGCTAAGGTGCAGAGGGAGACGCGATGATTTGTTTTTGAACAACGAGCTCAGTGAACCGAGCGCCCACTCGCTCCTGGAAGGGAGCTGTGGAGAGAAGGGGCCGACTACAAACATGGATTCAGCGGCGCCCGAAGAGATCAGCCGAGTAATGACTCCCCCGAGGATAAGGGCGGCCTACGCGTACAAAAGCCGGTTGTCGTACACTTTCTAGTGTCACGCCCGCAGCTGTGATAAACACTGGGAGTCAGAGCGGCCGAGAAAAAGCGCGACAGCCGGATGAAAGAGCCGAGCTCGCGTTCGGTGCCGCTGGTGTGCCGATCTGTTGCGTACGGCGAGCGGGTGGGGGTCGAGCGTGAAGATAGACAGACCATCCAGCAGGAGGCCGGGGAGGAGGAGGGGTCACAGTCAGAGAGGGAGCCCCGGGGAGGCTGGCGCTACAGGAGGGTGACATTCAGCTCCACGCTGTATTAAAACCCCACTTCACTCAACAGAGGCAACCAGCAGCTCTAAGGAGGGTTTTTATGTCCCTCTAGATTTTGAATGACGTATCAGTTTGCTGACACTGGCCTTTATCGAGAGTTTACATTATTTTTACGAGTGTAGACTATGGACTGACGTGTCCATAGCATTGAATATGAAAGACTCTCAGCTCTTGTTTGTATGTTGTTGTTTTTTTAATCACACTAATTCAAACCATGAATTTGCACAAATTAAAAAAAAAAGGTGTAAACTCTGCATGTTGCTCTTATATGGTCGCTCGTGGTAAGCCGACATTAAACCCCGCTATGATGCGAGACGTTTGAGTTCTTTGATTTCGTGTTCATAATCCTCAAAGTAAATTATAGCAATTTGGTTGGTACCAAAACGTATAATTTTCTTTTTTTCCATTAAACCAAGTCGTATACACACGAGCCACAGCATCCACATATTTAATACACGCTCCTATATACTGCCATGTCACATGTGATAATAGTAGTCGTTCATTTTCACTTTAAAAACCCTGTAAAGCAAATTAAATGGCACATTTACTATATAAAATTGCGGAGAGTTGTGCATTTACGTCCATTAAAAGTTGAGAATATATTTTATGTTTCAGTTCTAACTGATTAAGATGTACTGTTGGCTTTGACACAATCAAATGTAAAAAAAGGCTGTAAAGAATTCAAAAGGGAGAGGGAGAACTAATTGCTCAAAGACAATAATTAATATGAGGGTCTTTATAATATTCAGCTTCTTTTGCACAGGTGAACAACAAGCCAACAGAACATGCTGATTGTTAACATTGTTGCCGTTTGGGCGCCAATTCATTTTCCTTTGCCCGTTTTTCTTGTTGCTTCTTTTGCCGAGCTGACAGCAGGAACTTGTTGTCAACCCGGCTGAGAGCCAATCACGATGCAGGCCAGGATCCAATCCAGACACGGTTGCATTCCTATAGCATTCAATGAAATGATGTGGATAAGATTGGCAGTAACACTCATAATGTCAGGCCTTTTAACTACTGTTTTTCACATTGTATGGCAGGGTGAAGTAAATTGCGTTCGCCTTGAGGCTACATAAATAACTCTGCTTCCCTGAAATGTTGGTGATGAAATGACGTTTCCAGAGCAAATCTAGTTGCTTTACCTCTTTTTCCAAGGTGTTTTGCATATGGAAACATGCATTTATCTTTTACTGGAAGACCTCTGATGCATAGAGACACCATGCACATACATACATACATACAACACAATCCATTCTTAGCCGGCGGCACTAAGCCTAATAGTGACACCTTAGCAAGTAGTTATATTTAGTTTGTTCAAAGTCTTGTTGCTAGGAGATGTGCAAATTATAGGTAGCCTACATTGGCTCGAAAACTGGAAATAAATTCTTTCACATTAAAGCGAACAAAAGAGAATGGTTAGTCTGTAATGAGCTGATGAACTCCCACACACACACGAGCCTCAGCCACACACACCCACCGCCTGAACGCTCGCTCCAGAGTTTCTCTACTCCGCTTTCCCGGATTGTGTATCAGCAGCCAGGCAATCAGCTGATTGAGATAACAAAACGTACGCAGAGAAACGAGCCGTGGGAAGAAACGGCGGCCCACGCTAATGAGGAAAACTGCAAATGTGTTAGAAAAAAAACAAACATGCAATTTTGTTTAATAATTCTTATTATGGAGAAAGAAAAAAAGAAGAATTGCACTGACAAATAAGCCAACTATGAATGGAAACGTCAAGGTTTCTGATTGGCTGCCGTTCTCTCGGGGGACTCAGCAAAACAAATCAAGAGAGAAAGCTAAAGGTTATTACAAAACACTCCTTTTTAAAAGCATTGAGTGTCTGTTTGTCGTTGTGCAAAGCCGAGCGCTGTAGTTCTGCTGCTCTTACCTCAACAGTGCCTCTGGTGAGTAGCTATGTGCAGGAATGCGGCGTCCCCAGAGGATGAATAGGTATAAATGACATCCCTCAGGAATATGGAGGGAAATAGTAAGTACTGAATAATTTATTATTTAATTTGAACTACAGGCCTGTGTTTCTGGTTCACAAAGAATCAACCATACATCACAACCTTATTTTGTTTCTATAAGAATAACATATTTCTGATGGGTTTTTTTGTATTAAAAACTAGACTGTTGGAGAATAGTCAACGTGGCTAGTTCACGATTTAAAAAAAAGACCAGTTTATCTCACATTTATTCAAATATTATAATAGTGCTATGCTTGAAATAACTTAAAGATCCTCCATCTGGAATTCAGCACAAATTTATGATTGAGGGATTTCCTCCACGTGGCCTAAGGCTAGAAGCTAATGGTGCTAACAGCATGCTAACAGTGCTGACAGAGCTAACAGTGTAAACCTGGGGGAACCGGAGTATGGGCGTTATCAGCCGTAACCCTTGTGCAGAGTGGCGACCATCGGCTAGCCAGCTATCACAAACATGGACTCCGATGCACTAATAAACTCCCTCTGTGAGTGTTTTTAGTACATGACAGCGTACCCGGCTAGCTACGCGGCTGAATGCCCGGCCTCAGGTAAACACTGTGAGCTCCGTCTGCCGTTGTTTCACTTTTAGCATTGTTCGCTGCGAGCCGCCCGGCCGCCACCATGTTGAGAGCCGTGTAGAGGCACTTGATATGCTTTGAATTTCAAGTACCTTTAATGTCGTGAATGTCGTATAGGGAGACCATTTAAAATTACAATCATCATTCAAATATAATCTTGACATTCAAAAGTGGCATTTAATTTTTTTTTAACAGCCAGCTATTCAAACGACGAACCGCTGGCAAGTCGTGTCTGATGATGTTTTGACAATCTGACGACGTCTAATGGTACAGTTAAAAGACCTATTAAGCTAACTCCATGCTATAAATCCTGGAGATCTTGAAGTAAATATCAGACAATGACGCAGTCTGAAGTGCTTAAAAGTTTAAGTGAGCGTTTCCGATAAATCTGCCCAGCAGCTGTCCGTCATTGAAGCCCAACAACTGCCTGTTAGCTCCCTGCTAGCTATCTGACGCGAGGTGGTCGTACGTAGTGAGAGACTCACCCCTCTGTTCGTCTTCTATGAACATCAGAAAAGACGGAGCCCAAACATCAAAGACGATACAGAATGCCTCTTCCGACACAAAACACTCAGGTTAATTGAAGACAGCAGAGCTAATTTGCTGCTGTTGGTTGTCATTACGCCAACGTCGAAAGCTGGAGAGGAGCAGTTTGGTACGTGAGCAGAATTGTGGATAAAACAGGCCACAAAATACAGAATAGTTAAAAGGTCAGCAGGATGTTTTTTAGGGAGAAATATCATTGCGACAAAGTCCTGCACGAGCAACAGGTCCATCACAAGCGTGAAATCTGATTTGGGACTCCAGTCAGCTCATTTTTTATTTTATTGATTTGCTGCGTTGTGACGGGTTCATTAACCCTCTGAGGTCATTTTCTTGATTTTACATAATTTCTTAAATTCACCTTTTTAAAAGGTTGATACATACTCATGTGTTGTATATCAGAATTTGCAGAACAATCTCAGCTCTCTATGTAATGAGGCACCATTGTCCTAAGGCACCAGTGTAAAGAGATAATATGGCTCTAAATCTGAACAATGTAAGCTCGATATATCTCTTTTGAAAACATACTTTTTCCTCATGTGGACGAACTGTTTTGGTGCTTGAAATTGGTTTACCAAAGGTCTTCGGTTCACAAAAGCAGTGGAATATTTGAATACAATGGTAGATAAAGAAGTGTTGTCTGTCACTACTTTCACCAAAATGGGAGAGGGACTGAGATAAAATGGCACTGAGAAATGACTTCATACTACAGACCAAGCTCCATGGGGTGTGTGCAATGAAAGTGGAGAGTCTGGAGCGCCTGGTAACTTCTGAACCAAATTAAGCTATTAATAGAAACATCGCGTAAACATCGCACCACGCTGTGAAGCGCTCGCAGACCCTGAAGAGTTAAGAAGTGTGAGGAAATGAGAGGAATTGATCTGAGCAGTAATGTCCTGCCCGAGCTAATGTGCAGGTACAGCTCTTACAGACTGTTACATAACACGTGTTTGGCTTCCACTACGAGACCTGCCCAGATGATGCTGCTGGAGTCTGCAGAGGCAAAGCGCTGCGGCAGGCGTCGTCACAGCAACCAGGAGAGAAACAGAGCGAGAAAGAAGGGACAAACACCTCCCGCCCGCACGAGTACGAAAGCCACAGATCGCTCCACGGCTCGGAGATTAAACAAGCCTCTCCGCCCGCCCCGCTGTCACCCACGAAGATAAAGATGACGACCGTCACTCGGAGATTTGTCAGCGTTTACAAGATTATGCAGCGCTTCGCACCGGGTGTCGATTCCGCTCGTTAGGATTCACTCACGAATGCCGTGCAGAACGAGCGAGAAATCAGACAAATGACAGACGAATAAATAAATAAATATAGACGTCACGTTCGTCGCACCTCATGGAGAACGGCATTTCTGAAATGTGTGACGGAAATGTTCAGGAAACAAGAGGGGGGTGTTGCTCTGTTGCTGCAGAACAGATTACATCACCAATATGATGTTATTTAATGCAGTCCTCAAAGTGTGTGTGTGTGTGTGTGTGTGTGTGTGTGTGTGTGTGTGTGTGTGTGTGTGTGTGTGTGTGTGGAGAGTTCTTGGAAAGGCATGTTGTGCAAATGGAAGTGTGCCACAAAATGCTGTTGCATAATTTACTCCAGCACATTAGAAAGTGAATGAAATAACTATATATTTCATTGGCCGCATTTTAACGTGGTCAATATTTACAAATATATATAAGCACATAGAAACATTAAGAAATGACACCCATAGTTACACAATTATTCTCTAAAAATCTAAATCTAAATATTGAGTAAATCATATAATAAACTATTGAATCAGAACAAGTGTAAAAAATATAAGGATAATGCCTTTGAGATCAAAAAAAAAAAAAGAGAGCTAAAGCTAAAACAAGAGTTGACCAAGACAGCAGCGTTCAAATTTGAGGACACAACTATATAAAACCAGACAAAAAAAAATAAATGTTGACAAAGTATTGAACCTTTTTTACATTCTATAATATAAACTCATTCTGAAGACCTTGAGACCTTTTTCCCCATCTGTGTCTGTGTACATTATGGACAAATAACAGGTTTATGTCATGTGAGCTGAGATAATATTTACATGACTAGTTTGCCCAATATGGCTTTATAAATAAAAACATCGTGTTGGTGGAGAAGGCCTCAAAAGTAGTGTGATTACAAATTGGCTGCAAATCTAAATGTGCTGATGAATAGAGCCAACATGTGGAGACGGTGAGATGATGAATCTATATATACAACAAATCAACAACTAGCTAAAAAATAGCTTCTCTTTGCATCAAAAAAAAGGTACAGAACTTTAAACAATATAAGTGTCTCCATTGACAGAATAAAACCACCGTTAAAGTAGAACTCCAGCTTAACCGTCCTCCAGTGACAGCGTCTTGTCCTTCAGGAGGAACATTAACAAAGAGTTGTGCTCCGGGTCATCGGGGTTTAACAGCTCATCACGACCAGCGGCCGCTATCCCGGCAGGGTCATTGATGAATGCTCCGATGGAGCCCGGAGGATGTGCTTTAAAAGGTTGAGGTGTGCTGCAGTAAGTCTAAAAATAACCTGCCGGACTCTGATATGCCTCCAATCCAACTTCCCCTTTTAGAATGATCACCCATAACAAGCACTCACTTGATATATGTCGTCTTTTCCACCAAGACACATTTACATATTCCATCTGCTTGGACAGAAAGAAGCCAGGGACATGTTTGGATACCCTCCCACTTACTTGAGGCAACATTTCCACATTTATCAGTTTGGACCAGGAGCCAAGTACATCTTTAACTGTAGAGTTGTGTTAATATTGGACTGCTCTGTGGCGACATATGCAGTGTAATAGATAGAAAATTGTTGGAGGCAATATAAATCCACCATAAATTTGCAAACGAAACTTCTGCCACTGCGGCTTCTTTCTTAAAAATGTCGGAGTAATCGATGTCCATCTGTGCCTCTCGTTGAAATCCAACACTGACAGCGTTTAATTATTTATCTGTTAGCATATTTAAGAAGCTTTACCCCCAAACAAGCAGATCTGCTCGGGTGCTATAATTTCAATCAGCAGTGAGCGGCAGCCTGTGGCAGAAAGATTGGGGGTTATGTCGCAGCAACAGTTTATACGCTCGGTAGACTAATATTGGCTCATCTCCACACAGGACACCTAACTGAGCATCGCTGCTTCCAGCCCCAGTGTACACACTCACCGCTGCTCTGTGAGCATCATGACCACGGGAGCAGCAGCATTACTCATCCAAACATTCAACACTGCTTTCATTCCCCACTGTTGGCTATGTGCCTTCTGTTTACTCAAATAACACTTTTCTCTCTCACCTTTATTTCTACCTCTCTGTTTTCCTCTTCAAGAACAGGAGTGCGCTCTGCCGCCGGCTCACCGTTTGGATGGCGGTGCCCAAGGTTATCGTTATTTAGCATCGTTATCCTTCTCTCCCAGCTGCACTCAACCGGGCTTTTTAAAAGCAGGCAGAATACTGGGAGAATGCAGGGATTAAGATGCTTACACACACTCATTGAGGCGGATAACAATTCCATTTATTGTGAGAATAAAAGCACTGTGTGGTGCTCTAAAATAGATCTGTAGAGACTCTTCTACAAGTGACAATAGGAATATAATGAATGAAAATAAATAGAGGCTAACACAATGAATACATCTCTCTTATTTTGAATCTATAAAGAGGTGTCTAGGAAATGTGTTGCAAGCGTCCAAGTGCAACAGATCTCTATGTTCGCACTAATACAGCGGGTACAATAAGTATTGAACGCGTCACCATTCTTCTCAGTAAATATATTTCTAAAAGGTGCTACTGACAATACATTTCCACCAGACCACCCAAGTAATACACACATACAAAGAAAACAAACAAACAAATAAGTTCAGGATTTAAGTTATGTGTAATAAAATGGACAGGGAAAAAGTATTGAACGCGCTGACTGAAATGTATTTAATACAAAAGCCTTTGTTGGTTCAAGACGTCTCCTGTATGAGAAACTAGCCTCATGCATTGATTGCTCAGGTGTGATTTTAGCTCAATCTTCCACACAAATAGTCTTCAAATCTTGAAGCCTAGTTTGCTTTATTTAATGATTGAAGGGTAAATCTAACCTCATGTTAGGTACAGGTCATCAAACGGGGTCTGAAACTCACCCTCCACCATTCTGACGTCTTAATTGCATCTTGCAATTTTTGTGGATTTTTTTAAAACAACAGTCCGACAAGCACACAGGTGTGTGAAGATTAAAAGGCAGCATGTTTAAACTTCTTTATGCTGTTATTCTTCACACTACTACACCATTGCTTTTCAAAAGAAATGAGTCCAACAATATAAACGATTCTGAGGAGAGACTGACTGGAGGTGCATCGTTATGCAGACGACACGATGACTTGCTGTATCAGACCAACTACGGCTTATGAACTTCATCACAAGGCTATTATTAATGGACGTAATGTGTTTAGCCTGTCACAACACACATTTATATGCTTTATACATGCTACATAACTCTATGTATCACTCTGTTTAATGAGCCGCTGTGTGTAAAAAAAAAAAAAAAGGCAGATGAGTCTATATTTAGTTTTTGCTTGTAAATGTCTTCAGGAGATTTCATCTGCCATGTTTCTCTATTTTTATTCTCCAGTGAAGAAAGACTGGAGGAGTGAGGCGAGAAGAAGAGGATGACATAATGCAGTATTATGCAGGAACAGAGTTCACAGAGCGGCCTGGGCATCACCTCAAGCATTTCGTTTGCACTGAACTGTGAGTGTGGCTGATCAGGAAAACAATAACACCGCGAGCCTCTTTGCTATAAAGCAACTTCCCAAAATAGAACAAATCAATAGTCTGAGGGAGCACAAGTGTGGTGGCTGGATGCCATTACAATTTAATGGCCCCATACTGTGATGCCAGTCTTGGCTTGGGGCTTCCCACCGTGCAGTCATATAATTCTTCAATCTCACTCTTTTTCTAAACTATACCTACATTTCAATATTCTTTTCAGAGCTGAGACATGCCTATTATATCTGAGTCTGAAAATCAATCTGTGGGTGGGGTTGTTTCATTCATTCCCAGACTCAAACTCAGATCTTCACTTGCACATCATTTGCATGAGCTGATTAAATTGACCTAGCCTCAGTAGTAGCTACAGAAGATAAGACAGATTTGAGCTTGAATGCTGATGATTCTGTACTGCACTTTTCTCGTATTTCCCGTTCTCATCCCATTTCTTGGATGAAAAAAAGAAGCTCACATTGGCTTTACACACTTTGTTCTGTTATATTGTGTTTTGACTGCTAGTCGCCTCTCACTTTTTGTAAAAGTTCTTGACCTGCTGCCAGATCTCGCTGTGGCTAAAGCAGAATGTAGAGACAACCCACAACTCTGTTGTGTGGCTTCCACAGCACATCCACACACAAAGTAACAACAGAAATGAGACCTGAGCAGCTCTTTGAATCGTCTCAGAGGACTCCACAGCCGCCGTACAGTACAGTGCAGAGAGAAATGGTGCGGTTACAGATAACAAATGCACCTGTGTTGCAAAAGCCAATGTTGCAATAATGATAAAGAACAGGTTGCCGTCTCCGGGGCTGACCATCTTCTTGTCTTGTTAATTGAAAGAGGAAATATGAGAATCTGAAGAAATTTGCATTTTATGTCGGACCAACGACAGTCAGTTGTTCATTTTTTTATCCATTTATTCTTTGACATCACTTCCCAGAACCTAAGGGACGTCTCTTTTTCCAGACTGTATATTTGAACTTTAAGTGTTGCACCTAATGTAGGTACCAGCCTTTGAGCAGCAACCTGTAATCTTCTCTATAATGCCCGGTTAATGTGAGGTAACCCAGTAACTCTGCAATGGTGGATTTGTGTTGTCTTCAGCTCAGATGCTTATATAAAACATCAGCTTCAGTTTTATGTACGGCATAAATTGGTTGCCAACATAGTTTTTGCCGTGATCTTCAACATGTTATACCTGAGCATGTGTTTTTCTGCTTAGTTTCCTGCTTTAGCAAGTAATTAGCTTCCGCAAAAGTCCCAATTGAGGGACTAAGACATCAAACCCATCCTAAGATATTATATATTCTAAATATATAATATCAGATATTTAACCATTATTTTACTGGACACATTCACAGTATTCCTGCCATTATTCTGATAAACTACATTTCATTCACACACACCCATACTAGGTGGAGAGCAGATAGTTGCTTGTGCTATAAACACATAAGAGTAATGGTTGCATGTAAAGAAAACCGCAGTCCTTTAATACGCTGCTGCTTCCTGCGTTCCTACAAGATAACAGCAATGTCTATTCTAGACAATACTTATTTAAATAACATCCCGAAGAGGTCGACAACGAAGTTTGAGATTATCATTGTGTTTACTCACAAACACCGCTTTCTGCTATGTTTCAATTGCATTCCAGATTATACCCCATCTACTTATGTGTGAAAATGGACAACTTCAGGACCTTTTGAGTACTTGAAATACATGTAGCCTGCTATCAGTACAAGAGTATTATGTCATGGACTAAAAACAGCCCTTTGATCTAAAAAAAGAAGAAAGAAAAAAAGAAATGGAAGGATATATACAGGACAAAAAAAATAATTCAGAACTCCCACTACATGTATCTACATATACTTAAGCAGTAGGAAATAACTACTTGCCAGAACTCATATATTAGCAGGTGATGAATACAATTGGTTTAACAGTAGGTTTAGTTATAAGTGCGTTGTATTTTGTCTGGATGTTTTTTCTCACTCTTTAGCATGCGTCACTCCTTGTGAAAGTGACCGTATCTAACACTGCATAATAATGCTAATCTAGCATGTCTATAGCCATGCTAGCAGCGCTTTGAGATTGTACCACAATGCCAACGTCAGCATGCTAACATGACACAATGACAATGTTAACATGCTGTGGTTTGGTGTTAACCGTCTTCTTCGTCTTAGTTTCGTGTGTTATCATGTACACATTTGCTAATTAGCAGTAAACACAAAGTAAAGCTGGGGTTGACAGGAATATCGTTAGTTTTAAGTCAATTTAAGTCAAAATGATTCGTCCTCTGGGGACCACGAATGTACAGAAATGTCATGACATTATTTAATCAATTTAATTTATTATCTGTTGTGATATTTCAGTCTGGAGCGTCCACGTGTCCGACATTGTTGTCCCCGGAGCGCTGCTGCTAGCTTGGCTAAAACAATGTCAGATTCACGGCATCATATCTTAGTAAGGGAAGGTATTCCTTCATGCAGCCACACCTGAATTCAAACTAAATCCAGCAATCAGTGCATGTTTTTACATTAACATTTTGTGAATGTTCCAGGTGTGCTATTGCTTTTTGAATTCTTATTCCTTGTTGTCAACAGTAAGCATGCTAACACATGAAGCAGAATGTGAGCTAAGACCTTTGCCAATCCTTCTGATGTGCTTTCCATTCATCTGTAACCAAACACCATTAAACTGTAGTGGTCTAATTGTTTTATTTCCCAAGAGTAATTAACAAACTCTTGATTGCTGCCTTCAGTTTGGGATTAATGGCAGAAAAATCTGCATTACTTATGTTTAATCAGGAACACAGCACACACAGATGTGCTCGCTTGAGGTACAACAATGAAACAACTGCACTATACAAGAGAAGATGTATGCTCTCCTTACAACAGAGTTGCATATCATGCAACAACAGTGCATGATGAATAGTACAATAGCGACTAGTGGCTTCTTTGACCTTCCAAACAATACATTCCCAATTTCTGCTGAATCTGAAGAAAAGGATAGTGGAACAAATGCAAAAAAAGTTTGAACTAAAACACTGTAAGTAAGGGACTTTACGTAATTTCATACTCCTTTACTCCCATGGAGGCTTGAAGCACAGCCGGCCACGAGCTCATGGATTCTGGAGCTACTGGTCCGTGACTGAGGCCGAGCCGGACAGGAGATGAGTGTTTAGTAGGCCCGCGCACTGAGCGTTTAAAAGGCAAATCTCTGTTAATCGCATATGGATGGAAAATAATTAAGGCTATCTTCCCCCGGCAGACATCGATAGCCTGGGTGTTGAAGCAGGGAAAAACAGCTGCTGCAATAAATCTGGTCTGATAATCCTGTATGCTGATCGGAACACAAGCAGAAAAGCTTCAGACTCTTATCATTTTATTTATATAGATATATATTCTGACTGCAATGATATCAAGGGGACTGGGAGAAGGGCCACAAACAAAATGTAATTACAAAATTGTGCTGTTATTGACTGTCACAGTACATAAAGTCACTCATCTGTGGATTGTCATTACAGCTACTCGGAGATGTCTGCTGTTAAAGCAATGACCTAATTGATTTGTTGGTTTGGAGAGAAAGTCATTCATATAAAATGAGTCAAATATCCGCATCACCATTCATAAACTTTCACAGGAAGAGTTCAGACATTTTGGGGAATACAATCATTTGCTCTCTTTTTGCTGGAGTGGTAGATAAGAAGATTACATTCTCATATATTTCCGTTAGATATAATGCTAAAATATGAGAGGTGGTATCAAGCTTCTCATCTTGATCTGTGCAAGAGAGCGAATGAGCAAATTTCATAAAAAAAACTGTGCTTTTCTTTTTCCTCACAGTTTGTGAGTACGTATTCATCTCAGTCATACGAGGCTAATGACGACCAGGTCTGGGTTAATTTACGCTTCATTATGTTAATCTGGTATCTTCTCCAACTCCACTGGGAGAAACATATTTTTTCCGCCGAGGCCTTCAAGCACTTCTTTCGTTTCCTCTCATTTTGTAAAACACTTTTGAACATCACACTCTTTGACATACAGTAATGTGGTTCCCAGTGACATCTGGGATTACAGCTTTGTGCACGTCCCATCTGATTAAAGTTGTATTACTTTTTTTTTTCTTCTTGAACCGCAATTTTTTTTGATCATTATAATTAATTGGGTGCTATCTTGTAGGGGGAGACTGCAGATACGCCTGGGAAGTATGGAGGCTCATTTGGTTTAATAAATATTACAACTGGCCTGACAAGCCGTCCCCAGGGAGCACTACAACACATAATTGTCTTAATCAAATAATATTAACAGTTTACAGTACATATTGTTTCCGTTAATGTGTAAAATAATTGGATAGACTGGGCTCAGCCTAAACAAACAATATATATTGTATTGGACAGTAATGGGAGGAGTGCATTCAACATCTTCCTAAATATATTCTTCATTTTGTTCTTGAGAAAAATCTGAGGAAAAGTCTACATCAGATTCAAATGAGCGGTCATATTTAGTGGCATTAGTAGTGGATATTAAAATAACACACACACACACACACACACACACACACACACAATAAATGCACGGGACGTAGAGTGTGTGCGTGTGTGACGCTGTGCATTAAATAACACAAGATAACTCTCCCGCTCTGAGTGCTCCCATCGTCTCTCTCTCACACACGACGCTACTCTTAAACCCACGAGGTGATCTGTAAACTCGGCCGTGCCGATATTCCCGTGGCAGTAGGCTTCCTGTGAACATCAAAATGTGCTCGTTGCGCGGCGTCACACTCTTAGTTTTCTTCATCTGCTCCCGTTTCGCGACCCGGCACAGGGGCGTAAACCTTCAGTCTTTTAAAAATGTATTTTAAAAGACCGTGATGCTTTTTAAAATAGAGAAAACAATAATACAAATAAAAGAAACAAACATAAATGTAATTTACATCATATATTATACAACTGTAGAATTGGAAATAACCCAATAACCAAATGTCCTCTTAAGTGCGTGAGAACAAATCCCAAAGGAAACATTGGCGAGAGTGAAAACTGGCTAAGTGGGTTTTCAGAAGACATTTCTTTGTTGGTGAATTAATGTGGTGCTCTGGAAACAAACAAATGGTTGTAAAAAGGCCGCACGTGAGCAGTGCGTTGCCTGAGAAATGGTTTCAATGGAGAACAAAGTCTGTATAACCGTCAAATATTTGCTCACTGGGATGGTTTGGCCCTCGCTGCCCTGTGAAGGATCCACCTCTGACATAATCCCCAAGAATGGAAAACCAAAGGCCGCCGTACAATAGCCTGCCGTGCCGCTTCCACACGCGCCGCGCTGGAACAACAACATCAACAGATGGTGGAGGTGCTTGTTTGAGGAGGACAGATTCGGAGTGGGAGGCGGCGGGTGCCACTGTTTTTGACTCATCTCCAGAAAAATCATTAGTCACAAGTCATTGGCAAGCCTCTCCTGAGAGATTTACTGTAGTGTGGTCTAAACATGGCTGCTGTCATATGCCGCGCTGCACACGCACTCCCATTTCCCTGCCTCATTACTCTTGCTCTGCCTCCCTGCCTCTTCTCTTAATATGTTCCAACCCTAATTATGCAAATAAATCCACTTTACCTTCCACATTAAAACTCTCTTAATACGTGTAGATACCTTCAGGCACGCTGGTGGGATTCCTGTCCGAGGCCCAACTGAAGACGAGCGAGGAAGGATACGCGCTGCTGTTGTTTCGCTGACATCTACATTGATTTTTGTTTAACGAGACCAAAAAAACTCCACTGACTGAGATTAATCTTTAAAAAGAGACCTTCCTTGTCTATGTAAGATTCTCACACTGACGGGGTAAGATATGAGCAATGGGAGAGGATGGAACAAGAAACAAGACTAGGTGGAAGTCTAATACGGGGCTGGACCACGCTTTGTCATTGGTGTAAACAAACTTCAAGCCGCTAAAGATCAAAACATTTTACAATTTAAAATTGTTGTTAGAACTACGATTTGTCTGACAATAAGCTCCCTTAACAAATAGGCAGAGGAAGCAATTTCCCTTTCCACCTTGTCTTTGTATTTCAAGCTGGCGATGATGTGGGAGGTTGACAGATGTACAAAAAATAAAACAAAAATGCTCCCGATGACACACATGCAGCAGTGAGTAGAAGAGGATTTCCCAGGCACGAACCAAAAGGGATGCAGCTGAAGGGAATGTCATTTTCTTATGTAAAAAAAAGAAAAAGAAAAGAGGAGCACAAGAAAGCCCTGCCTCCACACCCACACACAATCTGCTGCTGCACGGCGTTCCTGTTGCTGTTTTTGTTGTGCGTCTTGAGGAGCTAATACGACACACAGACACACCGTGGGGTGCAGTACTTTTTTGTGGCAATTATGTCCGAGACAAATAAACCCTTGGGCACTTATGGCGTCTACAACCGTCTACTTACACTGCAAGGAAAACGTACAGCAGAGGAAGTTCATGTAACACACTAATTGTTGTATTTGAAGTGCGAAAAAGAGGAGATGAAGAGAGAGAGAGAGAGATAGCAAGGAATGCTGGGTTTAATTATCATGTTCAGAATTAAATTATTGAAAAAGAAATCATTCATTTTCATTATGTGGCAAAGGAAAATACTAATTTCAGGGAAAACTCCGTGCACAGATACTGGATTTCTGAGAGTAAATTCCATTAAAAAAAAAACACACACATCAATGCTCTCTGGTAAACCAACAATGTTTATATACCTGCACATATCTGGAACAAGGTCCTGAAAGCTGCAGGTCTGCTGAGACCCTCCGCTCCTTTAAATCCAGATTGAAGACTTTTCTGTTTGCTGTTGCCTTTAATTGAACCAGATTCAAGGATACTAATCAATTTCTGCATCTCACTACTGCATTTTATTTCTTAAACTGCACTGCAACTTTTATTCAATTTTTTGCTTTTTGACTGTTTTTTTAAATGTTTTAAAATTAATGTTCTTAATCGTTTTTAAATCTTATTTTCTTCTGCTTTATGTTTTGATGCTTTTAATGGTTTCATGTGAAGCACTTTGAATCGCCTTGTTAAAATGTGCTACACGAATACACTTGCCTTGCCTAATGGCAACACTGTTCTTCAATGATCTCAAACGGATGTTTCTGTGCAGAAGGTTCTTTTTCACTTATCGTTATAGAACATATTCGCAATTCCAAAATATATGCAGTAAACTAGAATACACACCTCGTCTCACACACACACGGCAAGGTAAACGGGTGTTATCATTGGCACCATTTAATGCTGAAGTTAAACATTCCAGCGAGGTCTTTGACTGGAAGTAAACAGAAAGAGCTCATCCTCTCCTTCCATCCGTGGTGAATGTGCAATAATGCACTCCAAGATCCTGATAGACGATAAACGCACCCGGCTGTTGCCTCCGACGAGTCCGTTATGGATACTTGTTAGCCTGCTAGCCAGCTTTTAAGCATCACACTCAACCACATAGATAAAGCACACATTTTCATGAAGAAAAAAAAAGTATTATATGCACCACTTTGTGGGTGAATTACCGTACTTTTTGGGTTATAAGCCGCGACTGCCTTCGGTCAGTGTCCCCGACAGCTCCCCGCTGTAGCCAGCTGGGGCTCCTGCTAGCGCTCCGTCACTTCCCCGCTAACTTCCGCTAGCTCCCTGAAAACCACCGAAGGTAGCGGGACCAGGCTCGACACCCGACTTGGGCAGAGGGGACGCGGGCAGTAGCAGCAGCAGCGGGCAGTAGCAGCAGCAGTGGCCGGTAGCAGCAGAAGCGCTAGCTAGCAGCGCTACTAGCAGCGCTACCTAGCAGCGCTACTAGCTTGCTACAGCGGGGACACTGATCAGCCGTAGGAGCGGCTTATAACCCGAAAAGTACGGTATCAGTGTGGAGCAGGAGCACTAAGGTAATGAGCTGTCAGTGCTGCACTGGGGGGAACAGGGTTATTATTTCCTCCATTGATCTAATGGGAATCGATGCCTTTCGAAAAGTCACTTCAGTCACCTGGAGGTGGATCAAGGCTTCAACGAGGATTGATGCGGTAAAAACCAAGGCACGTCGTTAAAGAAAGTGCTCTACCAGCCTTAATCACAGATACACTGAGATTCTCTATCTATTTTTGTAAACAAAACACTCAATACCAGGGGAAAATATACAACTTAAAGGAGTTTAGGGGCTGTTACCGTGAGTAGGTTTGATAAGGTTGGACGCCCAAGGTTTTTAATAAGGTGATGAATACGTGCGCTCGTGTGTCTCTCTGTGAACCCAAAAGGGAAATCAGACCGCAAGGTTCAGCTCTTGTCTCTGTTGTGATCTTTTTCTTTATTTTAATACATTTTAATTAGCAACCCTTCTCACAATACAGGAGAAGAATGTACTTAATTTCCAGATGTGAGCTAGCATACAAACAATGCTGATCGGCATCATGTGTGATTAAAGCTGAAGAGAATGTAAATCTTGCAGAAACAAAAACAAAAAAACGTATGAAAAAGAAACTGTATATTTTATGTGTGCAGCGTTTAATGAAGGACTGTGTGGGAAATGGACCCATTAGTACTTTTTATTCCAAACAATACAAAAAAACAATAGAAACAAACTAACTTTACAGTGAAAAGTACATCAATATTGAAATTCAACCTTTATTTTTACCTTTAATTTAATAATTTAATTGAGTCATTTATTTTAAATTGCACTACAAAAATGAATTACTAGAACCCACATTTTTTACAAAATCAGATAATATGGTGGAATGAATTGCAGCTTCCATGCAGTGATAATAAATACTTGGGCACCTACAATTACTTTTCATTTTTCTAATAATTAAATTCCAAAGTGGCATTATATTTAGCAATGACTGCTGTGTAGTTTTGCACTGAATGAAGGGTTTTATTGTTTCTACTGGTTGCATTAGTTGTCAGTCAGCTTCTTCTAGCTAAATGTACAGAGCTGCCCTTTATTTCATACGGCAAAGTGGGAAGCAGCAACCTCCTTTTCTGAAAAGGTGAAGCCACTGAGGAAGATCCTTGAACTTGCATTCTTTCTAATGGCCATCAGGGGGCGACTCTTCTGGAAAAGTCATATTGTAAAGTTGTATTGTATAAGGAAATTATCATACTTTTCACTTGATTTATTACCTCAGTAAACATCCTTCTAAACATCACCTTTATCCCAGCCTGGTATCCCAGTTCTCAAAGCTTAATCCAGCTGATGTGGGTTTACGTAGCGTGATTAATGGCGAATTAATGTGAAACCTCTCTAACAACTAGAAAAAGGTCAAAGAGAATTAACCTATGTTAAGCAATCGTAGCGTCTAAATTAAACCATCCTGAGCAGCATTACAACTCTGACCCGTCCGCCATCTATCACCCAAATAAAGCCGGTCCCTATTTGCTCCGTTGACTCTTTTTTCTCTCCCTCCTCTAGTAGATCGCTCAGTCCGCCAGTGGAACTCTTCACATCCTCCACACCTGTCCACGAGCAAAATTCCATCACCATTCCTCACGCCGTTACTTCTCGACTCTATTTTCCCCACTCATTAGGCATTGTTGGATGGTATCCATCTCCACAAGTCACCTGCCTCCTCACACTCCCATTCATTTTTTATCCCCGACTCTATAACCCCATCTCTGCCTCAGTGTTCCTTCATTAGCGCTGATTATTCTCCTCTAAATGTAGCCCAGATTGTGTTACAGTTGGCAACATTTTCACAAGCTGTTATGAGTGCTATTTTTATTCTAAGAAGAAAAGTAAAGAGTACTAAAAGCACTAATTTAAAAGAGCAGATGACTTGGACACTCATCTGAGCAAGTTAGATTTTGTTTGTATGGAGCAGTAAACCGGAAAATATTTTTCCCTCCGCCACAACTTTGGTGCCAAGTGCTCATAATGATGGTGTGTTTTTACGGCACTTCCATGAAACCCTGTGTGTTTATCCCAGCTGTGGCTGCTGAAATCTAAACATATTGCTTCCACCTGACTTTGACCAGGAGAGGTTCACTCACTATTGTTTTATGCCATTAACTAGTTTGAGAATGTAATATAGAATGTAATATGGAAGACATAATGAATACTGGGGGCCATCAATTATCTCTATGGTAGATAAGTGCAGTAAAATAGCTCTGCAGGCCATTGAGGAGGTCATCAAGAGACAGCCAGGGGAGTAATAAATGTCTCGAGGTTAATAACAGTTTCAGACTAAGCCACACAGCAGTGATCCGCCTCATTACAGGACACATCCAGATCACAGATACAACATATTTCTATAACTTGCAGACATTTTTCTTCTCGATGAAACCAACTTTTTGGGGAAATAAAACGTGTGTAAAATCCCATTACACCTTTGACTGACCCCTGCAGACTTTATAATGTTAGGCTTGTATTGAACGGGGACCTTCCCATCCAGCTCTTAGTAATTACTAATCGACAACTCTCAATCACATCCATAGTCTCGCTTAGCCTGACATATCTCCTCATTCTGGTGTAGAGGTAGAGAGCGAGTCAGACTATAATACTTTTACACTGGGGAGGTTAAGCTAGAATCCTTCAGATTTTCATGAAATCAACCTCCATTTTTTATATTATTTATCTGCTTCTTCTTTTTTTTAGCAATACTTGCAATATATATTCATTTTGTAATGGCTTCGCTGTATGAAAGTTTCCATTGTTAGTGGTGGGGTCCGCCAACAGGAAACAATGCGGCATGTAATCCAGTGTTCCCATTTACAGCCGTATCAGAGCTTTATAAAGTAACTGCTTATGCAAACCAAATCAACCCAAACTGAAATCTTAAAGATTAAAAAGAAGAAAAAGAATACACTTACAGACTCCAAAATGTTCATTCAATCATCATCTTCAAAAACGTTCCACTATGAATTGTAATGTAATGCAAAATTGAAAGATGTCAGACTAATTAGGGTCAATGTTCAGCTATCTGGGGTTACTTCGATAGCTGAACAATAAAAAGCTGCTAAACCAGAGCCGAATGTGGTAAAAATTCCGAGCGCTGCCCTCAGATGAGTGATGAAAGAATGATGATCAATGAATAAATCCCAAGGTTAATCTCAACATGTATTATACAGTAGTGCCGTCAACCTTCAATGTCCTTGATGTTCAAACTTCAACAAACCCTTTTTCAGATAGTCATGGATAAAACCAACAATATGGAGTAACTCTCAGTCGATTATGTACCATGCAACATCTGGCTATTTGCTTGCCTTCTGTGCATGGACCAAAGTGGTGTTTGCAAATGCTGCAAACACCTCTACCTCTATTACAGAATGAGGAGATAGAGCTTGTTACGGCTATTACTGAACACCTGTACAATGTAATGCAATCTAATGCCTGGCAATAGCAGTTGTGAAGCTTATAATACTCACTTGTTTGTTGAGGCATTTATGTAGCGTCTTGTGCTGGTGTTAGATTACACTTGCAATATACTTTTGATCAGGGAGGATTACCTCATGGATATACAAATTTGGTCAGATTTGCACTGATACGGTAAAGTACGGCAGCTGAGGGATGCGGGGAAATAAATGAATGGATACAAGGCAAAAGGAGTGACCTGTGTGTAATAATAAATGAGGGAGCAGAGGAAAAGAATGAAGTAGTCTTCCTGAAAGAACTGGTGCGGAGCTTCACTTTCAACTTTCATTACCTCTGGAATATTTAGAGACGTATTTTTGTAGGCCAACCCAAAAGTTGGCATTGCACTTGTCCCTGGACAACATTTTTGAATTATTGCAGAAAAAAAACCGCTTAAGCAAACACAGGACAATACTTACACGATTTGTGCAACAGGATAATCTGCGCTAATAAAACATCACTTGCAAAAATGCAATCGCCAGGCGTAAAAACGGAACTACACCGCAGTCGCAGGACTAAACTAAACATTATATTATGAACTAAACATTATATTATACACAGACCTTATACGAGACATCAAACCAAAAACTTAATAAAAAAAAATACCGTAGTTGAGACGAGGGAACCAGAACTGCAAGTGTGAAACCTTTTGCGAAGTTGCAGATTGGTGAAAAGAAAATAATTTCTCGTTATCTTGATGAGGATGTCATGTTGGGGCGAAATTACAATTCTTTGAAAACCCACCAGTCGTTGGAAAATGACTCGCAGATAAATGTCATTTTTAGGAGACGGGGTTGCCGCAGCAGGTGGTTGTGACAAGCTGCTCTCGAAAAAAGACATGACTGAATAAAATCAAACACGCCTCTCTTCTCATTTCTTCTACTATCAAACCGATCAAAAGAAATGACAAACAGACTCATGAATGATATTACCGCAATCTATGATACGATGTCATGGAAATCATCAAAGGCCTACTTTTCTTTTTTTTTTTTTTTATCATGATTCCTGACATTGGTAATATGCCTTCTGAATAAATGCATACGGCTCATTGATACTGCAGCAAAGACAGGTTGAGGAGGTTTAACAGGCTCTGCTGCTCCCGTCCTCCGATCACAACTTTCAGACGGGAGGAGACTTTATTCTCTAAATGTCAATAGAAGGTTAGCAAAATCTTGTTAAGGAGTGAATATCAGATGCAATTATACAAAGGGTTTGAGAGAAACCTCTGTGCCTCTCAGCCAAGGTCTAATTGCATAGAGCAGGTTTGTCTGTGTTTGATATAATTAAGAGGTAGAGGAGCGGCTGTGTCACTGATGAGGACGAGGATCAGAGCATCAGGCACGGCCTCGTTCATGAAGTACCGTCATCCAAAAACGCTTCAGCGTTTTATTTTGGTAATTTGATGCAGAAAATTATTTCTCTAATAATTATAGTGTGCATGCAGATGCTGACTTGTCTAATGAGGAGCGGGGTCTAACCCTGACTGCATTACAGAGTTGTCTCTAATACATTACTGCTGATTTTATTAACACATTATTAACTTCCACCGTTAAGTTAAGGTAAGACAAATTAATTCAATCTTGATTAAATGTTCACCCACCATTCACAAAAATAAGTATAGAACAATACAAAAACCCAAACTGAAGAAATTAAAACCTAAAAAAACTCTAATTTAGGTAAAAGACAGAGATGAAGTGAGACCCATCAATGTAATGGGAAAGAACTGCGCATTAAAAAAATCCTTCAATCCATTTTCTTTTTTTCGCTCCTTCCCTTGAATTATTTAATTTTAATACAAGCTGTGTAAGTGCTGGCTCTGAAATAGCTCAGACTTCTAAAAACAGCCAATGAGGGCACCAAGTTACAAAAATCCACTGAATGATTTATGGATTTCTGTAATAATAAACCCGTGCGGACGTATTTTGAGAGTCTGGACAGGGCCACAGAAACGCCGCCCTTAATAGAGCTGTATTTAATTTAGATTTTACTTCATTTTGATCAAGAATACAGCAGGAAATAACTACTTGCCATGTAAGAGGCAATTGTACTGCTCCAAATCTGGGATCTTGCTTCTTTAAAGTGTCCAAACTGATCCTTTCTGGAAGATATTCACAAACAAGACATCGGCATCATGGGTGTCGTAGCTCTAAACAGCCATTGACCTCTACTGGGGCAAACATACGCTGTAGGATATGAATGTTTATATACAGGAGGCCAGAAAACAACACAGACTCTCTTGCATTACATTCCTACCGAGCTACGTTTCTGATACTCAGTCAGTGTCCCATTGCCATTTAATTTTGTACAGGTATTCATGGTCCCTAAGGGAGGAATCCTAATGACTTAGTGATCTCCTGACCTTTTCCTCTAGCGCTACCAACAGGTCAAAGTTTTCACTAATATCTCTCAAAGTCGACTGCATAAATGAGGTGAAATATCTCGACCACAACCAAGATAGTTTGCCATATACTTCCTGGCATGATTAATTATCTTAACTTTGGCAATCCCCACAGCACCACCAGATGACCAATGTCAAACTGCTGGTCTAACCTTTCTAGTTTTCACTGTGGCAGCAGTTGCTCTTACATAAACACACCTGGCAACATCAAAGATACCCATCAATTTGATACGCATTTTAGAAGCTCATAGTTGGCATCCGGGCCCCTGGTTCATAGAAATGTCCGTGCTAATAATGGATTCATAGAAAAGCTACTTGACGGCTAAAAGCTTGTAATTGTGCAAGATATGGAGCCTGATGAATGTGAAAGAGTTTGCGAATTTGTGAGATTTTGAGAGGTGCTCCATATCTGAACACTATTACAAGGACAAAGCTTAATAACCCATTACATGATGTGGGAGGAAGGAACCAGAGGACGGTTGGTAGTAAAAAAGAAAACAATACAGCAGACGGTTCAGTTCAACTGGTCTCTCTTTCTGCATGTCAATTAAATGACACAGGAGTGAAGTAAACAATGGGGGGCACTTCCTAAATGTCCGTATATATTTTCTATATATCATCCCGATCTGTCTTCAGCGTCGTTTTGGAGAAGCTTGACTGGTAATGCATATCAGGGTCTGCCCGGACGCTCCTGCCCATGCAGCATGCAGACACGCATGACGGAAAGGCACAGGAGGAAGACGCAACTCTCTCTGACGGCACGTCTGCTGTGTCTACTGAGGGCTGACAGCAGATCCCAGACCACACTTGTCAATGTGGCCTCAAGGATTGCTTAAGATCTTCAGTGTCTCTTTGTGCCCCCTCGGCTTGACACAGCAAATTATCTGGAAGTACGGGTTCAGTCGAAAAAGCAGTCTGGTGCCAGGATGGAGTTCTCATGATAGAACACTCAAAGCATCTCAAGGACTGATTGCGTACCTAGAGGTCTCACATGCCTGGATTACAAAGTGCATCAGTGTTAAACGTGGTCACAAGCATTCTGCACTGACAGCTCAGTCAACGTTTTCCAGTCCATTGTAAGTAGTATATTAATGGTATGTATGGGGGGTGCACCTCCCCCCATACATACCATTAATATACTACTATTTTATCAATCAAAAATACAATAAGGGATGAATGTAATTTATCTTTGCAACGTTTGTCTACAAGAATCAATGGCAAGAAAATATGATGCTTGCAAGACAACAACTGTACAACATTAACGGCTCTGCACCAATGGCCTCTCAATACCTCTGTGTCCTGTGTGCGAGCATCTTGCGGCTGAAAGTGTGAAAGTCTTGTGGAAGACGTTTTTCTCAGGGCACCGACCCTAAACATTGAGGCGGTGTTGTTTCTACCTTCAGACCAAGAGGAAGCAAAGTGGGTTGAGTGTAGTGATTTTCCCAGACGTCAATTTCAAAAAGCTGGACGAGGTCAAATATACTGTGATATCAGGAGATCCTCGAGAGGACACACGAAGCAGCTGTTTTCAGCGAAAAAGCAAAAAAAAAAGCCCAACGTGGTCCCAGCTATTCGGTATTGCAATAAACAAAAGATTGTGTACTGTGAAGAGTTGTTAAAGACGGACAGACGGACAGAATGAATGCTCTTGTTGCTCCGAATCCGCTGGATGTATAAACAAACCACATCTTTGCAAACAAGTTGCCGCATCAACTCTACTCCATCGAAGAACCATTCAACACAACCAACAGGTGGGAGCGAACAAGACCAAACAAAGCTTGAGCCATGATGATTATTCTGAGATTCTACACAAAAAAAAAATAGAATTGATGTCAGACAGAGGGCAAACTGTGATCACGAACCCTGGAATAGCAAGCACAGAGAAGCTTTTAATATAAGTCTTCTTCAAAATGGTATCACATATATGGTCCTCACTTTGTGTGTGTGTGAACGATTTTGGCATTGTAACATGGTTGTTAGTGACTCACTTCCTCTGCCAAGAGTTTTCCTTCAGATCCACAAGGTTAACCTGCTGACCTTGTGGTCACAATCCAAGTTTACCATTCTGCAGAGATGAGCGACTGAAATAAATACTTGATGCCGATCCTGAGTCCTAAATAAACACATGGGGGGGAAATCAGCAGTCGATTTTTGTTTTTGTTTTTGCTTGCTACTGACTTGAGTGTCAGAATTGAACAATATAATTGTTCTATCTGTTGTTACTGCAGGTATGTGAGGTATGTAAGGGGCAGTTCCAGGCTCAGACTAGAGATAAGACTCATAAACCCTGGATGCAGATGGGGCATTTGTCTCAGCACCGGTGATGACGACTGATATCTGCGACTGCTCTTCAACCAGAGAGACACGAAGAAGAAACCGAGGGAAGAAAAACTCACCCAGTATGATGAATGAGTGAGACGGGAATGAGATTAGGAGTAGTCCGCTGAATAAATGAAGAAATTAATGAAGCGAGTGGGGGGAAAAAAAGAGCAGACGCTGCCAACGCCGACACGTTCCTCTCCTAAATAAAAAAGTGCTGCTTCTAAGAATAGCCGCGCTCGCCTCTGGTTACGGGGCTGCGCTCGCCATCATCATTAGCATCCTCGCGGTGTGATTCTCAACATAGCACAAGTCGCGGTGTGACTTTGAGAGACGTGTTAACTGGTTTTGTTCACAAGAGTCTTCGATCCCTGTGGTGCTATTTCAGTGCTGTGATCGCTGTTGCTTCATTCAGCGCTTGGAACGACTTTAATGATGTACCCTCTTTTGTATCTTAGAGATGCATCATGGGAGATTTGGAAGTATTTAGGTAGCTGCAAAGTGGAGTTTACCAAAAGCTTAGAGGTAGTCAGAGCTGCATCTGGGTGATGCTGCAGATACCCTGAAGGAATGATGATGGTGCAGCGACAGTTACAAGAACAATTCGTCCCTGCGTTTTGTGACACTTTGTTGCAATTATATATTTGTTTTTATTAAAGTTTGTGGCTATGAGGATCTACTTGTGAAAGCAAAGGTCCCAACAGTTTGGGAAATAGACTTGCTTTCTTTCTTCAGCTAAAAAGGATCAAATTCTAAAAGCAGACTTAGTCTTCGACAACACAGTGAGGCTCCAACACACAAACAAAAAATGTGTTTTGATGATCAACGACGACCCAAGTTTCGCTAGCACCCAAACAAACTATTAATTTTGATTATTCCCGGGCCATTATTCTATTTATTTGTGATTATTTTTCAAGGGTATAATGATGGATGGTATTGTTCGTTATACACGTTCTAAAAGACCTCTGAGACTCACTCAATAACCTTGACGTGACATCGTATCCGTTGTATTGCCATTCCAATCACCCACTTCATCATCAAAAGACAGACATGTGGAAAGAAAATATTCCAAATAAATCCACATAAAATCCTCTATAAAGTCCTTCAGCGGCACACATGTTGTCGACATGCTGAAATGTCCCGGTCGTCTGTTCCGTGTTAGACAATCTAAAAGATTTAAAGATTTGCATATCTGAACAAAGTGCACACACAACAGGGTTTTAGGATGATGCTCGGCATTATGCACAGGCTAACGGTGGCTTTTCAGTTCTGAGAGATATAATATATCATCCTCTCCAAGAGGTGGTGACATATTGAGCTTGCTTATTAATGGATTCACTCTCTTTACACAGTTGAGCCTCTTAGCCTAAATCAAGAACTGACATGATTATTTAACTACACTTGATGGATGCAGTACTTTTAGTACTTTATAACTGTAAAGTACATCTGTGTTTACCCATTGCATTGTTGTTGTCGTTTGTCTTGTCCAACGTCTCATGTCTTATGTTATGCACCTTCAGTCAAGATAAATTCCTCGTTTGTATAAACATTCCTGGTTAATAAATAGTTTCCGATTCCGATTCGGATTATCGGCTATAGAAACTCCCACCCTTGGATCCATTATCCAAAAGATTTTAAATACATTTTTTGACAGCTGACAAAATAGAAATGGGGGGCAAGAGAGAGAGAGACATGCAACAAATGTCCAAGAGAATAAAACTCGGGACATTGGGGTTATGTGGCATGTGTGAGAATTGTTCATCTGCTCTCGTTTTGGCTGTAAAGGTGTTTGTTCCTACGTCATCAACAGAGGAGACGACGGTGACGCAGTCATTCCTCTGCTCCCGGGCCACTGCTCGTCTCCGTTAGCATTGCTCATAGCAAAAGCAGTTGGTGAGGCCAGAGTATCACTTGGGAATGTGGGTCAGATTTATAATTAGATTCTTGAGAAAACAATACGTAAAACATATTTGCTTCACCCCGTGTTACTTTTTCTAATTCATATTCGTACTATGACCACCCTTAGCTGCAGTGAAGGACTGTATTTTTCCTATTCTGAGTAATAACTCATCTTCACAGAGCCTCCTAAATTTCATGGACTTTATCACTGCAGTGCTGTTACGTTAACAAAAGCTACTTTAAGTTGCCTTACAAGAGTAATATGTTTACTGCTCAGCAAAGTCCCTAAAGGCAAGGCTGCTTATGTCAGAATGTCACGTATGAGTAGCACACACTGCCAGTGGAAAACATTTCATTTCTCATTTTAAAACTCTCAGTCTGGCACCTCTAAAACGAATGTGTGTAATGTAATATGTCCCCGGTGAACATTTTCACAGAGTGACAACAGTTTTTTTTTTTTTGCACCTAAAAATTCATGACGGCTTCTTTGCCATAAATATACTGCTGCTTGTACAAAAATAAAACATGACCGTGTTGACAGGGACTATTTTAGGAGTGTGGTGTCGAAGGCAACACTGCCAATAACAGCAGAACTACTCCAGGATGGCGTGAGGTATAAAGACAGAATATAGAGAAATGAGTCATGAGCTAATTAGCGATAGCCATTAGTTCATATTGGTAACAATGAGTAACAAGAGGTGGTACATTTGTCAGGGCTGACAGTATTAAAAAAGAAAATCGGTTGATCGCATCCAGCTAATGGTTTGGTTGCATATTCTTAGTGGTATGTTCTACTTGCATAAGGCACGTGAAAACAGCTTGTTACTTGTGCTCTACTGGCAGGTACTCAGTAAAACTGAAAGCCATATGCCAGTCCAACAACAGTTCCAACAACTGGCATGTGACCCTGACACAAGAATGGCATATATCGCGTGTATGCCAGTGAAACCCAAGTGATATACCGTGCCACATGCTAGTAAAACAGAAGCATGCGATGTCAATTGCTTTTTTTTTAACCCTAGCACCGCTTTCACTGTATATACTTGCATCTTCTTTATTATTAATTTCTTAAATTAATATTTTATACTATTTTATTGTATATATTGAGTATTTCCCATACTTAATATTTGCTGCTGCCACAAACAAATTCCCCCCTGGGGATGAATAAAGTATCTATCTATCTATCTGTCAACATACCAATAGTCAACAATAGTCATCAACTATTATTGGCATATACCACCAAAATAAAGTTCAGTGTGTAAGCTTGACGGTGATTCAGAGGCTCTCTGCATAGTTCAAATAAATCCTGCAGCCATGTTCTCAATCCTGTCCCCGGGCCGGCCTCCTTCAGTGCCCTCACAGTACACTTTTCCCCGCTTACAAATCCAATACAACCCTCACTTAAATGACATATGTATGGTAAATCGACTTGCATGTATGATCACTCGAAGCGCTTTAAACTAGATGCCAACAGTTATGCATTCACACATGGATGGCAACGCCTGCCATGCAAGGTACCACCTGCTCATCAGATTCTACTCTAATCATTCAGACAGTCAGCCCGATGGCACTGACCTTTGGGGTTTAGTATCTTGCCCAAGGACACTTCGACATAGGAGCAGGGGATCAAACCTGGTGACCCGCTTTAACTCCTGAGCCACAGGAGATATTTCCAGTATAGACCACATATTCTCTATGGCATTGGTCACATAAACTGAATCTGAAGCAACTCTAAGGAATACATTCAAGAAGAGGATAGAGTAAAGCATTCAGGAGCAGGAGTGAAAAAAGAAACATAATGAGCTTGACTCATGGTCGGTGATGTTGACTCTTTTCTATTCATTTCCAATAAAACAGTGCCAAGAGGTGATATTCATGAGTCGGCTCTTACATGAGATGCTTCATCGCATGACATGTCATGCTGGTGCACTTTCACATGAACCCACAGGCTTACAATGCAGCCTAACAAAGAGTTTTTTTAAATATTTTATCTAACATTGACTAACCAACAGAAGGCAGATTGTGATTAAATTCCAGACCTGCAGTAAAGCAGTTAAACAATAAGAAATACCTATCTTTATTTATTTTTAAACAACTATTCATTTAACTATGATATATTTAAAACACAAACTGACTTCATCCCTCCTCTTTAAAGGGCTTAAGATCCTAGAACTGAACACACAGCCAATATTACATTTTTACTGAAAAGATAAAATAAATCAATGGCTGGCAGAAAGAAAAAAAAAACACACTCTTTACGGAACATTTTCTACAATGCCATAAAATGAATGAACATGTCAGGAAAGCGAAAACGATGGATTTGAGGAGAGAGCGTCTGCGAAATAAGGAAACCAGCCAAGGCCTGTTAAGTCAATGAAAATCTGGAGCATTGATAAGATGCCACCCGGCATTTGTGTGTGGATGCTTGAAATGGCCCACAATCCCAGTGCTATTAGCGCAGAGTGATAGGTGAAATAGGCTTTTCTTAATTACACCTAAACATGATGAAAAGCTAAGACCCACGCACAAATAGAGCACAGCGCTGTGTAACTGCATGTAAATGACTCTAGAATGGGTTAATGATACCTCTGCAGGTGCAGCCATTGGTACCAGAATCCAATAGAAAACAACCTTAACCCTTTATCCCAGTTGGAGCCAATTTCGGCTCTAGGCTTTTTTTTCTTTTTCCCTGTGTTTGAGTCGTTGTAGGAACCCCAAATTAATTCCAATACTTGTGTTTATTGTATGTATTTGTTCAGCAACGTCTTGGGAAAAAAATTTATATCTGCAAAAAAATCACTTTTAAAAGATATTTTGATCATAACTATGAACATCCATCAAGATTTCCCAAAAATGCCTCCTTGAGCGGTCACCGAGTTTTTCAAACTGTATTATGGTGCCCTAACAACAGCCCACATACTAATAAGACACCTTTTGGGAAAGATTAGGACCTAAAGAATCGGAATATGCACCACAATTCATACTAGAACACAGCATTTGGGTGTTAAAAGGACTTTCAATCAAAAAACTGTTGTTCGGTTCAAAAATTTAGTTTACGTAAATACTTAAACTTAACGGTTACTTGAATTATGTTTCACACCAGAAATAGGATAGCTAACTAAGCTTCAGTATTTAGCTTATTCGTTCTCGCCAACATGGGACAAGTAACATATGTAGCTCTTAAGCTATACACTACGTGAGCACACACAGTCCTTGAGTTGGTGTCAATACCCAAAGTGCATTTAGTAGGAAAGATCCCAGAGTAATTGACCTGCACTAGTGGCCTTGGAAGCAGCCATGACAGTCAGGAGACCAGATGTAATGATGGAAAGGAGGCGTGATGATGAGCGAAACTCGTGGCCCTGCTGGCCAATCGGAGTCGAGCTGATTTGGGCCCTTGGATCTCACCCTCTCGAAGGCAACCCAAGGTATGAGTACACATAGAATTATGCAGATGTTCAGTCCCACCTCAAGTGCCGAACCATTGGACTGCCACGAGCGAAGAAGGAAACGCCATATCAATAGTCAACAATGACATCACTTATGATTGGCATATACCACCAAAACAAGAGGGGCCTACCCGAAAGACAAGACCACTGATGGAGGGGACGGTCAGGTTATTGGTGACTGTCGAGGGTCTGAGGATAGATGGTCTTGTATAGTGTACAAATTGTTCAGGCAAATTTGTGTCAGGTAACTTTTAGCAGTCCTTGAGAATACCTTACATCTGCCTCTTTTTTTATTTGGAGTCATAGGGAAACAATTTCACCAGCAAACGTTGAATTTTGTTAGTATTCTAACATTTCTATTTGGCACAAAACACCCGAAAATATAGATGACAAATGTGAATGTTTGCCCTCATGGAGGATACTGCATGATGAGATCTTGTTTTGAGATTAGATATGTGTTTTGTTTTACTAGGACCCTTCAGAATTGCTTTTACTAGAAGAATAAATAAATGGTTGAGTATCGTTGGCGACCCATTATCACACTGCCGATTTGGTGTCAAACGGACAATGTTTCGCACCTTCTGCTGCCCGTCAGCTCTGGACTTGTGAAAAGCACATGTCATAGCACAACACAGCTAGGCGCTATATTGCTGGAAGCTACTTCCACCAAAACACATCACATTGACAAAAAGCCTTTCAATTTAGCATTCTAACACCTGCAGGTAGAGCCATTTTAACCAGAAAAAAGAAAGAAAACAACGCCGAATTCCATTGCAAAATTAGGATAGCTAAGTCGGAGACGTTTATTGCGTTGGAGGCAGGAATACAACTAAAAGTATACATTTTTATTTGTCTGTATACCAGTTAATTGATAATGAAAATATTGAAAATGGAAGATTTAATTAAAATGAATTCTGAAAATGTTCTAAGATTGAACTGATGACCTTTACATGGACCCTTCAGAATTGCTTTTACTAGAAGAATAAATAAATGGTTGAGTATTTTTGGCGACCCATTATCACACTGCCGATTTGGTGTCAAACGGACAATGTTTCGCACCTTCTGCTGCCCGTCAGCTCTGGACTTGTGAAAAGCACATGTCATAGCACAACACAGCTAGGCGCTATATTGCTGGAAGCTACTTCCACCAAAACACATCACATTGACAAAAAGCCTTTCAATTTGTATTTAATGTCAACACTGTAAAGAAAAGTATAGAATAATGCTCGACGCGTCTCTCCCCCTAACTGCTATTTATGAAGGCCTTCGCCTTCAAGTGATTAATTTTCATCACAGCTGGCAGGTGCCAGTTCAGGCTGCAGCTCCGACTGCAAGGATTTCAAGTGGGAATACATATGGCAGATTAATCAAGACACCTCGATCGAATCCTGCAAAACTCACACCGTGCTGTCGTAAAGTAACCAAACTAACCTGCAGCTCTGATGAAGAGCAAGCTCTGGTAGAGTATGTTAAGTAGTAACAGTACAGTACTCTGAGTTATTGTTATTTTTAAGATAATCATCAATCTAGAAATACGCCTTGAAAAGTGCAAACCCTGCATTTTAAATTGTACGAGCGCCGCCTCTGATACAAATGTAGTACTTCTTCTTTTCTGCAGCCCTGTATTGTTTGGTGTGTATTCCCAGTATGGGCCAAAAAATTTAATTGAAGCCCTCCCAACAATTTGCTTTGGAATATGTTACGACTGCTTCCCTGCTGCAGCTAGTAGAGTTACTGCATGAATGCAAAAGGGCTTAATTATCAACAATATGTTGTTTTGGCAAATCAACTACATTACATTCACATACATTTAATTTGTATAGCCCAATAGCACAAATGTGTCTCAGATGCAATAGATGGCATGTGTCTAGAATGAGAAACAATACAATTACAACATAGTCAATCAATATGACAGATATGATACATTTCAGTGTAGTAATAGCAGTAAAAAAATAGGAGAAATAATAATATATATTAATTACTTCTAATGATAATAGCAGCAGTGGATATTACAGAATGATAATAAAGCAGTAGCAGTCATAGTGATAGTAATCTCACTAATAATAATAATAATAATAATAGTTCTCAAACCAGCCTGTTGCAGGAACATTAGTATGGCACCATAGCATTTAGCTTTTGAAAGGATAATACCTGGCGGTCCATGTTTCAGCCCCAGCTCCCTGCTTCTGTGGCACCATAATTACATTGAGCCACAGCCACGACGCGAATTAGAACTAAGAGACTCAAAGCACATACCTGAAACTCTCTCTTGCTCACCTTCACTCTTTCCTTCCCTGGCTCTCTCCTTTTGCCCCAAGCACAATCTACCCAAAAATCTCATTAAGGCCCACCACTGCCACTGAGTGCAGTTGCATTATTCATATGTTTTTCCCAAGCACTCTAACAAAAAAAAAAAAAGGGTGAATATTTCCATCTGATGTTTAAAATGCACAGCAAGAAAATCAGCAACATCGAAGCATACCTTTAAAACAAACAATACTGTTGCTGGGCTCCTAGGAACTCGTGAAAACTCATCCGTGAAAAGTGACCCGTAAGTAACTCAAGAAGCATAAGGTCATGTGAACAAATAATTCATTAAAATAATTAAATATGCTTTATTAATATTAAGATAAAAACACTTTAGACGCACCGGTTTATATTTAAATCACTTAAAGACCATCGGTTTCAGACCACATGTGACTCATCGGAGACTCATTAGCTTGCGGACATTAGCATTTCATTCATGCACGGCATGCTAATCCACCGAACACTATTTGTTCTCGACACTTCCTGCAGTGCCACTCACTGTGCCCTTAAGGACAGCTAAAGAGATCCGCACAATTCCTCAGCTGATGTTATTGGGCCTGTCAAACTTGGTAGGCGTGGGGAACTCGCCCTTGTGTACGAGAGTGTTTGGGTGTAAGGGTGTGCACTTGCCCGTCTGAACACTGTCACAATGTATTTATGTAACTGCAGTGGTGATGAATATTTTAGTTACGACTGCAGCACATTGGGGCTGGTTAGGGAGTTATTTTGCTTAAAGATCACACAGCTTTGAGCTCATTGTCGTGGGTCGTCCGATCGGCAGGTATCCTGTATGGTTGAGTCTCACGGCTCTCGCCAACCTCTCCACGAAAAAATGTCAGGCAGCCGTTTAGGCGAACAGAACATCCCGACTGAACTACCACATGTTTAAGAGCGGAAAATGCAGATTCATTTCTCAAGTTGTTGTCTGCAAGATGTGTAAAGTAGGCAACTGCTCATCAATATGTTTTTTTACCAGTTTAGCCAAAACAACTTGACAGGATGTAGTTATACACGCCGCTCTGCACTTTTACAGATCATGACGTCGTCTCGACCGACAGCGGCATCCTCCGGCAAACAAACACCGTTAGCTCTATTAGCATTTTCACCTTTGTTTGTCTATTTGACTCTAAATGAACGCCGTAATGTATTAAGGAAGACTTGAAACTAGCAATTGTCACGCATATTCAATGATGTAATAAATCAAGTGAGAAGTCGAGTCATTTTCTCATGAACTTCTATACAATAAGACTTATTTTTTTGCGACCAATGGAGTCACCCCCTGATGGAAAGAATGCAAGTTCAAGCACTTCTGCATTGGCTTCACTTTTCCGACCTGGAGGTTGCAGTCTGGTTAAAGTACATTTCAAGTTCAGCTAAAGATAGTGTTTTTCTCCTTGAGTGATCCGTGCAGGTATTGCAAAAAGAAAGAATCCTTCACAATACAAAAAAACTGGTTTTGGCAATGAAATGCAGGATACATTCCGTTTTGGAAAATGTTCACTGAACAATTTTGGTAAATGGCTATAATGCAGGAAGAAAAACTGTTATTGAAGCACAGAAATATGATGCTGAGGATTGGATTCCATGCCAGTAAGTCTCATAAATAACCCAACACTAGCAAGAACAGTTGTATCCCTTAAACCTGCCAGTAGCTCGGGTGTTAAGTATATATTTTAATCCTACTTTGATCTCAGAGATTAACACCTTTCAGACAGCAGATGTTACAGAACCTCTGATACAACACTGACTCAACTAGTCAGGAATTCATTAATGCAATTTTCCACACCAACTCACAGTGACACAGTATTTCCTCATCTTCACTGGGGGGCTTTATGACACAACTAAAGACAACATAAGAGATGATCGTCTTCCCAATGCGACAGTTGTGTGCACGCGAGGGAGTGTTGTGTGAGTAACGGAGGATGCCGTATCATTCCATGACCCTCTTTTTACCTTGGCATGAGACATATGCTGTAGGCGAGCCCCGAGGAAGGCGGGAGATTCTACAGCTGTTGCTGCTAAACTATGCAAATTGATAAAATATGCTTCCAACTAAATATAACCAGTCATTAAAATTTTAGCGTTGCATTAAGCAGGAGTACACGCATTAGCGGCCCCACTGAGTCACAACCCCAGAATGATTTAACCGACCTGCGAGCGTGATGGAGAGAAAGAGCGACGTGTACCAATAATTATGCGTGCATCAATCTAACACTGATGTTAGAGTGCGGCGTTGTATGGTTTTGTCTACGTTTTATGGCTTTTGGCAGAGCCGTGGCTTGTATTAATTCAGCCAAAATAAAGTACCAGGCATTGCGCGCTACCGCTTGCCAGCGAGTGCATCGTATCGACTGCTAAACAGTTGAACAGATGAACCGCGAGTTCGGCTTGATTTTTCCCGTTCTAAATGTGCACGGACAGAGGAAGTAACCGCACGATTGAGTTCCCTTCCTCGCCCCCCTGAAATGCATGTACCTTGGAGTGGCATGCGTCCACAGCTTCTAGCTCTGACGCACCATAAGGCCGTGTGCAGTGAAAGTGGAGGCTAACTCAGACTGGCAGATGGGTGGAGGGCATCCTGTAAACAGCCACACAGGTCAGGGTGACATTAGAATGTCTTTCACTGACCAGCTCACTAAAGAGGGGAGTCCTCATGCACGCACATGGCAGCAGAGTCACTTTTACCACACAGTACAGTCTCTCCTGGCTCTCAAACACAAACTAACCCCAGGAGTCTCCAAGAAGTTGTTTTTCATCATCTTAACGTTCCTCTAAAATATGGGTGTACAACTCAAGTAAAAATGTTCTTCCTTTTTCTTTCCTGTCATATGATTACATAATACATACTGTATTCTCCATCTGTAGATAGTGTAGAAAGTGAGAAAAATAAATAAATATATATAATGAAATGTCATTGGACAAGGATTTTTGCAGTATTGTGCATATTAGCATACTGGTAACAGGGTTGGAAGACCACAAATGCTAGATACTGAGTGATAAAATGATTGTCTCTTAAATCCATTTAGCGTAGCACTCCTGTAACCCATAAATGGAACTCAACTCCACTCACTTGGCCGAGCCGATTCTCTCAAAAATGAATCCTAATCGTCCAATCAAAATGTGAAAAATGAATTAATTCAGTTTAAATCCTAAGCAAGCACCGCACTTTGATCAAATCGTGAATAAAATGTGTTATCAAGTGTATTTCATCAGAAGAAGAGACGTGAACAATATTCATTTGAGGCTGGTTTTGGTTTTAGGGAAACCGTCACATCAGCCCGACTGTAAAGGAGCCACTGCTTCTAATACGCTGGCCTTTGTGAGTCCCACAGATTGAGTACATGTGTATGTGTGTGCGTCTCCACCTGCTATGCGACTGTGGCGCGCAGACTGTCTGAATCACGCTCGGGCAAGAAGGCAGAACTAAGGCCCTTCTGCTTTCATTTATAATTCAGAGCAGCGCCACATACCATTTGTCTCGTACAGACTTACAATTTCATATCTCCTGTTTCTGGGGAATTGCTTTTTCAAGACAGAAAAAAATAGAAAAGTGCACTTATTCAAGGTTTCAGGTGTTCCTTTGTAGGAGCTCTTTAGGGAATAAAGCAGCATCATGTAAAGAAATTTAACAGCAAAAAAGATACAGTATGAAAGCGTAGAGATATTGCCTCTCAAAAAGGCTTCTGAGGGTTGTGTGCAACCATCAATGAGAAAATCAATACATCTGCTGCGCTTTTCTGCAACGCATCTTCTTTCTCTGTTACTAACATAAAGATAGATAACGAATATTAAATCGCATTATGCACAATTACATATTGTTGTTAATGCACTGAAATCAGATAAGGCTTAACAGAACTATGCATCGTCTGGGAGACAAATCATCTCCAGATAAACAGCGTCTGAAAAGGTCTGTACGAACTGTTATTAGCATTACCCACAAATGCTAATAGAAAGACTTGCAAAAAAGAACGGATGAAGGTCTTGGAACCAACATATTTGCAATTATTGCGTGTAAAAGTCAAATATTTTATACATAGAATATATTGGAATTCTTCAATTAATGTTTTAAATTTCAAGTGCAGACAAGTTCAGAGCATTTCAAAGTCCTTCCTTGTGACTTCAGAAAGCTGAAAGAAACTTATTTTGGAGGTTGTTAAATTGGCTTGGGTAATCCATAATAAGCATAAAAGGTCCGGTCACAAAGCACTGCTTCGGTTCTGGCTGAGGAGGCTTTTGCTTCCCATCAGTTCATTCACAACTTGAGCCCGAGACTCAGCTCTGGCGCTCAAACACGACAACAATAGACCCAGATTCATTCTGGAAAAGGCCCCCAAAGCTCTCCGCGGAACAGTCCGCGTCTCAGATTCTACTGCAGAATTTGGGAGAGAAACATTTCTTACAAAATGAATGCAGAGGCCAAATAAATCAGTTTCACATATAGCCCAGGGAACCCTGAAGGTGCTCTTGAAAATAACTTACAAAAAGCAGAATAAAGATGTTGAGGCACTTTAAAGCAGGGCAAAAAGTTACATTAAAAGGTTGTATTTAGTGGGGTGCATGGGTTGAAACCTAAAATAAATTAGCAACAATCAGTCATGAAAAAAAACATCCTTAGGGAGTGTTTTTTTTAAGATTTTAAGACTCCAAACCTCAGTTAATCTGCTTAAAGTTACTGTGAGGAAGTTTTAACTGGTTATGCAACAGTCTCAATTTAACGCCGATGCTTCCATATGACCTACAGAAGTGAACGGGACCATCGACGAGAAGATTGCCTTACTTTTATCTATCTGTTCTTATTGCTTGTAATTGATGCTAAAATAATGCAGGTTCACCAGAACATCCTTCAGCCGGGAGCAGAGCTCCACCTCCGCTGGGGGTCAACACCGGCAGCACGCTGATGGAGGCCAAGGAGGCACGGGAGAACCAGAGCCAGGACTGTCGGATAATAACATTAAATGGGACTTTGGTGCTCGGAAACTCTCCAGCTTTTGTCTGCAGGGACCGCTGTAATCGACTGAAAAGGAACGCTCCTGCTGCTGAACTCGCTGTGATGCAGCATCTTCCCGTGACTGGTTCACGGGAAGATGCTACATCACTTTTTTTTACAATGACACCCAATGTCAATTATTGTATATACAATGACACTGTGAACTGGTATGTAAAGCAAAAAAAACAAAAACTAGAAACCTGTAGTTAATAACCAAACTTAGACAGAAAAGGTTGGACTGTACAGGACATTGCCCTGTTAAGTTGTCCAACTAGCATTAAGAAGCTAATTGAGAAAACAAGTTTTAGGGGCCTTTAAAAAAATATATTGAATTGGCTTTTATCAAGCGTGATGATTTCGTTAATTCTAGTATATTTGAAGAGAAATAACGTGAATAAGGGTCAAATAAAGTGACATTTAATGCTCATTAAGAGTGCATAAGGAGCTGAAGGTCTGCATACCTCCAGACGCAGAGGAAAAACTGCAAAACTAATAGTGCTAATGTTTCGTTAACACACCCATGAGGTGCTCTATAGATGTGAATCTAAGGGAGAGTAAGACAACAGAGACACTTGAAATGAAATGAACACACAGTCAGCCAAATAACAGAGGAGTAAACCAATCATTATTACCTCAAAGTCAACGTCTGTGTGCTCGAGGAGGAGCAGGGGAAAGATTTATAGTTCATAGAAACAGTGCTTAAAAATCCAATAATGCCCAGTGAGTTGCGAGAATGATGGTGTGTGTGTGTGTGTGTGGAGAGAGAAGTTGTCTCATCTGCCGCACAGAGCTTCGTGGCAGCCTGGCTGAGACTCATTGATAGAAATAGAATAGAAATAGAAATCCTTTTTATTCGTCATAGTACATACATACATGAAATGTGTCCTCTGCATTTAACCCATCCTTAATGTCTTAAGGAGCAGTGGGCAGCCCTGTGAGGCGCCCGGGGAGCAATTTAGGGTTCAGTGTCTTGCTCAGGGACACTTCGACGTGTGAACTATGGGGGGACTGGGGATCGAACCGGCTACCTTGTGGTTGCGGGACGACCACTCATCCCCCTGAGCTACAGCCGCTGTTGGTCCGCCTGTCATCAGTGGTTCCGACTCACAGCTTAACCTTTGTGAGCACACGCCGTTATTTAGTACAACACTGGCCCCTTGGGGGGGGCAGAGAAGTGGATAAATGGACGGGGATGCGCACACACGCACTGCACTCCGCTGCTCAGTTCAGAGAGTGAAGAGTGATTCATTCAAAGTTAGAAATCAGAGAAAGGCTGTTGATCTAAAACAAGAAATGCTAAATGTTAAGTAAGTGTTACGATTTTCCAGGTAAATTCGTAAAAAAAATGTCTTTAATGGCAAATTAACTGCAAAACAGATAACGTTCCCATCAGCCCCAGTTGTAGTTTGTGTTTAGGGCTAATTAGCAAATGTGAGCAAGCTGTGACCGTGGCTGTACAACATCAGCCATGCTGAACTGGACTGTAGTGTTGGCGTCATTCAGGAAATCTAAATAGAAACTGACGTATAGCAAAGAGTCAGATCACTGCTACGGTTACATTCAGTTACATTTTATTTTCAGTTTAAAAGCGGGCTACGTTCTTTGCACGTAATGGTCTTGCACAGTAAAAGATTGGAGAACAGATCAATTCTTCAACAACGACGACAACAAATAAAATCTCTGTTCTTGCGTCATTGCTGGAGTCCCAAGAGAGCAAAGTGTGCTCAATACATAATGCAGGCCTCTAATTTGCAACGGAGGGAATCCACATTACTACTGCCAAGGCAAATAACTGCAGTTTATGTTTTTCAAGAATATAAACCAGTGGAAGACTGTCAGTGAGACTCAGGGGTACCTCAAACTGTCCATCATCCACTCTCCTCCGTGCCACTAATCCGAATCATGTATTGCCATGTATGCTTTCACATACAAGGAATTTGTCCTGGCGGAAAGAGCATACATTTAACATTTTGACAATAAACATTTAACAGTAAACAGAGTGCAATAACGGGGAGCATGAATATTTACAATTAAATCTACAGTAGAATATGCAATTAAGTGCACAGTCAAGATATAGCAGTACTTTAAGGTGGGACGTAAGAGGTATGTGAAGGTGACAAGTGTAAACACAAGTCTCGAGTCAGCTGATGCAGGTATTTCAGTTGGCAGTCAGTGAGTTGTACGTGTCGAAGCTTAGCGCTTCTTTGAGGTGTGAGTTAATGTGTTAGATATTTTTTAAATCGGGAGAGAAACCAAACGCCCCGAGGGATTTGGCAGCGTTGCTGGAAACTTTGCCTGAAACTGTCCAAATGGTGCCGTGTGATTCAGCGGAAACAAACGGAAGCCCTCCCCGGCTGTCTAATCTTCATAGCGTTAAAAGACCAACCACCTGTTGCAAGTAGTTGTTGCATCCTTCTTGTGATCGCTGCATCTGACAAAAAGACTGTGGTATTATGTTTGCAGACAAAGCCAGCATTGAAAATAGACCAGCAAGTGGGATCCCTGGAGCTAATTACTAGCCGTGCCATGATTGTCTTTAAATACCAGGTGGGCAGAACAATGGCGGGTCCAGACAAAAGAGAAGGAACAAAAGACCATCCCTGTTTGATAAAAGGAGGACATAAAGTGAATGTGCCACTAAGAACATGCGATGGGTGTGTGTGTGTGTGTGTGGTCAGACTACCAGAGAAAGCCACTGATAGAGAAATGACGTTCTGTGTTGTGCTCAGACGTCGGATTACAACACCGATAATCACCGTCGCTGCCGGTGGGACATTCGTCGCTCGGAGCTACTCTGCACCCACGATTGCGTAACGTTGTGATCCATATAATATCCCTAACTGTGTGTGAAAAGCTTTTTTAAGACTAACTAAATACTAAATTACATTTTCTAGAGTTAGTGAATCACACATACACTTTATTACACTCACAATTGACCCTGCTCGTCTGTGTTCACTACACTAGACGATAATTTCCTTAACATCCAGTTACTCTGTCCTCTGGATACCCAACCAATTGTGAAATATCAATGACATGATAATAGCCAATGCCTTTAACTTGCATTCTGTCTAATAGCCAACAGGGGGCGACTCCTCTAGTTGCAAAGAGGAAGAAGTCAGATTCCAAAAAAAGTCTACGAGAAAATGACCCTACTTCTCACTTAATTCATTAAACATCGCAAACATGAGTTTATGGGCTCAATCGCTAGGCTAGGTTCAAGAGATTTAGGTGTATGAGTGAGAGCAGTATGCTATCAACGAGAGTTACATATATAACTACGGTTCTATGAATTCTTGGTTACTACCGAGGCATTAAAAGGCTGAAACGCATGTGTTGAGACGGAAAGAAATAGAGAAACACTGGAGGAACAAGGCGGCGGGGGGTCGGATGGCAGTAGTGTGTGACAAGGTTCCTATTTTAATTCATGAAGATGGGTGTATTCAAGCTAAAACTGTGAGTTAAGTTGCCAAATCCACTTGTCTTCAACTCCATAAGCTTGGATAATAAAAAAAGTCGGAGTTACTGTTTTTTTTCTTTGCCTCATTTCCGTCACTGTGAGCCAGCAATGATGGTGGCAGTATCTGAAAATCTGCAGAAACTTGTCAACACGCAGCACCATTATGTTCCACTGCAGCTCCATAATGGGGTGCAAACGGGGAAGGAAGCTCCCGAGTGTGACTTCAGGGAGCGCTAGATACGAGTCCTGCTGATTGATTCATCGATGCCCAAGAACCAGTTATTTCTCCGAGCTCCGCGACTGTCCAACTTAATCCCGCCTCCACGCGGGGATCCCTCATGTTCAAGGTAAGGTCACGTAATAGATGGACGGACGCCGTTTTGAGTCAGGTGCCACACACCATTCAGAGGAGGAGTTTTTCCGTGCGGTGGAAGCCAAAAGATGGGCTGGCTTTGTCTGGTTGACATATCCTGCCATCAAATTTATAATAGTTTTCAGCTGGTTCTTTTGGTTTTTGCAGCTGGCGACTTCACTGTTTTGGGGTTTGCCATCACTGCAGCAGGCTGCCATTTTATATTAATTCATGACATAAAACCATTGGATGTCACAGAAAAGAATGCACAACTAACTGGTGAACGTAGTGGGAAATGTTGCAACTAAATACAGCTATTTTCTAAGGCAATAGTGGAGACCAAAACAGAGCTAAAAAAACAGCGCGCACGTAAAGGGTGTCCATAGCTGATGGTAAGGTATTTACAGCCTGCAGTGCTACCATCAAATTTCATTTGAAATTGAGGTTTGAATCACATTATCGTCACCAGCATACCTTTATTGTTTTTGTTTCCAAGAGTAGACCTTGAATCCGGAGACATATTGAACCGTCCGAGAGGGATATAGACACACTCTTCGAAATGATCATCGACTGGAACATCTAAAACCTAGACAGTTTACTTTTTAAAAAGTTTTTCGAAACCAATATAAGAAGATATTATTAAAGTCTTGATTGTCATTCAGATTGGAATAGTCCGTCTTGGTATGTTTAGCTGTTCGACTCGATCAATTTTGCAGCTTCCTACTGGGACATTTCGATTTTATTAATATTCTAGTGTGAATCCTTTGATGCGGTCTTCCTGACAGCTATGAAAGCTGCTAATGAGCGACAATTAGGCCAATAGCTAATGATAGCAGTCAGTGTTATGAGGAAAAGGCTGCATTCATGATACTCGTTCAGATTGATTAATTATGTTGTCTGCCAGCAACGTTTCAATTGATCTCCTGTGCCGCGAAGCTTTTATCTTATCACAATGCCGGTGCGAGCAAGCGTACTCTCACTGACCCCGGTCATAACAAGTACCGCCATGAGAGGCAATGACGCTAGTTTTTTTTGCTCAGTGTCGAATTGCTTTGTCTATGTGGGTGGGTGTGAATGAGAGAGAGACACAGAGTGAAACTAGAGAGACAAGGGAAAGAGAAAAATATAATGTGACAATGTGACAGTGAATTCTGGTGAAGTGTTTCCCAAAATACATCTCCTGTACTTTTTCCAGGCACACTAGGATGCAGCGATGATGCTCAATGGCCCTCGAAGTCTCCCCGTAATATGCTGTCATCCAGTCACATATTATTCTAACAGCAAGCCCTGCGCACACACTACTCTAGCTCTTACTCCGGGGCAGAGGGGGATGACAGGGTAACAGTGTCCGCTCAGTGGTTCTCAGCTCAGTAGGTGTCCCAGTGCAGTGATGGAGGGTATGTGTCGGGGCCAAAAAACTGTCATTGGTGTGCTCAGGATCAGTCCATTGACTGAAAAAGCCTGTGCCACGGGGTTGACACAGGCCTGTCAGCCGGATTGCTGTTCCTGTGAATCCCTAGCTGGCCAACATCTGATTCCTCACAGGCAAACATGACGGATCGCCTGCTACATCCTCTCAGCAGCCGAGCGGAGAGACGGCAGGCAAAGCGCTTCTTAGTCATATCTGATCATAAATAGTTAATACTAGTTAATAATTAACTAAGTATTCAGTCCTGTAACTGCAGAAGATTGTTGTGACGAAATGACAAAAATGTATATTTTGCAACCCAATGTCTTCATGAGATATCAGCTTTGTATATTTGGCCTCTATTTGGTTTAAATGTGAGGTAAAGAAAGCCCTTTGAGTTACATCTGTGGAACGAAAAGTGCTCAATTCATCATGTTTATTATTACCATTGTTATATTTGATCAGATATTGCGAAATAAAAAAATAAGTAAGAAGAAATACCTTCCGTCCATTTCCGCTCCATTTTTGTGACGGATCAATGTAGCTGGGCGTTAGCTTGATCAAGCGTTAGCTTTAAAATAGCTTTCATCAGGGGCCCGGCTACATCCATCCATCCATCCATCACAAAACTAACACAAAACAGTCTGCTGTGTTAGTCTCTGCCTCGCCACTCTTCAAATGCTCACTCCAGAGAAGCAGGGTGACCGAAGGAGACGGCATCATTACCTGTAATTCATCACGTGAGCTCCACAAGCCGCGGTATTAGCTGGCTCACCGCCTCCACGGAGACGTTGCCACAGCGAGTGCCGCGCATCATAATAGAGACACAACCAATCAATGACCAAATCCGTTTGCAAATATGTTATCAATTTTATTCAGTTTATTATTAAATCGAATCAATCCGTTGTTGCTGCCCTGCATCTCCAAACAGTATGAAAACGGTCTGCAAACGGCACAAGAGCTGCTCCGCTCATGCGAGAAAAGATCTGATTATGAGTCTCTGGCACCGGAGCGTCCGTGAGGAGGATCAACAGAAACAGATGAGCGCAGTGGAGCGACGTCTCCCTGTGAGGGCCGATGTCCTCTCCCACCAGCGTCAAAAAGACTGGAGGGAGGCCGATGCAAATGTTTGTGGACTGGCTCCAAGTCACCAAGGACCGGGTCAAAAGGTCAAGTGTGTTCCTCTCCCGGTTACTGCTGAATGGCTCGTTACTGTATAAAACATACACTGATTTGAGGGCATCAACGCCATTCTTGCTCACTCCCCTTTTCTAAGATTAAGTCGTCACTAAAAAGCCTCTTTGGTCTGTTAACATTTGAAATAAATCATTTCCATCTAATGGTATAACTGGAATAGGTCCTTGTGGGCATCGCTTGGACTGTAAATCACTGCTCACATTGCCGTGAGACTGTTGGAGGATTGATTTTTTTCATTTCGTATTTGTTCCACAACTCGAATGTGTGTGGTAATTTAAGAAAGTTCAATTTTACCAGTTGACGAGGTATGTAGCATGACAAATAGTTTTAAAAATCTCAACAAAATTTCCCATTGATTGCCATGGAATTTAATGCAGACATTCATGTTTACTACCGGACTATTCATAATTACTTTGGTGAACTTGGGAATCTTTATTTAGCGCCATCGCCCGGCAAAAACTAAAGCATGTACATTACTTGCATGTTTAGTGCTACTTAGCGAACATTAGCATGCTATCCGGCAAACTAAGACGGCAAATACAAACTCTTGAACAAGTTGGTTTGAGTGTGAGAGCAAAAAGCAGGAAAAGGTGAAGCCAAGTGGTGGATTGAACAGATGACATAGCAGGTGCAGCACAAGCAACCCGAGCAGCTCATTAGATTTAAAATCAGCCACACTTTGTGTACATTTCCACCAACGTATCGCTCAGTAAATAATGTTTAAGGCCACCGCTGTCCAACGAGAAGCCTTCGTGGTTTATGGTGTATTACTGTTTGTAAGCTCTCAGATCATAATGGGATATCTCAAAATCCACTGCGAAGGTCAAAACATTTTCATAATCTCTTGATTAGCATGCTTAAACAAATCATCGTAGACTGTTGTGACAGATCCCAGGCCGAGCCTAAACACCGTTGGTGCTGCTCGATGTTGAGGATTGATGGTGCAGAGCCACAAGTAATAACAAGGCTACGCTCATTTCTCTGTACTTCCAGCAGGTGAAAACAGCTGTGTCACAATATCCCCTCTTTTAGTAGCACCTGGAGTAGTGTGGCGAAGGAGCTCCAGACGTGCTCACAATGAAACCAAAAAGGCAGGGCTTGGTTGCGTTTAGAAATGTCAGGTAATCTGTCTTTTCGGTGATGAAAAGGCAGCCGCCGGGGATACTCGCGTTTCCTCTAAAGAAATCAATGAAGGAGGTGGTTTTATTCGATAGAAAGCAGAGCGGGAGAAACAGGTTTACGGTGAAAATACATTTAGAAAAGTGTGAAACAGGTGCTTAATAAGATGCAGTGGAAAGGAAAACTAAAAGGAGACAAATTAAGGAGGTGATATGATGTATGTAGCACATTGGTACGTAATCCTACAGCGTTATGCTTTCCTTGCCCATTCATCACACGGCCTGAAATCTAAATCTCCACAATTTTAATTTGTGCATTTTCTGTAAAATCATATACTCAAGTTTCCTTCCTTCCTGTCCTCTTCTTCTCTCTCCAGTCCCACGTGAACGGGCGAGCGCGTGGCGGGCTAACTATGGCAGGGCGGAGGAGTTTTGATTTATGTCCACGGCTCGCACCAAACTGACGCACTTGACAAGCGTGGATTGTTCTGCGTGCCGTGATGAATGCCCCGTAAACAGACACTCCGAACCCGGTGTGGACAGCCGATCCACACCGAGGAATAAAAAGAGCTCGACGCCGTCACGGAGCGGGCCGCGGGCCGTTTGCTCTTCATTTCCACATTAATGGGGGCGATGGGGGTAAAAAAAAAAACGGTGATTCCAGCCCAAGTAGAACAAATTATCCTTTAATGGTTGCTCGCAAAATAAATTATTACCAACGCTGTGTTAAATACCCCCCGTGTTATGATAATGTGTAGAAATCATTACTCACATTCATAATGGTTTAATTAGCTGGTTGGAAAACCACGCGGCGGTTCATCTGCCTCGACTACCTGAGCTGAAGAATCCCTTCAGGACTCGGAGAACCTCGCCACCTCATCATTTCGCTCTTAACCGATTTGAGGATCTTAACGCCGATATAAGTGAATCTGAGTCAGCGCTGCCTCTGTTAATCACGCGCTACCGGCCCGGGAGACGGAGGGAAGTGAGTGTCGTCCTCCCATCTCGCTCTGGCCTTCTACGGCCTTTAATGGGAGACCTTCGGTGGGGGGGGGGGCTGACTGGCGGAGCTGAAAAACAAGCAGATAAATCAGCCCCGGCCAACCGGTGCTCCTTCTAGCGCCCATCAGTCAGCCAAATGGGCCGCACCCGCCACACATTTAAGCAAATACGCCCTCCAACAGGTGGGTGGCGAAGCAGGGTGTGGTAATGTGCGTTGTGTACGCGGGGGGAAATGGAAACAAACACACCTTTAGGTCGGATTTCTTTTGTTTTTTATCACGTTAAAAGCAGAAAGCATCAGCCTCCTACATGCTCATCCAGCAAACCTTCCTTATTTCCTGCTCACTACATAAGAGGACACAGTATTTCCAACCTTGAACGTTGGCCTTTGATGTTTAGATAATAACGTGTGGACTTTATTCTTAAATTAAGTAAAATAAAGAATATAAAACCTGCAACGGTATTCTTTACTGTTGCACACAAATACTACGATTAGAGTGACAACTTGGAAAAAAGTAAAAGTCTCTAGCTACAGACTCAGAAAATTAGAAGAATATTCTTGCATAATTTGATATCATCATAAAGACATTACTTTTAAATGAGTTTACGGTCACAAAACATTAACTTGAAACGCAACCGGTAAATGTATTGTTGCTTTTTCAGAAAAATAATTGATTACATTTAGACAACAGTGTAACTAGTTAATGAGGTAAAACAAAAAAATCGCAGGGCTCAAAACATGCCTAAAATAAAAAAAACATGGCTGTGCACAGCGGACACTGGATGAGACTGCCTTCCTGGGAGCCTTTAGGCGGACTGGACTGATGTCATCCTCCAGTAAGTCGGGCTTAAGGAAGGCTTACTACCGTCTCCCACAGGCCCTATCACTGCTGTGCAGACTGCCGCCGCACAGCCCGGCGTTGATGTATGCTCGTACTGTAGATGTGACATTATCAGTCACAGGGGCAGTCGGGAAACACTTATCTTCCATTTCAGCCATGCATGTATTCATTCCCATCCTCTCTCCCTCGCTCTCTCAGGTCTGCAGTTCTAATCATCATCACCAACAGGACTTCAGTGTTAGGTGGAACTGCTTGGCAGCACCATTCATCAAACCTGCAGCACTCGTGGCAATTGGACACCTGACAAAAGCTTAAAGGCATATTATTCCATGAGTCGTGTGTGTGTGTGTATGTGTGTGTGTGTGTGTTGAAAAGCCACCGGCTGTGACTGCTCCAAATGTCCATCTGCATGTGTGTGTGTCTGTTTCTGTGTGTGTGTGTGCAGGTTAGGAGGAGGAGGGGGGCGACAACTAAAGTGACGGTGAGCCGGTTCAGAAGCGCTGTCTTATTAAATTATCTGTCCGCCTTTTACAGCGAGGCCCCCCCTCCGTCTCTTTCCATCTCTCTCCCAGGCTAAACATTTGTCTTTCCATTCATGGGTGCATTTGTATTCCATTGAGATGGGCTCCTGGTGGCAGGCTGATGGTGGGAGACGGGGGGGGGAGAGTGGGGGAGTGGGTGCAAAGTCCGCATTCGAGCTTGCTGTTTTCCATCTCACTGCCTGGTTACAGCACTCAACAGGCGGGCGACGCTGAAATATCAAAGCCGGTCCTGCAGTTGCTTGAAAGTGGCTTCAAATGAATGCAGTTCATTACGAGTGCTTGTATTGATCACTTCATATTATTTAAAAATATTCATCATTAGCATGACATTTGTCTGTGAACCTGCACATTTGTCTTAATATATTCTACTGCTGGCACGCTATAATAATAATAATTTATTTTACTGTGGCTTTAAATATGGAATAACTTTTTTCTTACTACTCACACTGTAAAAAGACACTTCTCCCCCTCCGAAGTCATGTTTAATGTTATCTTAAAAATGTGAGGGCACTTCCTGTCTGACGCAGAACCCGTGCTCTGCTTCAGCACAGCGATGGTGGTGTCACCCCCCTCAGAGATCTCGGGCCGATTGGCTGTTTATTTAGCAACACTCCATTATGTTGACACAGCGACTCCTATCACGAGGTCCACCACTTTGCCTTTAATCAAATTGACAGCAGAAGAACCGATAATCAATGGGGCTATTTACATAATGCCAGGCTGCAGAAAAAAAAATAACTAAACAAATGATGCCACCTGTCATGGCATTGTAAAGAGGGAAGTGGGACACTCCTAGTAACCGGGTTACACCGAAGTGGACGTACGAAAGCGCAAAATCAGCATTTTTTTTTTCAACTGTCCCCAGAGGCAACGCACACTGAATTTAAAGTCATCTTCAATAGTGGTTCTCAAAGCGAGGTCCAAGGGGCCCCTGGGGTCGGTGGTCAAAATAGGTTGCTATAAATTTAAAAGAATGGTGCTGGTATCCTCGCATATCTACAGATGGGGAACATTTGTGCTAATAAAGCAAGCACAGCATGTCCATTACTCCCACCGTGTTGGCATTGGGCCAATAGAAACGCTGATTTGATTGTGACAAACAAGTAGAGTTCATTATTTTAAAGTAAATATCTGTATATATTTGGATTATGCCAGTCTTGTTACTGTTTATTTTCTGAGAGCTTTTAACATCAATTACTTGACACGTAGGCTATAAATGGTTTAAGTTTAGTCCACATGAAATTTGAATAAAATCACTATTAACATTCAACAACATTGCAGATTTCCCCGCTCTTGGACTAATAAAAGATCATCTCATCTTTATTATTAACATTAAAAACATGAAAAGGGTCTGACGTATTTAGGTTGAAGTTTGAAAATACAAACCGCTCTAATGGCATCTCACAGTACAGCTAGTATTATATGCTTTATTCAGATCGGACTATGCCAGTAAACTACAATACATCCAGAACTCAGCGGCCCGTCTGCTCTCAAAACCTCCGCTTGCTCCTCATGCAGCGAAGAATACAGTACATAATCCTCATTAAAAACAAAGCTCTTCCCAACCCTCCCCCCTTCATACCTTTAGGACCTCCTGCTTGACCTCTGCTAGCGCTAACGGCGCTACACATTATATCCACTTTCCAGCTTCCTGATTAATCGACAGCCTGAAGCAGTAATTTGTCAAGACCGTTAACGCGCCAACAGAAGGCAGAGGAAGGAGCTCGGACACATGAAGACAACACAGAACTGATTAAAAAATGGTGACACTAAATAAGTTCGGACCAGAGGTCATAAATTGAGCATTTAATCATGTTCACTTTGGTAATAGTGAACCAGTCAACCTGCTTTCTTATCTAAACGATGTTTTGTCTGCTTACTGTCTTACCGGGGATGAGGAGAAACAATGTTTTTTTTCTGGAGCTGGGTGAAATATTTCCTGTGGAAAACGAGCCAATATCAACATCCTAATTTAGTGGTATTCCACCCCGCTGCCTCTCGTCAAACTTCTTCTCTCCGAGTTCTCCAATTTTAAGGATGACAAGTACCCCTTATAGCTTTTGGGAGTGCAATACCACTTTGTCACAGATAATTAAACCAATCATCCAGCAACCTTCTGGAATAAAAACCAATAGTTGAGAATCTAGAAGGCTGCTCAGCTGACATTTAGATTGTTTGTAGAAGCGTCTACCCTTTTCAGCGGCGCTATGAAATCCATGGACCAACGCATGCAGTTTAGTGGACTTCCTTCTCAGCCTCGGTGACAGGATGACAGATAGACTTTTACTGTTGGAGCAGAAAATTGAACGCCGATGAAAAGCACAGAAAAATGTTTGGAATCAGTACTCTCACTCGCAAAGAGGTCTATAATGCCAATTATAGGGGTTTTAAGGCATTATCTGCCCACAAATTGATTATGGTGTCGATCCGCCGAGTGTCTTGCGGTCACAGTTCATATCAAACGTTAATTTATTTTATAGAAAAAAAGTATAACAGCAATGCTTTTTGAAGGAGAATTCTGTGAAATCAGACAAACGCAGGTAGAAAATAATGTTCAAGCTGTCCGCATATTGAGGCAGAAAACAGTATCAAGAGGAGAAATGCTCTTTAGACGGCGAAAAAAAGGCAACGCCTTCTGTGACGGCCTTTTCCATAACCCATTATTAACATTCTTATAATGTGTTACGATCTGCTTATACATTGCATAATAGTTATACGCACTTAATGCTTTAAAACCATAATCATCACGGATTATAAAGCAATTTATAATGATTTACAAGGTCAAGTATCATAATACTTCATACTTGCTGGTCACGCGATAACAGCATAGATTGAATGGCATTTAAAGTAAGTAATGACCACTTATAGCGATAACCAGGCAGAATTGTGTTACTGCATATCTGCCTATAACTCAGGAATTTCATTACTTCACTTAAAGCACCCAATGACTGATAAGAATGACATTATAATGCATTACAATATTCATATTTATACATTATGAAAAGATTATAATGCATTACAACTATGAGTATAGATCCTTTCCCAGAAATGTCAGTGAGTGACCAGCAATTACGAAGCAATATGATACTTGGACCTATAAATCAATGTAAAATGCATTATAATGTTTTATGAACATTTGTACGCAGATTATTTTGCATTATGAGTATGTTTAGAATTATTATATTATATATTATGGACATTGCAGAAAGCCGCCATAGGAAGAAAAAGCAGTCCTGTGTTTTTTTTAAAGCTTCCCACATAAACATAAAAGTAATCCGCTTCACATTGTAACTCACTCAGTGCATTACAGCCATCCTCTGAAGCCCAACATTGAAATTCAGCAAAAACTAAAGAATGTACCACTAATTAAAGAAAAAAGAAAAGAAAAAACGTGCATTATTTATTTGTAATTACGTGGTGAGTTCCCCATGTATGATCTCACATTACATTAGTGCAGCTCGGCTCTGAGGTTGATTCTGCCCAGAGCAAGAATCATTTACTTTAATGGCCTCCGTTTTCTCCTTTTTCCATAATAATAATACAATAATTATAATAATAATGAGCTTCTATACAAAACTCAACACAATATAAATTATTCTGCCACTTTCTATGGTCTCCATTTACTGGAACCTGTGTGATAAAATATTCATAGGTTTTTATTGTACACAATTGGCTGAGCTCAAGCAACGATGTCAGAGTCTCTCTTATACAACTGTGGCCTGAGGCACCGTGTCTATAAATACATACTCGCGGTATATATATATATATATATATATATATATATATATATATATATATATATATATGCCGTTGTGCAATTCACTCATTTAACATTTTAACTATAAGGAGGTTTATGTGCAAGACTGAAAATGGTCGGGTCAGCGGAGCACTTTCTCGAGGAGATTCCTCACGCTCCGCTGCAACAAGGACAGATACAGGAGAACATTCCTGCCAACGGCATTACGGCTTTATAATAAATCACCGCTTGCCAGATCCTCTGACTAACCACATGTATATATATATATTTTGCACAATCCCAGCTATTTCTATTTTATTTTATTATTATTTTTATTATTATTGTATATATCTTTTATCTTTCGTCCTGCTGTTTTTATTTATTTTGTTGTAAGTTGCTGCTACCCCGACACCAAATTTCCCCTCGGGGATTAATAAAGTATATATTCATTCATTCATTTATGATTTTTACATCATAGATCCATCACTTCCACTCGATCTTGATGCAACTGTAATGATATTTTAGGGGTGGCATTCAGGTGGAAGACACTATAAAGTTTGAGGGTCCCTTTTTAAAATTTGGAAGAAAATACACATTTTATATTGTATGCAGGATTGTTTCCAGCTCCACTGAAATCCATTAAAAACTAACCTAAACTTTTCCTCTCAAACTCCAACAAGTGGAGGCAGAGGCGGAGATGGCGAGTGACGGCTGCTCCCCTCCTGACTTGACCTTCGTTTGGTTTCGCTTCTCAGACCGCGAGTCTGAGGACGACGCTCCGTGCTCAAGTACTGCGATTGAGAGCGGCGCTTTCCTTCAAAGAGTGCAACGCAGAGACGCAGGAAAAGTGGATGGAAAGCAACAGAACGTTGGTCCTTGAGAAATGTGCCGTCTACCTGGCAGCCAGATGCCGACGGTGGAGTGGACGATGGGTGGAGTGGTATTGAAGCGGCTCTCGGATTAGTTAAAGAACCGCCGACGCAGCCAAACACACAAGTGGACCTGTGCGGTAGATAACGCATTCATACAAATGCTTCATGACCACAAGTACTACTGCTCGTGGATAAGATACTAAAACCGTGTGTGGGATTTATACACACACTGACACACGCATGCGATCGCACATGCACAGTGAGGCAGGTGCAGAGCCCTTTCTTAATAATTCATCTCTGTGAAGTCCTGCACGCATGTTCATGCCACGCCACCCAGTGTATAGTGGAGTAGCTGGGGTTAACATACTGTACCGACGCTGCTCAACTGCTCAAAAATATTATTCTCCGGCATCCTTCTTGATGGGAAAAATAAATGCCACGGGTGCTGTCGCGGGGTAATGACTCCCCCGGCTGACTCCTGCTCCAGAAAATGCACAGCTGAAAGTGCACAGCTGACCCAATTTGCTGAAGAAATGGATCGGTTTTAATGCACCTCTCAAAAGATTATTATTATGAAATAGCCTATTACGACTTCCACATTTTGTTTGTCGTTTCTAATGGACAAGGGAATTAACATTTGTTACAGAGATCACTTTCTGCGACGACTTTACGTTCAAGGAGGGCACAAAAGAGGTTCACGATATTCCATAGGAGACACAAAACTTTGGGCATTTTTACATTCAAATGTTGCTGTAATATTCATCATTTCTATTGATGAGCCTGAAACAGCGTAGAAGATGTTGCAGCACCTCTTCAGGAAAAAAGGCTTTGGGCCAATGACTGTTTAATTGAAGATTCTTTTTTTTTTTACATAGAATCCATCACCTCCTCGAGGGGTTTAAATAATCTAATGGGAGCTAAAGTGTACAAAGATTAAGTATACGGAGGATATTGGAAACAGCTCCTACTTTCTAATAATAGACAGGTAACCCTTTGATTGTTTGAGCTGCAGGAAGAATGCTCAACAGATAGAACGTACTATCTACACTATGTTATCAAAGGGAAATAAGTTAATTAAGAGTGTTGGACAAAAACATTGCAGCAAATAAACAACTACAATGACATGTTTTTAACATGTTTTAACGAGATTCCTTCTCATCTACGGTGTCTCTAAGTGTGAGGCTTATAGAGACGTTACGGCATTAAAAGCATCCATTGGAATAACGGTTCTTGACACGGTGGAAAAGCTTGAACCATATCCATAACCATAATGGAGCCTGTGATAGTCTTTATCAATCCTTATGAAGGCTTCCTAATGGGCTGAGGCAAATCATCTGGGTTCATAATCAGCAAGATCCACAAGGCCTGAACTGGAGCTGCAAAACTGCGTTTACAGAAATGAGGAATGTGAGGAAACAGCCGCCGGAATATCAGTCCAGAGAGCGTAATCTCACTCATCTCCACGTCAGCGTTCCTCGATAAAAGAGGTTTATGTGAAATGCCAAAATATCTGAGGAACAGTGAATCCAGTGAAGTATTTGCCATTATCCCCACTATTTCTGTCTCATCAGATAACTCACATTTCCATGCTGGAGCTGCGGCGTCGCTTCGTTTTGCAGATTGCGTTCTCTTTGCAGAAGCGGGACAGCCCCAGCTGACTAATCAAGATGCTGGCAGTGCCCAAAGAGGGACCGCGAATCTCAGAAAACAAATCAAAAGTGATTTCAGAAGATGATCACAGATGGTGCGGCCGAGGAGCGCGCCTACAAATTCATGTGTCCCCGGTGATTCAGACATTTCCCAAGATGCCGTCTACATTTCTGCAGAATAGCCTCCAGCCCATTATGAATGCAAACAAATAACGCAGATTCTGCAGGTGCACACACTAACCGACAGGTAACGGATCCACACACTGCGATCAGCATCCAAAGAATATATCCCAGATGTTTGCACCTTAAAAGTCTTTTATCTCTCTAATTTTGACACGGATAAGGATTTTCGTTCTGAGCAAATTTTGAGAAAACTGTTCGTGGAGTTTCCCCAAAGTGGTGGAAGTGTGTGACCTCAGCTCATGATCTCATAATCTATGCAGACACACACACACACACACACGTAAGTGACTCACCCCACTGCAACGGAGCGAGCTGTAGGTGCTCCAGGACCAGCTGGTTGAGGACTCCCTCCACGCTGGCCTCGCCGCCGCGCCGCAGGGAAGGGTGGGGAAGGTTAAGGACAACATGATGGAGAAAAATCTACCGAACACATATATACACACACACCATATCGTATGTTGTGAATATAGAACGGCAATAAACCTCGATTCATTATTTTCATCATCAGCATTTTGTTGTGCAGTGGATTCATTATTGGGATGTCAGAGGTACATGTAAAGCATGTTTCTGTAACCTGATTATAATGACCGCTGATCGCAGGGCAGGCTATCAATGCATGACTGCTGCATCCAAACAAATACGGCTGTCAGAGAGCAATTACCCAGATAATATGTGATGATAAGCACACAGCTGATCATTTACACAGCTGACATTTGGAATAATGGGTGAGATGAGCAGCGCCCGGGGCACCAAACCTGTGTCCATTAACCTTTGAGGGAGAGTATGGTATGCACACAGAGGGGAGAGAGAGAGAGAGAGAGAGAGAGAGAGAGAGAGAGAGAGAGAGAGAGAGAGAGAGAGAGAGAGAGAGAGAGAGAGAGAGAGAGAGAGAGAGAGAGAGAGAGAGAGAGAGAGAGAGAGAGAGAGAGAGTATCTACGGACAAAACGTGCTGTGCTGAAAAGTGCTTCAACCGTGCCGCCTGGATCTTTTTTTTTTTTTTTTTAAACTTCTGACTCATGATGAATCACACGTTACTCCGTGCACACCGTCTCATATGAGCGGACAACGGGGAACAATGGCAGTGTTGTGGCTTTGATCACTTGGAAATGTGGAATTCGTACTTTGAGGCTTCGGTGGAACCGTTGGGGGAAACAAGAGCACCTCGCAGACGCATCTCCTCTTCATCGAGTCAGCCCGGATGTTTACAGCCCGGTGATCAAAGCCCGGTTTAAATCCTCAGCGGACCCTCATACGGGTCCCCGCCTTGAAACGGCCACGTTACATAATAAAAGGGAACGTTTGTTATGTGTGCGCCGCACAAGAGTAGCCCCTGTTTGATTATATACATACTAATAACATTATGTGAGCATTTATAATGAGGAAATTACATAGACATTCTAAAACACACACAAAATGAATATACACCATACTGCATCGACAACTGCTGGATGGATTACGGTGAAATTTCCCATGGATATCCAAGGTCCCTGGAAGATCAACTGTAATGATTTTGGTGGTTCATGATATATCATGTCGATATTAGCATTCAGCTCAAAGCACCACTGACTAAATAAATCCCTCAAACAACCACTAGCATATGTGTTTTGTTTAATTTAACTGTATAGGAATTTAACCATCTACGCTTGTTAAATAAGGATGAAGGAATAATCCCACATCCACTTTGACAACAATTGGAGATAAACGTTTATCTAAACTAAATAAGGAACAGGGAACAACTATCTATATATCTGTATCTGTCTAGTAGAGTATAAATGCAGCTCTATGAAAGGGGTCAAAACATGGCCTCTTCTTCTTCTTCTTCTTCTTCTTCTCATCCATCAATCCCTCCTCTGGCACAGTGGCAGCCGGCTAAGCAAGGTAACCCTGCAGTCGTCACGAAATGAACTCCATTGGTTTCATGTACAGGTTTGTCCACCGAGCATGAGGCTGCTAACGGACTTTCTATTGACATTATTTTTCGACCTGAGCGACACGAAGAAAAAAAAACACCCAACAATCCGTGTACACAAACCAACAGATTGCATTCCGCGAGACTGAACCCTGATGTCTTTATCCACAGCCATGTCTTTCAGCCCTTCACCTGGTTTATATTGGTCGGTAAACTTTTACTTCACATATCTGTCTTGCGTGACAGTTGTTGCGTCTTCAATCGGATGCATGAGAACATGGGTCGGGTAATGGGTCACGTGAACAACATGCTGTACGTCTGACTGTCAAATAAAAATGGGAAGCATCACTAGATCCATGTATCTGTGGACGTGTCGGGATTCTCTTCTCAGATTAAGCACTCCAATAACAAGTGAAATCCACTTTTGGCAGCGCTGCATCGTATATTTTTCGTGGCCAACGAGCGACAATTCCATTCCCTTAAATTGCTGCAGAGCCGAGCAATCATAGAAACAATGTGTGGATGACCAACATGCATGTCAAGTCCCGAAACGCATCGTCAACAATCACTTGGAGTTTGGCACTTTTATGTCTCCTCGCCCAGAATACTTTTATGTCTTCCACCGCAGCTCTTGCTGACAAACGGAAATGGAAAAGTCATTGCAAACATTAATTCAAAACTTCTCTTCAGCTCCTTGAAACGCCTCCAAAGTGTTGCTTTGAGAATTGGTGCGTCTCCGCTTTAGGCTGACGAATAGCTTGAAGTATTTTGTTATATATCTGGTGCTTTATTCACCAATTCCTGCATACACGTGGACAATTTAGACTTACTAACTAAATATAAAAGCAACAACAGATGTCGTTTAAGTACAAAACATAAAAGGCGACAGCATGTGAACAAATATCATCATTACAAATAAATAATAAATAATTTAAGAAGAAGGTAGAGAAGTATTAAAATACATAAATGGAGGGAGTTCGGGTTGTGATGCATTGAAGGCGAGCTTTGCAGGGTGGGTTTTGGTTTAGTATTATAGATTATTTATGTTCAGATCGTCACACTCCCACAGCTAAAAGCCAACATTAACATAAATATTTGAGTCGTGGCATTGGCACACATTTAGTGCTCGCTCGTGAGCTCGATAATAAACTCTTCAGTCAAAAATGATTGTAGTAAAGTCCTTTCCTTCGTGTTATCCCCTCTCTCACTATCAGAATGTAGCAGAAATGCCAAAGAAATACAGAATAAATAAATAATTGCTTGTCGTAAAAAACACATATGAGAGTGGGCAGGTGGTTCAGGAGCAGAGGAGTCTTGACAGCTACGAAGACCCTGAGACCGAGTTGAGCGAAATGACCCAAATAGTGCTGCCTCAGGATTACAGCTGAGAACAATGTTAAAGCGAGCTGCACCGTAACATGCCGCTGCTTCTGGCTGGCTGTGATATCCAAGCCAGATAATGTCTAAGACAGCTTTACAGGGCGTTAGAATAATGACTGTGTGGATATCATTGCTGGTTAAGGGACCTACGGAGACACAACTTAACTTCTACACTGTATATCCAGAGAAGATTCATAAACTTGGCAATAACCCCCTCAAGGGGAAGACACTATTAACACATTCCTTCAATTATTTCTTCTGTTTTTCAATGAGTGAATCACTATAACTCAACACCATCAACAAAACAGGAATTACAATACAGGGAACTCATAAATTACAAATTAAAGTGACTGTTACTCTGCTCAGGGCCAAGTGAGTGCTTTGGAGTGTGACACGCACTGTAATCATCTTTTTCTTTTTTATTTCTCGTGTTTTTCCATGTTGTAAAAAGGGAAAATCCTCCTTGAAGCAGAATGCACAAGGATGGGAGACCGATGAGTCACGAGCCTCACACACGGAGACGAAAGCATTAATAACATCATGTGATGGTTCTGCTGTTGGTCCATTACATTAATAATTTAGTTAAAATAAGTTGTGTTTGGGATATTACATCCAATTTACCTATATTTTAACGTGGGGCTTTTGGTTAAATGTTCCATGACGGCCTTGATGGAGTGAGGTACTTTTCTTTTCTCACATAAGTTATATATATTTAGATCTGCACATTTCCTAAATGTTTGTGTCCCTATAACCCTTAAACCCCCACAACGATCTGTTTTACTGTCTACTGAGCAGCTTCTGTCGATGTACTTGCTCGAGCCCGAAGCTCTATGCTGTTGAGCTTCAAGGGAAACTTGTTTAAATTCACAAATTGCACTCATAACACATGTTCTAAATTGGGCAAAATGATCAAACAGGCCATTTCAGGCTGATTTATGCAACAGTAAAAGGAGTGCTATCGGGCTCGCTGTTGGGAATATTATTTGTATGTCATTTTCTTTCTTCATCCCTGCCTACACGCTGCCAAATTACTTGTAGATAAAACAATGCACGTAATGATGGGGGTGTTTGCGCCTTCATAAAAAAAAAAAAAAAGGGAAAAATATAATGGCATCTTGAGGAGCTCAGAGATTGGATTCATCATTAATTGTACACCATGCTCACCAACAATCTGACAGGCACTTTTTAAATCTCCAAATATGTTCACCGGCAACGGCAAACTGATGAGAAATGGGCCGACGCAAGGCACGGCACACATGATGACGAGTAGCTGTTTTCAACAGAATAAACTTTTTCCACATGAACTTTTATCTGCAGTTCATCTTCAGAAACTTTGTTGAAGTTTTGATTTTAACCGACAATAGTTTCAGGAACCTACATAGTCCCCCATTCCCGAGGCAGTGCATCCAGATAGCTCGGGGACTAAAGGGGTGGAGCCCTTGGTGTTGAAAGTCACGGTGAACATATGCCACAAAGTACACTTCAATCTGATTGCAACAAACACTGGATGTGACGAACCGAATAGCACACGATCGTCCACATGGGTGGACATTTGATTTTGGTCTCAAAGGTGGTCAAATTAAGGTTACTGATCTTCACCGGCTGAAGGAGACCGTAAGATGTAGTTAAAAGTCAAACAAAAACACACACTACCGTTCAAAAGTTTGGGGTCACCCAGACAAATTTTCAGTTTCTTCGCAATTTCTCGCATGGAATAGCCTTCATTTCTAAGAACAAGAACAGACTGGCGAGTTTCACATGAAAGTTCTCTTTTTCTGGCCATTTTGAGAGATCGAACCCACAAATGTGATGCTCCAGATACTCAACTAGCTCAAAGGAAGGCCAGTTTTATAGCTTCTCTCACCAGCATAACTGTTTTAAGCTGTGCTAACATAATTGCACAAGGGTTTTCAATGGTTTTCTAATCCTCCATTAGTCTTCTACGGCGATGAGCAAACACAATACCTGTACCATTAGAACACTGGAGTGATAGTTGCTGGAAATGGGCCTCTATACACCACCTATGTAGATATTTCATTAAAAACCAGACGTTTCCACCTAGAATAGTCATTTACCACATTAACAATGTTTAGTGTATTTCTGATTAATGTAATGTTATCTTCATTGAAAAAAACAGTGCTTTTCTTTGAAAAATAAGGACATTTCTAAGTGACCCCAAAATTTTAAACGGTAGTGTATATATATTTTTCATTTAAGTCCTACTGGCCTTGAGTAATAGAAATCTGAACACACTGATTGTGGACAACAACAAACAACATATATGGACGTCTCAGCATGTAGGGTCTCTCCCAACAATTCCACAGAACACAAATACTAACCCTTGCATCTATATCACAACCTTTACCTATTGTCAAGGCAAGAGTGTGTTGACGGTAAAAAGCCAGAAGATAACGGTATATCAAGAGATGGATAGAAAGAGTTGTCTCCCTGAGGAAAAGCAGATGGCAGAGCGCGGCTTGCTGACGATGCTGTCAAACACTACCTCGGTCGGACCACAAAGCTCAAAGACGAGCACCTATGGGAAAATGTTCTCTCATATTGATGAGAGTATGCGACACAATTGCACATCCACAGACGAACACACACACACACACACTAAGACATCACTTCACAGTGTCAGAGCGGCAAGTACTTCGCCATACGCTTTTGCCATCTGTCCGCGCAGGCGAACAAGTTCCCTGCTGGCCAGAGGGTCTCCAGATGTAGGATCCAGATGTCCCGCATCGTTGATTCGACTGTCAACCGACAGCAACATTCAACAAACACGGTGCAGAGGAATTCTGTTTGACCACATATTGAAATGTATGACGAAGAATGAAAACCTTTGCCATATATATATATATAGTGCTTTTAGTGACATTCAACTCGACCACAATGGAAGGATATGATGTTCCAGCAGATGCCCAGCTTGCTGTTGATCTGGGAGCCCTGGGCATGCTGTCGCTCCTCCTCCAGCTGCTTGGGGTTAGTGAAGCGAGCCGTCTCCTGGTCCGGCTGTGGCAGACTCTCAAAGTCAAACTTGTCAACCTGGATGGCCATCCTGCAACAGGAGATGGGAGAAGCACTTAGAGACACAACTTTCTGCTTACATAATTTCCGGTTGGCCAAAAGGAAAATTACACTGCAACATTTCTCAGACTCTGGGGAAGACGTAACAGTTACATAACTGTCATTTAAAGATCAGAGTCATCAATACACCAGCAAACGGCACTTTGCTATGTAAAGATATATAGAAATGGTGTTCTCACTCTATGTGTTATCAGAGCTTCCCTTTTCTTTGTTTATGCGTCATGTGGAGGAAATCCCTCAATATTCTCTGAATCTGGAATTAAGCACCTTGAAAAAATAAGTTCATAAAAGTTGAAATGCTGGAGTACAATTTGCTGATACTTAGTCAGTTTGGGTAATTTTTTAAATGTAAAAACTGTAGTTCTTTACGGATGCCCATCACAACTTCTCAGATTGAAGGCAGCTCCTTTTTCTGCATTTGCACATTTCCTCTGTAATGGATCACAGCCGTCGATCCTCATCTGCAGAAAATGCTTTCCAGATCAATCATGACATACTATTAGACAGACTGAAAGTCTGGTAGGACTCTCTGGCGCTGCACTTAACTGGTTTAAATCCTGCTTGAAGGACCGACAATACTTGGTGTCAGTAGCTAATTACACATCAGAGCTGACCAGGATGACATGTGGTGTTCCCCAAGGTTCAATACTGGGGCCTCTTCTGTTCAACATCTACATTAATTGTTATCAGATTATGAAAAACAACAAAGTGTGTTATCATAATTATGCAGACGACACACAAATCTACATAACTATATCACCAGGGGACTATAGTCCCATACAAGGGCTGGCTAAATGCATTGAAGAAATCAACAACTGGATGTGCCAGAATTTTCTTCAATTAAATAAAACAGAAGTAATTGGTTTTTGTGCCAAGGACAAACGATTGAAAGTGAGCGCTCAGCTTCAATCACTGATGTTAAAAACCTCAAACCAAGCCAGAAATCTAGGTGTAGTTATGGATTCAGACCTCAACCTGAACAGCCATATCAAGACAATTACAAAATCAGCCTACTATCACCTGAAGAATATATCAAGGGTTAGAGGAGTTATGTCTCAACAGGATTTGGAGAAACTTGTCCATGCATGTATCTTCAGTAGACTTGACTACTGTAACGGTGTGTTCACAGGCCTCTGTAAAAAGTCAATCAGAAAGCTGCAACTGATTCAGAACGCTGCAGCCCGAGCCCTCACTAAGACCAGGAAAGTGGATCACATCACTCCAGTTCTGAGGTCTTTGCACTGGCTTCCTGTCCAACAAAGAATTGACTTTAAAATCCTGCTGCTGGTTTGTGATCTGCTGCTACCTTATGAACCATCCCGGCCCCTCAGGTCGTCCGGGACGGGTCTACTTTCTGTTCCAAGAGTCAGAACTAAACATGGAGAAGCAGCGTTCAGCTTTTCTGCTCTACTTATCTGGAACAAGGTTCCTGAAAGCTGCAGGTCTGCTGAGATCCTCAGCTCCTTTAAATCCAGACTGAAGACTTTTTCTGTTTGCTGTTGCCTTTAATTGAACCAGATTCAAGGATATTAATCAATTTCTGCATCTCACTACTGCATTTTATTTCTTAAACTGCACTGAAACTTTTATTCAATTTTTCTTTTGGACTGTTTTTTTTTATGTTTTAAAGAATGTTCTTAATTGTTTTTAAATCTTGTTTACTTCTGTACACAGTGTGTTTGTTGGAATGTGTTTGTTTTGATGCATTTAATGGTTTTATGTGAAGCCCTTTGAATCGCCTTGTTGAAATGTGCTATACAAATAAACTTGCCTGGCCTTGCTTATATTTTCTGCCTCATGACAACCAATGTGGGCTGCTTTGTGTGGTTTGACAAGTTGTAAATTATGTATCTAGTCTGAACAAACACCCTCAGGTCCAAGCTCGCCCCTCTATGTTGTGGGTATGTTATTTACTTATTTACAAGAGTCAGGGTTCTCGTTGCCCGAGGCTACGTCAAGTGTCACATCCAGGATTGAAGTCTTGTTGTACCAAACTGAGCTGCACACCTGTGCTCCTAAAGTGACCCCAAAGCCAACAAATAAATAACCATGAAGCATTCAGGCCCTCCACTTAAAAATGAAAATGCCAAATGGATCCATTTCAGTCCAGTTTTAGTAGGAGCTGCTTGTAGTAATGAACCCACCACTCTGCAGAGCTACAAAGGTTCTCCCATCTTTTAAGTCATCGTTATTACATTCTGCTCCCATGAACCTCCATTCCCAGAAGCCCCTGTTTTGAGCAGAAGAGGAAGAAGAAGAAGAAGAAAAAGCTGTCTGCTACATCGAGTCTAACATCTGACGAACACAGTTATAAGAAAGTTAAACATCCACTGTACCAACGACAGTAAAACTTACATATTCTTCTAAGGAGCTGGCAGATATTAAAACAGAGACAAAGGAAGTGGGAATATTAGATTTTCATCCAGCGGATTTAAAGAAATACATCTTTAAATTATTGCTGAGGATGCGTCATGTATGCTGGATGTGTTAATAAGTGAATGTTTACTGAAATGTTAGCCATAGCAATTTCATAATACGATAGTGTGTGCATGTATATATGTGATATGACGAATGTAATAAAGTTTAAGATTTTAAGCTTAGTGTTGAGATTCCCTTGCAGCATAGGCTCTATACATATTAAACCATTGCATAGTGAAGCATAAGCCCTTTACAGGAGAGAAGGAAATGGCTCAGCCTGTCACTGGTGTCATTCTGAGTGATAGGCTTTGCTTCAAGTGTTGAACTGAGAAACAGACTTCAGAGTCTTCTTCACACAGAGGGAACAGCGCAGGAAAAAAAATAAAAAAATGCTGCGGTCCATTTTTCCTTGCACTCAGCACTCCTGTCATTCTCTACCTAGAGAAATGACACAATGTGGCCTCGAGCTGTGCGGCTAACTGCAAATTACCTGGACATTTATGTCCACAGGAGGCCCACTCACAATGAGAGGTTCCTATAAATGTTTAGCGTCTCACTCGAGAGTGTCGCATCCTGTTTTTAAGCCTCGACGAATAACTACTTTGACAGGCCTGGCGCTGACCAATGCAAATATGACTTCTCAGAAATCATATTCGAGAGCTGCAGCGACTTCTGCTTTGTTGTTTTCCTTCGGTCCGCTGAGCAAAACACAGGGGATTCATGTATTGATCGGCAGGTGCGTCGCTGGATTCCGGTTCAGAGGCCGCGGCGGCTCCCGAGGGAGAGGAGGACGAGCCGAGCAGAGTCAGGGGGACGGAACCGACAACTGCTGCGTTTCCTCTTTATAGCCGCCATCATCATCGAGCAATCACATGAAGTATTAATAATCTGATAATACAACATAACTATATTGATCTGGCAAATAATTCTCTCTCTCTCTCTCTCTCTCTCTCTCTCTCTCAACTGACTTTCAAAATAAAAGCTACCAAGAACAGAAATCAAAATTAGTGGCGGTGAACGTGGTTTAACACTCATTCAATAAGTCAGTTAGTTAATAATAAAAAATAGAAAAACTAAATTAAAAAAATATTACATAATGGGTCAAATTAATAATATAAAAGAAATACCGCCTGCAAACCTGAATTTCAATAGTGTGAATAAATAGTCAACCTTAATAATAACAAATGCCGAATAACAAAGACTTGACCTCAATATTACGGTTCAACTCCTCGGAGCGTTCCGATTGGTTCACTAGAACGGTCGCGCTGCGAATGATCACATGCATTGAAGAAGATATATAAAGATGTATATCATATATTGCGGCAGAGCTTAAACATATATGGAAATATTATGTAAAAGCCATATTGCCCAGCCCTGTATTATTATTACGGGTGTAAATATGAACCGATACTCGAAAAAAAAAAAAAAAGGTATAAGGCCAATATCAAATTGGTAAATTTGACTCACAGATTAGGGGGATTCGCTTCAAAAATAAATAAATCGATACATAGGTCATGAGCAATATAGTCAGAACGTGTTACCTGTGTGTATTATCAGGGCGAGAGAGGGAGAGAGAGAGGTGTCTGTGAGCGTACGAAGGCGGCAGCGAGTCACGATCCCACCTCTCTCCTGCATACAGAGATGCCTTCACCGGTGTGCAGCTCGCCCGGTAACAACAAAACAAGAAAGGGTCTCGCACGTGTCCGAGCTCCCTCATAAGAAACAAGCCTGGATGTTGAGCTGCAGAAAGATGCCAACCTCTCGTCAATGTGTGACTTTGACATTTCCCAGCAAGGAGCACGTGAGTGTCGTTACAGGTGTTCTGCAGCCTCACCTGTCTTGCATACCATATTGCAACATTAATGAAATTACAATAAAAAAAAAGAAAAAGAAAAAAAGAAAAAAAAAAAAGATCTTGACGAGTCCAGAGACACGTACATCAAAAGCGGGTTGGAGGAGAAAAAGGCAATGCAATTATCATGAGACAGCCTTTTCAACAGAGCAGAGCACAAATTAAATAACAATTACGACTTCAAAACAAAGACGAAAGGAAAGCTAGTGTTCTTGCTGCGACGCACTCAAACACACACCCGCCTTTGAAGATTAGCGGCACGAGGCTTATGTCACGGACTGAAGTCCCGTCTTCGAACGGGCGCTGCTTTTCATTCCGTCCTCTTCAAAAGCGCACGTTACACATCAAGTCTAAGAATACCACGTCGCCACAATGCAAATGGGTCCTAAATGGAAAGACGGGGCCTGGCCCGGCCTGCGACTGTTTTTTTCTTTGGACAGGTAATTACCGACAGACAGATGGCCAGATTCAAATTTACACTTCAAATGAGGAGAAACATGGAACGGAATTTTCATTTAGAGTCACATTCAGCCATAAAAAAGAGGATTTCATATTTCACTGTAACTCTGACTTCATGTGAAACTGGCTGCATGTAGAATATTCTCATTTATTATGTTGTTCATTTGGTGGGATTTGATTTTAACACTTTTTGAGACTTCTAAGCTCCACACAAATCAGTGTAAAAAGGAAATCGTGTGCTCGCTAATTAAAGAGGCTAAGAATGGCGAGGATATAACATTGTGTGTGCTAATAAGAGACTAATTGTGTCGTTTCTAATTTGAAAATATTATCCGTCATCGATTTCAATGTGGCACATGCCACTTTACTATCTGAGCAATGACAGGAGTTGGCAGCAGTGTGAATAACTATTTCTAGTCCAATTAAATTCCCAAGTAACAGTTTTATGACTTTGGAAATGACAGTTACATGAATGAATAATTGATAAAGGATCTAAAAAAGGACAACGCTGCAGATAGCTGCTCATTTCAGCCAATATTTAGCTTTGGTGATTTTCAAGTATCATCATTGTCAAGCTGTTGATTATTTTGTTTACGTTTAGTCTGTAAAATGCATGAAAAAGCGTCTTAGCCAAATGCGGCAATAGGTTTTCGTATACAAGAAACAGTTCAAAATCCAAAGTTACCCAATTCATGAAAATATAAACGGCTGAAAAGCAACAATCAATGCATTAATGATGGAATTGTTGTAAAGTCAGTTAAAAAGCACGAGGGCCGTGAGACGGACGATAAACTTTACCATTTTAAATGCCGTAATTAGTTGTTGGTTCTCAAGGTAATAGCAGCATGACGGCAAACATTATTTGAAAACAAGTTTACCCCCTTCCTGCTGCAGTGAAACTTAATGCAAAGCTCATTTAAAAACAGCAACAACTATTTCAATAAGTTACCTATTATATAATGAAACCTATTAGTGTACCAGTGAAGCAGTGCAATATAAAGCACAAGCAAGTCCATAGAGCGGTGGATGTAAGCGGAACAAAGACCACATCAAACCCCAAAGCACCCCTGAAGGCGTTTTCTACGAAGGCAGGAGAGCATTTCAGGCCGAGCCCTCGCACCACCATTCCCATCTTCTCCGTCCATTGATTTGATTGTGGAGTCTTTTAAGGATTAGCCCATATCTGGAGACTAATCCAGCCTATTACAAGGCTTTTAATAACAAACTGTATACCGAGCTGGGGCCACTGTTTAGTTTAGTTTATTTACTGGATCCCCATTAGCTGACGCCTTAGCGGCAGCTAATCTTCCTGGGGTCCACAGAAAGGACAAAATACATACAAAAACGTGCAAAACATAACGTGAAACAAACAGTTAAAAATAATACAAACAGAATAAAAATAAAAATAGTACAGTCAGATACCTAGTGCAATTCAATCATAATTTATACAAGAAAATCAGATGACTAAAAAGCAAAGGAAAACGTCAAGTGATTGATGTCCTGAGGTGCGCCTTTAATTGTTTTTTGAATGACAGATTATTGAACATCTCTGGGTCTAATTCCCAGTCCAATTCACCTCCCTGCCTCAACCCCCCCCCCCCCCCCCCCCCCCCCCCCACACCCGCTGATACCAGCCTGCTTGGCCTTTATTTCCCCGGCTGAGAAAAGGCGGCAAGGGTAGATGGGAGATTGGACGGATGGACCGATTTCACCGAAATTTTCGATCTGTTCAAAAGAGTGAGCTGTGTATTGCGTTAGCGCTGGAATAAATCCTGCAAAGACATGCACGGATGAAAGACACATCTTCAGAAATAAGCAATGTTATTCGTGTCCATGCATACAGATGGAGAAGTCTATTTTCTTGTCGGCGTGTCGGTCTGCGGGGCTTTGCGCTGGCCAAGTGAAATGTTTGTCAGGTGCAAACAATGTTTTTCTTTTGGTTGCCAGTTTTTAGTTTTCTAGCCTGTATCCATTTGGTATTTTGATGACTCACAATGGGCTTGACTATGACAGTTGCAGCAAAAGCAGAGGTGTGGAACAGAGATTTGTGCTGGCTCAGAGCAAGTTGAAAGTTTCTTTTCATGGCTCTACAAAACACATTTTAACAGATCTACAAACTACTACAAATTATATTATTTATTATTGTTGTTGGGCTACGGTTATATTTGAGAAATAACATTTTCAACACATTTCATCATCATGTCTCAAATCGTAACATAACCTCTCGCTAACCTTAACCAACTGTTCCGAGTCTCAACATAATAGTATCAAATGTTACATAGTGGTAGTGTCTATAATGTGGATTCCTGGATATTAAATGTCCATCAGCAGTTTCCTAGTGGTGATATTTGTTGTTAAAGTGAAGAACTATATCACAGCAAGTACAGTATACCAGTCTTTGCATGCAATTGATTTGGAATGAGCATCAGCCAATGAGTTTCCGTGCACGGCAGCTGGAAGCTGGATTCTTGAATCGCATGATCTTGTCTGTCTTAAAGAAATGCATTTGAGGCCAGAGCACAGACCAATCGGCTTACAGGCAGACACGGTCATGGTTCAGGAGGGTGCGAGACGACACAAAGAGGCCACTGTTCGTTCTAAACATCAATGGCGGCTCCTGAAGACGTTGGCGTAGATGCTGTAGTAGCATCTGTTATATCAGAACTGGACAATGTCTCTTCACTGAAAGAAGGGCAAAGGAGGACACTGAATGCTTTTCTTCTGACTGGCTTCACTATCCGGTATTTTTTTGAAAGTGCCTGCCCATTTCCAAACACTTTCCAGTGGCTGCCTCTCAGACAGTTCTGTGGAACAAACCATCTGGCGAGTCAGGTTAGTCATCGAGTGGAACTGCTGCAACTCCCCTGAGGATGTAACGGAGGACTGTTCGCACCAATTCATTTTGAAAGTGCGACGGCTAATGGGAAACTCCAACAGTCAACGGCCAATGGGGAACCTCCAACAGTCAACGGCCAATGGGGAACCTCCAACACTCAACGGCCAATGGGGAACCTCCAACACTCAACGGCCAATGGGGAACCTCCAACACTCAACGGCCAATGGGGAACCTCCAACACTCAACGACCAATGGGAACCTCCAACACTCAACGGCCAATGGGGAACCTCCAACACTCAACGGCCAATGGGGAACCTCCAACACTCAACGGCCAATGGGAACCTCCAACACTCAACGGCCAATGGGAAACTCCAACACTCAACGGCCAATGGGAAACTCCAACACTCAACGGCCATGGGAAACTCCAACACTCAACGGCCAATGGGGAACCTCCAACACTCAACGGCCAATGGGGAACCTCCAACACTCAACGGCCAATGGGGAACCTCCAACAGTCAACGGCCAATGGGAAACCTCCAACAGTCAACGGCCAATGGAAAAACTCCAACAGTCAACGGCCAATGTGGAACCTCCAACAGTCAACGGCCAATGGGGAAACTCACTCACTCAGCAAGTCAGGGAGAGATTTTTTTGTTTTATGGCTGGCCCCACTTTGTTGTGGTCCAGCCAACAAAAGGTGGGTCAGAAGTCGCAATGATGCCAAGTGGGAATAGTAACTTCTTTATATGTAGATGCCAGTAAGTGGCTCATAGATGTCCCCTTATTTCACCAGCAACACCTGGACTCTGCCACTCATATCACGCAACGGCTTCCCACACAAGCTTTCCCCCAAAACAATAACGACAAACAAATGTGCTGTAATTTACTGGGAATGTCCAAATACGCTTTTTATATTTAAGCCCCAGAGCCTCCAAAAGCTGCTTACCATGTGCATTTCCCAAAAAATGTCTTTTACTTCCTATTGTGAAATGCAAAACACATGCACATTAGCAGTACTTTGTCCGCGGGCAGTTGAGTGACGAAGACAACCAGCAAGAAACCAGTACGACAACTTGTTCGGCTGTTTGATCCCTTTTCATTAAGAGAAATGCTGGTTCAATGCATTATGTGCAATCAAGTGATGGAGACGCTTATTACTTCATTCACCATTGCTTTCATGAAAACGTATAACTCAAACTCATAACTATAGTATGAGCAATTATGGAAGTGCAATTCTCTTGACTTGCAGGAAACCCCATAACTGTTTAATTAATTTGAAGAAAGGACCTTCATGTTATAAAGATAACTGAACAAAACAAAAACTATTCGATATTTGCAGTCATTTTAGCAAGTTAGCAATCCTTGGAAGATATTGCAAAAGAAAACGAGCATCAACTAAACAGAATAACAACACCAGTATATTTTTGTTCAGAGGGCTACAGTTATGAATTTGTGCATCTGGGTGTATAGCTGAGGAGACCGAGTTCCACATGTTTCATGATGTTCTAAAAAAAAATAATATCTAAAAGCAAACCCCACCCCCTTCACTAAACATCATCCTGTCCACCGGCTGTGACTTCTGACACTATATCGCTAATTACCACCATCCTGCAATAAGCTGTGGCAGTGAAGCCTTTTTTTAATGGTAGTAATAACAGCAGCTCAGGATGAGCCGGTCACAGTGAAAATGACCCCTTCCTAATTAAATGCTGTGTTGCCTCGGACCAAAAAGTACATGATAATCCCATTAAAGCGCACGAAGCCGCTTTCATATGACCACTGCAAAGCCATAAACCATGTCAACCAGGAGGTCTGCAAACTCACAACATGGACACAAAATAGACGTGCAGACGCTTGCTTCCAGTCCACTAAACTGTGGATGTGTTATTTCAGCTACTACTTCAATGCCATTGTAAAGGTATTTAACTTGCATGTGCGATAGTATTTCTTGTTGTCGTTGTGTTTTTGTACAACGTGTTCACTAGCGTGTTACTTCAAGCAGGCTGCGAGCAAAATGCAGTTTGAAATATGCCCCACAGAGCAAATCATGTGCAGCTAATGTTTTTAGCAGAGCCTTTTTGCATCTTTTTTAACAGCCAGAGATTGTGTTATGTCACAGGGGAGAGGCTGAGCGCGAAGAACGTACCGAGTGTGTGTGTGTGTGTGTGTGTTTTCACAGAGAGGGTTATTTTTACCTCACGTGCAAGAGCTTAAGGGCGGAGATCCATAGAGGCCTGTGCAGAGGCAGGCAAGAGCAACAGTCTATTTTTAGACTGCGGCTGACTCCGCGTAACCCTTTGTGTGCAGCGGCTGCATCCATCCACATCTCGCTCAATATGATGAGCTGCGGTTAAAAAGTACAAAATAAACTACATCCTTACTGCCAATTACTGTATGCGCATAGGTATCGAAGAATGCCTCTTCTAATGCGCCGGCTGGCATTAAAATTGAGTCTTTGTAAAAACATTACTGGGGATGACAGAGTGAGCTATTTTTGGCTGTTCTGCTGAAACCCTGAAACTCTTTTGGGGGCGTTTTGCCATTATTAAACAGCACGATAGAAGGGAATGACAGGCGACGAAAGTTTGTAAATGATAATACGTCGTCATACGTGTTGCTGGAAGTGAAGTGGAGAATCCACAACACAGTGCAGGGCTTAACTAGAACGGCCAATACAATCAATACAGTTACAGGTAACTGGAGAAGGAAACGGGGGCGAGTCAGATCAATCTACTCTATCCGCCATATGAATATATGGATTCGGTGGAGGTGAGGCATATTTCCAGAATACCAAGAATAGCAAAGCACGATTGTGTCAAGTGGCGGCCTGAGAGGCCAAAGGCAGCTTGATGGAGTGATTCTAGCAATATAGTGGAAAAAGATCTTTATGTTCTATAGCGCCTTAACAAACCCATCTCCAGACAGCCAACAGGGCTAAAAGGCCCCCCAGGGAACACATCATTTCATGAAATGTGAGAGGGAAAGAACAAACTGACAGTCGTGTGGAGCTTAATGCCATTGAGAGGTGGAGCCTCAGCAGATGTACATCTCAGCAGTCAGCTCTCATCTTTGTCGGAAAGCTTTGCTCCCGTGCCCTATCCTCGGCGGATACAAGTGTTGTTGTTGTTGTTTTTTTATCTGATAGTGCCATCCCGTGTAATGAGCATGTACGCCACTCCGACGGCGAGGAGGGGGAGAAGGCCGATTTGATTTGCAGGTTTGCGAAACAGACAATCAAATGATAATACCCGACGCTCGGCTGGTGACTGTTGAAGATGGGATGTATGACTGCGAATGCATTATGTGCTCCGCTGCCATAAAAAGTAGCACGAGGAGGAGGTGGGGGGTGGGTGGGTGGGTTGGGGGGGGGGGGGGGGGTCACCATGGAAACAAGCTCTGTTTGAAAAGCTCATGCAATGAGGCGTGTCTGCCCTCGTGCGCACCGATCCGGCGGAACCAAAAAAGGCACGGCGAATGGAGAGGAGGCATGGCGAAATAAAAATAAAAAAAGGGAGACGAAAAAAAAACGAGGAGCTGCTGCAGTGAGCGCTCGCCGGTCTGGCTCTGCAACGATGATGGTGGAACTAGTGAGGGCTCGGGGGTTTTGATGCTGGGATGAAAAACAATGGCCTGCTCGGATCCCCCTGGGAGACACAGCTGTGGCGTTGATGCAGAGCGGGGATTGGGAGGGTCTGAGAGCAACATGCCGCTGGCGAGGAAACTTTCAAGAGCATCCACTGAATCTTGTGTTTGTTGCAGTGAAAAATATTGACCTTTCAAAAAATTATGCTGAGCTCGAAGATAGCCACTTGCTGCTACAAATCTGTCAACGGCAGCTTTAATTTATAAAGTCTTAAGGATTAAAGAGATGGTTCGGACAAAATATCTATCTATCTATACACACACACACACAGTAGAAGTATCTAGCAATGCAGATTATTAGATATATTTCTTTGCATCTGCTGCAGAGGTGTTTTGCCTCCATCTAAATAAAATGAGGTAATTTGAATTCTGCGTGTGCTGCTCACAGCAACATCTTTTTCCAGAAGCAACATCCCAGTTACTGTCGATGTCTGGACCTTACTGAGGAGCTCCAGTACAGAAGATGCAGCGCCTTCCACTGAAGACAGAATTGCTATTGCACAAATAACAGGAGCAATGTTCCCGCTAAGAAACGACTGCACTGTTTTGTTGTTTTGGGTAATTTTCCAATGTGGTGAGCACCTGAGAGGAAACGTAATCCTCCCAAATGTTATCGTGTTGGTAGCAGAAATCTAGCAGATTTATATCCTAAAACACGGGGGAATAAAAATATCGGCATCAACACAAAAGGAATGTTAGAAAATATGTCTTTTTAAATTGCCCAGTTAAATTTGTTATTTCACTCACAACAAATGTTATTGCATGACATTTTCTCTAAATTATCTTTGGGCTTGATTGATTTTATTTTATTTTTTTATGAAAAAAGTAAACTTTTTACCTTGAAAATTGTAGTTTTAGAATAATAAAATAAAATAAACTGATAGTCTGGCGACCCATCCGGGGGTCTACCTCGCCTACGTCCTCCCTCCGCGATCCTGAACAGGATAAGCGGTTAAAAATGTATGTAAAATAACAATAAAATAATATTAACAAGAATAACAATAACAAAAATAATGACTAACGAACTAACGCCATCTGCTGTACCTGCCACATGCTGTTAGGGGCTTTTGATTTGAGTTCTTACAAACATTCAGATTTAGCGCCCTGAAGCTGCTGGTCGAATCATAAAAACGTGAGAAGCACTAAGTGACGAGCAGAAAGGACTCAAAAGAAACAGAAGAAACCTCCTGGAAGGTGCTGAGAGGGATACTGTAACGAGGAGGTGGCCGAGGCCGCTCTCTCACTGGTCATATTTATACAGCCGATAGAAACAAGTGCCTCAGGGCCTCTGCTCCTCAATTCAGATAATTAGAAACTGTTCAAACACTTGCATCAAACCCATTCTGCACAAAAGAATCACCCACCAAAGTGCAGTCAAGCCAACCTAATTACGACGCCTAAGAACTGGTTTTATGGAAACGACTTTCCAGCCCGACATCCCGGACAACAGTTATTTTTTTAATTCATATTAATAACGGTCTCATCAGAATTTGCTCGCCCGATGGAAAGATTCAGTCGCGGAAAGGTCAGGGCCGTCTGATGATCCGCGGGAGTCGCTCCTTTTTCCTCAAACGAAAGAATAGAAGGTAAGTGAGGAGAGCGGCGCTGATTTACATGCTGTTTATGCAGAGCGGTGACCATTAGAGGCTGATCATTTGTCTCTGCTCAAGGTGGTTTAAAAAAAAAGAAAAAAGAAAGAAGCCGCCACAGGGGAATAATTGGAGGGTGAATTAGTCATTTCTTGCAGACTTAATGTGCATGGCGAAGCATACAGATTTTTTTTACAGTATCACTATCAAAAATGTTGACAGCGAACAGGGGACTTCTGCTTTTCCATTTATATTAAAACACATGTAGGGAGTAGGATGTAGATGATGTAAGCAACTATCTGTCATTCAGTGTAAATATAGTCGAAGCTGATGGCGTCATTAGGTGGAGCTTCTGTTTAGCTCATGACAAACTAGCAGGATAAGCAGAACCAGCTAACAGCTGCTCATCAGACAGACCGTTTTTTTATATTAAAAGTTGTCATTATTTTAATAAAAGTCTTACTATCAAATATCAGAAACGTTCCTCGTCTCAGCTGGCTGGCGTGTGATTGATCGCTAGCAGCTGGCCGGCTGAGCCCCAGTCCCGAACACTGGCTCATGTCGCTCTTTGTCGGTACTGAAGAGTAAGGACCGCACCGGCCATCGAACCCGATTTAAGTGACATTTGCAGGTGCGTTTACATGTTTAATGTTCCGCGGACGAGCAGCTAATTTGCGATCTGGCCCTGCAATTTGAAGATAACGGTGCACTTTAGCTCGGCGAATGTTTGTCTGTGCGCTCGCTCAGCGGGCTCAGGTGCGGGCGAGGAAGATAAGGAGGCGGCTTGAGCGGGAACACATGATGCGGGTTGTTGTTCAGAGTGCGTGGCCATCGAGTTGTGTTGTGTAGAACGCTGCCGTCTGGCCACTACTGGTACGTCACGGCTTTATGCAAACATTTGATAGACTGATATAGACAGCATTCTGACAAGTTAATGATAAATTAGGGGCGCCATCCTTAAGATTGTTGCAAATCCAGGGGAGGCGGAGTAATGCACTATATTGCACCGCCTAAAAAAAGTAATAAAATACTATACAAACAAAGAAGACACTATAGAAAGGTCTCCCTTTTAGTTTCAAATTTTCAAGATTTTATAGTTAAAGTATCACATCGCTAAATATAATATAATAATCTAAATATGTTTGTCTGATTTCTTCCCCAAATACCCAACTTACTTTCCCTCGGTCCAGACCTCTGAATCCGTTTGATCCATCTGGCATTTCTTTGTTAAAAAAACCATCAAGCCAATGAGCACAGCAGGGGGGGAGCGATCGATTAGCCAATCAGCGCTGTGGGCGGGACTTACGCCGTAGTCAAACATAGTCAGCGTGACCTCTCAAAAATCGCCCGACATCGTAGTTTTTGTTTTTATTTTCGCTCTGCTCCACTCATAAAACCCCGGTTACACATCAGTCATTTAAAATGCCTTTAGATTAAAAAGGTGGATGTGTCGGTCTCCAGTGATTGGTTAGGAGAAATGTTCAGACTGAAGACAATTCTGTCTGATACAACTTACTTGGATTTTGTGGCTATAATGGGTAATAAATGGGTTTAAAAACATTGTTATCATGGGAACTGTTCTCTTTGTGCCGTGTCCTTTTATTATGATGAGCCGAACATTGACTGCTAACTTATATATTTCATCATGTTTCACTCACTCACACACACACACACACACACACACACACAGAATACTGTTTAACCCGAGAACAACGCCATGCCTGGAGAATCTGGAAAAAGAACAGCCACGTACACGCTGGTCCTCGGGAACCTCTTTGGGCCGCCGAACATCAAAGTGACCATTCACACTCTGAGGTGCTTCACTTTTTTTCAGAACACACTACCAAGGGGATAAAGACCTTGTAAAAGACATGTCTGCGAACGATATGAGAAGATGAAAGCAGCACTCAGTCCCTCCCCCCTGTTCACCCCTCTCCACGTGTCGCCTTCACGGGGAGAGAACACACGTTCCACCGACTAAACCAACTGCTCAGACACGGCCTATACGATCTTTTGGCAGCACATTCAGTGAATGGGAGTTACAACCCGTCACTATCTACCAGACGACGGCCCTCGTCTTCCCCTCATACGGACACAAGTCCAGAAACTAGTCCAGAAACTATTAAATCTGATGTTCAAACGGCTTTACGTCTCGCCATGCTTGACTGCTTTTCTATTTTTCTATTTGTGTAACCACAGCAAAAAGCTCAATGGAAATAATTAAAATGCATTTGTTGCAGGAGGAAAGCGAGGATGATTGACAGTTTGTTTTTTTTTAATTATTTTTGGGCCGTCCGCCATAGCTTCACCAGTCCTGGATGAAGAATCCGGAGAACATCTCGCGGCTTGACACCTCATTCATCACAGATTTGGAAAGAAACGACGGAGCCATGTGATGTGGAGAGAGGATGAGGTGAGGAGACGAGCGCAATATGGTTCAGCAGACGGAGAGCCGTGATTCTCTCTCTGTATGCGAAACCCGAACCTCACGCTGAATAATCACTGTCAAAGGAAATGATCAGCATGTTGCTAAAAAAATAAATAAAAACTGATATGGAAGACTGAGGTTGCGTCCGCTCGTCTCTGCATCGCAGGGACATCTAGAAAAAAATACTGTGGAATGAATCAATATTCTGGATCTGCGCTAATCAAATCAATATGCCTGTGAGGCCTCAAGAATAACTCTGTGCGGGACGGCAGTGCTGATTGGTGGAGTCAAAGCCAACGGCCGTGTCCTCAGGCAATGTCAGTCAAAAGGGTAAAGAGACATATAAGTCTATATACACACACGCAACTGCAAAAAAATCAATTATACAACTGGTGCATTATGGATTCAGACCTCTACTTAAGTCCTTGTGTGTAACATTTACTTCATGGTGACATCAGTAAGAGATGGGTCAAGCTCTGGGATTTGGGGGATTACATGACTGTAACAGATAGCATGACTTTGTCTTGTTTTAATAACCACACTGGCTGAGAAGACCGGAGTCTGATGTATCACTACGTATATTACATGTTCTTACATCGTCGTGTAACTTTTGATAGTAGTGCTTACAGTCTGACAAAGTTCAACACGGGCAGAGCAGCGGGTGGTAAATGGATAACCAGCGTGGTACCTTGAGATCAAAATCTCTTTCAAGAGGCTCCTGGAAACGTTCAAACCGCAGAGCTTTTCTGCGGCAGAAATGCCTTCATTTTCCGGTGTGATTTGTTTAATGAAAAACAGAAAGAAAAAGATACAGTGTATTGAATGACGGTGATTCCACTGTGGGTCTGACACCACGTATACCAGTGTGTACGGCGCTGTAAAAAAGACCACAATGCATCATCTCTCCGCCGCACCAATGCGAAACGCGTCTTCAACTCGTGAATTCTGCGGTTAGTCTGATTTTCAACCTAAAAAACAAGAAATTCTAAGTTGAATTAACTTGAAATCAACATGTGCTTTTGAGAAAGTGTGTCTTGGTTCCACAAAATTCCTGCGCGACGTTATGCAGCGTTAGTTATTGTTTAACTTCCACATGTAAATAAAACAGCACCTCTAAAATTGTACTTTTTGAGAGTTCTGAAGTTATCCTTTTTTGTGGTTAAAAATGCTTGTAAGCTTATCTGAACAGATTCACTTCTGCACAGGGAAGATTATTTGGATTGAGCCGAGTGATGAGCTGTTTGGCTCCGTCTGAAAAGATCCCTTTCCACCCCCTAATTCCCCTCAAATAATAACATTCCTCCCCCGTGGAGAAAGGCCTCTGAGTCACCAACAGCGTACCTCCGCTCAGACAACGCCGACAGGAATCTTAATTTTACTTTCCAGTGACACACAAGGTTTGATGTTGTGTGTGTACGTGTGTGTGTGTACGTGTGTGTGTGCACGTTCAGTATAGCTGCCCGTCAGTGGTAAATGCAAAACAGGGGAGACACATGAGGGATGAACTAATTTGGGGGCTAGATTTCCCTCATATTTCTTAGAGACAGTAAAACCAGACGAAGAAAATTGTTTTTGGTGAATTAGAAGCTCTTTACAGATTAGTGAGGAACCCCTGAAGCTTAAAAAAAGAAGCAGAAAAACTCCATCATGAAAAATATTGGGGTGGAATTAATCCAATCTGTAACTGCAGCTCAACCAACATACCCCCCTCCCCTCTCCCTCTCTCCCTCGAATATGATGCTATAAAGTCTGCTATTTCAATCCTGGGAGGATTTCTATGAAGAGTATTACACTCTAGGGATGTCATGATCAGGTTTTTCTTTGCCCCAAATCCTGATCTGAGTGATTAAATATTCAATATTATCTGATCATACGCAGCCCGATGTGAAATTTTGATTTAAAACATGATGGAGCTGCATATTGTGTGCTTGGCCTCAGTTAAGATTCAAAAGAACTTTAGATAACATGCAAATATACAATAACCACAGCTTTGCTTTACTAGTACTACTACCTACTCAAAACACTTGTTAAATGTTGTTATTGTCTGTTTTAGGGACCTAATTAGGACCTAAAAGTCCTAATTTTCCACGTGTTTTCTATGACCGGAAAATTGGCCAGCTGTTATCCAGGTTTTCCAGGATGTGGGAACGTGACCAGGGATTAGATCTAAAAAGGGTGTTAAAGGGTATTTTACATTACATAAAATGTCATTTAGCTGATGCTTTTATCCAAAGCGACTTACAATAAATGCATTCAACCACGAGTACAAACTCAGAACAACAAGAATCAAGAAAGTACCATTTCTTCAACAAAGTTAAACTGCAAAGTGCTATCAGTAAGTGCTATTTAAGTGCTACTACGGCGCTACCTTCCTTATTCAAGGTGTAGTCGAAAAAGATGTGTATTTTTCATTTCATCTCAACTTTAAGCTCGGCTTTGAGCAATACGAGCACCTGCTAGGTCACAGGTGAAGTACAAAAAACAGTGAGTTGCTTTAATGTGTGAATTTGAGAATCCTTTATGTTTTCAGAATATGGAATAAAAAAAGCTGGGAGAGAATAACCTGAACATACATTTTGCTTTAAGTCACATGGGACTACATCTATAAACACTATGTCCACGTGTTTGCAGGAGGAGAAGAAGCCTTCCACTCACCTCTGGCACTCGCTGGCATGGAGGACCAGGTCCTGGTTGTTCTTGGCGCTGACGGTGAGCTCGTGCTCGGTGGGGTTGAAGATGTCGAGCAGTAGATGACACTGGCGCGTGCTGTGGACAGACGGCAGACACGGAAAATTGAGGGAAAGGATCGAAATCTCTCCGTTTACTCGGTGCGGCCTCGTGCACCATTTCAGGGAAAGACTAATTTGTACATCAAAGTCTGTATAACCTATATGCATAATGGGTTGTTTACGTGTATACCCGAGTGCGTGAGGTTGTGATTATTGTTCTAAAAATACACGGCCGCATACACCCACGCGGCAAATGCACGAGATCAAGAGAAGACACGGTGCGAAGTACTCATCGGTCCTTGTCATGACATCAAAAGGTGGCGGTGCTTTCATCAGGCCCACAGGCTCGGCTGAAGCGGTCCATCTCCACTTCATCCGGCGCCTGCTTTTCTCATGCAGATCATAAGAGCGCCAATTTGTGATTTAGATCAAGACAGGAGACACGATACTGGGGTTTCAAAGAGTTAATTTTAACCCACAAGTAGGTTTTTTTTGCCCGTTAATGATGGATGAAAGGAATGAATATCTCAAAACAGAGAACAGAATGTCCAATGCAGCCAGTGTGAGGTTTCATTAATAGTTCATGTCGGTGTACAAGACTCTACATTAAAACATTTACACATAATATACACACTTTTTGGGTTAGGACGTAAAACAGAACATAATCCAGCGCTGTAGTCCAGATGCAGAGCGTTTATTGATGTTATGTGTATTACGTTGGCCATAAATAAATACTGAATGAACATATAGTATAAACACAAACATGGATGCACGCGATGTGCGTGTAGTGAACATGTTCGAAAAGAGATAAATAATACATACATAGATGGATACGTACGTACAAATCAAAAGAAACGAAGGGTTAAATGAGACCAAGTGAAGTGAGTGAAAATGTATTCTGAAAGAAGATTGTATATCTTATATAAATACGTGAAAACATTTATAAATAAATGCAATAAAGTGAAGTACTGTGAATATTGATATTAACTCAATTCCACACAGAGTAATCGCTTGGAGAACAAATCTGCCACATTGAATATTAGATGACCCCTGATTATAATATATATATATATATATATATATATATATATATATATATATTATCCTCATTTCGTAGCCTCACGTCACCAGTTTCCATTGACAATAACTCGTTGACTTCTAATCGATTGGTTAATCTAATAGAAAGATCTGTAAAAGCACCACTTTAAAGCCTGTGTTCACCAGAGATCATAACTTGATAATAAATCATTCAGCATGAAAAAGCTTAAAAAAATGAAAAGAATAAATCGACCAAAGAGGGGGCTCAGAGGGGGAGGAGCCTACTGTCGATCAAATCGACCGATCGATTAGTCGACAAAAACGTATGAATGTGAAGTCAACTAATGCCTTTGTTTGAGCACATGTTGAGCAATTGTTTAGTCCTTCAGTGTAATATGACCCTGGATTATTTATTTTTTAAGAAATATCTCATGTTTGAGCTAATATGCTATTTTTAGAATGCCATCACTCACAATAAGTGGAATCAACCTGTAAAAGCAAAGATATAAATGAAACGCTCCCCGTCTTCCCTCCAGGTCTCACAGAGCCCCCTCCCTCCCAGCTTCTTGAATCGCAGGGTTAATGGAGGCTTAAGTTGAGCTTGCCCAAGTCCCTAATAAACTGCCGTGGCAATTAAAAGGAGCATATTTTTTAAGGCCTGCCCGTGTTTCTTTAATTGTCTTTGTTGTCAGACGTGCCGAATGGGCCGAGGTACTGATTTATAGGCCGGGCCGTCTAGCTGAGGTGATCAATCAGACTAGCCAGTTAAAAAACACAGGCTCATTGCTCATGCACTAAGTACCCAAGATGCACTGAAGGAAAGGAGCCGGGGACGGGCGAGGCGCCGTTGCACCTTTTGGAGCGAGTTCAAAAGGACGACGGTGTTCGAGACCGCCACGCAGATTCTGTGGACAAACGCTGAAGATCATGCTTTTGAACTGGAGGGAACCGAATCATTCTGATAAGTATTCTGCTGAGCTACTACGCAGGGCACCGGGATCTAAGCTGAATAAATAATTAAAAAAACGCCAATAGGGTTTTCAAACTACTCGTCTCCATTTCAGGCTGTGAATCTTTAAACTCCTCTTTAGGAGACGAGTCGGCGGGGGGAACAAAGTCATCCAAAGTGAAGACGTATCGGACCCGGTTCTGTGCTCCAAGTGTACAAACACAACCGGCCATTGACGGAATATCGATGGCTCAAAAACAGCGTTGGGCGGGGATTACTTCTTGTGACCACAGCGTGCACCCGAGTGCAAATGAGGAGACGGTCATGATCACTCGAGTAAGACCTTTACCGATCATCTCAGGTACAGCCCGTGGTGTAGCGAAGAGGGAGAAATAGCCAGTTAATGAATGCCACTGTCACGCCAGCACACAGACGCATGAGGTCAGCGTTTTTGCCATTATTGATTTGGGGGAAAAAGGACCCGGTCGCAGCGGAGCGACTCTGTAACCCCGGCACCGAGAGGCCACGAGCAGACGTCAATACCCGCACGATACCAGAGTCTCATCATTTTTGTTCCTGCGTCAACAACGCCGTCGCCACTGCGAGGCCGTGGGCGGGAAACACGACGAGGGGAGGCAACAGCGCAGAGATCAATGGCCCCGCGCCTCCGACAGTTTGGTGAAATCTGCGATCGATAATTGCTGATTTTTCCCTCCGGCACAACAACGTGACATCTTCCCTGCACACACAATGTGACGGCCTCACTTAGTTTGATTGAGAGTACCGTCAACGACGGGCTATTTTTAGCTCTACGGGAGCCAATAGGTCACAGTTGACTCAAACTTAACGTCCGCGTTTAACGATTTGATAATCAGTGAGAAGAAGCTAAGAACTAACCGCTGGTTTTGGCCGGCATGTGCAGCATGTTTGGTAATTAATTCAAATCAATTCACAACAGGCCTTTTCTATAAATAATGAAGAGCTAATTTGTGCCTGATGGAAAGTTCCTGACTGTTTTACCTCCCCATCACCTTATGTTATGTTGAATAAATAAATGGAGAAATAGTTGTGATTTATCAGAATTATTTAGATTTTAAATATGCGTTATTGAAAACATACTGCACATTTAATATTTTCTAAATGAAACCAAATTAATGCATTTTTGTGGAGTTAATGAATCCTCAAATGTTTGTCATATCCCCTCATCAATTAAACAAACACCAGCGTTTCTTATAAGATGCAACGTTGTGAGCAGGCTACACTTATTATAACATTCAGGCTCCCCGTGTGGCTCAAAGGTGTACTGCAGATATACATATTTAATAAAAAGACCATGGAAGAAATTCTACAAATTTATTTGGCGACGCAAATAAAAATTCCCTGCGACCAACTGGTGAGTTACGACCCACTTTTTGTGGATCGACTGCTCTAGATAAACAGAAAAAGTAGTTCCAATACAAAATGTTTACAGCGACCTCTGTTAGCTGAAGGCAACAGAGCAGCGTTAAAATTACACGACGCTAAAGATGATACACGGGGTGACCTTTGACGAAAACACATACGTTTACTTCCCCCAGTGGAGCAATGCATTTTCTTATTCCAGGGCAACACCGTGTTGAACGAATGGGATTTTAACAGGTCCCAGTATAGTATGGATCACTGAGGATTTCACACATCCAGGCTCTCCGTCACTTTCTCCAACAGATCTGTCACCTTGCATACGGCTCAACGCGAGAAGGCTGGAGCGGGGGAAGAGTAACGGAGACCCGGTTAAAAAGGACAAAACAGAATGATAAAGAACGGACAGAGGGCCTGAGGAAACGGCGAGAAACAGAAAGGAGAGTAAGAGAGTCAGAGAGAGAGCACAACAAAGGGAGGGAGAGGTAAATGAGAATGTAAAACAATCCCAGTAGCCCCGTGAGAAATACTTCCTCTCACTTTTGTACGGCCTTGGTTTGTGGCGTTGTAGTGGATTGTACTGATGCATTATACAGCAAGGTGTTTCTAGTCTGGGCAGAGTGGCTTCTTTTCTTTTGTGGACAATTCACGATGATCATGAATATTTCCTTCTGTGAAAATACGGGAAGAAGGGAAACATGACACTTCGTATTTTCTTTAGGACTTCATGTGCAAGTACTTTTCAGTTTGAGCTCAGAGAAGTCTGAACACCGGTTAATTTGCTCTCACCGGTTCTGCTTCTTGATGACAGTGTAGGATATTTGTAGATAATGTAGCCTGCTATCAGCTATATTACGTTTTGACTGAAATAATGTTGACATCGGTGTCTCCTAAACCATTTTTTAAAAACCCAGTGAAGAATAGGCCTCATCTATAAATTGTGAGAAGAGTGAATTTGTGCGTAAATGGACGTTTGAGACCGTTTTTACACCCATACAATCTTGAATAAACCAGTTTGTTTTATGCATGTGTGAAAACATATACACATGGTGAATAAATGAGAACAAATACTTGCCTTTAGTCAAAGTCAACGGGCTCTCGTTATTTATTTTTTAACTCTCATCAGTAAAACAAATAGACTGTAAGCTAGCCTTTTTAAATTAGATTCAATGTTAGCTGGTCGATGCTAACGTGTTGCTAGCTAGCTAGCACGTTTGCGGACAGATCGCAGGTTGAGAAAGCTCGTGAGTAACACGCGAGGTTGGTAACTGTTGGTTATGTTAGCGACTTGTCGCACACAAACGCATCCCCCTTATATTTGTCCTTTTAATTTGTCACGGCCAAAACACACAAACCTACCCATAACCCCCCTCCCTCATGTTCTGTTGACGGATTCAGCTTCACCACACATTCTTCAACCAGTGGACACGTCCAACTTTGACTCTGATTACATCAGCGATGCCAGGAGGGCAGAATAAAGATTAATAACGGATCCCACCAGCGTCTTTCATCCACAACAGCTGGCACGGATGAAGGCCTCCCCTTCTGCTGAGGTATGCGTTGCATCTACACTCGCTAATTGGAGTGAAGCACATTGTCAAAAGCCTTAATTATACACATGAAATCCACTGGTTACCTTGATTACATCTTATATAACCAGCACCAAGCAGGTGATAAATGACTGCACCCACTTCTGTGTTGTTGTGGACGTCACACTGGATGCTTATGGTGAAATATTCTGCACAGCGTTGCATTGTATCCAAGGAAATAAATCAACAGGACTGTTGGAGACAGGGGTGTCTTTGAAGACACAGGGCTTTCGGAAGTTAACAATTCAAACTCTGTGTTCTTTATATCACCTAAACCATGATGACTTTGGTACAATCTTTGTGATTTTTAGAATAGACTTACTTTTGCTCTGATATAGTTCAATATATAGATGTTTTAAAGTCAAATATGTCTTTCAATCATTCTTATTTGGATAGGAAACGGTAGAATGCCTTGTACGAACCAGTACAGAGTACTAGAAGATGAAGCAAGAACATAAGAGTGTAAGAGGGGAAAGTAAGACAAAGGAAAGCAGAAGGATGAGGAGGAGGATACAGAAAATATACACGATGCGGAGCAAGATAATGAGACATGGAAGGGAGAAAGAATGGATGAGGAAGAGGCAACATGCTCACGGATCACAGTGAGAATGTCTTCTTCCTCTCTGTTACTGTAAGTAACTACCGTACGGCCACATGTTCTAGGACATGAGGCCACAGCAGCGAAAGCCGACTCCAGAAACAAGGAAAACGACCGTCAAAAAGTTTATTTTAAAGAAAGAGAGGAGGGGCTGGTGGTGGATAGGTTGAGAAAGAAGGAATGATCGACACAGACGCCCGAAAACAGATCGAAGTTGCTGTATTGTTGATAAATTTCATACAACCACTCCCAAATTCTCTTCTAACTTGCAGCCAGAGGGAAATGCAATATTACCAATCTCAACCAGTAAGGTGTGTTACAGGTGAGAAACCCTCACAAATAATGTATGAACCTGTGAGGTTATACAAACCGGATGGTTGTGATTACATTCTAAAAAGTTCCTTTAGGTCAAGAGAAGCACTTCACTGAATAGCATTTATCCGTAGTAACATTATCATCACACCATTATTTTAGCCTGTAAAAAGAAGAAGTGACTTCGAGCTATACAAATAAATACACTTTATTTGACTCAAGGTCTGCAGGTAATCTCCTTAAAAGCTCTCCAAGGAGGCCTTCAAGTTCAACGCGTCTCAAATGAGATCTGCTCGGGAGTCGGTGCGGAGCGGCCGAACGCGTCGCCGATGCGGTGGAGGTGAGGCTGCCGTGTCGGGGTGACGGCGCTGCAGCCGGTGCAGCATCTCTAAGTATGCCCACGTATCAGCGCTGAGCCAAGATGGATGACTTAAACTGTAGATATTATCACAGCTAATGACTCACCTCAAGTGGTCATTACTCGGCTACAATCCGTCTCCCTCGCTTGGAGGTTGTTTTTTTTTCTTTCATGAGTTGGGGAGCTGGAAAAGTGAAGTGAGTGTGTGTGTGTGTGTGTATGTAGTAGAGGATGTGTGATGGTGCCTGCAGTAATGTATGTGCATGTGGAGACAGAATGGGAGAATAGGAATAAAAAGACTGAATATCCTTTCGGTATCCATTCATGTCTGGCACTGTCTGGCCAGAATACCATTTCTTAGTCCCCCGGTGTTGATAGTAATGATGTCATAGTGAGTACTGTGGCAGTGTTTGAAGAGAAGGTCGATATGTATTCACCAAAATTGAAAGAGAAAAAATAAATAAAAAATAGCTGCAATAGTATCATATGTGAGATTAAATGAGCCTTTAGAATGGAGATCACCTAATTACCTTGACAAGAGCTGCTGTGAGTTTTTTTTTGGCACTCCAATGAAGGTTGAGTGTTATTTCTATCTTATCCAACAATGGCTGGGTTTAAAAAGCCCTGGCCGTTCGAAAGATACTGCTTCACCTCAACTAAAACAGACTTCAACTATCCCTGGTGAGCAAGAGTCATTACAGTAAATAGGCGGCACCATTTGACTGAATTCGATTCCTGGAAGTCAAACCGGCTCGTGACGTAGGGAAAACATCTCTTCTAGCGCAGCGTTATTTCAGCGTCCTTATATGGGACCTCGTGCTTATGTTGCTGGATGTGCAGCCTGAATAGAAAACGCATCAACTCTATACATTTATATCACGTCAGTGTTGTGTTCCGAAAAAAAAAAAATCTATTAAATTAGGTTAAACATTTCTTCAGGTGGGAAAAAGTATTTGTAGTTGTGTGTATTGGACACTTGAACTACTGATATTAGGTATCGGGCTGATACTTAAATAGCTGGATCGGATATCGTGACAATCTATTCGATTCACATCTGTAAGTACATACTATGTGCATTATATACTGTACGTACCTTCTGATTAATGTGTTGCCGTATTAATAATGTTCTTGTTCTTGCTCATTTTGAATATTTCTTGCCAAGTTTTATTCATGTGGATTTATCATTCCGGTAATGAATAACAATACAACAAATTCCTATTATATTTCATCTACGTATTTACTTATTCGATACCCAAAGCCCAGGTTCTCTCCCTGGGTATCTGGACTGAAAAAGTTGGGTCAGTGCATCCCTAATTATAACTGCTAAAAAAAGATATATACATTTTAGAGTTCTCTCTACTTCCAGCTATGAGGCCATAATGAGTCACATGTGACAGGAGGAAAAAGTCCAGAAACCGCTTGGGATTCAAAAGGTTAATCAGCCCAACGCTCACAGACTTCTCCAACTACTTCATTAATCTATAGACAATGAAGGTCACTCGTGCGTTACCTGGTTGCAGGGAGGGTGTTGACTCTGGTGAAGAAAACGGACGGCTCCACGTCGACGTGGACTCCCAGAGACAGCTCCCGGTGGTAGCCCTCCACTTTGCCTGCTCCTCCCGAGTACTTGAAGTTCAGAACTGCTTCCAAAGACTGCAAAAAAAAAAAAGGACAAGAGAAGGTTATGAATGTAGATCCAGCTGGTTTGACAGTGTTCTACAAGGAAAGGGCGGATTCAGCAATAATACAAAACTCCAAAAATACCCTGCGATTTCAAAGCCATATATCTGTATGGAAGACTGAGTGCGATTAGGGTCAGAGGTCACAGTCGGCATGCTCAGCTAAACTGGTGTGATTTTGAGATCGATGCATCAGAAGTCATTACGGTGAGATAATAAACGCAACTCAGCACAGCCAGTGTGCCCTTTAATGAGAAGTGTAATGGTAAAAAAAAAAAGGCTGAGAGATTGGGAGGAGGGGAGGAGGGATGATTGGTGGCTCCAAACAGACAATTCTGAATCAACGTTTTCTCGTCCTAAAACAGTCTGGGAGGAGAGGGAGGCCGATGGGTGCAGGAGGGTGGGACTTGCTGGCGTCAGAATAACAGAAGAGGTGTTCCTGCGGCGGCGGGGCGAGGGACGGGGAAATTAAAAGTGGCAGTTTATGGCGAGAGAGCACAAGCTGACTAAGCCGGTTAAAAAGGGAGCATCCAAGGTTCCTCCTATGCGGTCTATATCATCTCTCCCCATATTGCTGATGGCTGTGCCTTTCCGGAACAAATTTCACTGATCCTTTGATTATTTTCACTCTTTATCCCCTTTCTTTGTGGGGGTGCAGAGTGCCAAGTGGAATGATTTGAAGGCCTGCTGGCGAGACGTCTGGCCTATTACACCCTAATGACAGGAGCACAGCACACTGAGCAAATAGATGGAAACATTAGAGGGGATTATTGTTATTGTAGACCCAGCTGATTCTGAAATGTCACTGATTTTGAACTGCATGGGCAAAAAAATATACCACATACTTGGTATATTTTCACTTCATACATAAGAATTGTATTATTTTCTCACGTATTATTGTTCCACGCTAGCAGCGTGGCTCTATGGACGGCAGTGCTGGTTCACTCCACAGCGCTGTGTGTGTGTGTCTGGCTCCACACATTATTGTTTGTATTTCTTGAAACTAAATCACAAATCATCTGCATCTCAGAAACTCTGGGATGACTTGCCCTGAAATGTTGTACAGCCATGCATGTTCTCCAGAGGATAAACCCCTACTGAACTGGTTAAACCCTGAATCCTCCTCTAAAGCGACCATGAGGGTGACATTTTGGGCTTTTAAGTGAAATGCCACCACAACTATTGGTAAAGACTATCGTGGTGCCCAGTGGATGAATCCTAATGAGCTTAGTGATCCCCCTGACAGTTTGTCAAAATGTTCACCTATACCGTCAAATATATCAACATCTACTAGAAGTATTGGCGCAACATATTGTATGTTGAATTGTTAAAGCGTAGGCGATCGCCTGACTTTTCACCTGAAGGAGGAGTGAAGGAGCGAAACCGCGAACCTCCATGTCCCCGGGTTCACTCCCCATCGCTCTCGTTGGCATGAAAATGGCAAAAATAAATTTAAAACTACTGTCGTCATCAGGTCGTTTTCCAATTCTTTGATTTATGATTAAATACTTGCAAAACTAATGACATTCCCATCAGCCCCAGCCATAGATATACTACGAATGTTAGTAGGTGTACATGATAAATTAGGACGGTGAACGTGGTAAACACACCTTCCAAAGCCACGAGCATGGCTGTAGACTTGTCCTGTTCACAGTAAATGTCAATGAACACTACTCTTTGCTTAATATATTGAAGCTTAATATAGTATAGCGGAGGTACTGCGGGTTATTCTACCACAACTACAGTTGACAGCGCGCCATCTGATGGCATAAAGACCCCGAGCGTAATATAATTAGCGTGCTTATTTTAAAAAGGGGAAGACTGATGGAGGGCTTCATAAACCATTTCCCCCACTGCCCGTCATCCCAGTGGAGCCAGTCTGCTTTACAAGTGCAGGAAGAGCCGCAGCCCCTCAATGCAGCTGCACTGGAAACACAATAAAAAAAGGGAACGGCACGTTGATACCAATCTCATTTGAATTGATTGACTGAAATCTCTGGGATTCCTCGAGCAATCACACTGGTTTGGAGGTCAATTTCCATTAAAGTCTACGTTTTCTCTCTAACAATGTTTCACTTGCTCGTGTTCGCTAAAGGATAAGGCCGGCGTTTTATCTTTTAATTATTATCAACGAGACCCGTGGACAAACAAAAACCAACGAGTTCATCTTTCTCACAATATTGTCCTGATATTGCAACATTTTTATCCAAAAACACATGAAAGATACATAACATCTTTGTGGTTGACATGTAGCTCTGTGTGTGAATGCATATAAATCATATAATCTGATTTACAGATCTGTTTTTAATGGTGAGGATGTCCAATACACGTTGTAAAAACATGCAACCTCGTTTATTTTCCTTCTTTTCAGCAGTCGAGTGCCGTGTCACACGCAGCTGTGTGATACTAATGGCCACAAACACGCTCCTCTTGAGGAACAGCGATTGTCTCAGTGACACCAGCAAACAGTGGCTGTGCACCCCAATTCCCTTTTCCAGACCCCGGGGGGACCGACCCCGAGCTCCCCCCTTCCGTCCAATCCTCGCGCTCAGCTCTCCGCTCTCCCGCGGGACCCTATTTCAATCACACTGGGCTAAAAATAGGCCCTCGCTGTAATGAGCCGGCAGCGTTGGGAGCAGGCCAGCAGCAGCGACACACACGGCCTGACCGCGCTCATGCATTACCTCCACGTGCAGGCGGACAGTGATCAGCGAGATATGCAGATTAAGGCGACAGTTTTGATCAAGGCGTTCACCACCATCCCCCAAAAACCAGACTGCATGAGTTTTAGTCAACGTCTTGGAGCTTGAAGCCAACGAGCAAACAGAGAAAGAGACAGAAAATGGGAAAAATAGAGGGGACATGGCTTTTGACTATTCTGTCATTTCGATGAATGATGTACTATTGTTGAAATATGCCAGCTTGTACCCTTTGACGGTTACAGGATAACGCAAAATGCTACCGTTTAGCTGAATGCTACCGTTTAGCATTTAGCCAAAAATGTAACAGTCGCTCATCATGATCATAAATCAATCAAAAAGTTCACCAGTTGACTCAGTAATGTCCGTTCAGAATATTTACATATATTTTGCTAAAACAATAAGCTACTCATCTTAGCAGACAACACAGTAGAAAGACACACAAAAAAAACTTATTTTACTTCTTCAGTTCAATGTTGAACTTTTAAAGGGGAAGAATTTGCTATTCCTTCTCACCGAAGTTGAATAGTCTCACTGAATAATATCTCAAGGTAACCGCTGATGTGGAAACTTGGAATCGCTATAGGATGTCCGACTAGAATTGGCACAGTTATTGTACGTTTTTTCCACTTGAACGCAGATCCTGTATAGCTCCCAGAACATTATTGGCATCGACGAGCGTCTCCACCCGCCTTTTTTCTATCTTTCTTTTAAGTTTATGTAATCTGAGCTTTGAGCTAAGCAGCCCAGACATGACATGGATAGCAGACTCGCAGTATGAGGACCGGCTCTTACCTTGAATGCCATCACTCTATATTTCTTTGCTGTGTCACAACGTGCAGTTTTCTCTCTCTCTCTCTCTCTCTCTCTTGCACATGACGGGCGAACAAAAACAAAAAACAGAGACGAGGGAAGCTAAAGGCTTTTTGAATGCTTTGGCACGGAGATAAAGATCCTGACAGAGGAGATTATGGCTGTGGACACATGGCTCCTGAAAGCATCGCAGTGACATGGAGGTGTAAGGATAGGGGCGAGTTTAGTAACGGTCCTCTGTTGGCACTGGGGCAATGTCTTTCAGGCTGTCATACTGAGAATTATACGAGATACATATCAATTTAATCAGTGCATAATACAGAGGCAGCTCCTTGAAAGATTAGCTGACAACTGCAAGGATTTACATAACACCCACCTGAGGGACAGGAATACCCTGAAAAAACTATGCGCTCCTTGTGTATTATTATTATTATGCGTTCTCTACCACATGAAGCATCTGCAAAGTCTTTGTTCTGTGCATTTAAAACATACACAGCTTACCGTCTACGGCACATGACAGACACCAGCTTGTAATGTGCATAACCATCCCATGAATGCCCAAGAATCAGAAAGAGACAACCTCTGTTGTAGAAATAAGACTGAGACAAATGTATTCAGGGTCTTCAAAGGTTTTCTGGGAAATAAATGGAACATAGTTGGGCGACAGGTTCCCCACTGGTCATCTAGTTCTCGTGCGATATCATTATGATCTTCATATACCACTTATTCTCAGTGCCGAGGATGCTACCACCTGACTGGATGGTGGGTGCATTGGTCTCTCTAAGGGTGGCCTCATCGCACACTCCTCACTCAGTGCCTCCTGAGACAGTTTGTACTTCAGGTTTATGATACCTTCTGTCCAAAGCACTATATTTTATTATTTTGTTATTTAATCTCATCGGACACACACACACACACACACCCCTGTATGTTCCTATAAAAACATACTTAGTGGCTAATGGAGCTTTTAATAAAAGACAAATCGGCTTGGACGTTGCAAGAGAACGACAAATGTTTAAAAATAAAATGCCTTTTTTGCACTTCTACCTCACTAGAAATAATTGCAAATGCAAAAAATAGAATTTCCCCTCGCAGCAAAAGCCACAGTAAAAGGCACCGGTGTGAAACACTATTATCTTCCTGCAGACAACCAAATTGGAAATGGAGTAAAGCCGCCGTTTATAGGGTGACGCTCTTCAACATCAATTCCTCCGTCCGTTTCAAAAACATTTATTTTTCCCCCCACTTTAATTTGGAAAGAAAGGTGAATTACATGTTCCACGATGTGGCATTCTCCAGCCATGGATCCCGGATGGTTTTTTTTAAATTGTATTTTCAGGAGGTTTCTCCCTCATATCTGGGACAGGTGGTTGAACGGTGGGCGGACAGAGGGGGTGGTCACAGTGTACTTTGACGATGTGATGAAATGGAAGTCTGTGTGCCTAATTGTCCTTAAAATGAGGCTTGACCCCTGCGTAGGCCGCATCTGCCTGGTGGCGAGAAAGCGAGCCATCAGCCGCGGGAGCCATTTAGTCGCCGGCGGCGGGCCCCGGCTTCTGCGGGGGGAAAAACGGAGGAATGACTCGAGGGCATTCGGATGCAGCGGGTCCATTAGGAGCGCTGCTGGGACCGACTCTCATATGTGCGGTCGGCTGTCAATCAACCGAGCCAATCAAATGGGCACCCCAGGGCGAAACGGTGGGAAAGTAAAACCGCATCCTGAAGATGGCTTCAACGTCTAGCCGAGGTGAAAATGAGACCCGCCGCACGTGGCTTTCATACAAAAGTTGGTCGGAGTGCGAGATATATCTTCTTTAGGGTCCGTCCGTCCGTCGCTTCTGAGACACACTTCAACTTTCTGCTGTGCTTATTGGCGATTGATGAGGGCAGGAGGACAGATGGAGGCGAATATGTTCTGTATCCGTCCCGCGGTGTAATGAGTTCGCAATAATCGCTGCATGATGAGGAGCGAGGGGCGCTGCGTGTTGATGTGACAGCAGATGCCGGGGTTAGAGCATCTAAAACTGCTCAGTAACAACCAGGCTGCACGCAGACCAAAATAGCTGACACTGCTGACAGGGAAAGGGATTTTATTGTGATTATTTTTTTTTAAAGGGAGAGGACCCAGCGATGCACGCACGTTTGCATAGTATGGTAGAATAACATCCTCCAACTCCCGAAAACACCCCAAAAGCAAAACAGCCTCGCTGGAAGAGCCCCCCGAGCCGGGTCCACTTAATGATGGTCCTGACATTTCTGCCCACAGCGTTTATAATGTCACGCTCTGCACCCACTCACAGTTAGGGTTTGCCTATGATGTGGCAATTAGAATGGGAGACATTTTAAAGAGTGGGTGAGCAACCTGCCACGCTGCGGGGGACACTGTGACGAACGGGGATACGGGATGTCAAGCTCAAGTTATTGTAGGAGGTGGCGGGGAGTGAGAGTGTTGCCACAGAATGTGAAGAGCGCCGTTACGACATAAAGTCCCCGCGGCGGCATCGGGCAGGTAATCTGATTGTCGCCGTGCGATGAGTTATGAGGCCGTAGAGACGTTACTAATGGTGCTTCCAAAAAACAACAACTTCTATTCAGATATTAAGATTGAACTAACACAGCTTAAATAGCCTGTTCCCCGAAATTATGAAATGAACTGATATTGTCAGATAGCTGTTAACCAGAATATCGCATTTCAATTCCACGAATGCAAAGCGTGAAATGTTTCACCATCTTTTGCAGTCGCCAGGATCCAGAGTTTCACGAGCGAGTCTTATTTTGAAAGCATGCCAAATCGTTTCAGTTTCGTTTCAGGCATTGAAATGACATTTAAAAAAGACGACGACACGAAACAAGATGTTAACTATTAGCAAATTAAATCGAAAGAAGTGTAATAATACATAATTAGTGCGTAGCTTTTGCCAACATGGACATGTGCTTTTAAAATTTGAAACGTCTGAAAAGCTGCAAGTAAAAAAAAAAGAGCCAAGTTTGAATTGCAGCGTGCAATCTGTGCCATTTCAAATCTGTCAGAAGTAAAAAAACCTTCCAGTTATTGTGGCAGGAGACTAAAACCTCATGTCACCACCTGATAGGAGGGATTCCTGATGAAGCAAGTAGTCCTGGCACCATCCCCCACAGCCATAATCAAACAACCCCAACCTGGACTGGACTTTTGGAGCATTTGTCCTTTTTTTATTTCACATTTTTGCTCTTATTTGCCATTTCAGTTTCACTTGATTTTCTTCCGTAAACATCTGGGACACACAGTTCCGTGAAAAAACTAAAAGCCAATTAGACGTCCTCTTACGTCTTTACCGCACTGAAACCCTTCAGGACTGCCGTTCCCACAAATCCTCATCCAACAACGTCAGGTTACCAGGGAAACAGCTGCGTTCGGCTTGTGCAAATATTTAAAAAAAAAACAAAGCTCCTCGGGTTGGTTACACCACCAGGGTCAACAACAACAACAAAAACTCAATATCACGGCCTTGGCTCGCCACACACTGCGATCACACTTGAATACTGATGCGCAACCTCTGCATACACTTCAAGCTACGGGCGCTAACAAGAATACTCAATCACTTAATTGACATTAACAATTTGATTGGTCAAAAGATATCTTAGTCATCTGTCTGAATAACTGTAACCAAATCGAACTACTCAAGTATATTCTTATAATACTATATTACAAAAACTCTGAACAAACGTAAAGGTGTTTGTCGGTTATTTTCTTCCTTACTATTGTAAACAGATCAACACATACAAAAAAAAAGAAAATACTTGTTCTCTGATCCCTGTATATCATATTGTACATACTCGTCAATAAAGTATATATACACTCACCTAAAAGGATTATTAGGAACGCCATACTAATACTGTGTTTGACCCCCTTTCGCCTTCAGAACTGCCTTAATTCTACGTGGCATTGATTCAACAAGGTGCTGAAAGCATTCTTTAGAAATGTTGGCCCATATTGATAGGATAGCATCTTGCAGTTGATGGAGATTTGTGGGATGCACATCCAGGGCACGAAGCTCCCGTTCCACCACATCCCAAAGATGCTCTATTGGGTTGAGATCTGGTGACTGTGGGGGCCATTTTAGTACAGTGAACTCATTGTCATGTTCAAGAAACTAATTTGAAATGATTGGAGCTTTGTGACATGGTGCATTATCCTGCTGGAAGTAGCCATCAGAGGATGGGTACATGGTGGCCATAAAGGGATGGACATGGTCAGAAACAATGCTCAGGTAGGCCGTGGCATTTAAACGATGCCCAATTGGCACTAAGGGGCCTAAAGTGTGCCAAGAAAACATCCCCCACACCATTACACCACCACCACCAGCCTGCACAGTGGTAACAAGGCATGACGGATCCATGTTCTCATTCTGTTTACGCCAAATTCTGACTCTACCATCTGAATGTCTCAACAGAAATCGAGACTCATCAGACCAGGCAACATTTTTCCAGTCTTCAACTGTCCAATTTTGGTGAGCTCTTGCAAATTGTAGCCTCTTTTTCCTATTTGTAGTGGAGATGAGTGGTACCCGGTGGGGTCTTCTGCTGTTGTAGCCCATCCGCCTCAAGGTTGTGCGTGTTGTGGCTTCACAAATGCTTTGCTGCATACCTCGGTTGTAACGAGTGGTTATTTCAGTCAAAGTTGCTCTTCTATCAGCTTGAATCAGTCGGCCCATTCTCCTCTGACCTCTAGCATCAACAAGGCATTCTCGCCCACAGGACTGCCGCATACTGGATGTTTTTCCCTTTTCACACCATTCTTTGTAAACCCTAGAAATGGTTGTGCGTGAAAATCCCAGTAACTGAGCAGATTGCGAAATACTCAGACCGGCCCGTCTGGCACCAACAACCATGCCACGCTCAAAATTGCTTAAATCACCTTTCTTTCCCATTCTGACATTCAGTTTGGAGTTCAGGAGATTGTCTTGACCAGGACCACACCCCTAAATGCATTGAAGCAACTGCCATGTGATTGGTTGATTAGATAATTGCATTAATGAGAAATTGAACAGGTGTTCCTAATAATCCTTTAGGTGAGTACTCAGACTAAAGATAGCAAATACAACATTTAAGGATATCTATAATATGAGACATATTTCAAGAATCTGTCAAAAAGCCAAATGACTTCCACCAGGTCTGATCAGCCTGGAGAAATAGGAGATAAAAGAGGCCACAGCGCAATGACACTGTAGGAGAGAGACCACAACCTTTATTTTAAATAACCCATTCCTACTGAAACGTATCAGTTGGAGCATTTTTATTAGTAAAAACTCCTGCGGTAAGGCTCAGTTTGGTTTTAATGAGGAACTTGTCAAAGTTTCAAACTCAGGGCTGACGCGTTCAAAACGTGGCGACGCGCAGAATGGAAAACCCACGGCGTGTCCGCTTTCGCGCGTTCCACGTTCTCTCCCGCGAATTCTCACAATAAAAGAACCTCTTCATCTCCAGTGATTTGATTTAATCGCTGAGTGTTAACCAATTCACTTACGTGTGGTTCAATCCGATTACACGTTGTGAGTCATGAAGGGGACGGCGAGTGGATGAACACCGGCGCCTCATTTTGTAAAAAAAAGGAGAGTGCCGTCTGACCGAGATGGACACACACACACACACACACGCACCCAAAACCGCTGCTCCTTCGTGTAACCCCGTGGTCCCGGGCAGGTGTCGCACCACGTACCAGCGGGAGCGACTACCGGGCCGAGGCCGCTGTTCTTAAAGTATGTCAACAGCCAGTCAGCCGTGGAGATGTGAAGCCGGCTTCAGAGACGCGACTAGCGGAGCTGAAAGCCAGACGCTCTGGAGCCTGGAAAAAAATGATAAATTGCATGACAATGCATGAGCAGACACTTACGCAAAACACACCCACACATTTGTGTTACTACACGGAAAAGCAGGTGTGCTGGATGGTAAGCGTGCTCGCGGATGAACACCCGGCTCAGGGTGACTGTGTTGCTGCTGAAGGTGATCGGACCGTCGACGGTTCAGCCATCGAGCGCGGCGGCATATGGAGCCACACTTGGCCCGGCTCGCTGGATTTCACACATGGATTCAAGTCCAGTCAGCATGAGGAAATGCTCGATTCTCTACTAATTTCACCCGCTGGGCTTGCATACACCAGCAATTTCACACACACACACACACACACACACACACACACACACACAGTGTGTCAACAAACAGAACTTTGCCACGACCTTCTGGGAGGCGGAACCGAATATTAGACTCCAGTTCATTTGTTCGATCTTTGGAGGTCATTGTTGATATTTTTTTACTTGTATGGTGAACATTTAGTCTTTGAGCAGAGAGTACAAAATAACTCTATTCAGTAAATTATTTCCATTTATCGAGTGCATTTTGACTTGTGACCTAAAGCTTCACACCTAAAAGGATGAATTAGTTCAAAGTTAAAAAAACAAACAGTAAAAAATGTTTTTAAATAGATGAGATTTAACACATTTTGTTAAAAAAATAATTGAACAAACCATCACGCAGGCGCTTGCAGAATACAATAGTATATAGATGGATAATAATGCAGAACCAAAGTTGCCAAGCGAAGGGTTTATCTGTGTGTCCTTTTGACCTGTTGCCTTTTGGGAAAGTGTTGGTCAGTGTTCCTATAGTATAATACAGAAGTGTTTGAAACGCACCCTATTAATATAACAATAATTTAGTTGACTCAAATTTTACTTTCAACAGACAAACATGTCAATTTAACGTAAATACACAATAAACCAACATGGCTGAAACAGGCCAGAGACTACTTTGACTCATTTCCATGAAAAGTTCAGCCTCATCATACATTTTAGAGTAGAAAACTAGAAAACGCCACTCAGTAGAGTGTGTAGTAGTGTGCTCTAAAAAAAAAAGACACATAATCTCATATCGTATCGGTTCATATTCACGATAATACAAAAGCCAAAGTTGATATCTCAGTACTTTCTCTGAACAAGGACAGGTCTCTGAAGAGATCTCGCTGAAGTCCAAAGAGCGTCGTCTCGCCGCAGCTCATAAAAACCTCGAGGCCTCGGGGCGGAGCTGAGTATATTTTACATGAGCAGTAATTAGGAAGACGAATACAAAAGTTATCATCTCATCCTCGGGGGTTTGGGGTCCTAATGGACCGGATCATTTGGCCATCAGTGAGAGACGGGAGGCCCGCGGCGCCACATCAAAGAGCGGCGGTGGCGGCTCGTCAGGGGGGGAAAAGATGTACGGCCTCTCCTATGCGCGTACATCCAGGAGCTGAAAAGCCAGATGAGGGGACGCGTAGCGATGATGCCAGGATGGGTGTCCCCCGCCTGCTGCAACTACGGTCTAAAATTAGCCGTTTCTGACTCTCTGCCAACAAGGCGGGCCTGCAGGTTTGCTGACTCTCGCAGGAAATCAAGCGCGCCCTTTCTCAAATCGCTCAAATATTAACAACTATGCGATGGTTTAATTGGAGGAGCTACGTTTTTATCCAGCAGCCAGCTAGCTCCCTCCAGGAAATGCAAAACACAGGGCAAATAATGAAAACGCTAAAATGAAAAAAAAAAGGCTTGCATGCAAATCACACCGCTCGACACTTTGCGTGAGTTTTGCAGATAGTAGTGAATTATACACTCGCCTTATCACGAGTGTAATGACGGCCGTGCTTGAGAAAGGATGAAGCTCATAATTACATCTTGGGGGTTATCGGAACTACTCCCCGTGACGGCAGCATCTCTGATCGGACGAGGGATGGGAGCAGATGCATATGTGACAAAGAAATAAAATAAAACCCCTGTGGGTTTCCACACAAGACAACTGCTCAGCGACCCCCCCCCCCCCCCCTCCCCCCTTCATCTTCGTATTTCTCGTCACTCGTGTTTCCTCCCTTCATCTCTCACATCTAGACACAAGGGATAGGATCCACGTCGCTGTGGCCTAAAGTGGGAAGTGACGGGCCACAACTTCCAATCAGCGAGGCCCGTGTGTATCCGCGGCCAGGTTAAATTAAGCACTCGGAGATTAAACCCGGCTTGGAGGAATAAAAATGTTGGCAAACAGCCGGCGACCGTGGCAGAGTGTTGCCGTTCTTGTGTGCCGCTGTTCCCGATGATGATTACGCCTTTTGATTAGTCCTAATCATCTCCCATCCCCCGCCTCTCCTCTCCACAGAGGAGAAACGCAGACACTCGAGACCCGGCGGCCAAAATATGAAATAAGACATTGACAGATAGTGGCATAGTACACCAGGCTCAGCGCCCCGAGAGGACGGATGGAATATTAAGTCCATTTGTCCCCCCCCACCCCCCACGGCGTCAGTGGAGACAGTTATCTTAAATAAGGCTGAATCTTTCACCGAGGGAGCTGCGTGTCAAGATTCCCAGAAGGCGGAGGAGGTCTCAGAGAAGAGAAGCAGCTCTGTGATGGACCTGCTGAGGCTTTGGGTGCATCCCAAGTCTCTAAATTGCATCCCCGTTTCCCTCACTTGCGTCTTAGTCCCTCCCACCAGGGATGCATAGAGGGACGCAAGGAAACCAAGCGAGGAGAGAAGACGAGAGGAAATATGTTTTAAGAGACATGAGACGTCCTTTCCTCTGGAGCGTCACGTGAAGCGACGTCGGTTTCTGATGACTGCAGCCGCCTGACAGCTGATCTCAGCTGATCAGCTGTCAGTCGCTTTAACAGCTGATGAGTTTTGTCCGGAGAGTTTTTAATCGAACATTCCAATAAAAATACACTTAAAATATTGATAAAAATGATCGTATGTTTTCAGTTGATTTAATGGTGTTAAACTACTACTTATATTAATAAAGACAAAGTTATCATGAGTGTCAGAGTGGAGATGTTTTCTCTGTCGTCTGTTACCGTTTAATAAACTGCATTGAGTATTTATATACTGTGATGTGTCCTGCTTATACGAGCAGGATCCATTTCTTTATTATTTATTATTAAGTTGGTATATTTTGAAATTCTGATTGTGACATCATTATAAAATAACCTACAATATAAATATAGTTTCTCTTCATTACGTGTTGTAAAAAAGTGTTTCCTCTCTCCAGCTCTCTCTGATTTTTATTACATACATAATAAAAGTTATTGAGGGAAACAACAGATCAAATCTTTGAAGACATGTTTGTGGTCCTTTTGTTGTTCAGACCTACTATGAACATATTTTAACCAGATTGTGAATAAGAAAACAGATTTAATATATAACTTGAGTTTAATCTGTGATCGTCTCTGGTATTAAACTCCAGCATCAGTCGTACCAGCTGCAGCGTCCAATCACATAACAGATGAACAGTGAGGGGGCGTATCCAGCGTTAAAACACTTCCTGGAAGCTCGCTCTCGGGGCTCCTCGATCATGGCTCCTCCGATTTCCCTCCTCGCTCCTCGATCCTCGCTCCTCCGAGCCGAATAAGAGCTTTGGGACGGCCGTCAAGATGGCGGCGCAGAACCACTTCCGGTTCGATCGAGGATCGAGGAAACGACCATTTAGAGACTTGGGATGCACACTTTGAAACTTTTGGAAGGGCTTTCTTCCCTTATCCAGGGTCTGGGTAAACGCCTGACAGGTGCTAGAAAAGTCACAACACACAGCTGGATCCTTCAACGCCCCGTTCACAAAGACCCAGGTGGAAAGTGTTTTTTTCTGTAATGTCTCTGTTGCAGTGAAGTCCCGATACTAACCGATCAAGCTACACCAGCGTTTGGGAACCCAAAACCTGGATGGAAAAGCATGTTTTCTTTATCAAAATCGCCAAAACTTCACCGATTATCATAGCTAGAATAAATCGTCAGATATGTATCTTTCTGACGGTCCTTGAACACATCGTGTGTGCAAACGCTTCAGTCAGAAAACGCAACCAAAATTAAATGTTTTATATTTCATCAAAAGCATTTTATTCGACATGTAAAGTTTATGTCTGAAAAAAAAAAAAGGTCAGCGCTCAGCAGTCACGTGACAACCATTCTGTGAGACTTCGACTGAACTGCGGGCTGATCCATATTTTTCAGCCAATAACGAATCTTTGGATGAAATAAAAGACTAATTGCTGGACAACTAACAGCAGTGTGTTTGCAGCTGAGATTATGAATGAAATTCTTCGAGTATTTAAGGGAAAGTCTTTGGGAAGAAATTCATTCAAATTGGATTTCTAGGGGTCATGAATCGATAAAGGCGCTGAATTCAATAAAGACGCTACTAGTTGTATCCGTTTTTGCTTCGTTGTGGGTAAAGCGAGTCGTTTATCGGCGGCGGTTCGATTCCCCCGGCTCCAACTGTCTGCACGTCGAAAGGGCCTCGAGCGAGACAAGTTGCTCCCCGGGTGCTTTACAACCGCCCACTGCTCCTAAAATGCTTTGGCTTCAAGAGAGGTCACCCGAATATAACAATTATTTATTTGTAAGTATCTGCACAGATGTGCGTTTCATTGACGACGTGTTGCAGAAAACTGCCAGACGAAGTATTTATCAAATCAACATGCACAAATAAAATCAGAGAGTGACCCATCAGAGTGTGGCCGGCTATCTGAAAGCAGCTATAATTGAGATTTGTTTATAATAGCGATACATCAAACGACGACGTGGATACAATGTGAAAGGGGTCGCTCATACTGAGCATCATCCTCTGAATCTGCAGCTCCCCTGAGCGTAGTTTCAGCTCATTGTTCAGCCGACAACAACGGTTCCCTCTCGCCGCTCTCCATACAAGCCTTAATAACTCATGACTAGAACGTGAAGCTTGCAGATTCTGAGCCACTTTGATCTTCCATAGGTGTCACTGTCCTAAAAATGATGGCCTACGTCATTTATTTGACAAAAATCACCACGTGATTGCTGCCCACCTCTGGTAAAATCCTACATCCTCACTTGAACAGATCATGTGATTCTACCACCTGTAGTACAATGGTCTATGTCACGAGTGTGACTAAGGTTATATATAATGACGTAGGCCATTATTTTTTTAGGCAACGCATCAGCAGCTTTTCTTTAAAGATCAGCTTTCAAAAGCCAATCCTCATTGAAAAGGACATAAAAGTGGACATAAAGCTGGCGGTGAACGAGCCAAAAGAGGGTGAAGAAGGAACAGTGGTTTTAATCTTGAGCCAGGGAAAAAGAAAAATCACTTGGTGGTTAAGCCGGAGTTTCACACTTGAGCAGACAGCTGTGGCGGTTATAAATATCTGTATCACGAGCAGGGATCTGTATCGTGAAGAGAGCCGAGCTGCCATCGGGAGGCTGGGCTTCTAAAAATAGCAGCCGGCTGGCAGGCAGGCAGCCGACTCTGTCTCTGTCTCCACTGGATTTGATTAGCCCTGAAGAAACTCTATGCTCCCCTCCACTGACACGTGTGTGTGCGTGTGTGTGTGTGTGTGTGTGTGTGTGTGTGTGTGTGTGTGTGTGTGTGTGTGTGTGTGTGTGTGTGTGTGTGTGTGTGTGTGTGTGTTGTCTGCAGGCCAGGTTCTTTCTCACTGCACATAACCACAGACGCACTCTTCTTTGTTAAGAAAATGCTTACATCGGCTTTTCTGAAGTGTGATCTAATCTTCTCACCGGCGCGTTTAGGGTTAATATCTCGGGCGTGTGCACAGTGACTTGTTTAGCGTCGATCTAAAAACTATTTAAATAAAAAGATCTAGTCGAAAATAAATGGCGAAGAAAATAACTAAACTCGGCTTGTTTATATTTATGATTAAGAATGGATCAATACATGATGATGAATGATTGCAGTTTTCTCCGTCAGCAGGTTTTGTGCACTTCTGCAATCATATGGCATCAGATCTTTATTTGGTGTGAAATGGTTTAAATAATCAGCTATCAATATATACTGTATCATGACAGGAGTGCGTGATTATTTCAGTATTGATTATATTGATCAATCCTTGAATTAAGTTACTGTTGTCAATTTTTCTATTGCTTTAGTCTATTACATGTTATTACATAGTAAAACAAATTTCCACATTTACCGGAGACGTTTTCACTTTTTAAAAGGTGACCTTTTCACATTACTTCGTCTATCCAAAAGATATTCAATATACAATTATACCAAACATATGAAAGCAGAAAATCTTTGCAACTATTCCTCAGTTTTCCAGAGGAAAACGACCGACTGAGAGACCTCTGAACGTCTCCGAGAGAGCCGTTAAAGATATTATTACTGCAGTGTCCAACTCCAGTAATATCTCACCAATGACCACCTGAAATGGAACCATTTCATTTCGTATTTGGCTGGGTTAAGAGGTGCACGTCATATAGAAAAAGAAAAAAGAAAAAGTGATGCTGGACAGAGGCAGTAACAGCCTCGTCGTTCCCATTTTGCTCTCCAGCCTCAGAGGAACACATTCATCTACATCCTAACACCGATCTCTAAATCGCAATAACACGGCATTATTGCACTGGATGCAGCGTTGCAGACATTTGGCGTTTTGAAGATAATTGCGGTACGCGTCTGAGGAGCCTCCACATCATAGATGTTTGACCAGTCAGCAGCTCATATTATATCTATTATTATATTTTATTTGCCGGTGAGATATAAAGCTTATATTGTAATTCATTCTCATGCACGCTGCTCAGGGTTATCGCGCTGACCGCACAGAGGTCACCTTGACTTGCGTTAGGATGCGTTCATGCATCCTCCTCAGTAAAAATGGGTTTTGGGGCGAAGGTGAATTATAACGGTGTCACGATGTGTCCAAATTCAATCTTGTAGAAATAAGTTTTAAAACACAGCCGTTTGAGGGAATAGCGACCTGTTTAACTTCGGGACGCTAACGTTAGCTCGACGCAAAGAATCTAAATAAAAAACACAGTTCACCCAATGTTCTAATCGTGTGTTTGTATGTGAATTGCCACGATAGATGACAGTAAGTAATAAAGTACAAGGATAACGCTGAGAACTATTGACAACCGTCAGGACAGTCGAAATAGTTTTCGGGGACGGTGCCAAGGCGGTGGTAAAGATGCACCTGAAATGCCCTCGATGACGTCTGTCCTGTGGAGACGGGCTAAAAAGAGAGAGCGCCATGCGGCATCACACTGACCTGAGGCCAGTCCCAACGGCGGGATTCCTGTGGCCCCCCCCTTTCCTTTCTCTGACTCCCAGCCTGCCACTCATGTCACCCCTCACATGAATCCCCATGCATTATCCTCTGAAGTGGCCGTTTCAGGCGTGTGCACATCGACGATCACGGCAGAAAACTCCTTGCAGACACAATCAAATCACCACGGCGCTCCGACTGAGGACAGGCGGGTGGGGAATGAGACATGAAGCCGCGCAAAAACCGGCCAGACCTCCCCCCCTTTCACCGTTCGTCCAAAGCCCGCAGGCGATCCACGAGTCCGCGGGAGCACTGGGGGTAAAAAGAAGAAAATAAACGGGTGCGAAGATTGAGCGATGAAAGGTCAGCGGGATAAACATGTTGACTCCTCCTGTGCCGATTACAGATCAGTCGTGATTGATTGCGCTTGCTCATAGTCGGCGAGCTCGAGTGTACATCCCAATGACTGCCGGTGCCAAAATAGGCGTGTAGATACACGGGGGAAGAAAACAATATATAGAAAAAGTCTGTTAAAAATCAAGCCCGAGCAATACTAATGAACACATTTCGTTTCGGGGGTGAAAAATAGCCAGATTCCCATTTGATTGTCCTACGACATGCACGGGACAACCCGCCAACAACTGCCAGCCAGTTTGGCAAGATTTAAAAAAAATTTGGCAAGAAGGTTTTCAATTTCCTATGCATCTGTCCATCCGTCCCCACGAGTCCAAAATCAGTTATTAGCAGCTAATATACATTCTCTCTCGTTCCATCACTCGCACACACACACACAGAGAAAAACCAAGACCCACACACTTACATTGCTTGTAAGAAAAGCAGCCTAACGTATGCAGCGTCACGGCTCGAAAAAAGGCGGCAATAAGAGAGCTCGAACGGTTCACGGCGAAGTCGTCGAGCCACATATCAGCACCCGAGACACAGACAGGTAAGATAGCGAAGAAATATGGAAGGAAAAGTGTTGCTGGCACTGACTAATCAGCCTTCCAGGAGCAACCAGCCAGGAGACAAGAGGGTTGATATTGGACGATTGTGCAAAAACACAGATTGCGTCCAGCGTAAAAAAAAAATTTTTACGTACAATGCCAGAGTTTTTAGAATTACTGCGGACAGCTGGTTCGGTCTAAGTTGACTCCCCGGCGAGCCCAAGCATCAGGGGGAATTTATAAAATATATTTATTTATTTTTAAAGATTCTTTTTTTTTTTTTTACATGGAAAATGTGTGAAAAGGTGCAAGATAAGTGGCACACTGCTTTCCTGTGTCTTGCTTGCCACCTGCTGATAAAAATTGATGGGGGTTAGCCTCGAAGGTTAGCGACAACTTCCAGGCTCACTTAAGGTGAACTGACGTTTAACGGTTAAAGTAAATAAAAATAAAAAAAGGTGGCCTTTAATTGAAAGTCTGTGGAGGGACGCCGATTTCCATCTCCTGGAAAATGCCACACAACAAACTCCCAACCAAAAAACGACAAAAGACTGTTGCCTAATAGTTCTATTCTGGGTCCAAAGATGGATCATTTTATGGCAATTGACTGGCGAATCTGTCCAATATCGCGTCGATCACGATCGTACCGTGTTGTACACTGTGGGTTTGAGTGAAACCGCTGAAAAAAAAAAAAAAAAACACAGCCCAAAACAACAATGAGTCATTCAGCCGGAAAACCCAAGAATAAAATTCAGGGCAGAAAGCAGTCAAGTCAGTGCCGAGGCTGCTGTTGAGCACACAGTGAAATGAATCACCCCGGTGTCTATACTCTATGGCCAACAGCTACAGAAATGAAAAGGAGAAGGCGCACACGTCATCAAAAAAAAACTGCTTCTAAGCGAGCTGCTCGCAGGACAAGAGTCTTTGTGTAATTGGCTTTACTTTAACTATGGTTCCAACACCTGAACTCTTCTATGAAAGTCAGAGCTGCCAGTCAAACGCTGCCGCTAATAAGCCTACCCACTGAGTAAAATGCCCAGCTTGCCCTTGACAATGGCTGCTGCTGCTTCTTCTTCTTCTTCCCCTCCTTGCTGAAAAGGTAGTGGTTATGCAAAGAATCCAAAGGGGAGAGGATTGTGCTTGTTACCTGTTGTGTTGCTGTTCAGCATGAGGAGGGTTTGTCAGTACAGTAGGGATGTAAAGTAATACTTTATCCCACACAACACACACACACACACACACGGCTGGATTTGCTCTTCACAGTGGTCAGAGTCTCTGATATCCATCAAGGATTAACGTTCATAAATCTGTTGAGGAAATATACAGAAACGAAGGAGAGTTTTTCCTCTGCATCGACAGTAATCCAGGTGCGTTCTGTCGGCGCGGCTCACAAACGTTCTCCCTAGAAACTCAAAGTAAAGCTCGGCACATTGCGAGCCTCTGCAGTTGTGGAGTGAATTGCTGAAACTTGAAAACTTAAATCAACCAGTGTGCAAAAGCTGTAATGTTAATCTAGGCGTCCTTTAATTATGCACACAAGCACATGTTTTTACTTGTATTTCCCCTCTGTTTGAAACCATTTCCACTCGCACCATTAACGGTAAAACATATTTGTGTTACTTTTAAAATGAGGCTATCTAGATTTCTACAAAAGATGGTCGATATTTTGCAGTGGAAAATCGGTGTGTTTGCAAATCCTTGCCTACTTAACCTTCCTCTTGTGTTAGGGTCGGCACCGACCCGTTTTAGGTTTTTAAAATGCATAAAAGAACCACATAAATGTGTTTATTGCATCAAGGCCTTTTCATTTATTCATATTATTCTCTTGAGGTTCATTTTACAATTTTTTTAATTGAAATCAAGGGTTATACTGACAAAGAAAAGGCCCAGAGGCCCACACCAAAAATATTAAAACAGAACAATATTGTCATGGATAAGGAAGCCTAACAAGGTAAACAAGAGATGGGAAACAAATTGGATGATAGATAATTGTTTTTAGTGTATTTTACAGCTGATTTAAGACATGGGTCAAAACCGACCCGCTAACAGAAAGCTAACACAAGAGGAAGGATAACTTGTGAGGCACACAACTGACCACTGTGTGTACAGAACCATATATGGCTGGTGACAACATCCGATTGGCCGAACAGATGCTTGCGCTTCTTTGACTGAACAGCCAACATCCTCCCGTATTCTCTATAGACCATTAGTCATCCCCCTGTCAAACTTTTCTTAAGAAAGTCAAAAGAAAAGTTGACTTTGTCTGGAAGCACACCTCAACATTAGCCACCAATGTTGTGTTTTCTCTCCTGATGATTCACAGAGGAGAGAGAGGAGTTACTTTTTCTTTCTTTATTTTTAAAAAGGCAACAACGCTGGAGACACCTCACTGGCTGTTTTTGTCACCGTTGTGCTACAGATGACCCACAGCAGGTCGACTACCAGTCCGCCCATTTCTACCCCTCCGACATCCAAAAGTCCTCAACAAAACCTCCTTCCCTGCTGATCATATCTTTCCTGCATCCGTCTTCACCTCGCCCTTTTTCCATTCCCTGTCCCACTATCTATTTTTCAACTTTACAGGCTTTTTTTGTGTGAATCTGCAAAGAGTGCAAAGGTTTTTTCTTTTTTTCTTCCCTTCTCATTTCTTCGCCTATGTTGGAGCGCTGAGTCCTCATTCAAAGAGCAGGGTGCATCTGCAGCCAAGGTGAGACACCAGCCAAAAAACTCTCTGTTCTTTTTATAGCAGAAGCAGCAATTTGGTGGAGACAATGCCGTATAGTTTTACCTCAGCTTTTTGCAAAGACATGCACACACTGCACAGGGTGTTTCTTGGCATGAAGAGGGAAAGCAGCGGCAGCAAAGAGGGTTAAAAAAAACAAACTGAGATATTCATCATCTGCAGAATAGGTGCAGCGAGACTGCACCAGCGTGAAAATTAATTATCCCAATGCTACAAGACAGAAAAAAAAGACTGCTTTGCATCTTGAAAAAAACACTGGGCAGCACAATGGGGCGATATGCACTTTACAGGTTATATCATGTGTCATTCACCTTGACGTGGCTGTACTCGCCCTTGCCGGACTCGCTGCCGAGAGACTTGTTCTCCGGCCGGGGTTTGAGGAACTGTCGCAGCGGACTGGAGATCGGCAGGCCCGTCACGCTGATCCCATCTGAAACAACATAAAGGCATCACAGTCAAGAGCGGCGGCGAGAGGGCGTCGCTGAACAGCAGCTAGCCGAGCGTGAAACCGCCCCACGTCGTGAGACGCCAACAGGTGATATTTTGTTGTGGCGCGGTATTTTAATTTAAAAAAACAATTCAAACAATAAAAACAAAAAAAATCATAAACAGAAAATGAATATCACAGTGCAGGAAGAGACAAAAAGCCAACTGGGCTTATTTGAAGCCTCCACCTATATAATATTTAAAATTTTACAAAATTACAAACATAAATTGAAAAATGCATAAGATAGACGAAGAAAGAAGAGAAAGAAAAATAATGTAATTATGTCAAGTCTGTGTGTGCATGCGTGTGCATGCGTGTGCGCATGTGTGAGCGTGACAGTCAGCATGGCTTGCGGATATTGAACTAGACCTCTGTGGCAATTCCTAAGCAATGGTAACTAAACATGGACAGCTAAACGGCTAAAACAAGAAGAAAAAAAACACCAATACATAACAAACTCTTACGAAACAGCAACTAGACTTTCTTTCAGGCAATCCTTGACATTTTTTATAGAGGGACATGTTTTTGTGAGGTGGGAAAGTGGCACGCATATTATTGCTATATCATTTACTTTCATCGTTTTATTTTATTATCGATTGCTTATAGTGTTTATATGCATTGAATGTGTATACGATTGGATGTTTCTCTATTGCAATGTATGACCATGAGAGGCAGAGTACACTCATTGACCCTTTTCTGGACAACATCCCTGAACAGTGATTGTTCAATGATTGCTAAGGAATCAGAACTTTGCGTCAACAGACCTGTCATGCTTTGGATTTCTACACAAACACAAAGAGAGTCCACGGTCCGGCAGAAATAGCCATACTTGTATCTAGGGAGGTTTTTGTTTCTTTCAACAGTCAGTGCTCCTAAGCTACGAACTATGAGGCTCTATATACCTCTAGCGGCAGTTTTGGACAAGTCATGAACGGCATGTTAATTAATGTTCGTTAAATTATAATTGTTTGTTTGTGTGTGTATGTATATATATATATATATATATCTTTTCAACATGAACTTCCTTCACAGGAAATTTGCCACCTAGGTTGAGGAAAAGAGCGCGACAAACTTCCGGTTTCGCGTTCTGATTTCTATAGGTTAGCCATTTTATGAATATCATCTGTTTCTGTTTAGTTTTATTCATTTTGGTTGCGTGTGCTCTTCAATTATTGTCTATAAATCACACATATATGTATGTATGTTTATACTTGTATTTGAATGTGTGTGTGTAAATATGTGTTCTATAAAAGTATTTTCATTATTACTAGTACTATTATCTAAATGTATTGTATTCACTTTGTCTTGACAGCATACTTGACTTAATATTTGAAAAACAAAAGAAAATCTCATTTGATTTATGGGGTTGATCGGTGCTGCCATCATAAGCATGTGAAGAAAAATCTGAGCGATGTTATATTTGTGACCTTGAGAGAAGCCGTGTGGACACAGGAGCAGCTGCACTATCAGAAGCTGCATACGGCACAACCACGGGGGCTGCTGCTCTCAACCCACTCAGACAATACTAAAAAAAAAATGACGCCCAGAGCCCAGACTCTGACGTCAAAGGAGTCATATCGCTCTCTGACGTCAGTGGAATCCAAAGCCCTGCAATTTCCCCCAAGAGGGGGGGGGGGGGGACAATACCGGCCCGATGCCGCAGCAGATCAGGCGATTGGCCTCACGAAAAAGACAGACAGACAAATTCACAGTCTATCAAACTGTAACAACCACACGCCAGAGAGGTAAAATAGAGCCAGCTGGAGGAGCATGTGGAGAGAAACAGACGGCTGTGCACGGCATGAATCTGCTGCTGTGCCGATGGAAGTAATGCCGTCAAAATGTGGATTATGCAAAAGCTTACCCTGACGACAGGTAAACAAGGAGGCGGTGTCGAGATTGTCTCAACAGCAAATGGCGGTAACGGCAAATTAATACAGCAAACTGGAGCAGATCAGAAAACAGGGAGACTTATAAGTAAAAAATGATGAAACATAAAAGAGGGGAAATTGGAAATAGCGGCGTGTTTTCCAATAATAGGCATAAAAAAATGAAACGCATAAGCTCTCCTCGTTCCTTTATTAGATCCCAGCTATTTCTTTCGAATGCGGTCACAGAAAGTCAAATGTGAACACAGCGAACGGGCGTCTTTCTTCTATTTGATAAATAACAACAGTCCGCCTTGGTAAACATGTCTGGCGGTATGATCTACAGCCACTGCGATTGATTCGATTTCAGCAGGTTTCACTCACGATTGTCAAGCTTTTCGTCTTTCGGGACGCACGGCGCATAAACTGTGCTAAACTTTACCCACAGCGATTGCCGTCACTGCCCCGGTGACGACAATCTCCTCTTGTTATTGCCTCATTCTCTGTGTCCTGCTGCTAAACGGATTAGATAGGCATCTAGACAGACACTCAGAGTGGCAGAAAGGGAGAGGCCCCCCCCCCCCAAAAAAAAATCCAGACAACGCTTTCAGACTTTATGAACTGCGTCTTTCATTACGGTGCGCAGCCGGTTTCAGAAGATACCCGTGACTTGTTGTGTCCCGAGACTGTGTGAGTAATGGGAGCTGTGATTAACGATGGCATTGCTCACAAGTCACAATCACCCCCCCCCTCACTCTTTATACCCTCCTTCCAATCAGTATCTGTCTAGTTCTCTGTGCAACCGTCTTCGGGGAGAATAGGGAGGAGTCAAGGTTTCCATCAGCGGTCAGATCGCTGCTTCACTTGTTTTATCTTCATTTGTTTTTACGTAGCAATAAACCAATTTTTTTTTTTTCATTTTTGCAAATCCGTGCCCACAATCAACCAATAAAAAGACAAATTCAAACCTAATGCTCAGAGGGAACCTGATGGTACGGCCATGGTGATTCTTCACCGGCTGAGATTTGGGGAAGTTTATCCATGATAACTCTGTAGCTTTGCATGCACTACACAGTACACAGGAGGTGAAAGGTCAATGGTTGGGGTGGTGCATTTAAAGAAAATGGAGGCTGGTCAAAGGTTCAATTACAGTAGAGAAGCAATTGTAAAATAACAAATAAATACAAATCTTTCTTTTCCTTTTGTGGCGCAAGATCCTTTGTAGTGTAAGTAGTTCGCTACACAAATATAAATGGCAAAAAAAGCAATTTAACTACTTAAATCACAGTTATAGGAAGTGAACTACCAGCAAGCTACTGTGAAATGCAGTAAAACTACTAGTTTAACTACATGTGATTATTGACTCCCCAACACTGATTGCACAGGTCTGTAGTTCATATGTGAGCATGTCTGCAGTGTCAGTCATGGTCACGTTTACGAGCTTTTTTTCCTGGAAGACACATCTAGAAGATATGGAAAATATGACTTGTTACAGTGTCAACATTAACGCCCTGTTCAATATCCTGTGAAAGGAAGAATACATATAAAATACCAAACCCCGCTTGCCCTGAGCTGTTTTACAACGCGAGTTAAACCACTTTGACACATACTGCAGCTTCGGGGTTATTTCCGGACATCAAATACACCATTAATTTCTAAATGAATTTGTTAAACAACCAATTCAGCAAATCGAGACATTACAGAGCAAACGTGCAGCGCCTCTTTCAAAACTAATATACCGAGCCGACACGTAACGCCGAGACGGAGAGCGTCATTAAGCTTCTGTCTGTCGTACGGAGAGAGAGGGAGGAACGGGTCGGTAATATACAAAGACCTGAACGAAGGATTTCCGTTCATTACAGAAAGCTAGTCGAGGACGTCTGAAAGCTCCATGAAAGTCATCCATCAACAGCTGCTTTGTTCATCAGTAACAAATGTCTGGCATGCAGAGAGTCACGTGACATTTGACTTGAGACAACAATACAAAAGCTATTAATATGCTAACAGGTTTTTTAACATCGAGGCCTCAGAACTTCCACACATTATTCAGAGGCCGTCTTGTGATGAGATGAGTAACCGTAGTGTTGCGACATCACCCGTCAACCGGGGTGTCCGGTACGGAGGTCTGAGTTTCTGCAGGTTGCACCCTTATCTTTGGTGGCTATCGCCGCTCATGTTAACGGCTCAGTATCTATCCATCTATTCCCAACTAACTGAAAATCCTGGAAGTGGAAAAACACCACTTCATTTGCAAATAAAGCAGGGTATGTTTCAAAATTACTATTGCAAACATCTCACTTGGGGAGAAATGCAGCTGGAGCTGCTCGGTAACAGCCCAAAACAAATAATATAGTTTATTATCTGTATGGAAGGCCTCTGGGACTCAACGTAGGCCTTTGGAGATCTGATAGCTATCGAGCCAAAGACGCACAATGTTTACATGATTAACTTATTACTCGTACTCTTGTTAGCGCTTTATTTTTGTATTACACTCATCGGCCAGATGCGATGTAATTTCATCCTGCTGTGCACTTGCCCTGTGAATAGTATGAATGGCAATAAAGATAATCTATCCATCCGTCTATCTAACAAGGGGACTGAATGCAAATTAAGTTTTCGATTCAAAATCGAGATTTTTCTGATCAAGAAATATGTTGTTGTTTTTTTTAAATGCAAATTTGAGCTTTCAACACTTGGAAGTTTTAAATACAAAGTATTATGGACACATTTTGGTTGGTACCAAAAAAGTACTGGGGGTTCGATAAGCAGCCATATTTGCAACAAGGTTGTCGAGAAAATACCAACCAGACTCCAGATTTTTAGAACAGTGAATATAATACATTTCATGAAATGGCTATAGGTTGAAATATAACATTATTGACAACAGATAGACGTGAAGCAGAAATCTAACGTGAACATATCACAAGTCATTACTTTTAAAAAGTGTTCTTCGGGGCTAAAAAGTGGTGTTTGTGTTGCACGTTAACAAACTACACAAGTAGCACAGCAGTGGATTACCTCACTTGAATGAGGACAAACAATTAGAAGAAAAAAAATCCTCCCTGTCTCTTCAATTAAAAAAGGAGCTTGGATCTTTTTCTCCATCCGAGTCCTTTAATTCATGTTGTTAGACGGCACAATGTGTTTCTTCACTTTGTTTTGGAGGCAGACATTTCCTAGTAGTACACGCCATGTCTTCAAAGACAACATTAATGTCGGCGGTAGCGCCGTCAACGGGGTACGGCGCTCACGCCATTTAATACGATGAAGCTCGCTAAGTCAAGGCCCATTAGTCCCGAGCGATGACGTCTCTCCCTTCTGATCCTAAGTTACGGCGTCGTGCTCTCGACGACCCAAAGCGAGGGACAAACTCTTCTCGGGATTAAATCGATGAGGCTCGGCCGGCTCTGAACGCACCGTTTCCTGTGGCTTTTGTCTGCTTTGCCCCTTCTGCCTCAGCTGAAACACAAAGGACATCGAGTGCAGAACTGCCAGGCAGCATTACAGTGAACATAGAGATACAGATTGATCCATACATAGCATATAATTAGTGAATAATTCCACGATTGATATGCGATGTCACTCAACCTCCTGACAGGCGCGAAGCAACACTAATTCTCAGCATAACAGTCAAATCTGAACCGTGGTCATGTGGCGGCTGCAAGTCATCCGTGCTTACAGTTATATTAAATATAGAGCGGCGCTGATGTAACACAATGTACCCGCAGCAAACACATCAGAGAGAGACTCTCACACACACACACACACACACACACACAAGCTGTGAGCCATCATCTATCCTCAGGCTGTGGAGCTGGAAAAAGAGAAGGCGTGAAAGAGGAACAGACAGAAAAAATAATAATAAGTGTGTGTACCATCTTTACACCTGAAACGTCATTCACATGCATCCACATTCATATTCATCCACACGAGCACAACCGTTGTCATTCCATGACGCATGAGCAGGACAGTCCGTGAAGAGGTCAAAACAAACACGACTTTCACTCCGGAGACCGCTGTTCGTGTCCCGTATGAAAGAAAGTCAAAATTGACTATTGTACCGACGCCGGTCACATGACAAACGTAGTTACTATGCAAGACGATCTCACTGCAACCCCGATCACAATCTTTTCCTAAACCTAACAGAGTTCTTTTGTTGCATAAGTAAACCTAAAAACTAATTACACATCCTGTACATGACCTACATTGACTATCTGACAATGTAGGTCATTAACACAAGATAAAGTGTTGATTTTTTTCATATACAAACTGAAATGTAAAAATTACAATGTGTAGTTTCCCCTCGAGTTATGTTCTAAACCAAGCTAAACCCCTGCTGGCTCTAGCTTCATAATCAGCATATAAATATCTAATCTAACTTTCGACTAGAAAACAAGTAAGCAAATTACTCAAAATGTACTTTATGCAATTCATATTTTACAAAAGAACTGTTGCCATGTGTCCCTATCCTCTGGCCACTTTTACCTTCAAATAAAGTTTGCTTGATTCTGTACTTTCACAAAATGCTTAATTAGAAATAAACTTCTACATGTGGTGGTGTGAGCGGTTCACTAATAGCAGGCTTGGCAGCATCTCCTTTCTCGGTGTCTAGTTTTCTTGAGCAAGATATCGAACCCAAAAAAAAAGTCTCCCGATGGTCAGACCAAATGACTTGCATCGTAACTCATCGGTACACGGTCTGGTGTGTGTGAACGCTTGAATGAGAGACAGATTGTAAAGTAATTCCAATAAAAGCACCATATAAATGCAGTCCATTTAACACCCATTCCTCGGTGCTGTGACGAAATCCATCAATTTGAGACTACCGATTTGTTGGCGATGGTTAAGTATGAAGACTGCCGTGCGAACATATTGTGTGGCCATGTTCAGTCTCATCAACAACGACAGGCATCATTCTTCAATATTTGTTTTTGTGCATTTAAGACCAGTGCTTGAATGAAGACAATTAGTGTATTTTTTTTAAATGCACTAATTGCGAATAACTTCAGGTAAATCATTCTACTAAAAAGGTTATTAAAAATATTGTCAATGTTTAAAAAAAAAAAAGAAACCTGGCACAATCAATAGTCTCACCCCTGATGTCATTGCATTGGAAGTGGAGTCAGTACTCCGACATAATGGGTGGTAATTTACCAATAAAAAATGGAACAATTTTTAAATGACTAAACAAAAATCTTGTTACGGTTTAATTAATTTTCAGTCCAACATGGCCTTTTCTGAATGAATTACTTGTTCATATCTACACTGATGAAAAAATATCCTGCATTATTACTGCATACGTCTGAATCCCTGCAATACATTAATGTTCATTCTGTGTGTGGCTGTAGAGGTCTCACAATGGTTTATGATGCTTTAGGTTGCAAACTAATTCTGTATTGTAAAAAAGTTAAAGAAAAATTGAAAAAAATATGCTTGTTTGTTGTGTTGCTAAAAGTTTAAAATAATAAATAAAATAGCTAGTCTTCACTGGACTTGGCTGCCTGTTTCTGAACTTAATAACCCGTAAAATAACCACCAGTCGTTAGGGAGGGGTGTTGTTAGGATGTTATCGATTCTACTACTACGATCAATACTCCTTGACGGGGGGCCATGCTCGTCTCAGCCACAATAAGCTAACCAGGGTTTTAAGATATGTGGAAAACTAAGATAAACAGACTTTATGCAGACAGCTTTGGTTTCAGCTCGTCTCGTAATAGTTCACTCTTAGACGAGCTACACAGTGCTTGTGTAAAACATTGCACCGGTGGATTAGAGAGTCAGAGAAAATGTGCTTTTCTCTGCTTTTATGCTCATGGAACAGGTGTATTGATTAAGTATTGGCTGTTTTACTGCACTGTCGGTGAAGAGCGTAGTTAGAGGTGCTCAGCCCGGACACGGAGAAGATGCTGCAGGGTGATAATGAATTCTGAAAAAAGTTCTTCTGATTTAAAAAAAAGAACCCAAAACATCAGAGTGTATTCAAAATACGGCCCGTTCGATTTCCAGGTTTCGGTGACCGTACAAGTCGGTTTTTACATTTCTGACATGTACGAAATAAACAAACGATGTCATGTTGTTGCCTCTAACGATGCGCTTCATTAACGGTACTATGTGGCGACATTAAAGTGTATCTGCGACTATGTGTGTGCTGGAAGCATCAGTTGAGCCTAATCAAGACGTTTGATGAGCAACGATGGAACAACTTGGTAATCTTCCAGGCGCAGAAAGCAAAACTGTCTTCATGCAAATAAGTACATTAACACAGCATTATTAATGTGATTTTGTTAATGCATTAGAGTGGTGGATAGCATCAAATGTGTTCAGCGAAAACCGCATCCCATAATGTCACAATAACAACTGAATTCAGAGCTGCCGTTTGGACCGCGTCTTATCTCCTTAATTCAGGGGCCCCAATTATTGCTCGGCTAATTAAAACAGTATCGCAGAAATGACCTCATGAGAAACGCGCAGCATTGTATGTGTTTACTTCCTCAGTCATCTGAATCCACACGCACACAAAGTTAAGTCTCTGTGGCGCAGGAGCAGTATTCATAATTATTAATATGTATAAGCCCACAGACTCGGTGGTGGAGAGGTTCCAGAGGCAGAAATGAAAGCGGGGCTGAGCGCGAGCGATGAGAAAGAGCGGAGAAGGAACGCGATGAAGGGGCTTCGAGGTAGAAAAGGTCAGACTATATTCCTTTTTAAAACAGGAATTAGAATTAGAATTAGAATAGAGGAAATTGGCCAGTTGAAGTGAGGAAGCCAGGAGCTAGGAGAGAAATGGAGGTGAGGAGACCTCGAGACCTATTACGGCTGAATCTTAAACAAGATTCAAATCCCATGTGCGGCGGCGCCTTAACACGCATTTCTGCAGCCAACATGTGCACAGCGTCAGCTTTGAGGCAATCCAAGGAAAAAAAGTTCAATAAACACCAGAACCAAATCAATGCGGTCTACAACAGCCCTGCAATAACTCATACCTTCATGGAGGCATGGTACCTCTGTGTTTTAGAGTATTGACTCAACTTTATGATCACTTTGAAGAAGTTTGTGGTGCTGGTAAACTCTAATATTTTGTTATTTGTAGAAAATAACAGATATAAAAACACATCAATGAGGATGTATTCATGATCATTGAATATTTTTTTAAGATGGAAGCAATGTGAGAAAGTTTCAAGGTAATGCAGCTGAACATTCGTGACTAGATGGTGAAGTTGAAACTTTTGAATGAATAATTTCACACAAATATTGACTAACAACATGAACTCGTATTATTATTACATGATCGGTTAACAAGACTCTTATTCTGCAGCCATGTGAGGCTATTCTACTGCACAGCAGTGCTTTGAGCTACAATGCTAACATCAGCATGCTAAAAACAATGCTAACTTGCTGATGTTTAACAGGTATAATGTTAACCATGTTCAGCATCTGAGTTTAGCATGTTAGCACGATCATATTTGCAAATTAGCACGAAACACAAAGTCAAACTGGGGTGGAATGTTTTTAGTTGGAAGATCTGGACAAACATGTTATATAATTCCTCCTGAGGGGGACTTGTCTGTCCGTCTCTACCAACATGAAGGCAATGCATGAACTAGTTGACAAAACATCTCACTCTGTACCACCAATGTCAAACTGCTTGTGGCGCTGACCACATATGGCAATCTATGTGGCTCAAAACATGTTATCCATTCAGTAAACGGTGAGCTTTTGAAAACACATTTAGAGTGACAGTTTCTGAATTGAATTCACTCTTTGAACACGCATTGATTGGCAGGTATAGACTTACAGATGCCCGTCTTTGTCCACTCACCGTCATTGAGGTCCTGCAGCAGGCTCTCCTGACCGGAGAAGTCCAGCTTGACTTTGATGTTGACAGTCAGTGTCACGGCCTGGCCAGACTTTAGAGGCAGGCGAGATAAAGCGTCCTCCAGCTCCCAGCTCAGAAACTCCCCGAACACTTTCTCTGCACACACAAAAACACAGAAGGGAGATGAAGGCAGATTAAAAACAAACGAATGAAATAAAAAAAACAGAATTACAAGGCATGTCTGGGTGCGATGATACCTGCTAGGATAAAAGACTGCAAAGACTTGCCAAGCTTGTGTTAACATTTCTGGACGCAAATACTTTTTGGACAAGGAAAACAAAAAAGAAGCCACTGCTGTGCCTCGTAATCACCCGAAGGCAATTTGGACACATGAGCAGTTAGCTCTCTGCAGGTTGCGCGTCGCTAAGGAAGCCGCGCTACTACGATGTTTCCTTTGCAAAACGCTTTCCAGGGCAACAAAGCTGCTGATTGACTCCGAGTCCTTTGGATAATGTATGCCTCCAACCCCGTTTTCTACCTGAGACGAATGATTCAGCTGCATCCACTTCAGTCAGCAGCATCAAATGAATGACGCATCACCTGAATAAAGCCTGCGTTCCGCCTGTGCAGGTGAGCCGTTCCTGCGCTCGGGGATTGCAGGAACAGCAAGCGGGCTTATTTTAACAGAAGGGGAGATGAAAGTTCACAGTAGGAACAACAGTTTACACGTCCGCGCTTGATTCATAACCAAAGCCTCTCAAATCCTCTAAGTGGATGTGAATGGAGGCGGCATTAAATAAAGATTTTGCGAATAACGCTGCACTTTAAATATTCATTAACTCCAGAGCTCCTTGCAGTGAATTAAAAGAGAAAGAGAGAAAAAAAAGGGAGAGCGAGGCATTGGGGAAATGATGAAAAAAAGAAATGGGATTGGAGAAGAAAAACCATTCACTTGAATATGCAACACCGGGCCTTGCAGTTCAACAGGTAGCCGGCCAGGATTGTGGATGACACATTATTATCGTCACACTACTAAACTATGAGTCACAAGAAATGGTAGCCGCAATGACCGTCGGGATGTCTTTCATGCATTATTAAAAAATATTAGCCGGAGACATTCTTACTCTTGGAAATACAATGCGGGGAAAACCTTCTGTTTCAGACACCGTCTGTCGGGAGCACTTTGGTTGGGTTTTAACATTTTCATCCTTTCTGGCCGTGACTACCCTGCGTTTCTTTCTCTCGCAATAATCCACCTGTCGGGGGAATAAAGCGTAGAGGCGTTTGCAGGAGAGCTATACACTATGTAATGAAGAAAAACGAAATAACAGGCATCAGTCACAAATCAGGACCAATCACAGAAATTGCAGTCGGGTTATTGTGAAATTTTGATTTCACTACAATTGCACAAATTGTAGATTGTCAGATTGAAGATCCGGAAGTCACCGAACATCCGAGTTCGCAACAAGTAAAAAGCTAATTAGGGTACAAAGGGCTCTGGGTGCGTCCAATTAAAGCAATCAATAGTGTTAACCGCGTCACAAAAGAGAAACATCCGGTACCTTCACTGTCAAACATGGATGATGTCATCATCAGTGGCGGGGAGACCAGACACCGGTCCTGACCGATAGCCTTAACAGGTCAAAATCCGTGCTGTCGGTTAACGGTTAAACAGTTTACATCTCGAATAACGAGGAAACTGATGCATTCAAATGAGAAAGAAAGAAAGACGGCGCAGCCAGCTCTGCTCAAAATCAGTGAAGCAATAATAAACCTCGATTTTCCTTTCTTCTTTTTTTTTTTTTTTTTGCATGGGCTGCACAGTGGAAAGTGTTTTGCCCTTATCCAGACATTTGATATGAATGTACATAAGTGCTGTGGAGAACAATTGAGCCGAGCTGATGTTTATATCCACAGAGGAGCAAAGCGGTGGCAGTGATGAACAAAAGATCTGATGGCAGCTTATTTTCTGCTATTCAGAGACCAACTCCGCTTATGTAAATACCATGAAATAGATTACGGTATGAAGAGTTTGTTTTGGTCTCCAAGTTTTTTTGAGAAACTGATCTGCCATCTCATGCCATGATGGCTGAGCTGTACCAGAAAGAGTAATGACTGTTTGTTTTGCCACAGATGTCTTCCTATTGTGACTCTTCATCTTTTATTCATTCACTTCTTCAGAGAGGCTCAACGGTGGCCTTTCTACAGCTACTAGCGGGTTGTAACTCTGGAGGCACAGGCAGGTGGGGACACGGTGATTTTATGACCAGGGATGGTACCTCCTGTCGCCCTGGTGCTGCCGTTTGACACTGCGGCCTCTGGCATTAGAGCCGCTGCACCAATGAGCAGACAAAGCATCACAAAACATGACATGCGTGACTGAGGTATGGACGCTACCATGCAGAGACAATTTTAAGAAGGGCAAAATAAAACAAATGCATTATGATTAATGGTAATTCCTTTTAAACTATTTTTCAGGGTTGAAAGTGTGAATGAAATGTGTGTGGAATATATATATATATATATATATATATATATATATATATATATATATATATATATATATATATATATATATATATATATATATATATATATATATTGAATGAACATATAGTATAAACACAAACATGGATGCACGCGATGTGCGTGTAGTGAACATGTTTGAAAAGAGATAAATAATACATACATAGATGGATACATACGTACAAATCAAATGAAACGAAGTGTTAACTGAGACCCAAAAAAAAGTGGAGTGAAAATTTATTCTGAAAGAAGATTATATGTATATCTTCTATAAATACGTGAAAACATTTATAAATAAATGCAATAAAGTGAAGTACTGTGAATATTGATATTAACTCAATTCCAGACCGAGTAATCGCTTGGAGAACAAATCTGCCACATTGAATATTAGATGACCCCTGATTTTTTTTTTTAATATATATATATATATATATATATATATATATATATATATATATATATATATACACATACATACATACATACATACACATACACTTTGTTTCCTTTCTTTATATCGAATTAATTATCTGATTTAATTGATAAGAATTTAGGATAGGAATATAAAGGCATTATGCTTCTACCTATACCTTTAAAGTCTCTTTATTTTGTATATTAGATTGTGGCTTTACTTATTCAATTCAGTTTATTTCGTATAGCCCAAAATCACATATTTGCCTCGGATTTGCTTTACAATCTTTACACATACGACACCCCTGTCCAGGGACCTCACACTCGTATTGTATGTAATGATTGACTGAATAAAACAAACCCCAAAAAAATTATGGTTGCAAGAAAATCTAAGTGAACAAGACTACACAGCCGGTGCAGTGGACTGAAGTTAATCTGTGATCTGTTTCACTTTATTTCCCAGTTACAAACTGGTATTGGTAACTGGTAACGGAATGTTCAGAGTGAATTTGCACATCACAAATCACTGTTGTTGGACTACAGCCAGTGACTTGACATGAAAAGACCCACGTAGGTATGTGTGAAGAAGCACTTTGTAAAGTGAAGAATTGAGGAATCATTGATAACAAATATCCTAAAAATAAGAGAAACTAACAATGATGATGGTTTACGATGGAGCACATAATGACGGCTGCTCTGGAATTGTACAAGAAATTGAAAGAAATTGGTCTAATTTTGGTGCTTTGCCAGAGGAGGCACCAGTGTCGATATGGACGCGGCTGTTGAAGGGCAAGTCTACGTCTACTTATGATTAAATATGAGCGCTGAAATCAAGCATGTGCATGTACACCCAGTTTCATATTGATTGAGATGATTATCAATTAACAGTTAAAGGGTTACGGTGACGTTATCTCAAGAATGTCAAGCAAATAATATTTAGAAGGATAATTGGAGTCCAGCTGCCTACATTCAGAGCGCTGTATCCATCCAGACCCCACCTTTAAATAGCACCATGTTAAGTGGATGATTCCTCATCATTAACGGAATGAAATGGCAAAACACCCTAAAACTTTGATTGAGCGGATTAAAAATACATACTCATTAAATTGTGGAATTTCTTCAAGGACGAGGCCTATTTAAAGCAGGTTTCTTGGAAACGCAGTGGTTTCAGAAGTTGTGGCAACCAAAAAAAAAGAAAAGATGAATAGGGAGGAGAACTGTATGATCAATTGCACTGCAATGCAATGCAATTAGCAGGTTGGGTTGTTTAATGCAGCCGACCACACTGTTCTTCCTCTGAGGCAATAAGTGAGCTTTGGCAGAACCGTCATGTTCACACTTGAGAGCTTTTACAAAAGACTCCATCAAGTCACTTACAGACGGTTATTCACAAGGATGAACACCTGGAATATGGCTTTTTTTTTATTTTGTACTGCGTAACAAGAGACAGGAAACGTAAGCTGCAATGAGGCTGCAGTGCAGAAGCAAGTACACTCTGATGTGTGCAAGTCATCAGCCTCTAGAACAAACTGGGAACAACACCCTGCACATACTGGTACTTTGAAAAAGGAAGCTCGTCTACGAGCAGCTTTCTGGGGGTCACTCTGGTTAGCGTTTAACAGAAGGCACTCTGCCATCTTCACTGTTTCTATGCTGACTACAAGTAAAATAAAGCTTTTAACAAGCGTTTCCGTCTCTTCCTCCTACCCAACTCACAATCTTCCCAAATACACACATCCTCCCTCAATATTGCCGTCTCGCCTGTGGGTGGTAGATGGTGGACTGTTTACCAGTCTTGAATGTAATCTTCTCAAATTACCAACCGTTTACTACTGAAATCCCATTTAGCCATTTCTTTTTGCAGTCAAAAGTGATGTCTTTAATTTAATATTTCTGTTGTTGTTTTAAGATTACATTTACTTTGTTGTAACTATTATGTTTTTCATTCTGTTAGTGAAAATAACCGAGGGGATAAGTGAGATTTGCAACCCAATTGTAATATCTTAAACTAATACATCTTAATGAGACATAGGTGTTCTTCTTCTGATAATTTATTCAGGGAGTGCAGTTAGTGACAGTGTGCGCCCCAATGCGTAACACTAGGACACATTTCTTAATTTCTTAAATAACCTTTGTGGTAAGAGTGCATCCTGGAAATGTCGTCACTAAATACAACCACTTAAGCATCAAACACCATCACAGACAGCCTTTAGAACCAAAGTGAAACCCAGATTAAATTTAAAAAACATGACTCCTGTGACACACTCCAGACGGAAGCTGGTCTGACATTAAAATGGCCTTCAAAGGTCTCCCAGCTCAGATGTGGTATATTTAATTGCTTACAGGGGTTCTTTTTTTGTACCGTAATGAAGCCTACTGGAAGCGCACACCGAAAGAAATGGCAGTTTCAATAAGGAGGGAAATCTTGACTGCCGTCACGATGCCACATTTAAATGAAAAATACACATTGTTGTTTTGGGTACAATATGTGCTTGAATGCTGCATCCAACATTACGAAACAAGATGTAGGCCCTACAAAAGATCTTTAGACTCCCTTATATTTTCATGTGGTGCATTATAATGATAAAGCTAAGAATACATTAATAACAATTGTATTTTATTACTTTTAAGACTGGTTTGGTGTGTATCAGAGATCCAAAACAGCCAGAACAATACTGATTGCAAAGGTAGAGAGAGTCTTAGTGAACTATCTTTTGGTTGGTGACCACTGAGTTTACTTACCGTAAAATGCGGGTTATAAAGGCGCACCCGTTTATACGCCGCATCTACTAAATTGAAAGAAAAAGTCGTATTTAATCATAAACAGTCCGCAATATATATTGGCTGCTGCTGCTGAGAGGAGCCTGTTTTACAGTGAAAACACTCATGAAGGGGATTTGGGAATATTTCACGTGAATTGTGTACGTCTCTGCAACTGCTGCTAAATTTAGAATCGCAAAAATCCACAAATCAGCCGCACCGATATATAAACCGCAAGGGTCAAAGTATCGGCTTATAACCCGAATTTTACGGTATGTACTTTGTTTTTTAAATGTTTTACACTCAATTAGTCAATTTAAATGACTTTGTGCTTGCATATTTTTTGGCGTAATTAATTGAAGTATATTGTAAAAGTTACAGTTAAGTCTCATTATATAATATTTTCCGAATACAATGATTCAAGGATATTCAGTCAAGTTTAAGGTGTCTTTGAGGGAAAGCTGAGATGAGGCGTTTCGTTTTCAGGTCTAGAGAAGTCATTTATTTTTGCTTGTTTACCCAACAAGAACAACAACAAAAAAAGAGCACTGCCTTGGAGGCAACGCTGTGTTTGCAGCCTGAATCATTTCCAGCCCGCACAACAACGGCTCCATTTCAAAAGAGAACTCCTGTTAACTGGAGAGACTACAAATGTACCCTGTCCGGCCAGCAGGGAGCAGAGTGTGCTACAGGCAGGGTGGCTCAGAGAGAGACCGGTACTCACTGGATGCGTGTCAAATCCCAGGCTATTGCAATTAGAGTTCTGTACTAGTTAGCACTGACAGGCAAATTATTATTCACCTTGAGCGAGGTCTTGACGGAGCTTTTGTGCAGAAGTTCCCAGGCAACAAGCACAACTCAGTAATTATCTCACCACGCTGTCATTGGGTCATTAACTCTACAACAGGGCTGGTCAGCAAAATATTCCCCCCATCTCTACACAAGAGAAAGAAAATGCATAAAAAGGGAGACGAATACACAACTGAGCAGTGTAAGCCTGACCCGGTAAGACAGCATCTATGAGTGTTAACCCTTGGACGGAGGATATGTTAGTGTGGCTCGTCTTCAATTAAACACAGAGCCCTGAGGCTATTTTGGAAATGTCAGATCCATTCCATACTGCCTCCAGCCACCACTCCTCTGCTCATCACAGTGTGATCCAACTGCTGCTGAGAGCAAGGGAATGTTGCTTCTGAATCTACTGCTTTTTTTTAAAGGTGGAATAATAGGAAATACAGCACTAGCTTCTCCGTATGTTTCAATAGTTTGAGATTTGCAGGTCAAAAACCTTTGTTAAAATGGTTCCTGACAAAGTGCATCAACATATATGTAAAGGCTTCACAGGTGGTGTATGTATAAAGATAACGGTTAAAAAGACAGGTGTACTTTTATAGCCAAACATCTGTTTTGATTCTGTTGTATAATTCAAGTTGAAGGTCCAAACACGTTGTTTCTCAATTAGCTCAAACAAAAACTTTAGAAAATAGTATGACATACCAATGGTGTTACCCTCAACTGGTGCCTTAGCAATACTGTACATCAGTACGGGCGATGTTATCGGCTGCTTGTAGCTTCTCACTGACTGGTATTGTACGTGTCGTCCGATAAAGTAAATCAGTGACTCCCAATATTGTTTTTCAGTTGTAAAATGTGTACATGACTTGGTCACCGAATAAATTTGTTAAAACAAAATGAAACATAAAATTGGCCAATGCTCGTTATCAAATTATTATATGACGGTAATATCTTCCTCATGGATTTAGTAAGATTCACACTCTTCCCTCCATCTTTGTATCAGTTGGTGTCAGCCATATGCAGAGTTGAGCTTTCTAGATTTATATAAATGTTAATATACCGTAATAATATAGTTAGTGTCAGTATTTAGAACTGTCTGTGGACCAAAGGTAGTCTACATTTCTGATTAAATTAAACACAAAGGGTAAAGTACAGAGGTATACAAAGCTGAATGACACTACATCCAGTGGAATTCTGTCACAGAGAGGTTTAAAATTCATCGAATAGACTTATTTTGTAATTACTGTTTATGACCTGGCTGGACTGCTGACCACAGGTAGCACCGGGCGACAGGTTTTCAAAGCATGATTTCTCCTTTATCTCATCATCAATAAAAAATATAATAGAGTGCAATGTTTGGAAATGTTGCTGCCTATTTTAGTTGTGCAGCTGCTTTTTTTTCCCCCACAAAAGACAAAAAAGCAAAAGAGAGAGAGACAGAGACAGCCCCTCAGAGTGAGAGGGACTGCAGAGATCTGAGGACCTGAGCAGGTGTTGAACAAAGACATGGAACACAGAGTGAAAAGCCACGGGGGGGGAAGAAAGATGTGGAACGAAAGGCAACAGGTAGTGGCCTTCTGTTGTACTGCGGACACGGGGCCTGCAGCAGGATGGAGCAAAAGCTCAGTGGGTGAAGTACATCAAAAAGTGTCCTGACTAAAAAACAGCACTGATAACACACATCAATGATTTGAAAACACCATTTGCTTTGCAGGTTTTCCCACATTCTATACATGCTAATTAGCTGCATAGTGGCATTGGCTCCCCCTCGAGCCCCTTTCAGTAAAGTTTTCAATGGTGTCCTCAGTAAAGTTTTCAATGACGTCCTCATTTCTGTTGACGCCCTCAACATCCTCATCTTCCTTGACGTCATCCTGCTCTCCAGACTTGAAGGCCTCTGTATCAAAAGGAACTGCACTCAGCTGGCTCCTGTCCTACATAACCAACAGGTCATACTTCATATCCCAACGCAACTCTGTCACATCCACAGTCACACAAGGTGTACCCCAAGGTGCCGTACTCGGCACCTTTAAACATTTAAAATCGTTCCTCTCGGTCAGATTATCCACCATTTCAACCTGGACTTTCACCGCTATGCTGACGACACCCAGATATACCTCAACACTCTCCCACATCGACTCCTGCCTGCCAGAAAAAGTAGGGTTGAAAGACAATGTTTAGTCAAAAGCCAGGGTACTAACCTTTGGTGGTGATAATCTTAGAGGTGAGCTCCAGAGTCTCAATGTCCTCAGATCCAATGTTCTCCAAGGTGATGATCAGCTGCTGGGTCTCTCCATTAAAAAGCTGGACGGACACAGTGCTGGACAGTTCCTCTTTGGACGTTGGCTGAGACGCGTGGGCTGACCTGTTTGGGTTTGTGGAGGAGGAAGAACTTGTCAGTTATGATTCAAAGTCAAATGTGCTCATTTTCTTGAGGAGTCAACACGAGTTAAGACAATAACTCAAGTGATGTAAGGCCTGTCATGGCGAAGGAAAGTTTGATGTGGCTTGATAAGATGCAAACAGTTCCATTATACTTCTATCATGATTTTCAATTCCAAAGGCATAAATCAACTATAGATGTGTGAAGACCGATCCTCCTTTACATGCTCTCTCTTGACATTTTAATGAAAATGATAAGTGCTTCTTGGAATCTCATTAGCTAGAGCGTCATTTGTTGATGGTTTCTTCCACGCAGTCGGGAGTCTTGGTGAATGATTTGTGGGTTTTGCCATTAAACCTCATTTGGGTGGTAATGTAACATGTTTGTGAATTAATTTATGGATAACCAGATCATATCAGCGATATATGAAAAGATGTCCCTCACCAATGGCCACAAGCATCGTTTCATATATGTTATGAATCAGTGGATTGTGCACAGCATTGAGGAAGGACTCACTCTGCACACACTGGGTGAATGATAAAATGTCTGTTTTGCAGTACGGCATGCACAGTGTACAGCATATAGACCCCTGCCACAATTAATATAATAGTCATTTAAAAGAGTAAATCCACACAGAGTCACATAAAGCAGATAACTGCTCATCCACTTTTGAGAATAGTGTGTCTTGTTGTATTTCTGGTCGAATTACAGTGAGTGACATCATAGCAAAGTATTTTAAATCAGCTGTCGGAAGCAAAACGCCTGCAGCTGATGCTTCGCGTTGGCATCTGTTTTTGTGAAGCAATGCAAATATTGGAGCACAAGGGGATGTGCAAGATTATGAAAGATCAATGCAGGTGTTTTCTCCGACTTTAGCATACCTCATTACGCATGAACACGTGCATAACTTTAAAATGCAACAAAAACTCTGCCTGAGGCGAGAATTACAATGCTAGTCATCGACACCTGCTTATGTCGGGGTTTCTTTCCGAGCAGTAGGCAGTAAGGCCAACACTAAAATCTGCAAAATGTTACTGACATTTCAAATGCATTATGTAAGTTATAATACGGTTACATTACGGAAGACCTACGCACTCTATAAATGTTAGAAATAATTCAAGCTAATATTTTAACACTGATGTTAGTAATGTGTAAAAAAAAATAAATAATTGAAAGTGTAAGAAAGCAGCTTTGCGCTGCAGGGGAAAAGATATTGGAAAAGTCAATGAGGCACCTCTTCAACTGAGGTCGAAGCAGAAGGTCTACTTGTGGACCCAGTGAGAGCACCGGAGAGACCACAAAACGTATCACATTTGTATTCTATTCGCTTCATGTATCTGCAACGGTACTCTTCCAACGCTGGAGAATAAAAAGATTTTCCACATCAAAAGCTGCTGAAGTGCTGTACTTACAGGCATGACCTAAATAGTGGATTTTTCAGCAGCTCCGCTGTCAGAATGATTTACAGCACTCCAGCAGGGCGCTTTACAAGTAGTAATTTAACCCATGCTTTCTCCTTTTAGGTTTCCTACTTTTACCGCATTGGAAATGTCATCTCACCTGACAGGATGTACATGAAAACAAATTAACCTGCTGCTCTGACGTTGGAATTGACAAACAGCTGCAGCCATTTCTGGCATAGGAAAAAGAAAAAAATGTCATCAGTTTTCTTTCAAGTTATCCAGCCGAGGTTTGGTTCGTCGAGTATTTCAAGTGTTTCAATGCACAAGAGACAGGGCAGTGTTTGAGTTGAATGTGCAATATGTACTTGTTAATCACCATTTAAAGTCTAATTATGTGCAGAACAGCGATGCTAACTATCATTATTAGCATAAATTAATTAACAGACGCTTCCAAATCAGAAGTGTTTTAACATTATTTCTCTGAATGTTTTATCACTGGCATTGTATTCATTCACAAAAAAAATATGTGGTTGCATTATATTTAAAAGTGCTTTTTTGACTTAAACTTGTTTCAAATAGTACTCTTACTGTTTAGAAGTCTATTTTTTAATCTTAAGAGTTGGGGTTAATGTTAGAGAGAGTTCACAATTAGGATCTGGTTTCTGAATACAAATGTTGGGTCCAGAAACCTGGTCCTGACCCGAGTTAAAAAAAAAAAAAGGTCCAGTGTGTAGGATTTAGTGGCAGTGAGGTTCTGGATTGCAACCAACTGAACGCCCCGTTATTATAGAACAACAACGTGTGACTTTTAAGCTACTCCCCCGTATAGCGTTGAGTCAATCCATAAACATTTCAAAAAAGGTGAGCGAATAATTACAAGGAAACATGACAAACATGTTGATGACATTGAAACGTACAATCCTGCAGCACAACTATAGTTGCACACACAAAGTCTGTATGGTTTCAAATGAAACACATTTTGGGTCAAGGGTTAATACCTGCTCATTCATTTAGCAAATGAGGGTTTGAAGTATGTTGATTATGATCTTTCCTTGTGAAAACAGGTCAAATAGGCCATGTGACACTGCTCAACATTTATCTTTTGTTACACGTTATAAAATTGAGCATCAACCACTATCCAAATCTGTGAGTAATAGGACAGTGACACCTTGTTCATTGTGTTGGCTCTGCACTCCAGCACAATGGATGTGAAATGAAACAATAACTGTGGTGAAAGTGCTGACTTTCAGCTATAACAGGGTCTGAGGGGGTTCACATCAATTCTGCTTCAACAGTGTAGGACTCGTTGCCCTTTCATATTTATAAACGGCCCAAAAGTGCAATGTTCTTTGTCTGCACAGTCAGTCACCTGAGCTCAATCCAATTGAGCCTGTGTTCCACTTACTGAAGACCAGAATGAAGCCAAACGGTCCGAACAGGAGCAAGTGACTGCAAAGCATTTGCGATGAAAAACTAAATTTAATATTTCTATTTAAAGCAAAATCAAAAATACAAATGTTCCTTTTACCTGTAGTGCTATTCATCAATCTAGATTGATTGGAGTATTGGTGTGTTAAGATATAGACTGCAGAGATGTCTGAATATAATGAATAATAATTTAACTCAAAGACCCAACAAAACACATTAAAAAGACTCAAAGTTCACTGTGGGTGAATGATCTCGATTAAAAAGTGTCATAATTTTGGGAAAGAGACATCGCTGATGAATTTTTTTTTAAGCACCACAAGCCAATTCCATATAGTCCCGTTATATTTGAGAGAAAAACTAAGCAACTCACAGGGAAGAGAAAAATTGGTATTTTTGATTTTGGGGTGAACTTTCCCTTTAAGTTTATACATTTTGGCCCCATTGAATCACTTCATCTGATGTGGATGTACACACCCTCACATTAAAAGCTGTGTCAAAACGTTTTTCATAATTTCATATCTGATGTGCAATGAGTAGAGCACTGGCAATATAAATTGACTGTCATCCATTGTGTTGGTGTTTAGTTAAACTCATAAACTTAAGTTAAAGAAAGTCTTAGTAAACTGAATACTCTCACAATTGCGTTGGCATATCTGTAAAACTGAGTTTCTTCAGAAAGAAACACAAAAGCACCAATTTAAATAATGTATTTACTAGAGATGTGCTCATATGTTTTTGTAAATAAGGCATTCAGCATAAAAAAAGAAGAAGCCATAACCGTGAAAACACACAGATTCAGAGAGTTCCTGACCGTGGCAGTGATGTGCTGAGCTGCAGACGAGGCAGGGAGGGAATGACCTCCACCAAAGTGCCACTGGTCTTCACACTAGTCAGGCCCTCCAACAGGCAATCACTGGTCACTCCAAACACCGACGTGTGGTAACCTGGGTTCAAACGCAGGTTAAAGAGACGTTTAGCTCAGAGAAGAACAGAAGAGCCTAAAGTGTCTGAACAAAAGCCTCAATTAACCATCTTTTTGATCCTTTATGTGCAACATCTGAGCATTGGAAGAGCGGTGCAGTCGGACTCACCGTTGACGGTGATGTTGCCGGCTGTCCGTGGGACGCCGACCAGAGTGACGGGGTACAGGCCGGACTCCGCAGGCAGGGACAGCGCAGCGGGCAGGGACTCGAACTCCACGCCAGATGTCAGCAAACCCTGAAAACAAGATCAGATAGAATGATTCCATTAGCTAGCGATTATAATGAATGGCATGAATACATGCGGTATAGGTGAGTAGAAGCAAAACGTTCATTCAAGAATAAAAAAAAGGACAAATGTAGATTTTCCACCAGTACAAATCTTTAATTAGGTCCTGTTTTCACAGTTTTGGCCCTCAGTATGTAAGTAAGTAATGCTGAGAGCTGGGAACAAGGCCTTCTTTTTAGCGATGTCCCTCATTCCCAGATCTCAGCCAGTAAATTGGTGAAATCGGCATTATTATTATGACTGATAGGAAGGACGACAAAAATGTAACTCCTAAAACTACTGAAAATAAAGCCGAGGATTGTTATAATGAAGTCTCGAAAAGAGCAGTCGAGGTTGCGGCGATGTCACCATCTACCGCTGAGCAATGCATTAAACGGCCGGCGCAGGGCAATGCAGTAATTAAATGGGGATAACCACTTGTCTTATCTGAGCTCTGAAGGGCCATGTGGAGAGATACAGTGGTATAACAAGGGAATATGTATGCGACGCCCTTTACTGCCCTGGTAAAGATAGTGTCTCCTACAGGAACCATGCATATTGCAACATTACTCACGCCTTGTTTAGCCAATCTAAATCCCCTTTCTTAAAGAAAATCCCTTAACAGCAATGAACATCATGTAACCCAACTTTCACACCATTCTATGTGAAAAATAACTGTATAAGAGAGACCTGAATGCATCGTTGGAGCTGGGCTTGCGTTCATTTCCATGGGAGTTAGCGGGACATGAAGCCAAAATGTGAGAAACTTACCCGGATCTTCAGCCAATATTTCACATGAACAGCCCGAAAATAATGCTGGATTTGGGTGTTAAAACCTTTAAGATCTACTTGTACTTTAAAATGAGCCACTGATTTACAGACGTCTCTTCCCCAAAGTAAGTCAACAAAAATTGGCTTCAAAGACAAAATACAGCTTGCTCCTTTATTCATTTAAAGTCCAGTGACACAGCAGGGGTGCCATGCATTCCTCCCATTTTCTTTTTTAATCTGGGTAGTGTGTGACGCAGGGGATGCCGGCAATAATGCAGGAGCACGCAGCAAAAAAGAAAAAAGTTGAAACTGAAATCAGCTTTTGGGGAAACACAACCCAACGTCACGGCGCATTAAGGATGGGAATCACAAACTGGTACGAGGCGAAGAAATTCAATTTACCCTCTAGGCTTCGGAATATCTCTTGCAAAATTCGCAGCAATATATCCGGCAGATATTTCAGCGGAGACCAAAGTGGCGGACCGACCATGTGACCTGCCGACACGAGCGCCGCGCTGTAGAACAAATCACCGTGAACTCTGAGCTCCGACCTGAACCACAACAACGGCCGTCGATTTCTCTGATATTTGGAAGGAGCGAGACATTTATAACTTCCAACTTTTCAGGGTTTAAACTAACAATGAGAATTACAAAGCATACAGTAAACCTTAAATGATAGAAATGAATGAGAGACAATAGTTTGATTAAAATAATAAACATTTATATAGATGCCTGTATGTATGCCAGTTTATATTTTGAACGCCTTTCTTTTAAAAGCATATTCATTATTTCAAACTCGGCGTAAATGAACGTCATGAACACATGAATATAACACATTTACATGACTTTTCCAAAACCTTTTGGGATTTTTTTTTTTTTCAAGGACTTTTCCAGGCCTGGAAATAACCATTTTAAAATTCCATGACTTTTCCAGGTTTTCCAGGACTGTAATAACCCTGCTTTTGTACTTAAATGTGCAGTTCTTTTATATGGAAATGTTATTTGATACCTCAGCAGTCGGAGAGCAGCGTGGTGGTTCTTACAGCCCTGTGACTTCAAAATGCAGGAGAGGATTAAAAAGTTGTATTCATGAATGCAATTGAAAGACAAGTGTATAGTTGTTAAATCGGCTGCGGAGACAAAAGACCAGCCACGTCACCTCGGCCTCATTTGTAGTCAGAAAAGCCCTCCGTGTGGCTTTGAAGTCGTCTTTGAATGTGCGCTCCACCCCTTCTCCGAACGACGTTATTTACATTCCCGGGACGCGCTGCCCGTCTTGCACGAAGCAGACGGCGGTGACGTCATGACTGCATCAATCCCCAACGGCAGACACTACGTCACCGGAGCGAAGGCTGCACGAGGAGCTGTGCCTCAGGTGCCACAGCTGTGATTTAAACTCTCCTTGCGTTCCACTTCAGGACATTATTTGCCTTTATTGGAGAGCAGAAGTGGCCGTATTAACCTATCGGGGAAAAAGCTCATTTGCATTCAGCCTTGGAAAGGTTAATTAGCCCGCTTCACTAACAGTAACGATTGGAGCACGTGCATCGTATCGTTGACTACATTGTACAGCGCCGACGGTGAGCAGTTAACCTTTAGATTGGCTTTAACTAATGCCACGATAATGGTATGATTATTATTAATGATTACGATTATTTCTTTGCTATGGAACATTAGTGCACATCTGGTGGCAAAAACAACAAAAAAGTCTTGCTGAGCAAGCCAGACTTTTTTTTTTATTGCTTTATCTTTTGTGCAAATAACTCCTCTGACCTAAGCTTACTAAATAAGAGACACAACTAAAAGCATGATTTGTCATTTTGAGAAAAAGCTAATAAATATTCCACACTTGTTTGTGGGAAGACAGAAGTATTGGACGGTGACCCCTCTGAAAATGAAAGGGTGGGAGGGGTTGTGATTTTTTTTTTTTAAAGCACCACTTTAATAGAAAATCGATAAAGCACAAAACAAAGCTGGGTATTAGTGCTGGAGTTGAGTGGTGGCTGAGACGGAGCGCCCGGCCTGCCAAACTACAGGGTCACCTTGGTGACGGAGGAAGGAGAAGTGACCTTGCGTGTTTTTCCCGAGAGCGGCTTCCTGTGCGGCGGGCGGATAAGACGGTCTAACGGCAAGTCACTTTGTCTGGGTCGCGGAGGAAGCTCTCGGCAGCTTGCGTCACCCTGTCGCGTCTCCACCTGCGAGACTCTACGCCACCCCCGAGGTGCCCAGCTGCCACGGAGCATCGACCGCGACCCGATCAATTCACCTGGGAGGTGAAGGGAGTTAACGACGTCCTCGTCCCCGTTTGACCGCTTCACCTCACGCGGCAGCGCTCCCCGCTCACGCACTGCGGGAGGTCTTGTCGGGCGCTGAACTTCAGGAGGGCGTCGTGTTCGAGTGCACGCGCCGAGAAAAGCTCTCGTGGCTTTTGGAAATCTTGGCCGGATAGTGAATTCTCATTAGAGTCCTTCTCTTGCTGAGCCGGATGACTTCCTGCTGACTCCCTCGCAATACATGATGGAGGCCATGGAAACAAGACCAGGCTCTTCAAAACATTTACACTGCAGCTTTCAGAAGAGCCGCATTTTTTCGGGGGCGAGAGGGTACTGAACACATGCACGTCGTGCATACATGAATGAAAATTGGTATGCATTAAATAAATACACACACTGACGAGTGCTTAACTATAAGCTGGTTCTCTACTTAAGGAACTTAAATATACAGAAAAATAAACACTGCACCAAAAATGTCAATATTTTGCTCATTTGCTTTTTTTAAGTCTCACTATTTTACATTCTAAAAAGGCCAATTACTGTATATTTTAAAAGGCTGAATCCACACTAGCTAATTAACATGAATAAATGCGCAGAGACAATCGCTCTGTGTTTCTTCCTCCAGCTCAAACACGTTCCAGCTGTTCCCGACTGGAGGTCACCTGCATTCGCGGCGTCCGCAGCAGCAACGCGCCGCTGTCCGACGACGCCGAGCGGCGAAATCCGCAAGCAAAGACCTGTCCGAGTCAGTTTGGCGTCAGCTCCAGAGACAGCCGTCACAATTAAGAGGCCACCGTCTCCGTTCACACTCTGCCACGAAAACCTCCACGGCAATTTGTTCTCGACTTTCAGAATAATTAAAAAGGCAACATCCCTTTTGACAGGCAGTGCACAGCGTGAGGTCCTGCGTGTGTTGCATGCCATCTGAAAGGAGGCCTCTTGCTGCTGGCCTTTTAGTGAGCCCAATGATTGCTTTGCATTCACAGACAGACGCAGCTGCGGTGAGCAGGAATCACAGCATTTGACTGGATAATCTTTTGCACTTTTGAACTTGATAAAAGTGGCTCAATTGGTGCGTTTTTGAAAAAGGAGCGGGAAGAAGGAGTGACAGATGAATTAGAAATGGATGTTGTAGAAAGGCAATGTTCTGATCATGAAGAGTGAATTCAACGAGCAGCTTTTAAACAATACAATTGAACTGCCTGATGTCTGATAGCTCTTTTCAAACTTTATTTTGCACAAAAAAAAAGGAGAACAAGTGGCCTCATGCTCACCTCAATAGAGAAGCTATCTGGCAGGATGGTGTGTGAAACCATAAAAGTAATAGCACTACAGGGGGTAAGCCTCTCCTTACTGATGTTTTCTTATCGTCAGGCGCCCGAAGAGATTGTACAATCATCACGGTATTAAACTGTCAAAAGAGCTTTTAAGGGACCTTAATTAGTCAATCCAGGATGACCACAAAGCATTATAACTTGCCTTGTTGCAATACTAAAAAGGTGTGTGCAGAGGGACTGTTTGTATTATTACTGCAAGGTCAGCAACCTCCTGTTTTCACGAAGCTGTGGACATTCACAGATTCTGATTTATCAAATATTGAAATTCTCCCTCAAAGCGAGTCGTTGCTGCATATTTGAAGTTATACGTTTCACTGACCATGTTCTCCACACGAAGTTCGTAAGGCATGGGGTTGTAGACCATGAGCTGCACTTCACAAACGTCTCCTTGGACCCACTGGAACTCTAGTAAAAGAAGAAGAGATGACATGATTTCATTAAATTAAGATGTCGGTGGTCAGCTGAGGAAAATACACCATGAGGCTACATTGCTAATACAGATCAAAAGCAACGGTCAGTCATAGATGATCAGTTATATATGATGTCTTTTTTTTTTTTTTTTTTTTTAAGTATATCAAAATAACATTTTCCTGATTAATTAATAATTAACAAAAACCGAATAATCAGTAACTGCTCATCCAGTTTATATTACACTTCGGTAAAGCTGCACCGGGATTGCTTTAAAGCAATCATGGGACATTTTGGGGAAAATCATTTGCTTCCGAGCCGCTACCAGCCTTATGTTTATTGTTAACTACAGCCAGCTGCTAGTTAGCTTAGCTTAGCATTGAGACCGGAAGCAGCTCACAAAACTCTGTTCAAAGTAAAAATCTGAAACGATTTGTAATTTTTCCAGGTTACTTATGTGCAAAACTAAGTTAATAACCTGCTGACTCCAGCTTCATATTTAGTATCAGTATCCATTTTTCCCCCGCCAGAAGCAATGAAGCGCATTTCCCAAATGTCTGGAAACTCAAAAGACTGGAAACAGGGATAAGGCGCCTACCAGAACTGTATAACGCTCAGTATTGAACAAAAACTGTCCATAATTGTTATTTTTAGGGCATTTGATGACTGATTTAAATCCGTGACTTGCGGTTCATGCTCAGCGTCATAATCCCGACACCATCGTTCTATATCAGACTATTTCTTGGCCATGAGCAGTAACTTCCTGTCGTCCCGCCGTCGCCGTCCGACCACCAGCTGAGACTCCAGGAAGTCACCGTGCGCTGCCAAGAGAGAGTCTGGCACACGACTTCACACAGAAGCAACACTTTTGTATGGACTGCACAGTGGTTTGTGATTTAACACCACAGTTATCACATCAATCATTTCTATATTTTATTGCAGCATATTAATGCCCATTCAGTCATCATATATGGGTGTAATTTTGGGCCAAAATGTGTATACAATGAGAAAGAAAAAAAATCTTATTCATCATATATTAATAATATAATTGAGTGACAGGGCATTTCCATTGTATGAGTCATTGTTATTTCAGAGAACGACATTTATGAAGCTGCTGTTGTGATGAGCTGACAGAAGGGATAATGAGGTCAAAAATATTGTTGGACCTCATTAAATGGTATCCGGAGAATGTGAACTGCAACAGGTAGGTTTGCGTTGCATTGTGGGTGCTGTATTCAAGCAGATTGTAAAAGGTTCAAAACTACCTTTGAGGAAAAACTTGGATTCTAGAAAAAGCCAAGTCATCCTTAAAAAAAAAAAAGATTATAGCCCTGACTGCAGTGTCCATGTTCAGTCTCCATCTATACCCGTCTCCATTTTAAACTGCAACCTATTCTATGCTTCAATTGGAGAGTCCATTGTTCTATATAGACTTGCAAAAGAGGGCGGCCTGACAATCCAACCTCGACCCCGAGAGGAAGAGATATTTCTGGAGGGCACACTGAAGCCATGCACCTTGGGAAATTAAGTCGGTCAAAAGAAAGATATCTACGATATGGATGTCTGTAAACCCCTCCACACAACCTCAGGTCTGGCTCACAGGCATGCTCTCATAGTCAGCCAATTAAGTGTGAAATACACCTCAGGAAACAGAACCACAGAGTGGATTGCTGCTATCTTATGCGTCTTGCCTCAGTCCGAACTCCTCAAGTGGCCATTGAGATTCTGCAGAGATCTCCAAAGGCTTCAGCGCTTTCAAACGTCATCTTACGGGGCAATAATGAATGTTTTGAGCCAATGCATGGCTGCATGGTTGGGTAACCATCGCCTTTGTTTGGTTCCTTATTTTTTATTTATATATATATATATATATATATATATATCTTTTTTAAAAAGGGGCAAGATTTTAAATTAATAATTTGAGCTAACTTTGAGCGGCGCTCCCTCTCGGCAAAGTCTTCTTGTAGCGGGGAGGACGGAACGTAAAATCCAAGTTGCTTTGTCGTTTCTGCCACTTTGGATTTAAACCAATAAAGAAAACGACCAAAAACATACAGACCCCCCTGTGCTGTCAACGTGATGGAAATAAAGCTCTCCTCCTTTTCTAATTCTGGCCAAACACATGGCACCTTTAGAGGAGAAATCATTTCGTCAAACAGTCTCGTGCCGCGAAAAATCCTCTTTTATTGAACAGAGAGAGAACTGAAGATGTTCACTTGTGTTACTGCTCAATCTTTCATGCAGATACATGTGCAGGCATGAGGTGTACTAGTGGCCTGTAGCTTTAAGATGGATTCACAAGGCCCATGAATGGAGTTTGACTGGGCAGCTTCCAGACATTTCAATGAGACAAAAAGTAAGTAATAAGTGTGTGTGTGTGTGTGTGTGTCTGTGTTGTGTACAGTCTCACGGCAGTTCCTGAAATAGTCACAAAATGCAATCTATTGGTTTCATGCTGAGCAACACAAATTGTCCATTTCTTTTGTGTCGCTCGGCACAACTTTTTTTTTCCCCGGGACGATGTTAAGCTACAAAACAAAAAGCTTAAAAGTTAGTTTTAGGGAAAACCACCACGAAGGCGTCGCCTCACAACAACACTTTTGCATATAATGTGCGTGTCCACCATGAAAAAGGATCCTAATAGACTAGGACCTAATAATAAGACTTCCATTTGGCACCGTTTTCTCGCAGAGCGACTCAAAAATAAAGAAAATGGACAACTTGTGTACCTGTACACAAAATCAATGGATTGTATTTCTTGACTATTTAACAACCTGCCATGATTCTGGGCTGGAATGCAGAAACCTAAAATGGCCAGATATGTTTTTCCTGACCACGATACTGGACTGCAAGAGGGCGCACCTTTATTTGAATAAAAATTGCGAGCACAAAGCCCAAAAGGTTTTCTCGCTCTCTGGTTTTTCCTTCCACATCGTGCCCATTCGTTTTTTCCTGCCAGCTCAGTTTCGGTTTTTGCCCCCCAAAAAATAACTTTTAGGCTCTGGAAAAAAACTTCATTTAATTCTTTCAACTTTTAAAACTTCGTCATATTACATAGTTTTACATACATGAAATTTGGTCTCTGCATTTAACCCATCCTTAGCAATTTAGGAGTAGTGGGCTGCTGTGAAGCTCAACTTGTGTTTCAGTGTCTCAAGGACACTTCGTTATGCAGACAGTAGGAGCCTGGGATTGAACCGCCAGCCTTGTGTTGAAAGGACAACCCGCTTTTAAATTGTGTCAACTCTAACTTGGTTATGCAGGCTAGGTTATTACAAGCTGTGTACGTTTTGATAGTCTGTTTAGCAGACTGCCCAGACTCCCCGCTAGATCAGCAAACTTTCTGTTGCAGCTTCTCCAGAGGTTAGACTCGACGCCATCAATGCTCACAGCCCGCTATGACTCCCGATGCTAAATGCTAAGGCTAAACGCCAGAAGCCAATCTCCCAGAGCCGCTGCTGGTCCTTCAAGTGAAGTAATACCACTTTGGATTTCATCAAATAAACTAAAAACACACCAACCCTATACTTTAACTTGGCAAGCCCCCGGGACATCCTGTCGACACTAAAGCGCTTTACGTCGTGTTGATCACGATGGTTCATTTTACTAAAATTCTGGCCAGACGTCTCTTGCACCTCTAGAGCTGGAAATCAGCAACGTATCGTTTTATTTTAAATCCAACGTGACACAATAGAAGATGTGTCACGGTCCAAACACTTACTGACCGCACTGTGTCCCCGGTTCCCTTTCGAGGACGAAGATGAAGGGAAGTTCACCTCTATGCCCGTAAACCACTGTAATAAAAAGCCCACAGCAACGTGAACGGATAGCTGTGGACTACACAGTTCTTAAAACGCGTCTCAGAGCAATTATATAGGGAAAACAATCGCCCCTCTTTTATGGATGAACATCCACCTGATTCACACATACATATTCTCAGTGTCCGCACATCTTAACTACTAGAGAAAAATGAGGAAAGTGACTCTACAGCTGTAAATGTTTAAATATCGGAGCATAACAAAGTCCTCGAGGACCCCGATAGTGAGCATTTCACTGATGACAGTAGACACTAGACCCAGGTAGAATGAATGTAATTTTCAGGTTGCTGTGGGAGGACATAACAAAGGGAAGTTGTCTGTGAAAGCAGAAATATTCCTGTTCTGCATGAGAGGACATGGCTACCTGTGGCTGCAGTGTGCATATTCACAGTTAATCCATCGCTCAAACACTTTTCTTTCTACAGTTCCTGCGTGCTGGGAGATACCTTGCAAGAGTTAAATGATAATCTTGACTTCATTAACTTGCAGCTAGCTCTCCAGAGGCAGACCGACAAAGAGGGAAAGGCATGTTTGAATTAATCTCCAAATCCTCACAACACCATCCTGCACTCGAGAAAATACCAAGGCTCAAGGGTACGGATGTGTTAGCCGGTTATGTTTGTTGTGTTTAACTGCCTTACAATCACTCAAAATATCCAGACGGATATTCAGGCGTTTAATGCAGATTCCCAGGATCCCGTGGTCTATATTAATGTTTCAGACGCTTCCAAGAAAAGTTATAATTAGTGAAAGTTTGCAAACAAAAGCCAGGATTCAAATAATTTATCAAGTGCTTTAACAGGAGAACTCAGGAATAAACTTTACTGTGGCTTGAATAGAACAAATAAATACTGAACCGCGAAACCCACCAGTGGATTTGATTGACAGGTTCTCCACAAAAGGCTCAAACAAGAGCAGAATGTTAATTTCTTGTGTTCATAAGTTTCTTAGAAATACGAACGACGACCACAAACACTAGTCAACTAATCAATATACGCTAGTTACGTGAAGATTGTCTTTTCAAAATAAAAGTCCATCCTCACAGGAAGTTAGTTAGGGTTAGGAAAACCTTAGTGGTTAGACATTAACTGACATCTTGCAGAACAAAATGAGTCAGTTGACTTTTATCGAACAGCCGTTTCTCGGTGAAAGACCGAGGGTTTCTTGATCGGTGCGTGGAAGTTACCACACACCTGAAAACAGGTGGAATCCCCCTTTAAGACCAGCTTGCACTGTGTTTTCCATTAGCTAATGGCTCTGCAACTTCGGGCCTTCATCTGAGCTTGACGATGAAGAAGCTCTGAATAAATAAAAAAAAGGCACAGTGCTGCTAAAAGCATCTTCACGCAGTCACTAAGAAGCGCTTCTCTTTTTGGCCTCCTTTCAAACGACACAATGATCCATTGACCACATTCAAGTTATACCGTCCACCATGTTTGGGGATTGCCCAGGAACGACGCAATCTGAATGAAAGGAGTCAGCAATATCTCACAGCTGACAACACACTTCCCGACGGAGCGTACTGACGCTCGATGATGACTCAAAAGCTCCAATATCAAAAAGGCTCTGCAAAAAAAAAACCTGGCTTGCAAGTTTGACTGCAGCCAAAGAGACGATAGATCAGCGCTGGAAACCTCCGCATGATTCTCCACAGACACTGGTATTCAGACCCTTTCACTGGTATGGCATGTTGGGACGTTCACAGAAATGCTTTCAATGTTTGACTCATTAAGCCAACTATGACAAAGCCAAAAAAGGATTTCAGATTTAGTTATGTATTATAATTTATTTATTTTTAAATCGATGGTCAACTAAAAGTGTAATTACTACTAGAAGTTTAAAGTTTAAAGTCAGGGTATCACCTTATATGAAGCCTATGTCTATGCTGCATTATATACACTTATAATGCATGAAAGGCTGCTTATAAAACTGTATAATTACTATTATAAGCACTCATAAGTATCCATAATGCTTTATAACAATCAAAAACATATCATAAAGAGTTTAATATTTACTGATACGGTCACGTATCATAATACTTCATAATTGCAGGTCATTTACTGACTTTTTTGTAAGGATCAATTTGTATTATAATCTGTATATAATGCAATATAAACACTGTAATAATGCTTTATAATGTGATTATAACTATAAGTGGTCTTTGCTTGCTTCAAGTAAAGTGAAATGAACAGCAATGAATCTATGCAAGAAGGTTGTAAAATTATTTTTGACTTTACTTAAAGCGAACAGTGACCAATAAGAGTAACTAATATTTAATTATAATGCAGTATTAAAGTGCATTACAACTATGGGAATTATAATACACTTATAATATGATCCTCGCAACAACAACAACAACAAAAATGTCAGTGAGCAGCATGCAATTATGAGATATTATGATACGTGACCTTATAAGTTGATAAGATGCTTAATAATGTGTAATGATTGTTATAAAGCAATATGAAGATGATGAGCGCTTATAACTTTACTCATACAGTGCTACGAGCAGATTATAACGCATTAAAAGTATGTTTATAATGAATTATACGGCCGTGCGGCTGTCAGGATACTGGGCCGGGATGATGATGGGCTTACCGATCTTCTTACAGCGCTCCTCTCCTCTGTTGTGCATGATGATTGGCGAGTAGATGAAAGGGCTGGCGGTGGACATATTCTGTCCCAGCAGGCCTTTCACCTTGTGAGGACGCAGACTGACGGGCAGATTGAGGAGCTTCACTGATCTGGTGTGGGCATCACAGGAAGAGAAAGAAGCACAACAAAAGATACGAGTGAGTCTCATCTCCTGCAAAGTAAAAGAAACATTTCATCACCTCGCTCTCATGCCAAGACAAAATAAAACTGGTGCCTTTCTGTGTGTAAGTCAGTTGGTGCATCTTTGGCGTTACAACATGCTCATGCAGGATACTGCACGTGCTTGCGATGAATATCACAGTAAACAGCAAGAGGTTTATGATACCGTTAAGCAGATCTTCAGGGACCACGAGCTATGGATTCATTCACAGTCAGTGTGATCTAGTAGATAAAGGGTCACGCTAGTAACCTTCAGTTCTGTAGGAAAGCTGCCATTGCTCATAAATACGTCAAAGGCAACAAGGACTTCTACGATCAAAGGTGCGATGGCTAAATGAGAACTTGAGAGGAAGTTATAATCCTTTTAACAACCTCGTTGGCAGTTTCTGGTTTCTCTCGGTCCGTTTCCAACTCGCCAGCACATCTGAATCTACAGTAGCCGACCGACTGCAGCGTGCGCAGTAAAACATATTTACCAAGTTATGTTCACACTCAGAAAGCTCTGAGCGGTCTAAAAAAAAACCTCCGGTGGGAGAAACCCTCTGCCCGAGACATTTTATTCAGAAGTTTTCACCGCAAAACTGTTCCAAAGCCGTCGTCTCTGGGGTCCATTTGTCTCGCTGGGAGGTGGACTTTGCTGTTAGATAAGTGTGAACGCAAGAAACAAGCATCCCCACGTTTCAAACAACTGACCGGCCATCGTTTCTTTTAGGGGTCGATCAGGTAGTAGTGGGGTTGAAAGACGTACTCTACAGTTTACTGCAGCGGCAAAATGTATTTCAGCCACTTAAAAGAAAGGCCAACCTAAATAAATCCATATCAGTACTGTATCAATACAGTTTTTGTCAATAGGGCCTTTGTGGCTTCAAAGGGAGCTTTTATAAAATTCACTTTCAGTTCAGTTCCCCTTTGGAAAGGGCGGCCTCACGGCAAGGTAAAGCGGTAACTACTCTTTCATAGTTTTGAATCAGGATCTGCAGTATTTGTATCAAATAGCTCGTGAAAATATTAGTGTTTCAGATTTTTAAACTACAGTTAGTTCATTGTGTCAGATACATATTTAGGCAACATTTAGGTAAATATAAGTGTCCGATTGGATTTGGATTCAGAAAATATCTAATATCATACATGTTGAGTCAGTAAAACATGCACTCAATAAAAAGCACCACATCCACAGCAAAGAAAAGTCCCCAAACGACATAGTATTTAGTCCTGTTCTCCAAAGGTTTTAATTAAGTTCTCCAGAATCTACAGTGACCAGCTTTTGTAGGAAATTGAGTATTAATAGAAATAAACCCGAGGGCCTATGTGCACAACATTCATTAATATAAGATTGTTATAGTAGGTTCAATATGGAGGATGATGATTTATGTTCGTGTTTTCTGTCTGATTGTTCGTATAGTTGGTTGTTATGCTGTTATGTATTTTTTATTTATTTAGTTTCTTGTTGTCTAGTTTGAGGTAACGTGTAACTTGTATAAAATTAAAATTAAATGATTGAAAGAAAGAAAGAAAGAAAAGTACATCGTTATGACCCATTTTCTAAGATCTACCGTACAAACGCCTCATAATAGAGAATCTGAATAGTATTGCGAGACAAACATTGTTTATTTTGTTTTTTGCATGGCATTTGTTGACAAAATCAAATTCATTTTTAATTAATTCAAACAATTTGATGTTTTTCAAACCCCTTAAAAAAAGAGACAAAATCCAAATAATAAAAAAAAAACGAATTTTCCCCATTCAATTATTTAAAGTAATGACGGTGATATTCCCCTAGTTTAAAAAAAAAAAAAAAAGCCAACATGTCTCACCGGACGATGGGGAGCTTGGTAAAAGGCACCGGCGGGAGCTTCAGGCCGTCAGGAAGCGTGATGACCTCCATTCCACCCGGACACTTGGACGTGTAGTTCTCCAGACTCTGGGTCACCTCTTTCTTCTCTAGAAATGTAGAAGTGCAGAGCAGACAATGAGCACATGGCAAAATAAGTAAATATACAATATATACAGTTATCCAAACATCAAGCAGAAACAGTTATGACATAACACAATTCCCTGTCTCCAAGTCAAATAATCGAAGGCCGGTCTCCAGTGCAGAGAGTTCATCTTTGTGCCTGTGATATAATTTACCAGACATTAATGACCTGTGAGGCGTCTCTGTCGGTGTCTCTGCAATAACAGTACCAGCCTTCAAGTGAAATTGAAAGTTTTATTGTACCATCAATACCTTTTGAGGTTATTACTGCTCACCCAGACAGAGAATTTGCTTCGGCTCTGCAAGTTTCAAAGAGAGTTGATCAAGCGGAGAAGGACCTTCAGAAAGACACCGTATACAGAAATATATTCTAGACATGATGAAGTCTATCGAGTGCAAGACTTTTGTATATTTATGTGAATTCATTGTGCATTAAACCGAACAATACTGGGAGAGAGATTACGCCCTTATTGCGTAGTCGAAATCCAAAAGATATACATCATCAATATGAGAGGAGATGCTTGTATTAAATGGGCAAAAGTTTGATTCCAGGGTGTTCATGTCTCTTAGCAACAGTAAAACGTGAAATATGTGTATGTACCACCACAACCGTGTTAATACAGACTGGGAGCCGGAAACCCACCACCAGTAGATCAAAACACACGGTTAGCGGAGTGTGGTGAGAGTGAAGGAGAAGGGAAGAAGGAATAAAAAAACACAGAGAGATGAACGTGCGATCGCTCAAAGCTTTCACGATTGATGGCATATTCGTCCGTCTCTTTCTCGTTTGCCACGTCCGAGTGTTCGCTGCCTGTTGTTTTTTTTTTTAGCCGAGACTAAAAACACGTTGATAACCCCACGTTATTCTCTCTTGTGGTTTAAGGCCGCTCAGCGCCTTGGATTAGCGGCGGCGGCAGACCGTGACGGAGCACGATCTTTTTATAATCTGACCGCGACATCTTCAGGGGCCGATGAAGCACCGGTGAAATAGATTCACAGCGGTATATATATACAAAAAAATAATGGTTTAGTTTGTCTTTTAGCAACGCTTTTAGGAACTACTGATTGGTTATTTCCTCCTGCACAGATGATATATGCATGTCCGTGGTGAGCTGTAGCAAAAACATTTGTTTGGAGTAGCTTTTTATAACTCCGGGGCCCTTAGATAATCAAACCCGCGATCAAACTATTTCACCGAGCTCTCTGGCCAGACAAACACAACGAAGCACATTATTAGGCTGACAGCTGGAACACACTGTCCAGATAAGCAGAGAAATGTTGTTTTATTTATTTTTATACACTTGACGAAAAGAGGGGAGAAAAAGGGTGCAGCTCTTAACAGTTCTCACGGCTCCCCAAAGCGAAAGGATCTCTCCTCAAAGTGTCAACCGTCAAGTGGGAAGAATAACAATTGAAGGCGAGATGAAAGGCAGCATGGCTTCTCTGAAAACTGAGCTTACGTCACCTTGTTGAATGATAGAAGGGTGGGAGCGAGACCTTTGGGGAGATTTAAACCTGTAAAAACAGCCTCTCTTCATTATCCATTAACAGCTTGACGCGTTTGAATATTCACGTCTCAAAAACTAGTGAAATAAGGCTCATGCCATAGAAATTAGTGCGACATTAAATGGGAGGGTATTCTGGCAGACATCTTTTTTTTACTTCGGCATATTAATGGTCGCCCAATTTGGCGAGATAGAACATAAATCGAAAAAGCAGCAGGTGTCAATTGAGGGGTTGTTTTTTTTGGAAGCTATTTTGCAAGCTTAAGCTCCATGAAATGAAATTTAAAAATGGTTACAGCTGAATGAGTTGACTCTTAATGTAAAAAAAAAAAAAAAAAAGAAGCAGCATCATGGTCTTTCGCAACAAAAACATGGACGGATGATGGAACGTAAATTCTTAAACTAAAACATGTGATTGTAGATGGAAGATTACATTGTATGCAGGAGGCTTAGTGTTTGGGGAACAACCTTAAGAACTGATTATTGTGTTGAAATGCATTCCCATCCACTCGTCTGCCAACAGCACGGAGCTAAACGGCTAATGTTAGCAGAGGTTGCATTGACTTGCATTACGATGCGTTCAAGCTCTATTCAGCAACTATGAGCATTGGACGAAGGTAAACAGTAACGCCATCATGAATGAGTTCATATGTTATATTGTTTTTGGCATGAAACAGCAATTTAAAAAAGACATGAGGAAATCACGACCTATTTAACTTCCTAACACTAGAATTAAAACTACTAATGCCATGATTTTTTGTTGTTTTTGTAATAAAAGCAAGTATTTGAACAGAAATACAATCTTTTATTTCTTAATAATTCGAATTGAGTGTTTTTATGCAAACAACCACTATAGAGGACAGCAAAAGTAGAACGATAACACGCAGGCAAATGAATCAGGCAACGAAGCGGGCAAGTAAATCAGGCATAATGATGAGTTATTTTGAGTTTGGTGGAAAACAGAAAAACAAGAAGCGGATGGCAGACTGAATAATGGCGCCGTAACCAAATGGCAAATCAGGCATTAATCACTGAAGTGTTACGAGCAGGTCGTGAAGGGACTCGGCTATCACTCTCCTGAATCTACTCACAATTTGAGGACATAAAAAAAAAAATAAAGACACTACAGTTAAGGCCCCCACCAGAGATTTCTATATTTGCTGTGCTTGGAGACTTATCATTCTTAGACAGTATTTTATAAACACCACTGGGAAGAGGCGAGTCTCGAGCTTCCAGTATATTTCATGCCGGCGCAGACGGGAACATTTCACATCAAAAGGGAGATTTATCACATTATGTTGTGAAATGAAAACAACCGACAAACCACAAAACATTTCAATTCTTTTATGAATAATTTAGATTTGTCTGGCTTGTTTTAAGGAAACCGCCAGCAGCATAAAAAAAAAAAAGCCAACATGATAATAACAATAGTACTCCTTGTAGAGTAGAAGCTGAGCAACTGAAAGAGTGGCAATAACCAGTCTGGTATAAAAAAAGTAAGCAATCGTATCCATCTCAATTTTTTTTTTTTTTTTTTTTAATCTGTCGCACTGCGGTGACATGTGTGGATTTGGCATGACTCGTGCATAAAAGGGCGGGAGGTATTTGCCGAGTTTCAATCGAGTGATTTAACCGTCTACTGCAATGAAATGAGTGCTGCAAATCAACATGCATGTATGGCAACAATGTCAACAAAGAAATATCTTAAAGGGGTATTCCAGATATTTGGTCCTTTTGTTGTTTGGATGGCGACGTGCAGCTTTGGGCTCCTCTTTTATTTTTTCTTTGTAAACGTTTTTCTTCCCATAATGCAACTACCGGTATACATATATGCCGTTCTTTTGTTCCCCTGTTTTGTTTATTTTATCCATCTGCTCTTTTTGGTTATTTGTTTGGTTCTGTTGTATTCATTGCCTTTATGGTAAGGTCCTTTTTTGTTTACCGGTATTTAAGTTATGTATGACTATGCGTTGCCTCTCTGTAGAGCACTTTGTTTGTATGAATAAAGTTATTATTATACATCGTATTTTTTGTTGACCCAGACTGCCCGGTAAATGCTTACATATTTCAAACTCCGTGAACACAAGTTTGTAATTATTGCCAATGTGTCGTCTCCAAAGAATACCCACGATGACATCACCGAGGTTATTTTCATTAAACAAATGTTTTCACAGGTTAGGCGGCCCTCCTCATGACTGGCATGTGGACGGTTAAGACCAGTGTAGAGCCACTTGAACATTATCTCAGGATCTCGTCATCTACGACTGCTTTCAGGCGACATGGAGGCGTTCCCTTCAAGAGAAAGAAATCCTTACAACCATATAAGGGCGGCAGGAGAGTCGATGTCTCCTATCGGCCGCCTCACTTTACATATCCACATCAAACCGTTTTCTGAAGCTTTGTGTTAGACACGTCTTACAGTAAATCCATTCCAATGCATTTTAAAATTGCAACAGAGATCAATCTCTGGCTGCAATGAACAGCAGCAGAACCACAACAGGAGTTGTTTTGGTTAATCTGACAGCGGTGAGCTAAAAGAGAAGAAAAAAACAAGTAATTTGTCGTTATATTATATATATATATATATATATATATATATATATATATATATATATATATATATATATATATATATATAATATATAATATATGTTCATGAATCTGGAAGGAGAGTTGTGTAAACAGGATTGCTATTTGAAAGTGTTTGCAATCATTCAAACAACTTTGGCAAGATGGGCGTGAACTACTCCAATTAGATGAAAGTATTTAGTTTTTTTACTACTAAAAACTCATCAGGGGTGAACAAGGTGACAAAGATAATACGCCAGTAGTGCAAGTGCTGCTTGGAATTGAAGGAGCATTTGCATTGTCAAGTTTAGGAAACTATTTTCATGATATAAAAAAAAAAGATATATTTAAAAAACACTACTGTACTTCGATAAAAAGGCTCACAATAGGCTAAACAAATGATAAAACTAATATATGATGTTATCAGAGATGGTATCTCAAGCTGTTTTTATATAAGCTCAAATATATTTAAAAAAATTCGGCACACAATTACAAGCTTTTGTTTTAAACTTCACCCTTAAGATTACAAAAAGTGTAAACGTACAATGCGTCTATTGTATTTTGTAACAGTTTATTTCTTAAAAGGAATATTTTTTTTACTTCCTTTGAATTCTTGGAGAAAACGTTGTGTGTCTTTGTGTCTGTATGCCTCAGAGAATGCTCAGTACTTCCCAAACATGTGCATCTTTGTTCTTTTCTTCAAGAATTCAAAACAAACATCTACAAATCGTTGTTTCGGGGGTAAAGTATTCCTTTAAACTCATCCTATTTATCCGTTTAATGTGTCGTATGATGGTAAACATTCGACCTTTAAAACACACAAATGTCTAAAAGTTTTGTATTTCTTCGCTACAATATCTGTAAGACTTTTCTAGCAGAGCCGTGAAGGTCCTTTCCCGCCCAACTCTATTCTACGCTTGACATTTACGGACATAAACCCCAAGACACATGAAAAGAGGACTATTCCACTCGAGCAACCTACAATAACGCTGCTGACACATGTAATATCGCACTGCAGACGGGAGTAAAGACAATCAAAGGACGGCACTCAAACTGCAGAGAACAGCACTCAAAAGCCCCAAAAGTTACACTGAGTAAATATGAAATGGTATTTTTTTTTTTTATCGTAACAGAAAAATAAATAGCTGAAGAACTTGAATTACAGGGTCAGTTTCAACAGTGAGGAAACGCCGTAGTAATTACAGCGTTTTTCTCTCCCTTGATGTAAGGAAGGACGAAGAGAGGAATATCATTCTAGTAAGACTGTTTCCTAAACACAGCTGCAGGAGTCCCTTTGCTGATGTTAATATTTAAATGGAAAGCTTGCTTCATCTTGTTTCGTTTCTCCCCCCCTTCTCATGCTTCGTAGCCAACCAAGGATTACGCTGGCCTCTATTGTTGGGCCAGTGGGCCGTCTGGCTCCAGTAAAAACCCTATCTCCTGGCTGCACAGGATTTCTGGTCAGAGCACAATGTTGCACTGCTGCCAAGAAAAAGCTGGCTTTGTTGTGCATCACACACTATTTTATTAAGCACAAGGTGTAATGCCGCAATCACCAAAGGACAGGGTGGCTGTTTCTAGATTTTCTTTTAGACTTTTTTTGAAGGCCAGGCGGGCCATGAAGCTGGAAGCGTTTCACACAACATATTAAACAATGAAAAATGAAGTGTAATGGTGCTTTTTTTTTTTAAGCCCCATTGTGAGCCGACCTTGATCAGACAGGAAGTCCAGCATGGTCTGCAGCAGGAAGGACAGGTGGCGCACAGACAGGCCGGGGTTGCCCATGCGGCGGGAGGCGTACACCAACTCGTGCAGGAGGCGCATCTGAACGGCGGCCCACCCTCGGTGGGTACCTGAGAGAGAGAGAGAGGGAGGGGGAGGGGGAGAGAGAGAGAGAGAGAGGGAGGGGGAGAGAGAGAGAGAGGGGGGGGGGGGAGAGAGAGAGAGGGGAAATCACAATGAGCGGACGAGGATCATTGCTGACATTTAATGTTACACGTCAGATGAGTAGAGATGCATCGAGACCATCTGTAGGAGAATATTCCACACGTATGTGTCATGTGTGCATTGTGTCATGTGTGTTTTCTGATGTTGTACAATACAACCTTACATAGCCTAATAGATTGTTCTTTAAATGTTAACATGTGTTTCTGGATTAGCCGTTTCGGAAAAAGCTTTAGTAGACACTTTGAAGTTTCATAGTTGACCATTATTTGTATTTAATGATGTCAAACTCATGTTTTTTTACCTTTTTTTTTCCTTCAATAAAGCATTGTTAATACATATTAAAGCTGAATAAATAATGATTTTGTCGGACGACAATCTTCAATTATTCTTGATAATTTCTTACTGCAATCGTGTCAATCGTTTTTTTAATCAAGTAAAGTTCAAGATCAATGTTGCTGCTCCACTGGGAGGCTTTGCTGCTTTTCATTGTTTTATATGAAAGTAAACAAAATATGTGTAGGTTGTTGACACAACAAGCTATTTGTTTCTGTCATCCTCAGTCAAAAGCAGCTTTGGTTCACTTTTTTTTTTTAGAATAAACTGAACTTTTAGCAAAATCATATTATGGCGACAAGATCCTATCGCTTTTTTGTTTTACGCCCGTTACAATAAATTATTTTAAGTAGGTTGTAATAAAAATGTAAAAAAAAGTAAATTAATGAAGTTATTGTTTAATACTGTATCTGATGTGAATGATAAAAAAGGGACACAGATCTATTCACTTTGCATACATTAGACCAGATTTGCACATTGTAATTTATTCTGATATTAGGAAAAAAAATAAAAACTCCTGAAGTAATTCAGTGATAATGATTTTATGTCGATGGCCTAATTTCAGCACACCTACACAATGACTCTGGGATGTATTCGGTGACAATGAACAGTTGAGCAGCAGCAACAAGTGCGTGACAAACCTTCATAAGTCTGCATTCCGCACACTTCACACACAAAAAGGCTGCACATAATTAGATCTAATTCAAGTCTTTTCATTGCAGCCATCTCGGAAAATTGCCTGTCACATGTGCTCCGGCGTGCTGCTAATTTAGACACAGTTTTCTCTTCTATTTTTTTGCACTGCGGAGCTCCACGAGACATCTTAATAGCATTCTAGCCTGACATGGACTGTTACATAAGGACCTCGGCCCCCTACGAGATCCCCTGCTCCACTCCCAGCTGTCGACTGTTGACTCACTAAGTGGTGAAAGACGACTGGAGGAAAGATGTGGCGAGGAGGCCGCGGGGCCAAAGGGAGGACATTTGGTAAACACTCCGATGTTTCCTCAGCTTAAATATCACTTCCGAAAAGTTTTGAGTTATCAGCATCTTCCTCCCACGGTCATTGTTCATGGAGATGCATATCCTTCATAAGCTTTTTTTTTTTTTTGTCGTGAAACTGCACCCACTAAGCAGTCTAAAAATAGCTGACTTCCACCTGTCTGCCAAAACCAGCGCCTATCTGGAGAGCAGTAATCCAAAAGGGCACTTTGGATTTTCTGAGAATGTCTTTCTCGCTGGAACACGACGAGGAGGGGGGGGGGAAATAAATTACTTAATTCGGGGTATTTTTCCCCAACCTGAACTTGAGGTGTCTGGCAATCCATTTAACACAGCGCCGAGATAATGAGCGCGGGGCCACGGGCCGAGCAAGTCGCACTGTCATGCAAAAGAACCCCCGGCTCAAAAAAAGGCGCCGTGTGTCTGCGCCGCCTCTGATGAGACGAGGGGAGTGTGCAGCGTGATGAGATGCCACAGACTCTATTATTCTCCTCGATAATAAACATGTAAATTATTACAAGGAAACGAAACTACCAACATTTCTATGGCGGCAGGACGACAGTGAGCCACTTAAAAAGCTGTTTGCTCCACTGTACCGTCAGGGGACAGCTTCCTTATTGGAGGGCACCATTGATGCCCGTTTTCCTTCTCACATGAACTTGCCTCTCCGGCTTATTGATAAACTCCCCATCTGAACTCCGATCTGTGGGGACTTAAGAGAGGATAGACCCAGAATCAGTATGGATCCCTTATGTTTCAGCGTCTCAATCGAGCTCACAAGCGCCCTTTTCATCTATACGGGTGTCTAAAGAAGGGTCCAAGGCCTGGAAAAAGAAAAATCAACTCAAAGAACGGGCAAAAAAATCTATTAATTTGCAAAAGAGTAGAGGAAAAATAGTTCTGCTTCATCTCAAACTTTTAAAGCAATGACATTGTTGGAGGAATTAATTTGACCTAAAGGAAACAATCCTAGTTCTTGTCCATTTTTCTATGTGTTATCCAATATATCTAAACCTCAACGCCTATGTTTTACTTTTGAATGATGATTTGCTATATAACCTTACTTTATGGATTCCTTTTAGGGCATGACCTGTACCTGTACCTGTAGGAGCAAGGAAGTACTCTTTTAAGGCATTGATTTACTGTATATGGACATATAAGAGAGTATATCCATGGATGAATTAAATACGTAATACTCAGTAATACCACACTGGGAACAAAAGTTCTGGGAGAATATTGTCCGAAACCTTACTGGCCAGTAAGGGATAGTATGAGCAAACGTGTACATGATACAATAATTCATAGATATTATTGGACTCCAGTCAGACTTTAAAAGCTTGGTTTAGTTAAAAAGCCTTGTGCTGGAAATGTAAGCCCTCTAAAGGGTCGTTTTCTACCCCTCATGAGGAGCCGTCTGCAGGTCTTGGAACCGGGTACGGGGCTCAAAATTTACTTTCCCCCCTCACTGTCCAGAAGTCTTCTTATAAAACACATAAAACAAAAGTTGTTGTTTTAGTTTTATTATAAACTATAAACCAAAAGCTCCTCTACTTCTAATGCGTCTAATGAGTTTGTTTCTGCTTTATACATAAAACGTTATGAACGTAATAAATATTAACTTTTTGGGTTTTTCACATTTACAAAAATGCAGGATGCACTTTTGCCGCATGCTTTTCTGGCTTTTCTGAGCATACGGGAGAAGTCTGGGTTCAAATAAACCCTTTCTGGCAGAAATCCCTCAAGGCAAACTTCTCTTGTGTGCCTCTTCTGACCCACAATCCTCTGCAGCAAACATATGAGCAAGAGGGTCAAACAAGTTGGTACCAACTGACAACTTAATAACATAGTAATATTAGTTTCCCCGCTGTCCCAGACCCTCTATCTCTGTGTCCCAGGTGCCATTTGGTTTATTGACCCCGCCGGTACAACAGGATGTCCTCAATTTAGAGGTCTGCCCGAGTGGTCGGGGCAATTAGGGAGTCGTGCTTTCTTGGAGACAACTCTGTTGTACCAGCTGGACCCACAAAACGCAGTTTTCACGGTCGGCTTCCTCAATGCAGCCGGGATGAGACAGGAAAAAGACAAGCCCGCCTTGTTATAAAGGACTGGATCCAATGCATGACGGCTACAGCCTTAGAGGTCATGTTGGCAAAACTAAAAGTCAAAATTCACTGAAATGTGAAATGATTAATGCAGGGGGTATTAGATAGCAAAACGCAATAGAAAGTCTTCATGCATGTCGTGTGGGCTTCTGTGTGTTGGGGGTGACTTTCAGTCCGTCTCTGAATATTTAGTTACCTGCAGACTACGGCATGGAAAGTACGTTTTGTACTGTGTAATTAAAAATGAGTAATATCTATTTGTCTGATGTAATGTCTTACCATCCTTGCTTTTCTTTTTCCGTTTAGATCATAAGAAATAATTGTATTGCAGTGGAAATAATACGATTTATTAAAAAAATTTAAGTTTAGAAGAGACATTTGTATTGAAAGATGACACGCGCACGATCTGCACGAGAAATAAAACGAGTCTGTTCATTCAATGTCCCTTGAATGAACCAAAAGCGGTTAAATCTAGCAAACTGAAAATCAATTTAGTTCTGCCGTAATAGAAAAACTGAAGAATTCAGCATCAAGTCACCAATAGAAGGTATTTCCTGCAGATCAACCGCTAGATTTGACAGTTTTAAATCTACAGAAGACATTAAATTGCCCGTGTTAAGTTGCCTCATCATTCGGAGTAATGCAACTGTGCAGAGATGACAAGACAGCCATTTGGGAAATTGAGAAAATAAATATTATGAAATAGAACGACAGATAATCTGCGCTTTTGTATTAAATTGCTCGCCTTTCCTTTTTACAAGGGGAGTAGTAAACCCTGGTCAAGGTCCAATAGTTGTGTGCTATTGGTGTTAAGTATCCTACATATCATAGACAACAAAGCTTTCACAGTCAAAGTGCAAACATTTAACCTCAAACCAGCTTGTTTACAAAAGCATCGCTTGAATACCGGTCAGAAGAGACGATGTCCCCGAGCTTTTCTGTCCTTTTGTGTGTAGAACCGAGAGGCTCATCACGAGGACGAGTGGCGGCGCGAATGCAGAACACGGTGGAAGAGCCCTCTTGAAAATAACACGGCGACGCTCGAGTCGGAATAAAAAAAGGGATGATATTCATTTCCCCATCTATTAAATGTGTCTTTACACTGCTGCCACTCACACAATCTGGATGAATTCAGTGACATTTACTCCTCTTCACGCTGCTCGCCTCGTGGCCCTTAAAATAAATAGATAACTCGATCCAATCTTATTACGCCACTGATTTGTATTACACATGATTCAAAACTGGGATATAAAAGATTTTTATGCCAATGAAAATAATCCAAGACGTGCCAGCGGAGTCGTTTTTCTGCTTGACAGAACGTATGAATCATAGTGTAAAGAATGAGCGAGTGACACACCTGTTGTATGTTCCCGCTCTTGTCCAGGCATCTTAAAGCTCAAATGATTGTACATTCTCTCTCCTACGCTCTCAAAGGCAGCATGAGAAGCATTTGTCTGTTATGCTATGCTATCCCAGTGCAATGGCTCCCAAACTTCTCCCTTCAGGTGACGTACTCTATAGATATTTCATGTCCAATAGAATGGGGATTCAATGCATAACAATAACAGAACAACTGGTGAGCTGCACAATTAAGAATGCGAGAACTGCAAGAACTTTGAGCAATTCGGATGAATTTTGATCAGATTTTGTGCCGTGTAATGCACTACATCTCTCTCATTCATATATATATATATATATATATATATATATATATATATATATATATATATATATATATGCGCCTATTAGGTGCATATGATTGTAAAATAAAAACGCAATACAGATAATTTTATTAACGGTTCCTAAAAATAACAGGAACATAAAAACTGTATAGGAAAGGAGAAAATACAGACAGAAGGCAGGTTCTCCTTGCAGATATAGACACACACTTCTAGTGAGTCATAAATTCTTATAATTTTTTTTTGTCGGCGCTTTAGAGGCGTTTCCCAGAAGCATCGTGACTGAAGACAAAATGACGGCAGATTAACGAGAGCCTCCAACCCAGACCTGCAGGAGGAGGGATCAACAACTACATGCTTTGTTGTTGTTGTTGTTGTTTTTATTGCTCATTTTAAAGTCTTTACTTTTATCACGGACACTGGTGTTTGTCCAGTGACTTTTTGAGGTCAAATTAGTGATAAAGAAGAAAATAACTAAATAAACGCTCAAATGAACTCAGAACTTGAACTGCGAGGTTCTGTCGGCCTCCTCTCCTTATTCTCGTCTAATGTATTGATCTCGTGAGGTTGAAACTTTCTTTTTTATAATTTTATTTATGGTGCATACGTTGTTTGCCACCTGCTTAATGCTGTTCTTTTAAAACACACTGCAGCACACACAAGTTGTTGTTTATTCAATTAGTTGACGGACAGAAAATTATTTGGAAAATAAGTTGTAAATTAAATCCTTGTTTCAGTAATTTATCAAGCAAGAATACCAAATATTCTCTGCTTCCAGCTTCTCGAATGTTGATCAGATATCTTTGGGTCGGTTAAAACCAGCAACCTGGTGAATGGTAAACTGGAAAATCGTGATGGCCGTTTTTCACTATTTTCTGATTTTTCAGTTAAATCGAAGAAGAAAAATAGATGAAATATGAAATTAGTAATTGTTAGTTGCAGTCTTGGAGGAGCCCTTTTCACAGCAGCCATTTTGACACGTCATCGAAGGGGAAACACAGGTGTGACTGATAGAAAGATAATTATGGTCCCGTTTCGTTTAGTGTGTCACAATCATTCCAGTGAGCCACAACGCCAGAGCTCTGGCCAACCGAAATGGAACAGGGCCATAATTAATGTTATTCATTACACCCCCGTGTGTGTGTGTGTGTGTGTGTGTGTGTGTGTGTGTGTGTGTGTGTGTGTGTGTGCTGAGATTACACGTCAAACTGGCTGCTGTGAAAAAAGTTCATAGACATTTTGACCGATGGGTTTCCATGACTTTTCCACGACTTTAAACCAAATTTCCATGACCAAACATTTTGTGAAATCTCGGTGTAAACATGAACAATTATTTAAACTAACAATGAAAATTCCAAAGCATACAGTAAACCTTAAATGACACAAATGAATGAGAATAGTTTGATTAAAAGAATAAACATTTATATAGATGCCTGTATGTATGCTTATATTTTGAGCGTCTTTCTTTTAAAAACATTAATTATTTCAAACTCGGCGTAAATGAACGACATGAACACATTTCCATGACTTTTGGGATTTTTATTTTTTTCAAAAGGGACTTTTACAGGCCTGGAAATAACCATTTTAAAATTCCATGACTTTTCCTGGTTTTCCATGACCGTAAGAACCCCGTCTAGATTTTCACATCTAATAACTAAAAACAAAACAAAATAAAACATCCACTACCACCAAGTGTGCACGTTTACCTTTGCTGAAGTCCTTGGGGTCCAGCGACAGGCTGTATCCGGGCAGAGTCTCCAGCAGCAGCTTGTAGCAGGCCCTCCAGCCGGGCTCCGGGATGGTGGGAGCCACGCACTGCATGGCCGCCACGCGCTTGAAGAACGCAGACTTGCGATGGAAGCCGATGAGTTCGTAGAGCTCGGACAGGATGCTGTAGCGCTGGATCTTCTCCTCTTCCGATAGCTAGTATGGAGACAACGTTAAAAGTCCACAAGTGTGTCGCTTCACTTGGATAGTCGAGCTTCATAATGCGGAGCTTCTGTTTTTACCAGCTGAAGAGGGAAAGAATTTGCTGCTTTAATTTTTGTGATTTGAAAACAGGTTTACATAAGAGCAGGAACTCACTTCCTGTGGCTTGGATATAATTATACACATATCTTCAAAAGCGTCTGGATGCATTTCATTACATACATTAGGCACACATGCAACATACATTTCCAAAGTCTACACATAAATGGACATTTTATACACTGCAAAAAAAGGAATTTCAAGAAAGTAAAAAAAGCCTTGTATCAAGAAAATAAGTCTTGTTTTTTTGCCCAAAAAGAATATTAATCTTGTCAAGCATGTTTTGATTAGAAAAATTATCTCATTTTAAGAAAGTATGCCTTACTTTTTCTTGATAAGATATACCAGCTAATTTTGAGCTAAAATGAACCAGAAACAGAGTATAAAAATGTTTTACAATAAAACCCAGTGCAGTGACAAGATTATTTGCCTTATTTTAAGAGTAAGACCATTTGCACAACTTCTCAATTTAAGAATGCCATGAAACAAGGACAATTAAAGTTTTTTTTAATTATTATTATTATTTTCATTGCAGGGCAGAACCTGCTGCTTCATATCTAACATATTAAGATGACAGCAGACTGGTCTATACAACACACAACATAATACAAATAACCATGCTGAATGAAAACTGCATGGCATTGCTTGTTTTAGAAGAATTTGGGTTAATTTAAGATTTTCTGTCAGGTTTAAAGTCTCATTTTAGTCTTTCAGAGCCAAGAATTTTGGGCTTATTTTAAGAAATCTTGTCAAGCAAAAAAAGCTTACCCCATTGGCAGATTTTTTTGCTTGATATAGGATGATTTGATTGAATATAAGACTTTTTTGCTTCTTTCTAGAAGGGCTGTTTTTGCAGTGTATCAGTAGCTACACAAAATAGTTATGTACCAATCAAATTATACATAAAGGAATTAAATATGACATCTGTTGGCCTATCGATTAAATTGGATGAGAAGGAATTCCACATATAGTAATATATAATTATTATAAATGGATATTATTGTTGTTGTCAGTATTATTAACTCATGTATAGAAGTTGAACTCAATATATTGTTCAATAGTTGAACAATATGTGCATTTTCATAGATTCAGGATTCTTGAATGAGGGAAAAGGAGTTGAATTTTAAATTGTTTTAACTTTTTCTTTGTGGAAAAACACATCAGTCGCAAATTGTTATTTAAAGCAGAGTATCTTTAAATCTCTTCAAACATCTCCGGGGGCGATCTTTAACCATCCAAACATAAATATTCGGCTTGCGCCGTCTCACGAAGTGCTTGAAGGACTTTAACGAACGCTTTCACTAGAGTGCTCTACACTTATAGTTAAATAGATATATAAACTGGCCTAATTATAAAATGAGTTATTTCAGGTGTATCCAGATTTAAAAGCAGAGACGGAGAGCTCGGCTGGAAAACCGGAAAAAAAACCTAAATTGGCTGCGTGGGTCACATAAGAAACAAGAAGAAATGTATTGTTGTATTCACTGAACGCGGTTGTTGGGTGAGTTGTGTTTTATTTTGATATCCTGCAGTCTCGCTGATTTAACTGCAGACCAAAGCGCTCATATTAAATCCCCCGTGTTGGTGGAGGAGGCTCAGATAGCGTACCTGTCCCAGGTTGATGTAAACGGCGTTCTGCAGGAACTCCGAGGCCTCCCTCGCCCTCTTCTGGATGGCCAGCACCCGGACCGCTTTCACACAGGCCTCCAGCTCGATCACGCCGGCGTTCTTGTACTGCGGGAGATAAGAGGAGGAGCGGGGGATGGGATGGGGAGGAGAGACGGCTTAATGGAGAACGAACAGTCGATGAGGGTCGCCTTGACTTCTGCAACCCGCCTCGTGATCAGAGAGAATGTGTTTTCATTAATATACGAGCGCTCTCATCAGTCTCTGTCGATGTGGGTTGACAGACGAGAGGGCTTAGCTTCCATAAACAAATAAAAATAAACCTGTGCTGCTGCTTGCCGAGGCTTCACGCTGCGAGCAAGTAGGAGTGTTTTTTTTTTTAATCTCGCCTCAACTTCCGTCCATTGTGTTTTTATTAAAATTCAATTAATATCTGAATGGCTGTGTTGAGATGTAATTGAATTCTGAAGGAGCTGGTTACAGGTAAAAGGGCTGAGGGAGGTCAGTGCAAAAAAAAAAAAAAAGGCAATTATAATAATGGAGATAAAACACAGGGTTGCTTCAGAGTAGTCGGGGAGCTTAATGAGCCTATTCAGCTTTCCCTAAGCATTAGGGATACTTTAATACCATTCTTTGTGACTTTGTACAAGTACAGTCAAAAGGAGATTACGCATATATTATGCCACGCACTGATACATTATTCAAATGGTTTTGTCTGTCAAATACAGATTGTTATAAAAGGTTTTTATTATTTCCAGCGATTACACAAGCTCTCGTGCCGGTTCGTGAGTCCTCGTGATGCGCTGGGAAGCAAACGGCCGCTGTCAGCATGTTGTCAAACAGTGTTGTTTCTGCACTCAAACTCCATCAAACCTAATCAAACACTGCCCCCTGGTGACACGGATGAATACTACACACACACACACGTACAAAGACACAACGTGGAGCTACGTTTCTGCAAACCAGTGGCGTTTTTTTTGTTTTTTTTAAGAGCAACCTGAAGGTAAACACCGTCATGGACAGTGTGAGCTTTTATCGCATACCGGAGGAATAAGTGGTCTCATGTGACACTGATCTGGATTTTCTTTCATCAAATGATACAAGGTTGTTGTGACCACCTTCAAAGCTCTGGAGTGTTTATCCGGACCAAAAATCAAGAGGACAACGGCTTAAATCACCTGTTTTCCAGTGAGGAAAAGGCACCATAGCCCATTTGTTCTGAATGAAGATGTAAATCTTTCAAAACCGGTCATAAACCAACTATATATATTTATATAATATCAGATTTTTTATTTAATTCAACATAAAATGCTATGTAATACTTGTTTCACAGTAGTACTGGCCAAAATGTGAAAGCATGATGGAAAAAGATCCAAAGGGGATGATAAAAACGCCTCGAAACATTTATATCTTATTATTTATATATGCCTGCCTGCCAACAGCAGGCAGGCATATATAAATAAGAAAAAGTCGGACTTTTGCAAATTAACTTCTAAGAGGTTTTAATACCCCGCATCATTGATGTGCTTTCAAGAGTTTTGGGACAACAAAAGGAGCTCTATGGTACAAAGGAATGAGAAATATCAGGCAAGAATTCATTTTGGATTTAGCCTTGTAAGGTAAAAAATAAATAGTATATAATCAGACTAGCCTTTGAAGATATAAGATATTTGCCTTTAAAAAGGCAACTCAAGACATACTAATTGCTTTTTTTGCTTTAAGTTTATTTACGGCTGTAATATTGTGCTTTTGTCGTTTACTGCCAAGCACTTACTGATGTCTGGCCTTGAAACATACAACATCAATTTACTTGACTTTGCTTACTATGGACTATAAAGAAAACTTAGAAAAAACTATAAAAAATAAAAAGACACTATAAAATTCATTTTGAACAAGGCTAAATAAACTGCCCCCTCATTTTAATGCATCTTTACACAGCGGCTCTTATTTGTTGAAGGAATTGATTGCGTTTTAACATAATTTTTCATGAGTGAATGTTTTCATGTTGTTTCTGAGCCTTATGACAATTTCCCATCATTACGTGATGAACAATAAAGTTGTTTGAATTGAAAACATTAACATTTCCCCACTGAGTGTTCGGGCAACACTAACACGCTTTGCCTGATACACAAAGCCAATATTAACCTTTTATTACAAATACATCATTTGATAGAAGACGGATATGCTGCAATTTCTCATTATGTCTGAATCAATAGTCTAGTTCACGTAAACCCCAAGGGATCGTCTGATCGTCTGATATTACACACAAATGCAGAATTGTTATGAGTTTTATTGTCTCATGTACTGACTGCTGGTTTGAAAAACGCTTTTATATTTTAAACCCTGATGTTACTCATTATTGTCTGTAATCCAACGACAACATTGCTGTGTAGTTTTTGATTACCTTTCCATAGTAGGAGATGGCCTCTTTGTACTTCTCGATAATGTCCTCGGGACTCAGGCAGTTCTTCGCTCTTCCGATCTCCGTGCTGGTGTCGGCGCTGATGCCGTTGGCCGTGAGGGCGCCTAGACTCGAAAAGAGGACGGCACACGATCAGCTTGAGAAAGACGTGCAAGGTGACCGTACCATCGGTCCCTTCCAGCACAAAAGGAAAAGAAACGACACGAGTGACAACAGGAAGGAGGGGAAACTTAAATCCACCAATTACACTTTAAAAAGATACCGCCCTGGCTGCCACAGCCACATGCATTTTATATATACACACACACACACATATATATATATATATAAAATAAGGCAGTGTTCAAAATGGTGTTCACATAAAGACTGTTAACGTATCTGAACAGATAACAACAGATGATGTTGAATGAAACTGTGAAATGTGTGCTTTATCCGGGCTCCGATGACCCCGTACACCAAACCGTCCCGCTCTCCCCGACGCCAGCAGGAAGTGATGTCATGAATATTCGGAGGCCTCTAAGACGTCCCAGGCTGAAACACCGTGGTGCCGTAACGAGACGCTGCGTCGCACTACTTTTTAGGCCAGTTACCACAAAGAGAAAACACTTCAGGCTATAATTGCACCGAGGTAAATAAAGTACTGAGGCGATCGAGTCACAATTTAGTTTTTTTTAGGTTATGAAAGAGTAAGCGACAGAGAGTAATAAGCAGGAACTTAAAGTATGCAGCACTGGTGATGAGCTGCCACCTGCTGGTGCTTCGAGAGATATGCAACGGAAATATTAAATGTCCTTGATCGGGTTAAGTGATCTTTGCGTAATAATCAAGAGTAGGATGTGAGATAATGAATAAAATAAGTAAAATAGAAGCTCCTCAGTCTTTAATTGTAGTCATGTGATACTGATCCCCAAAAGCGTGGCTGTGAGAAAGAGCAGGTACGTTAGGAAAAAAAGAAGAAACAAAAAGGTGACGGTAAACCAACACAGGAGAGAACACTACCTGTAAACGGGGAAAGGGGAGACATCAAACACTTCTCAAAGGATAAAATAAACCAAAGCAATCAGGAAGCTGATGATGTAGGATGAAAAACGACATCAAACAGGGCTAATTTGGCCACAAGCAATGAGGCAGATTGTTGTCTACAAGAGCTATGTGGGTTAGACATTCCATACCTGGGTCAATGAGAACCTCCTGAGCTCCTATAGATAGAGAGAGAGAATGCAGATTCACTCCATGACGCAAGATGCAATGTTAGCAGTGTTAGTCCCAACAGTGTGCTCAATGCTGCAGCACTTCTCCTATAAAATACACTTATCAAGAGTCACGAGAAACTTTTGACATGCAATTGAACAAAGGTAGGGTTTTGACCTCTCGCGGCTCCATTTTTAAGAGGTGGGTCCTGTTTTTTATTGGCAGGTGCAGGAGAACAAGTGTGATAAACGGTCCAGCCGATGGTTTCAGTGAACAAAGGCAAAGAAGAAGAGTGCGAGCTCGTAAACGGGCACGGGAGTAAAGCGATAAAAAAGGGGCGTAATCAATATCGTACATACATACATATATATTTATTGTTATATATTTTTATTCATATATATTTATAATTATTTTCTTTTTTTAATATATATATATATATATATATATATATATATATATATATATATATATATATATATATATATATATATTATACACACACACACATCTTATATATTTAAAATATATATATATTTATTATAAAAATATACATATATTAAAAATAAAAAAATATATATATATTAAAAATAAAAAATATATTTTTTTTTATTATAAATATATATATATATTTATTATAAATATATATATTTAAAATAAATATATATATATATATATATATATATATATATATATATATATATATATATATATATATTTAAAATAAAATTATATATATATATATTAAAAAAAGAAAAATATTATAAAGCTATGTATAAATAAATATAAATATATGAATAAAAATATATAACAATAAATAAATCTGTAAATAAATAAATATATGAATAGATATATATAAATAAATAAATATATAGATATATAAATAAATATATATTTAGAAATATATATATAAATGTCATAGATCTATATAAATAAGTGTACATCTACATTTATAATATTTTAACCATTTTACCTCAGTCGGAGAGCTCTTTCCGACGGCGTTATATTCATCTATGCTCTCTTCAAAGCCACCAGACTCAATTATCAAAAACAGTAATTGCACATAGCAGAACACGGGCGCAGCCTGGATTTACTAGTCAGAAGTAGACGCTGACAACAATTAAAAAATTATTATCTGTAGTACATTAATCAATAATGCAATAAATCGTTACTTGCAACCCTAAATTGTGAAGTCCTCAGATAAACATGCAGGCATCATAGAAGCAGCTCTTTAGCGTTGCTTATGCTCCACTTATTGTGTAGTTACATACAAAGGCAGTGTTGATAAAACACCATGTTAATGGCATGTTAAGAAAGAGTGGAAAGATTCGATGATGTTAAGTGTAAATACAATCAGGAATGCACAAAAGGAAGCAGCCTAGCTGAGCGACACTCTCACTCGATCACAGCTCATCACAGACTTCAGCCTTCGCTCGTTATCGCATCCGGACCGCTGTTTTCGATCCGGTGCAGAGGGACGTGCTCACCTGGTCTGTGGCGTTTCCCTGCGTCTGCTGGCTGGGAGATGCTCGGCTTTCGTCCTGCAGTCTTCCCCGCCGTGCCTCCGGGGTAGTGGAATATAACGGAGGCTGAGCACAAACCCTCCAACGCAGCTGGAAGGGAACAAATAAACAGAAGACAAACGTTCCAGCTTGACGCAGCTCTTATTCATTGTTCTTTCTGAGAGCCTCTGAGGCTCGCTGGATCAATAAAGTTCTAAAACCCTGATGTTTACACTGCTAATAAAGTGGAAATTGACAAGGCCATTAATATTGGCCTTTATTGGCTTATCACAGATATACGGCAGTGTTTATGTCCACCAATAAATTGCAGCACTGAAATACCAAAGATATTACGTTTGAGGCGTTTACATATTTTCTAAACCAGAGAGTACTGAAGTTTATTTTTATTATCTGTAAAATCTTGTTATGCGTTTGTCACAATTATTGACTATCCAAACTTTAAAAGGATGCTTTTGTGTTGTATGTGTTTACGTAAAAAAGAAACTGTAAAATCTCGATACCGGTATTGACCTCAAAGTCCAGTATCAGAAGCCAGACGCTGATGCATTTAGTAAACCGACAACAACAATAAAGTCATTCTCGCCTCGTGAATCCTATTTTACAGAAATAAGCCGACCATCCTCCCGACTTACCACCCAGCCAGAGGAAGTCATTCACGCCCCTGAGCAGCTCCACGGCCATGTGGTAGTGGACCAGGGCGTCCTGCAGCATGCCGGCCTGGAGACACAGGTCCCCGACATGCTTCCTCATCCGGCCCTGGCAGCGCTTTTTATAATGCCTGAGAGAGAGCAGCAGGTAAAGGGGAAGAAAGGAAAACATGTTCAGACAACAGCAGGGTGAACAGCTTTAATTTGGGGCATTTAAATTGATTTTGGTTGATTCATATAGTGAATTTATTCTTTTATTTTTTTTTCACAAAGATGGCTGAGACTTGCTGCTATTTGTCATTTCCTATGTCAGCAGGGAGCCGGGAGAGGAGACTCGAGTGGATCCTACCAGTCAGCTACAGAAGGAGGTGTATGGAACGGGGAAGCACAAGCACAGCGACACAACAAGGACGGCGCGCGAGCCGACCTACGACCCCGCGGTCGTGCACAGAGACACGGGGACTCGGGAAGGAGCAGCTTCACCAGGATCTGACGGACTGGGAAGGTCGCGTGCAGACAACAAGCCATGGACAACATTTGTCTTCGCTGTGTAGAGGAATAAACGCTAAGGCTCAGAACGCAACTTACGAGAGTAAAAACTAAAATGAAAAGGAGGCCGTTCCACAGCAAATAAACTGGATCTTTGGACATGGATGCCATTATAAAATGTGTGTTTTTATGAGTGGCTGAGGTGATACGCCAAGCTGGCAGGTAACGTCTCCTCTCGTGAATAAAGATCTGTGATCCGTGGCCAGTATCTGCAGCCAAACAGACAAAATCCCAAACTGCACCGTCCCAATCCAAAATGTTCTCCTGCTGGGCCGAGCCTCAGTGGCATGTCCCGTTCCAAACGGTGTTCAGCGAGTCCAAACTATCGGCTCCTCCGTTAGAAAGGACCACAACAGTGTTTTTCAGTGTTTCAACATTGAAATATTATACAAAAAAATGTATTTATAATTTTTAGTGGCAACTGATTTCAGTTGATTTTATAAGTATCATTATCAGTCCTTAATTTCACAATCATTTCCAAGAGATTTCCTGAAGAAAAAAAAAAAAAAGTCATGACATTTGGGACTAATTATAAGGGAATTGATACAATTAACATTAATTAATTACAATGAATTGCTAGTCTACTGCATTCAATTCATCATATAAATATATGGAGAACTAAGTTCCCCCGTATAAATTATGAATAAATGACTATTTAGTAGGATTTAATTGGAGATTGCAGTAATTTTCTTGGAAAGAAGTATGCAAAGTTATAGACCAGTAAAACAATGCATTGCAAGTTTAACACAAAACCAATACCGGTTTGCAGATTTCCTTTTATTGCAAAGCACTCTTCTTGTTTTATCTTCCTTATTTATATTATATCATATATTTAAATAATATAATTACCTTTAAATGTGTGTTTAAGTTTACACACAATTGCATTTTAAATTTAGTTTTTAAGAGGTACTGTTTAGGGTTTACTGGACAGGGTGTTGAGCTCTGAAAAACATCCCATGCAAAAAATAACAATAATATGAATTTGGCATCTTCATGCTTAAAAAAAAAAAGAAAGGTTGCTGTTTGGCAGTGGGCTGACATTTCAAAATGCAAAACTACTGCATCTTTGTATCACTATCACGGAGTACGGTGGGCAGTAATTAACAGAAAAGGCACAGAAAAACACTGGTATGGTCCTTTAAATCCCTTCTGAATCAACTATTAAAAAGAAAAAAGAAAAAAGTGTAAGACCACTGGGCCTCTGTGAACACTTTGTGGTCAACTGACTGAAACTTGGCAGTTTTCTCTACTCTAACAGTGTCAAACATAATATTGCTAACATGACCTTTGTGCACTGGACTGTAATGTAGTGCCTTTAAATCAGGCATCACGTATGGTATGGTGGGATGTGATTCAAGCCTTCTTTTCATTTTAGTAGCTAATGTTATTGCTCTGACTATTTAGCCAACAATGTTTACTCATCGAGCTGGAATTTAACAGCTCAGGGGATATTGTTTGGCTCGCAACTTCAATCCAGATTTTTCAATCCATTTGTGTATGAATTGAAATCTTTGGAGGAGCGATGAGTTTGGCTTAGAGTCATGAGCAAATGCACCACAGCACAGAGGTCTGGCATTTTCTAAAGCTAATGGGATCGGTATGGGTTCACTAAACTTATGTGTCTAACATCTCACCTTTTCACACCCAACAATAAACTCACAGGACAGTATGAGAGAAAACAAAAAAACAACAGAAGAAGAAGAAGAAGAAGAAGAAAGACACATAAACCAAGGTAAACAAACAAACAAACTTGATGCAGCAAAAATCAAAAAGACAGATTTTTGAGCAGGCAAGGCTGATATGTAACAAGCAACTTGACCCAGAAACAAACGCACAATGCAGTAAATCACATTAACTGGATGCAGAGATCATTCAAGCATTCTTTAACCAGCCTGAAAATGCTAAAGTGGAGAGAACACATCAACTCACCTGCTATCCGTGTCCAAACCCACAAAGTCCTTCTTCTCAAAGGGCACACAGAGCAGCGGTATCTTGTCACCTGACTTGTCCGTGGCCCGGTCGAGCCGCTTGGACTCCAGAACAATAAATATCGACTCCACAAAGTCGTCCACTCTCTTCTCCACGTCAGGGCAGTCTTCGAAGCTGGGGTAGAAGGCCACGTCCGTCCGCTGCTGCTCCGCGATATCTCCCTGCAGCCCGAACACCAGCAAGCGGGAATCGTACAGCGTGGAGCTGTACACCTCCTTCTGGCCGTGGAAGCGCTCTGCGGTCTGGGCCCACTCTTTGGCCGAGGCGCAGGTGGTGATGGAGATGAGGCCCACCACCTTGCGGTGCGTCTGGAAGTCTCCCCACTCGTTGTTTTCTGGCAGGTAGTGGTGGCGGTAGCGGATGTAGAGGAGGCGCTGCGAGTCCCTGATGCTCACCTGGCTCACGCTGGAGATTCGTTTGTAGATCTTGAAGAACAGGTCCTCCGGCACTATGCCGACCGGCTGGACCACCACAAGCACCGTCTGGTGGTCCTCGGCACATTGCATGTAGTCTGGCACGCTCATCTTTGCATGTGGAAATAAAAAAACATTTATCATATTCCCAAGATAACCTCTCTGTGCATTATTACAACTTAATTCATTATTTAAGCCTTCATACATTCTTTAAGTAGAGATGAGTTCTAATAAAAACTGTTCTGGAGCACAAATTCTCCGGAGTAAACAGGAAATTGTTTATGGACAAAGATGCAAATCATCAATACTGTTTAAGAACATGTCTTAGGTTGGAGGAAGACGGTGGTCCAGATCTTAAAAGCTAGGCACATCAAACCAAATAAAAACTATCAGGATGGAGACATAATTGGAGAAGGTGAAAGAATGATTTTTGTACTTTGGTGCACTGATCCTTTAACAGTGAGACATCTCATTTAACAAAAAGAATACAATGCAGAGATACACATGTAATAATTTAATAATTAAACGATAAAAAAAAAACATGTTTGGTCCATGTTTGGATACTCTTTGTTAATCAACCCCAACCAGCATTAGCTGTGTTTGTCTTCAGTGTCACGTGTCCTCCAAAAACGTTTGAATGAAAAACTGCTGCTTGGGGACTCTGATGCGTAAAGAATGGCAAAACTGGAACCCAGCGACTCCTAAATAATAAAAACTGTTTTGTTTGTTTACCTAAAAGACAACGTCACCTTTAGAGAAAAGAAAAGCAACACCTGCTGCTGTCTTTGCCGACATAAACACCAAGCAGTGGCAGATACATGTGGCAGCTAACATTATTACAGTGGCTAAATGTGGCCCCTGTGTTATTAACGTGTATTTCTCTAATTGGATATCATGATAAATATCTTAACGTACGTTAACTAACGTTGTATTAACGTCTCAAAACATAATTTTTGTTTTAGCTAGCTTAGTTTAGCTAGCTGACATGAATTAGTTGTTTGTCACAGTCACAACGCAGACTGAAATAACTACGTCATCAATGTACATATCAGCTCAGTGAGTTTTTTTATTTTATTTCTGTCTTTCACACCAAAGCCTTTAATATATAACGTTTACTCACCTTACCTCGGCAGTAACCTGTCAAAATGTTTACAGCTTCCTTCTTCGGAGCAGTGTTCATCTGCAACACCTGAAGCTAATCAACAGCGGAACATCCGGTGGATATTTTCAAAGTAAAACCATTACAGGGGCGTGCGACGACACAGCTCCGAGTTCGAACACAGCCGGTGTTGTGAGATATTTCTTTCCCAACCCTTACCCAATAGTATGTCCGCAATTGAGTGGAGTTACATATTTGTATCTTGTTCATGGCGGCAAACTATATGCAATGCCGAGTTCAATACGCCACAACGTTTCGGTTTTAGTTTGAAATCAGGATCAATGTTTCCGGTTGTAGCTCTTCTTCTTCTAAAAGTAGAAGCCACATCAGCACCACCTACTGAACAGATGAGGTACTGCAACTGAGCGAAACATTGATTAACGTTGTTCTTCAAATTTATTATGATTTTATAATTACTGATTATTCTTAATTTGAATAAATGTATCATATGAATGACCTGTGAGGCATACATGCAGCATTATAAACGTACTGACACTGCAGATCCAGAGTGTGGAAGATGTCCTCCATGTGACTTTATTGGCAGTCAGAATATTCCACTGACTTGCAAATTAGAAATGACTCCCTTGAAAATGTCCCTGCACTATCTTGGTAAATTCTCCATTAAAACAAGGACTAAGAATATCAAATAACTAATTGTTTTATATTGGATCAGACATTCAGGATGCCACAGTTTATTTAGACACTTCATTTTTATTCAAAGCTGTAGGTAGGTCCCATGGATGAATACAAAAATAAACTTTCAGACATGTAGATTCAACTCCATTTTATTCATTTTTGTTCACCCATCAATCGTTTTTTTCACAATCTTCTCGGAAGACAACAGCATTTTAGTCCCTATTTTTCTTTTAAAGCTCAGCGCGCGAGCGAGCGAGAGAGAGAGAGAGAGACATGGAATGTCTAAAACATGATTCATAGTGAACATACATCAATAACAGGCGAACATCTACAACCATCGACTTACAAAACAGTGCGCAAACATTGTGTGTGAAGGCCGTCTTTACCGGGGGGGTCCCAAACTGTAACAACACAATTTTGAAAGCAGGGGGTTGACAGAAGTTAAGACTCAGAGAAGGAAAACATGTAGTTCTCGATAAAAAAACACAAGTAACCCAAAAAACATGGACATGATATATATAACTGAATTAATGTGCATACATAACAGAGCAAATAAGTGAAGCCTTCATTTTTCCCATGTGGTGAGTGTTCCCTAAGGCGAGTGAGACCGAGTCAGGTCAACTTAAAACACACCAGCTCTGACCTTTGTATCCGTGTTCAGCATGAGGCAGGGTTTCAGTGCATAGTCACATTACTGCATCTTCATGCCCGGGACAACCACTGATTAGCCCATTCATTGGTGACCCATCGTCACATATCTAAGGAGAGGGTTTGGTTCCAACAGGGTTGCGGCCATTATTTGGATTATATAGTAATATTTGCAAACCTCACCACTAGAGGGCGCCAAGTCCTACACACTGTACCTTTAAAGCAACAATGTGTACGATTTGAAAATGTCTGATTTCAGGTAGTATTACATGGGAATATATATAATTTTTTTAAAGACACTGTGGCTGATGGCAAAGTACACCGATACCTTTTGGTGTAAACCTAAAAGGTCACAAACTACCATCTACAAATGGATATTGCCAAAATATTCTTTACAAGTGCGTGATTTTACATTGTAGATTATGTATTAAAAAAAATAATTGTCGTCTGGTTTTTGTCTTTGTGAGATATTTATTTACCCTTTGGATTGTTATTAACACTAGCAGCGCTGTGGACAGACTTTTTTTACAACCAGTGTAGCCGGACACAGATCGTCGGTGGCGGTAACGCGCAGAGAAGAGTAACGTGTTCAAAAAGTTGGGACAGGAATACGACTGCATGCTGGATAACACGGATGTCTTTGCAAATGTAAGGTACTGTGCCTTAATTTAAGTCATTTCTAATTTTTTTTGTTCTGTTGGCATCAGGTCAGATGAGCGCAAGATGTTGCCCAAAATGTTCTTAAATAACGCATGAAGCGACCAAAGGGCCAAAATAAAACAAAAAAAGTAAGCCGTCCGCGCCAAAAAGGCATCTTTTAGCAGCTATAAGTTCTGTGATTAATTGGGTTTCAGGACGTTACGGTCCTTGCTACTTCCCAGTGCATTTGCATCCATGTGAAGCAAAAAAAATAAAAAAAGAACACGCGGTCATGTACAACATGGGAACTCGAAGGCTACAGAGAAAGACGACCGAAGTAGTTAAGACCGAGTGATGATTGTGCGTTCGTCCTGCAGAGGATCGGGAAGGTTCTGGGGTGAACGTTGTCATCCAGCGGATTACTTTAAATCTCCAGCGATCATGTGGCCGCGGCCAAGATTAGTCGACCTAATTACCGCACATCTAGACCCCCCCCGTTGAGTCCTCGTGGACCGGGAGCACTTAGCAGCGCTAGTCTGTCAGACAGGGAGACGGTCAGAAAGAAATCAAAAAGGAAAGAACAGGGGGAAAAACGGATTGAGTCTAATGGTGCAGGAGGGGGAATGTGCGTCTTCTGATTAGTTTGATATTTGGCATTCTTCGTTATGGCATTGAAAGTGAGTGGATACTGCCAGCGGTGCAGAAAGAGACTGGATGAAGGAACCGGGGTTAAGACTGAGAGTTACACTCCGCGTTCCTCACGCCAGCTTCAGAAGTTGGTCCACTGTGTCGTCTTCCACCGCCTCGGAAAACATTGCGTAGTCCTGCGGAGAGGAAGAGCGTCAGTCGGCAGACAAAGACATTCTGATTGGACGGCTGCGTCGCCGCAGAATTGGCAATAAATAAATAAATAAATAAATAAATAAATAAATAAATAAAAGGTTGTGACTCGTTGCAAAGGGTCGGCGAATGTTTGGGTAACTGAGCTCAGGAATATTTGCACTATTTAAATGTCAAATTGTACCTTTTAACAGTGAAATCATATTTTTAATGAGATATCTCAGTTAACCAGCAGCCTAAAGCTTGTAATTCACGGTGAACAGAGAGCTCAAAACAGACGTGACATTTATTTGACTGAAACCAGAAGAGTTCATGTCTGCAAGTCCACATTTCTGGGGACAAGATTGACCGTTATTTTGAAGAGATCAGTGTTAAACCTGCAGTAACTGATTTTGGCCACTAGGAGGCAGCGGAAACAAGCCGTCACGAAACACAGACATTATCGCCTTTTAAGTTGGCCAACCATTGCGTATTTACACAAGTGGAGCAACGTGTCTCACTCTCTTCTATCTCGGATTTTGGTCTCAAACAAGCGCCTGACGGAAACATCTGTTTAGCCGCTAAAAGCTGTGTATTCAACAGCTAACTTTGTCTGTGTGCACACACACACACACACACACACACACACACACACACACACACACACACACAAGAAAACACATCACTGCCCGTGGTGTCACATTATTCGACAAGACAACAGTTTGTGTTTACTCTTAACAGTTGTTTATAAGAGAATTGTGAGCAAAATATGTATTAAAAATGACTTTGTACAGTTAAATAGAAACCTGTGGACAACAACAGTGGTTTATATTTATATCGTGGTTTATACAACAGATATATAGGTTTATATATCTGTGCTCTCATGAACATATCTTTGGCAGTTCAATGCTCGCCGCTTATGCCGATACAATACTGACGACAGTATGTGCACGCGAGCGCTCCTCACCCCGCAGTACTGGTCTTCGTTGAACAGCTGGGGAGGAACCGCCGCCGGGTTCCCCGCTTTGCTTCTCATTTCTTCACACACCTCCCGGCCCACAGAGATGTCGATGAGCTCGTACTGGATGCTTTTACTCTCGAGGATTCGGATCACTTCTGCCTGTTGAGACTTCACCTGAGGAAAAAAATAAATAAAAAATGTACTCAAGCACAGCACAACAACTAGAAACCACCAATCGATTCATTAAAGCCGGAGCGGTTTATTTGCACATGCTGACTTTTGCCATCACAGCTCAAATCTCGCTTTTATCGAGTGCATTTTTCTGTAAACTAAGTTTACTGGCGCAAGTCGACTAATGGCCGCCATGCTGGGATAAATAATGAGCAGACGAAGGTCATCAAACTTTGAAATGTCATGTCTCCTCAAGGGCAAAAGCATTTACACCTCTTTTTTTTCAAGGCCCGGTGCTGCAATAGAAGAAAAAATGAATAAGTACTTTTTGAGGCGATGCCTTTAAAAAGCGGTGGTCTTATCTGTCTCCTGGGTGATGATTAATAGACCTTGGGAATTCTCTTGCTATCTTTTGGGGCGAATGAGGAAGCGGGGGGGGGGGGGGGGGGGGGGGGGGTTCGTTCAGTGACCGCACCCTTGCACTGAAAACAGACAAGCTGGCATTTAGTTGGCTGTGTCCTTCCGCTGAAAAAAAAAAAAAGGGAATTGTCTTTTTACAAAGCTTCTCTGAAGCGTGTGAAGTACAAAGTTATCATAGTTTTTTATATCTAAGTGGTATGTAGTGGAAATTACACTTTTCTGATGTCCGAGCAACTTTCAAAGCTTAATGAAACCATTTAAAAAGTGAACATAAAAAGGGATTTGCATTTGAGAAGGTTTTCATTTTTGGGAATAAGAAGGATGGTATGTTTAAATTACACATTTAACATAATAAACACATTTTCCATAGTGAATCTGCTCGGGCTCTTTTTTTTTTTTTTTTTTACAAATGAAAAATGAGAGAAGGAAATGCTTTGACAGGATAAGATAACAAAAAGGACAGAATAATGTGGCCATGCAGCCGGTGATGAGAGACTTTGATCACAAAAGCAGGTTTCCTTGCTGCTGCGCGCGAGAGGGTTAAACGCTCGTGCACGTCACTGCACTTTTTTCACTACATGATGAATTCCTCCCACATAATGGGTACCAGATGTGTTTGGCCCAGTGCTTCCATACTACTACTGCAAAGATGTTGTGTTTTACCCCGTCTGCAGACTGTATTCTATGGAATAATGGAGCAAAAACGCCATTACATAGTCTATTCAAGAGTATTCTGCTTAAAAACTCACACATACATAAAATAATTAACTTCTCCTTAAATTAAAAAGCGCTACACTTGGCCTTACGTACGTTTTATTTTATGCTTTTTTTTTTACTGTCGGTCTTTTTTTTGTTATATTCCTTTGCGGTTGCACCGTTGGCATGTTATTTAAATGGTATTATGTACATGCGTTTTGCCTTTTATTATTGACTATTTATGAAATTGTACATGTGCAATTGTTGAATAAAGAATTATAAAAACAAATAAATAAATAAAAACACCCTGGTTTCGCCATTGCAAACCCTTTACGTTTCGTTTTACGGCTGGGTAACTTGGCAACGCCGACGTTCCAGTAACGATGGAAACGGCCGCTGACGAGCATATAGGCCCGTGTCGGTCAGGAGGAAGCGGACCAACTGACAGGGCGCGCGGGGTGTGTCGGCTGGACGGAGCTTTGTTTGCCCGCCGACACCGGGGCTCGGAGCACAGAAACACCGCGTTTAGTACGAACGACGGACCACTCGACTCACCGTCCGCGAGGCAGTGACGGTGGTGTAGTACAGTTTGATGCCCATTGCCGCAGGTCCTTCCGCTTCCTTTTGTGTGTTATCTGCTCGCTGAGTCGCTCTCCTCTCTCTCTCTCTCTCCCCGTCTCCGCTTGCGTCAAGCTCGACCGTTATCGATTGAAAGAAAAGAAGAAGAAAAAAGCGAAGGAAGTTAAACAGTATTTTCAAAATAAAAGACCTGGGCGTTCACAGCAAGGGGGAGATCAAATGGAAAGTTTGATTTGTTTTCTTCTTCTTTCTTATAAAAGTCAAACCCAGAGGAAAAACAATTAAAAAGCAAACATTGCACTAATTATGGAAACTCATTTCTGTCACTGTGATACAAAATTATAATGAGAAACTTACAAAAAAAAGGACGTAGTATCGCATAATTATGACTAACTATCTCATCATTATGACTTCCCCTCTCATGTGCGCAACAGTGTTCTTGTGCTGAAATATCACATGCAACCAGATATTCCCTGTTGTCTTTTGGGGAAACACAAATTAATTCATGAACATGAACATATGCACAGTATTAGCTCAATAATAAAAGTCTAGACTTAGAAACAGGGCTTCAAGACATGGCCTTGAATAATTATAAGGACCACAAAATAAAGAAGGAAGCACCCCTAGGTTTTCAACGTTTTGTCCGACACATTTTCCAGAAAAAAAAGTCATTGAGAAAATAAGTGGAAGGTTAATCTATACGGAAAATAAAAATTAATAATTTTTCAGTTTAGACTTTACTTCTCCTCCGATGCTTCAATACATGTTTGATATTGGAAACGATGACAGGAAACGACTGGTTGTGTCTGTTAACTTGACTCTACTCTCCCTTCAGACTGAGGATTACTACTGGCTGCTCACTTTAAAGAGACAGTACACAACTTTATTCAGCTTTTACATTGCCTTTAAAAAATAAAACTCATACTAGACTATGCTCCTCGGTCAAACTTTAATATATATTTATAGTTGTTACTTTCCCCTGTCACTTGTACTTGTTATGCTTATTGTCCTTCATTTTTTAATTCCCTTTTATTTTCTCCTCAGACATCAGCCCCCTTTTCTGCCTCATTTTGTTGTTTCTGCTCTAATCCAAACCAAATGTTGGATTATTTTTACACATTCTTCCTATTATGACCATTCTTCAGTCAATAGTTCACCCTCTTTGCTTTACAAACTGTCCAGTTTATGTCAAAAGATATATTTTACTTTCTTTTTAAAATTGTTGTTACTAGAGATACTGCTGCTACTTCATTTTTCAGATTTTCTGTGAAAATGCACCACCTTTCTAATCCGAATAGACACATTCAATAAATTGACAGCATTAAAGAGATAAGCCCTTAACTTAACTCTGTTATTGTATTTCCATGCCGTCCCTCTTGATGTTGCTCCGAACACTCATCCATGTGACTCAGTCACCGCTGACTTTGTGGGGCCTCTTTGCCTACAACCACAGCTTTGGGGTCAAATCTTTCACATCAGCGAGGTTAAGACAAGTGGACCAGGATCGTCAGTGTGAAGCTTGTGGACCCGAGTCTCTATTGTTTGGTTTAGAGGGGTGTCAAAGTACTGAAGACACAGGAGAGCTCAGCAACCTTGTTTTTGCACATGAGCGCCACCTAGTGTTGATGAGAAGACTCACACGCTACCTGAGGAGAACTCAGTGGGAACCAAACTGTACCGATTCAGACTAGTTAGGGACAAATCAAGAAGTTAAAGCTGCACCAATGGATATATTTGTATATGAAAAATGGGTCAAATGTCTATGAGAACATAAAAAGGCATCACTAGTAGTTAGAAACCTACAGAGAATGACCCTCTTTCCTCAGCGTACAGTAGTTTAGAGTCTTGTTTTGCTCGTTTTGGTTTCATTACCTGCACAGTACTAAAATATTGATGCAGCATTAAATGCCCATGTGATCCATCGACATATATATACACACACACACACACACACACACACAAAACACACGCTGGACTGGCAGTTTTAAAATGTTTATTAAAAAATAAAATAGAAAAAAATATATTTACATAAAAATGTCAAAAAAAAACAAAAAAACAACAACAACCACAAGCTGGGCAGTGGTTCCCTGTGGCACCGGTAGCTCCGTGTCCATTCAGAGGGCCACTGCTCACATGACTCAGCCAGGACAAAGAGGGGCTGCCACTTCTCTCTAAACAGCAGCCGCCAGTTTAAAATTCCTCATTGTGTTGCAATGGAGGGGGGTGGGGGGGGGTAATATTACATTGCATCTACGTGTGTACGCCAAACTCTCAGCGGTCCCGGCCGCTCGGTCACTTTTCCTTTTCACCCCGCCATTTGCACCACATCCGGGGAAGCGAGCGCCGTGTGACCGCTGAGATTTGAATCCATACAGACTTTCCCTTCGGATTACTGCTTGTCAAGTCTTTTGCTGCGGAGATGCAGGCAACTCTAACCCAGTCAACAACCTCCCGTCACCAATTTCACCTCTTTTTTCTTTTCTTTTCTTCCAGCCATCAGAGTCACTGCTGCTGGTTCTAAAATCGCTAAACGTTGGCCGTCGGGGATGCAGCCTGAAACTACATTTAACCTCGTTTATAATACTTTAGAAATCAGGCTAGGGTTGCATGTGACGGAGCATTTCATGCGCCAAAGTGATCACCTCCCTTTGGGTGGGAATAATCCCCCCACATAGGGAGCAACCGGGGTGAACGGTGTACGATAGCATGGCTGGGGACATCCACGACGTGTCTGTGGCGTCCATAATGATTATATTTTTGTTTCCCCCCCCCCCCCGGTCAAATCATTAAAACGTGAGAGGGATTTCCCCTCGCTGGACGTGACGATCAGCTCATATGAGCCATCGGTCAGAAACAGAAAGCCCTCGTCTGAGATTGAATTGATGCAATAGGTGCAGTTTTGACTGTGGGATCAGAGTTGCCATGGTTTAGGAAGAAGAAAAGAAAAAGAGGAGGAGGGGGGGGGGGGGGGGGAACACAAATAGTTTAACAGTTCTGAACAGAGTCTCCGTAAGAAGTAAAAGTAACTCTAGTGCACCTGCAGAGTGCAAGTCGCTCTCTCGGGGGTGCACTCGCTCACGAGCCGCCGGGTGTCTGATTAAAAGTCTCGACACGTTCTCACACACACACACACACACACACACACACTACACAGACCTCAAACCACTACACAAACATCCCTCCAGCTCCTCGCGTTTGACCGACAGATGTAGAAAACTAGACTTTGAAGCACAGCAGGACCTTCATAGAAATACAAAGGGGGGGGTTGATGGGACTTGTAGTTTCACACGAGTTGGCTTGTAAGTCTTGACAGTCAGTAACATTACTTCAGTCCAACAAGCAGTGTTTTGTCATTTCAAAAAGAAGAAAAAAAAACGTTAAGAGGAGAGTTGACACAATAATTAGAATAATCCACTTGCATAGTAATAACACTAGCGTGTGTAGTGTTCTGGGCGAGTCGCAGCCTTTTTTTCCCCCACAGTCCCGTCTGCGTGCCACGCGGTTGTGCTCGCGGAAAAATAAACGGCGTACGCGCGCTCCAAGTAAACACAAAGGAAGGCATTGCAAAAACAATTGGCGGAAGTACCTGGCAATCAAATATACACGAGATTCCTGAATGGAATCAAAATATAAGTTCCCTTTCACGAGGGTCCTCGGTTCAGGAAGACCTCCCATCCATCCATCCACCCACCCTCTCCTTTTCCTTTGTCCAGGACCATGAAGGAGAAAACCGTATCGCCGAGCATTTTAGTGTCGAGGCGCTCTAAAGAGTCGACCTCAGCCCTGGGATTAAGATTTTCACACAACCACGCCTCCTCGACTGGAGAGACTTGAGGATTTCTCTCTGAACCCGGTGGCTCTTTTTCCTGCACCTCTCACTCTCAATCTTCAAATTCAAGCGAGGGTGAGCCGCTGCCTTCCCGGGGGCCTCAACCCTCCGACGACGACACGTAATAGAAAAAGACGACCACGGAAATGAAAGGACGCTAGCATATATGTTCAAGAGAACAGGGGGGTTTTAAGGCCAAAAACACTCTGCAGTCGGGACGATGTTCTTTTAAAAAAAACTCGCCACCAGTGGAGAGAAAGTTGGCCGAGACAAAAAACTAGCAGGCCACTGTTAGTCTGACCAAATACGGCAACAAGCACAGTCCCACAAGGGACACAACAAACAAACGATCTGGAGGTGGCACTGCTGAAGCGCCCTCTTCTGGGCCAAGACGGGACTACATCCTCAACTCTGGTTTCTCAGGATATCTCAGTGGAGAGTGGGGGGTCAATTTCCATCCCTCCAGGACGCCTGAAACAAACTGGATTGAGGGTCAAAACCTCCGTGAGGAATTTCACATCGACCATTTTTTTTTTTTCTTCACAAGATTGATGAACGATCGATGAAAGGAATATGAAGATAAGCGCTCTGTTTACCTTTCTGTCCCCGCTTCTCTCTATCAAACTGAACAACACAAGTAAGAAAGGGAGAGTAAAAAGAGATGGCGGGGGTAGGGGGTCTATCTCGACCTGAAGGCAGACAGGCGCTCACACACACACACACACACACACACGCACACCAGAGATGCTGCCTGGGGAAAGGTTTCGTAAACTAATTTTAAAACTCTACAAAAATAAAACAACTGTATAAAAATGCCTTTACATATACACACACAAAATTAAATAAGCATTTACTTTAGTTCAAAAAAAGAAAAATAACATTATTGCACAAATGAAAAAAACAAAACATTTTTGTTCTTAAGTGTATATAAACTGTAAAAAAAAACAAAAAAAAAACACAACCACAGGCAGCTTGGCTGCAAGGGTCAAGACGAGGTCAAGTGAACTTGGCGATGGCATCACAACCAAGTCTGACAAAAAAATAACCACAAAAAAAAGACCTGAAACAAAGACGAGGAGGACACAATACTGAAAGTAACGCAACACTGAAACTACAAAAGGTGTGAACAAAAGTCATGCGGGGAGAAAAGGAAGAGATCGCAGGAAGAGGATGCAGAGCCGGAGGGGCTGTAGTTCCACGTCACGGCGGCCCCAGACCGAACGCTGCCGGGCCTCCGTCGGTCTGCATGCCCGTCCTCCCCCCGAGACCGACGCAGAGCCGGGGCTCTGCAGCCGGAGAGGGGAGAAAAAGTGTGGGGGAGGGAGGGAGGGAGGGAGGAGTGGTTTCTATCTGCTGAGGCTGACCGGGAGGCTGTCCCTCTTTCTGCGTCGCCAAGTGGTGCGGTGGTACTGAGTGTGACTGTGTGTGTGTCCGCGGTTAGCCAGAACGGGGTTGTTGACCAGCGGCGGGTTGTGGAAGCCCTTCACGTTGAACTTGACTCCGTTCTGAGGCGTGTTGGAGAGAGAGAGAGAGAGAACATACAAATAAATAAACCTCCAACTTCTTTACTGATGAAAAGCACAAACAAAACATGCAGTGGATTTGACTTGCTGGTATAAGATTATTATTATTGTGAGGACAAAAGAGATTTTTTTTACATTTTCTCAGCTGTTTAAATGGATTTGTGAAATATGCGTATTGAAACTTAGTTGAGAAGATCGATACTCGTGTGTGTGTGTGTATACGAACATGACGCTACTGCTAGCACGCAGTTAGCTTAGCGTAAAGGCTGGAAACAGCTAGCCGAGCTCAGTCCAACAATTAAAAACTCCATATCTAACTATTTTAAAAAGGCATCTCATTTGATTAATTGGTAAAAAAATAAAATAATTAAATAGCAAGTTGTGGTTTTACAGACGATTATATGACATGATATGGTTAACAGGCCAGGCTGAGAGGGGAAACACCCTGCTTTCAGTGTGTGTGTGTGTGTGTGTGTTAAATTAACCTAAAGTGTGCCGTCTGTGGTTTCATAACTAACGCACAGATATGAGAGTGGTATCAATCTTCCTGTCTGACTCTTGGCAAGAGAGGAAATCAGTGCATTTCCCAAAAAGTTGAACAATTCCTTTAATAAGCCAGAGGGCCTCAATAGCAAAACATTGGATGAAACTGTTGGATATTGTCCCTGTTTTTGCCCTTTCCAATAGCAACAGGTACACGCCAGATGTTAGAACATCAGGCCACTGAGCAGCACTGACAGGTTTATGGACTACAGACGGCAATTCATCTTTTTTTGTGAGTGAAAGAGAGACAAACGACACACTTGACAGAACGGAAGAGAAACAGAGACGAGAGAGAGTGTGAACCGTGTGTCCAGCGCCTACCTTGTGCGCGTGGCTGGGCGGAGACTGGGGGCTGGAGGGGGCGGGGGCATGAACATGGGCTGGGGGGGGCATGTGGAAGAAGGGGGGGAGCCCGGTGTCTATACACACCTGTCTGCCAGGTATGGAGTGCATTGCTAGACCACCGGGCAGCGAGACGTGAGCCTGGAGGATGAAAGGGACACCGATTAATATTGTATACAATCAATAAGGATAACAACAGGAAAGAGCAACATCTAGCTTACTTTGAAAGCTATCGGTTCTGATATTTTAGATGTAGTTCTCTGAACACGACATGATATTTCTCTTCATCTCCGCACAGGATCTAAGCGCGTGTAATCCCTACCTGTGAGCCTGGATGCAAGAGGAGGTGGTGTCCTCCCATGCCGGGCTTGCAGGTGCCCATGTTGAGGCCCGGTGGGAAAGCCAAGCCCAGAGGAGGGAAAGACGGGTACGGCGGCATGGCGGGAGGAGGGACGGGACACGGCAGCGCTGAATCAGAGTCCTGGCAAAACGACACAAACGCAAAGAGATGAGCCGCGGTGAGCAATGTGACGAGCGCGTCTGTTGTTGTGCAAATAGTACTTTCTGCCAGGAGCGGTCCGAGCCAATTCTGCACACGAGCGACAGGAACCGTCATCGCGGTCCGTTCCAACGTCTGTGCTAAAAAAGGCAGAGCTGAGCTACGCTACGCTTCCCCGGGAAACCGTAGGTGGGTGCGCCTCCTTTTCCCTCAAATACAGCAATGTGATGCCTGCCTCCACACGTCACACCCTTTTATTCTGCAGAACCTCACAAATACGTTTAGGCCCTGAGCAAACAAGGCACCCGCCCAGCTTCTCCCCGCTTCTCCTTAGAGGCCCTGGACATTTTTTCAGATCTGAAAAAAAGTTGCAGCTGCCACGCGTGGTTCATTAATTTCACTGGAAGAATTTATGATTCCCACGTCTCTCTCGCTCTCTGATTGTGTGATGCTTTGCAAAGCTCTCTCTACTCTGAACGTCCTGCAGGAACGTCAGCGCGTCGGGCACCTTCCATTTGTCATCTTCTCCTCTCTATGATGAAGAGCCATGTCCTCTGGCAGCATGATACTACTCCAAAAAGCTTCTAAGCTCCTAATGTGAATTTCACATTCATCATATATATATCTGCCTGAGTGCACTAACAGCGGATAATGTATTCACAGGCGTGTGATTCAGTAGCTTTGACGTGCAGGCATTTACATTGAGACCCTTCATGAAAAAAAGAAAAGAAAACCCCACTTGTAGCTACTGTATGTTTCCATAAATATACTACATTTAAATTAGATTTGGGGTGCTTCCATCAGAGTTGCTATAATGTAGATTAACTCTCCACAAATACGATATCTTTCAATCTGTTGACCTACAAAAAAGGCACACAGAGTGCTTTTTACAGCGTGTGCTTATCTGCTGATCATGCATGTGTGCGTGCGTGTGTGTCTCACGTTGTCTGATCCAGACAGCGAGGAGACGGAGGAGGCTGAGGAGTGCTGCTGGGGGCTGGAGATGGACATGGGCGAGTCTGCGCTGTGGGGCGACGCCGAGTCCCTTTGCTGCTCCTCGGTCCCGACCCCACCGCCGAGCACACAGGGCTCCCGCTCCGACGCCGGCTCCTTGGGAGGTGAAACTGCTAAAAAGAAGAAGAAAAAAAAAAGATGAAAGGTTCAGTAATTCACAATTTGACACCCTTTGCTCTGCGGAATGCATTATTCATACATGCAAAGTTTAATTTTCTCAGTAGACTGGTGACCTTTTAAAACTCTTCCTTTAATGGAATTCACCGACTTCAAAATTCTTCGAAGCGGTCCACTTACGTGCATTTCATTTAATGCGGGATGTTTTCCCACTCTGAACCCTGTGCTCCTCACACAGTCTTGGTTCCAAGACATTATGACAGAAAGCGCAAGCAGATATTTCAATTTCTTGGTGAAGTCCGAGGGATCGTACCTCGGTTGTCGGTTCGTGCCAGATCCCTGCCGCCCCACTTCTTGATGATCCACTCCCTGTAGTCGATAACCTCCTGGGTCAACCGGATGATCCTCCCCAAGGTGCTGCAGGGAGGAGAGAGGGAGAGAGAGGGATGGGTTTACAAGAGAACCACTGCCAGGGTTCATACACATTCTGACCAATGGATTTCCATGACTTTAAACCAAATTTCCATGACCAAACATCTCGTTGTAAACATGAAAAAGTGAGTAAATGTAGTATTTAAACTAACAATGAGAATACAAAGCATACAGTAAACCTTAAATGACACAAATGAATGAGACAATAGTTTGATTAAAAGAATAAACATGTATATAGATGCCTGTATGTATGCCTGCTTGTATTCTGAGCGTCTTTCTTTTAAAAGCATATTCATTATTTCAAACTCAGCGTAAATGAACGTCATGAACACATGAATATAACACATTTACATGACTTTTCCAAAAGCTTTGGGATTTTTCCAGGCCTGGAAATAACCATTTTAAAATTCCATGACTTTTCCAGGTTTTCCATGACCGTAAGAACCCTGCACTGCCATTCAGGGTTTCTCTAGTGCTGTTGGGCGGACGTGAATACAAACCTTTCAGAGTCTTTGTTGGGATACGACCGTGCGAGCGGGGACACGGCATGACTCAGGACAGTGTAGGCGTAGTCGAACACCTGCTTGACGTGCATGGCGCCATAGGAGCCCCTCCCCACGTCATTACCTACATGGAGTAAAGACAAACACTCGGACATTTTAAAAAAGGGCGTAAGATGAATAAGATGGCGTCGTAAGCCCTCACGACTTCTGTTTAATTTGAGCTGTTCACTGTAAAAATCACTGTAAACTTGCAACACACACACACACCTGGGTGAAGCGGGTCCTCTATGCAGAGTGTGGATGGTCTGTATCCGTTTGTCATGGCCTTCATGATCTCCTCTTTGGCTATGTAGGCGCCTCCACTTTTGATGCGAATCCCAGTTTTCAAGTAGTTGAAGTGGCGGCCGTACAACTCAAAGAACTCGATCAGCAGCACGCCCAGATTCTCACTGGGGTTCCTGGCATCGATACGAGGATGGAGCTGAGGGTGCGGAGCACAGGAAGGCCGGATTAGTACGTATTTAAAGCGAGCATTACTGCGCGTTCGGTAGGTTCAGCGGGAACTACGTCACCTCTTACTAAACCTGAATCTAGTCTCACGTTTTTTTTTTCTCCTCTCCTTTTTATTGAAACGGAAAACCGCTATGAAATGCACAATAATGAATTCCATCAAATGAATTACGGCGAACAGGAAACGTGCTTATGAGTTGGCCTTTAAACAAATTAATTAATAGACTGTAGCCTATGCCAGCATATCAAATAAAAACCTGGCCATGTTGAGACTGCCCGTTTCAGCACCCAGGACAGCGCCGCAACAACACACACCTCCTCTACACACAACAAACAGGCTATCTGTCCCAAAATAACACAAATGTATATTGAGGCTAGGAAGCATTCAAGTCAGATATAGATGGAAATCTTTAAGGCTGTGTGCAACACTGGATAAGTGGGACGCCGTCGTCTACTACTACTACTGCTGCTACTCCCGTTATTGCTACTACCATCAGTATTGGTATTACCACCAATGCTGCAGCACTTTCACAGCACTGCTATCACCTCTAAAACTGCTCCAATGTGCAACGGCGACAACGTCCTTCCCTTTGGGGCGACTTTCTGCTTGTGTGCCCCATATTTAAAAGGGTGTGTGTGTGTGTGTGTATTTTACTGTACCTGGAGGAAGCTGATGACCATGAGGATCAGGCTGTAGGAGCTGATTCCCCCGGTGAAGACTTCGTTTAGATCCCTCTGCAGCAGAAACTGCTTCAGCACAAAGATCAGGTAAGGCAGCACTGGATACATCTGAAAGGGGAAGAAGAGACGGCTGATTCAGTCTAACTCTGGATTAGGTAACGGGGAGAGAAGCCTTAAATGAAAAGAAAGTAGATTTAAATGACTTTGTACGGGTCGCTGAGGAGAAATGGGAGTTTCTGGTGAGATGAATAGAATTAAATGGAGATAGTACTACACTATGATCAAAAGGGAAGGCAGCAACTTATTCTAATTATTTTAAATGATTATTTTACATCACTTACCGCCATGGGTGTGAAGCCAATATATCAATTTAATTTGCTCGATTTGAAATTCAAGGGTTGGCGACTTGTCTCGCACAGCGATTACAGTTTCCTTTTCAATAATATTCTCTGTGTTTTGACTCCGTGTTTTGACTTAAAGATTGCGGCGAGACAGTTTCTAATCAAACAAGTTACTCGAAGATTGGAGGAAGAAACGCTGCCGGAGTTAGTTTTACACATTAGTCATGTTTCAGTAGTAACTGTGACTAATGCGTACCATTTCCATAATATTTGATCAAGCGTTCTGATTTTATTTTAGGAAGCTTTAACGCGAACAAACCAGCGAAAAACCTCCCGCTAATGCCATCGTTTTTTTTGTGCTGAAACCCACAGTGAATTAATCTGGTTTCTAAAGTGAATCGAGGCAGTTGACTAATAAGAAGTTGTACTCAATGCCATGTATGAATTAATACCCTTCTGCTTAGTGAATACTTCAAGCTTTTCAACTTTACTCAACCAAGCAAAAGTGTTCACCGCGGCTTCCTGGGACCTGAGCCTTGATAATGTGCTGAAACGCAGTGTAACCTCCTGACAGGATGTGTGTGCATATCTGTGGCAGTGGAGCACAGCAGGGCATGGTTGACATCAGTGTATAGACAGACATTTAAAAAAAATGAACTTCAAGGACTTTCAAGTACGTTTTCAAGCACTATTTTGACTTTTTATTTCATGTAACACAAGTAAATAAAGTGATCAATGTCTTTCTGTAACAGTCGGTGAATTTAGGTAGAAATTGCAATTAAATACAGCAGTAAAATAAACCCCTGAATGTGTATTTCAGCTGTTTTTGCTTCTATATTATTTCAGACTATTTGAAAAGAAAAACAGCCCAGAATGGTAAAATGGAGCAGTGCATGAAATCCAATGTTTTTCTCATGCCGTGTTTCTGGCTGCATGGAAATGCTGACATGCGAGGATGAACTCTCGGGCGACCTCTCGATGACAAGACTGCACTGGCACACCGTCACACCCACGCGTTGACAACACCGACTATCGCTGGATTGACGCCGACTGTGGTTGTCAACAGCGGGCTTTTCAAGCTCCGACATGTAGACCCAGAGAACCGTAGCATTAAAGATCGACACACAAAAAGGCCGAGACCCGACTGCTCGCTGGAACATCAGCTCTTGGAATTCCTCTCTTGCGTTACGGCTCCTACAACTGAGACTAAAGCCGGCGGAGATCCACCTCCCGCAGGAATTCTGTCAGAGCCGTCGGCGAGTCGATCGGCCAACCGGGTTTTTCAGTGGGAGTTAAGTGGATATTATTCTGAGCGCAGTCGCCGGGGTCCGTCCCAGCTTCACTTTGAAAACGAGCCGTGCCAACTCAAGATTGGAGTGGAGTAAAAAATGAAATGCTTTAAACTGCTGGCTCGCTTGATTCACAGAGGGAATTTCCAAAGTGCTGTATTTAGACCCCGCTGTAACAAAAAAAAAATAGGCAATGTGACTCCTCTGGTGTTTTTATTTCTATTTAAATAAGTCTACATGACTTTTTCCTGCTCTCTTCCTCCATATCTATGCCTTCAATTCACAATCTGGTTTTTAAAGCAAAAAAAAAAAAAGGTGCAAATGGACTTCTGTGCATGGCTTTGATTAAATAGCACTGAACACACCGTGCATGCTGGCGGCATCACCACCACCACAGGGAGGAACATCTCACCTTAACATAATCTTTAATGAAGCTCGCCGCCTTGACTCCAGTCTCCACGTTGAAACTGATGTCCACCTTCACCTCGGTCTCCTGGTCCGTCAGCTTGATGATCGGCACCTAAAAAAAAGGGAGAGACGAGAGGCACGTGTTAGCGAACATGACAGTGAAGGACACGTTCACAGTGTGTGTGTGTGTGTGTGTGTGTGGAGGGTGTCTGTTTCAAATGAGCCTTTTTAGAGCCGAATCCCTAATTGAGAGAAATGCGTTCAGCCAGTAACTGAGAAATAAATGTTTTCACTTCAAAACAATGGAGTGAAAAAAAAAAAAATACAAAAAAGGACAGGAAGTAAACGGTGGAGCATCAAAGTATCCGCTGCTCTTGCAGTATTACAGTGAACTGTATATCGACGGGTCGACAGGGAACATCCCCAGACACCTGGCAGCGCGTGACACCCATCACGCGAGCAGATGGACGACACTAATTGAGTCTCTTCTCCCCACTCCCCCCTTCCTCATGTTTCCATGGAGATAAAAAGAGTGATTGAGCCAACGCTTCATACATCCAACTGACCGTTTCAAAATCCAGAGGAACTTTTTTTTTTTTATGCCAAATTTTTGGTTTGGCTGAGTTTGTTACAATCGGTTTCCCCGTGTACCGGGACTGTTCTATTACCGACTGTGAAGAATGGAACCTTCAGGAGGACCGAAATTAACTGTCACACTCGTCTACCGTGCCAGATCATTACTCATCAGCGAAGACGGGATGTGAAAAAAAAAAAAAATCGGCATTTCTTTCTAGATGCTCCGGTGCGTTTCGACGGACATCTGTTGCAGCAAACCCAGCGCGGCTGTTATTTTTCGGGGACCGCACGACGTGAAAGCGTGCCCTGGTTACTCACGGTGGCCTTGTCCAGCACTTTAATGGAGAACGGTTCTGCCACGTTGTGCTTGCGCAGAGCCTGCTCCAGCTCTTGCAGCGGGGGGCGCTCCCACTTCCCAAACACCACCAGGTCAATGTCGCTGAGGGCGGGGGAAACATTCGGGATGTTAAAATACCAGCCAGCAAAACATACCGAAGTGGAACTTAAATCATTAATACTACGGTCTTACCTTGTTGGAAGGTACAGTCCTGTGCTGAAGCTGCCAAATATTTGGACCTGGGAAAGAAAGAAAAAAAAAACAATGTTGAAGAAATATGAAAATGATGATGAAAATCTGTGCGGTTTGACTGTTGGGGACAGTTGAGGAATGAGAGAGTTTGAATCCACTTGAAGAGGGCCGGCTTCAACCACAGGAGCTTTTTCCACGTACACGTTCATTCTCCGATTCAGAATGCACTGCCTCAGGTGAGCAGACGGGTTACCGCAAAAAAGGTGAAATATCAAGGGAGTAAAGTAAAAACTAAAATGTAATTAACGTACTACCACAACTGTTGTACACTGTAATGTAATAGAATATAAATACACATCGTACAACAGCTCATCTGTCGTAATGATTTGTATACGCAGCTCCAATGTTTGCGAACTACCCAGAACTCTGCGTTCCACTTCAGAGACGGTGAGCTGCCAAATTAAGTGTACAATAGTTCGGGGGGAAAAAAATGCCTTTTTGGGGGGCTGCAAGCAAAAGCTCTGCAAAGGAAGCAGAGTGGACTTCTTTCCCTTTTCTGTCTGGTAAATACGAAGAGGCTGTCGCACAAAGACAGGCCGGGGATTTATCGGCTGAAATGAAAAAGGAGGCTGGTACAAATCAGGGGCTTGATCCATTTCCCTGACACTCTGGCTCACGGTGGAAGAAGCAGAGACTGGCAGCCAACAAATCATGTCAAGAGAAGGGCATTGCGTCAACGCTACGCCGCTGCACTTCTCAACCAGCCGCAGGATCCTCCATCACCATTTACATGCATGCAAAGTGATAACCAATGTGTTGGAAGCAAGTAGCAGCACTTTTAAATAAGTCAGAATGCCGTGTTGATGAGGTGTCCGTTTTGCAGGACTCGCCGCAAAAGGTGCGAGTACTTAAACTTTATTCATATTTCCTTTGAGAGACGTGGTTTCAGGACCCCCGTAAAACAGTAACTGCCTTCTTAACATAGGGTTAACAAACTAAATAGCACACGTTATGGAGCTTTATACGCACTGGTATGTGAATTTTGTTCTTGGAAAAAAGCTTAAGCTAGCCGGCTACCGGATGTTGCTTCATACTTGGCTCCTCCAACTCTCGCCATTAAAGCAAACAAGCGTATTTCCCAAAATGTCAAACTAATCTTCTAAGTTTGACAGAATGCCAGCAGCTACAGAAGAGTGAAGTGTCTGAGTCCAGACAGACTAACCGACATTTTAACCACAGTTAGGTTAACTAAAAACAAAACCAATAGCGTTAATCCATCTACCCTTAATTCATGTGAAGTAGTTAGAGAATTAAAAACAGTAGATAATATAGAATAAGTGGGTGTTTTGCACAAACTCTGCCTCTTTTTAAAAAGTGTTAAAACACAATATTGCAACAAAGATTGACGAGTAATCTGAGATCACATTTCAACAATTCATCCTCTTCATTGAAATAAACAGAGACACGTGTGTGCATGTGCGTGTGTGTGTGTGTGTATCTTACATCTGCAGTGGGCCACAGCTCCTTGATGATCATCTCTATCCGGTTCACCACCTCCTTCCTCATAGCTGCTTCCTCTGGCCGAGGAGACATGAAGTTGTAGAGGTCCATCACCTCCTCGTGGAGTCTGGAGAGAGAGAGGAGGAAGACAGGAGAGGGTTATTCCCACCACAGTCACAGGTACGTTTCACACAGAGAAGTAGGACTCTTTTGCTTTTGAGCGTTTCACATTTCTCGTTGCAAAGTTATACAGGACCAACAATCATATGAGGATATCTCCTCTCTCCAGATGGCCCAAGATACGCTTCCTTCTTATTAACCGCCATCATTCCAGAGCCGGGGGAAGCAAAGCAACGCCGTCGTATGCCCGCTCTACATGAAATGCCATGCGTTTCAATAGCTTCTACTTTCCTGCAGACACGACGCCCAGCAATACCCCAGATTCATTTTGATGCTGTGCTCAAAAAGGTAAGAGCCTCATTACCTGACTGGACAGTGCACTTTCTTGCAATTGGCCTCTCGTTCACCCATTCACACACTATGGGTGTCTGGCCTGCCCACTGGGAGCAACTTGGGTTTTAGTTTTCTTACTCAGCAGTACGACATGCAAACAGGAGAAGCCGGGGATCAAACCGCCGACCTTCTGATTAAAAGGATGACCCGCTCCATCTCCAGCGTTCCGTCCAAGGATCTCGTCATGCATCATCCAGTCTCAACCAGTCAACATTAATAACTTTATGTTAGTAACTTTGAATTAAAAATGGGGAGCGCAGGAAAACAAAATTACTCTTTGTGTATAATTACAGTTTAAAAAAAAAAAACACAGCCTCAAACTACATGAAAATCAAACTTGCTCAAAATTGAAAACTGGGACAGCACGAACACAAGCTGTTTCTGTGAGGATCACATATCATTTGAGTCCAGGCCTTTTCCTCAAACCTAACCGTAATACTACACTTAGCCCTATTCATCACAGAAACCGTAACCACAGAGCTTAACATAACCACTAAGCCAGAAATAAGACAGAACAAGAGTTCTTGTAGAAGTCTTATTTTACCATCAGGGAGGATATGCGTTCCTCATCAAAAGGCCCGTACAACAACACAAACCTTTAAGGTTTTCGGAGGATTTTAAACCTTCTTCACAGCTCTCAGTGTTTCATTTAACTTTAGTAATGCAAAGGCCTGATCAGCCAGAGTATGCCTGAAGTCACAGGCTTTAGAATTATTGCCCATATGGGTTTGTGTTTGGCAACAGAGGGGTGCATGTATAGATCGCTGACCGGTCAAATGCCTCACAACAGTGGGACTCTGTTCAACCCTGTGGCCATTTTTTTTTTTTTTTCGAGGAATGCATGCCATGATGTCAGTGTGAAATACAGAACAGGGAGGCTGTCGCAATCAATTACCAGAGCCCTGGAGGAAATGCAGCCAGCCCATGATGTGCCCACTCGTTGGTGGAAACTCTCTGCCAGCAAAATCAGGGCGTTTACATGCCAACGGTCCACCGCGGACACAGGGCATGGTCAGAATAAGAAGCACCATTGCAGCAGTCCCTAAAAAGTGAGTTTAGGGTCAAACATCACTTTGTAATTGAACAACTTTAGGGCCCAGTGTCAAAGGTGTTCAAAAGACAGCACGACCACAGAATAATTAGCATTTCCAATTTGAAGGGCAAATCCCTCTGTGTGGGACTTCAAACTGTGGCCCCTGAAGGCAAACTACTGCAAGACCTATCAGGGCACAAGCCACAACTTGCATCAGAAAAACTAGTACAAAACACAAACACACCCAGAGAAAGTGAAACATTATATTAATTCACTACTTGCAGGATATAGTATTAATTACAGACTTTTCAGTTCACTTAGGATTTGGGGTCGGGAAACTAAACATCAAGCCAAGTGGAAGTGCTTTCATGACAAACACCGATTCCTTGTAGAGAAACTTCCCAGATGGGTGCAACCGGCCATTACAAATATCACAAGCTCCCGCAACACATCTGGGAAGTCCTCTGCCAGAGCATAATATCTACCATTATGACATACAAAACAAATCTGAATATATTCAGTTACACCCGCTCTTACGACGCCAACATTGTAGGTGTCATCGGTTTACGCAACACCTATAAATCATTCAGAACATCAAACAAAAAAATAAAATGCTCCAGTAAAGCTGTACTCAATCAGTGTTCACCCTGACAGAAAGAGAGCTCCATGAAGAACAACCTGTGAAAAGAGAGTAAACCATAACTGTACCCAGAATAACCGAGGATTTAAAAAAGGCCAATTTATGCAGAACGTAATACAGTTATAGTTCAACAAGATTGCACAACTTAACGTATTAATACATAGTTTACTTGCTTTATTAAAAAGTGTGATGGAATGCTATGAAATCTATTGAAACATTCAATAGCAATGCTCCACCTTTAAATCACACTCTCGCTGCAAGCAGACTGATTAACTTCCCTTTCATAATCAAGTCATTGGAATAGCTGAGGATCCAAAGCTCAGTTAACTTCACCAAACATTAACGTGAGTTTAGTGTTATCCAACCCTCGTTAGCTAAGAGCTAGGCAGGTTGTAGTATTTTATAAGTATTCGGCGTTTTATCGTTAATTCGGCTTACTCGTATTTGCTTGACGAAACATTATTAATGTAGTTTTTGTTAAATTAGTTTCCCCAACTTCAATGTGGAGACAAAAGGGGAAATCGTCATATCCGGTTAAAACCCTTCTAAATAAATCACCAGTTTATACATAAAAAAAACACTACGAACTCGAGGCTGCGATTAAGTAGCTATATTGCTTTACACTTTCCCAACAACGCGTGTCTTTTAATCGCACTCATCAAGTTTGTTTTAAATCTTTTTTTTTTACGGCCCAGTTCAAACTTGAGCCGACAAAAAAAAAGAAAAAAAAGCACTTCCGGTCTCTTTACGCAACTATCTTACGGCAGTTTTTTTTTTCTTTTTGCTATCCAGCAAACAGCCTAACTCAAGTTTACGCTGCCATCCTGCGTAAACTAACGCAGACAACGTAAACTGCGTTGGGAAACGGAATAGCTACATCATGTCGTAACGCTATGTACAAGAACACTTGACGTATATAAAAAATTAAAAAAAATCACGCATACATTTATAATTAAAAAAAATGGCTTCTTAACAGTTCGAATCAACGGCTAACGGCTGATGTTCCACTCACCCGAGGACCCCCGGGTTGTACTTCCTCGTCTTCCAGGGCGTCCAAGTGCTCGCGTAGTTGCCGTTAGTGCAGTTCGAAAGCAAGTAATTCATCCCATAAGTGCTCGCCTTGTTGTCACTTTTCCTTCGGCCCGGGTGGTGATTGTGTGTGTGGTTTACGGGTAAAAACGGTTGGACCTGATGGCGCTTCACGCATATCTGCTGTAGATTGAACGCCGGGTGCTCCTGTAGGTGACGGTGTTGGTGGTGGTGATGGTGGTGGAGGTGGTGGTAGAGGTTGACATTATTGTCCATGCCGTCCCTCGCGTTGAACAGCAGACCGGCGGGCCCGACGTTTGTATTATTATTAATAACGCTGCCCGGCACATTTCCACCAGGAGTCCTCTCGAGCGAGCAGCCGGAATGGGGGCTGTAGGTCCGGGGTTCCTGCGAGGAGGACACCGGTCCCGACGTCTTCTGGGTCAGGGTCTTCCCCTCACCTGGCTCGGCTGTCGCGGTGAAAGAGTTACGTACATTCCCGTTGGACAGCGCCATCCCGAGCGAGGACATCGCGGTGCCGTTCATGACGCCGCGATGGCTGCTGCTGCTGCCGTTGCTCAAACCGGCAGTCAGGTTACCGTTACTGCCGGTGGTGCAGACGCTCTTGCTCGATGCCACCGCGGCCGCCACATTTTTTAAAACGTCCAGCGCTGCGTAACTCACGCACTGGTTGCGGTTCTGGTTGTGGAGCTGGTGCTGAGCGGAGAGCGTCCGCGCTCCCTGAGAGGTCTCCCAGACGTGCATCCATAAGGCGTTCGCAGGTCCTTTCTGTTCGGGCTGAATCCAAGCGACCCTCGGATCCATTCAACTTCTTTTTCTCTGGTAACACACCCCCCCCCACCCACCCTCCCACCCCGCCTCCGCCTCCTCCCCCCTCACTACAAGTCTCTACCGAGCCCGTGGTGAGCCTGCGCCGCTGCCGCTGGACCCCTTCAAAAGGTCACTGCTCCGTCCGGGGTGCCGAGAAGAAAAGTATTTCAACAGTAAACCGAATCAGGACCATTGATGAAGTGTCCCCTATACGCCGCTAGCTGAGGGGGGGCGGGGGAGAAATGCTCGCCGTTTCCTACGGGAATTCAATATGGCGTATTCGCTTCAAATCTATGCGCATGCGCACTACGAGGGATTTCTTAAACGACGACTGCGCCCCCCTATACGCCCACACCTTCATTCCTCCGGCCGGCTGGTGAATTGCACGGAATACATATTTCCTTTTTTTTATTTTTATTTTTTACTTTAATTTTTTGGAATAAATATTGAATCGAATAAACAGATAATTAAGTCCACGTCAATCATGATTAAAGGTCCTGTGGCCAGGGTACCCAGAGGTCCCTGTCCTGTATCTCCAACGGGACGAGGGAAGGGGTGGCTGGGTTCATAGGGCATCCCCCATCAATATGAGGCTGGACATATCAACTGTTTAAATTCTAGTATTGGCACATATTTAAGTTTAAATGAAGATGATGTAGATGAATATATATATATGAATATTCAAAGCTGTGGATCTGCCTGTCCTGGTAAGCCAAGCAGGGGAGGCTCTGACAGAAAAATACCCACACTATAAACCTTTGAAATCCTAGAAAATATTTTTTCTAAGAAACATTACTCTTCAACAAAATACAATTTACATAAACAGGAGACAGCGAGGGATACCACATTGTGTTGTCAGCTGGCATCTCACTTACTGTGCCAGGGGCCATAATCACAACCTCTACATACAAACTCTGCATTCCACTGGGTAACGCACAGGTTTTTTTTTTCTTCTTTTTTCTCAACAGTCTAAACGCAAATGGAGCTCCTTTTTTTTTTCCTTCCCTCTTCTGTTTATTATTTCAGATGCACTCTGCGGCCAGCAGATCCCAACGCTCATTTTCAAGGGGCAACACGCAGCAGGTGGTGTTCATCATCCCCGTACTCTGTAAACCACCCCGGCCCCAGCAACAGCCCATTAGGCTCTGTGATGGAGCGGAGGCGTGGCTGCATAAGGCACAAGCAGCACCTTCTGGGATGCGTGTGCACGTAAAAAAGGGAGAGCGAGGAAGAAGAGCGCGTCTTGCGTAATGCCCGCCCACTCCAACCACTGCTACTCACGTGCAGCATGTGACAGAGTCAAGGAAAACCCCCCAGAGCAAACTATGTGCCAGCCAGGACGTGCAGCTCTCTGTATTACACACTCAGACGTACAGTATACACACACACACACACAGCTGCTAGCTCCCTCCGCACGCCTGTATGCATCTATACGCCCTCCTTCCTATCTCCCTCCATCCGACACCGTGTGAAACACAGGCGTTTGAGTGGAACACCAGATTGAAGAGGTTATTCCTCTCATAGCTCATGTCACAGTCTAGGCTCGAGCCAAACGCCAACACTGACTGTGTGTGTGTGAGTGTGTGTCATTTCAAGGCTGGTTTGCCTCATTGTCATCTTTTATAGGATTACCACATTGGTGGAGACCGGACCGAAGCTGACAGATGCCTAACACACACACATATATATATATACAGACAGAGGCTGGGCTGGAAAAGTCAACACTACACTCTCAGGCATAACAGTAATGGCAGATAATGTGAAGGAAGCATGCAGTAGCCTGAGACTGCATGCGGCTTGAATGATAATGAGGCCGCAGCATGTTCCAGATATTTAACCCACATTAGTGGAGAGCTGTATTTGCACTGTTCTTTCAACAGCTATTTCACATTTCTACAAGTGAACATATTGCCTGTGGGCTATAAGCCACACGGTGGGGTTTTATGCAGAAACAAGCAAGGGGCCTCATGCGACTGCAGAGCATCAGCTCCTGTGGGTTCAGAACTATAAATGTGGACCTGCAGTTCCAGTCGAGCTGCGACCAGTATACCTACATGCAAGAAGAGTAACAGAAGCTGTTTGGGCCTGAAGCTGCAGCCATGCTGATGTGTGTCATCTACCGGCAAGGAAAAACCTTCTTTCATTTTAACACTGAACGCTCGTTTTATTTCTACATATTTTCCTTTTTGCATATCATGTTTTTCACACATTTTAAACCAGCAAAACATGTATTAACCGGAGCATATTTTCTGGGAAATTCTGGGAAGAATACAGAATTCACACCTTCTGGTTGGTTTGGAAGGAGGGTCTTTAATGAATTTAGTCAATCCTAAAACACACAAACAGGGTAAAAATAAATAAATTGTAATTTGACTAAGTTCTGCGATAACTTCTTATTGATCAATACAGTTTTGTTTGCATTATTTGATCAATTTATGTATTATTTCGTCAGAAAAACGCACATGTTAAGACACAAAAACTAAAATGTGGCATTAATTCAGCATTCAGTTGTACTTAGCTCCACCCCCTTGTCACTTCTGGTTGCAAAAACCAAGATGGTTACGGCAAAATGGAGGCTTCAAAACTGCAGACCATGAGCCAAGGCGACTACATCCACATCTTATATACATTATATGGTTACAAGCCAGTTCACTCGCATGCTTTGCATATAAAAAGAAAACCCATTGGGGCCTTGGCCTGAAGATGAATGGTAATATACTCAGAGGCTCAGTGAATACTGGCTGTGTAATATAGCAATGCAATTACAAGAAGCGTGGACACAGAGGATACAGAGAGGAAATGTCCTGGGAGTGTAAGGGCGAAGACAGCGGGGACCTCGGACATGAAGGATGTCACTCCGCGTGGCCTTCAGCGGCGCACAGCCTTCATTTCTCGTCACAGTCAGACGTCCTATTATTTATTGATGAGGGGGGAAAAAACGATGACCAAAATCCTTTCAAAAATAACCCTTTAATAAAAATCTATAATGACGTGACCTTGGCTGTGACATGGTGCTGGAGAATGTCCTCCACCGGGGGGAAAGGGAGAACTGATCAAGAGTTATGGGAACTTTCTTTGGGGACAGGTCCACTGTGGAGCAACCGTGTGGATTGTGCTTCAACGCAATGATGTCATTTTCACTTGCATGTGAATTTCCCCAAAGTTATACGCTAATTGCACTTGTTTCCTTTCTAAATCCATTTAAAAAGAACACTGAATATGAAGCAGATCACATCGTTTATATAAGACATGCTTCCAGAAAAGTCCTAACCCACAGTGATCCGATTACATGGCTCATGGTAAACGTGATTATGACACAATAATAGAATCGAAGAGATGTTAAGATCGATTGCAATGTTTCACTTTCTCATCTTTTGTCCCAGGCTCCCTCGTTTCAAACTCATCCATTCAGAGTTGTTTATGCTCAGCGTGCTCCTGCTTTCACACACACTCAGTCATTTCTTCTTCTTCGCTCTCTCTCTCTCTAGGAGTGACTTGTCGAGGCAACGCTCTCTTCTTCTCCTCCTCCTCCTCCTCGTTTAAGGCATGAGTGAGTTATTGAGGGCCACGCTTGACCTCTTCTCTGGACTTTGCGATGATGAGAAAAGTCTTTCTGATGGCACCCAGAGAAAAAAAAAAGTTTTGGAGTGTGTTGGAGAATTCAAGGTTCCCCCGTGTTTCAACTAATGGATCTTAGAAAAATGCATTTGCAACAGACGACTCTCGAGAAAGAAGGAAAACTTAAAGTGTCTGCTTTGCATTTCCAGGTTTATGTTCCATCTGGGAGAATATCATGCAGCGAAGAGTCCTAAAAATGTTTACTGCTGGTGCAGAGTGTTATAAATCCACTGTATTACTGTTGAGGTAAATGCGTCATTCGCCATCTTACTTCCTCCAGAGGAGCGCTAAATGTTGCCTCACCAGCAAACACAGCACTTCCAGTACATTCAGTTCATGTTTGCTTTATGGACATAACAGTATAATAAGCAAAAGGTAAAAATAAAAATATGTTTAAGATTATGGATCTTTAAGTGTTGCATGTCAGATGAGATCTCTCACAAGCATACAGCTCTTCTTTCATTTGGTTTGCAGCAATACAAAAAAAATAACTGTACCTTTTAAGGTTCGTTCTGACAACAAAAAACAACATGGTGGCAATGTTCTTCACTGCCATTGTAAGAACCAGTACCGTTTCAGGCTTCCAGTGCCCATGGAGCCTTTAGAACAGAAAGGGAATCAGCGCCTTCCTACGGTGAGGGTAGTCTTCAAACTTTGCGAGGTACCATCTGTAGGAAGAGAGAAAGAGGGGAAAAGAGACAGTTTCTTCTGTTAATACAAGTATTTGCTTCAAAGTGTGCAACCCACTCCATGAAAACCTGCTTCCTCTATGTATGTATGTATGTATGTATGTATGTATGTATGTGTGCATGTGCGTGTTATGATTCCTACTTGTGGTGGGCCACAGCCCTGCTGGCGAGGACCGCTATGGTAAAAATGGCAAACGCTGAACTGTGGACGGAGCGGCCGGCCAGAGCGAAGCCGGCCCACTCTGTTATCTCTCCGAAGAAGTTGGCTCCTGACACATATTCAAACATTCCGCCTGTGGGTGGAAGACACAGGAATTAGGACAGGTATGCTCGTCCTTTCATACGTCCACTGAAGCAAAAAAACAAAAAAAAAACATAGAAAAAAAACAGTTCCTCTGGGAACTAGAATTACATTCTGTCCTATTAAACGTTTGTGTGAAAGTGTCACAATTAGCATAAGAATTCTTGAGTTGTGGCCACATTGACCTTTGACCAACAACTTATAATCAGTTCATCCGTGAGTACAAGTGGACGTTTGCGCCAAATTTGAAGAAATCAGCTCCAGATTTGGGATATGGTCTTCATGACAACCTGAAAACATAATGCATTGGTTCAAGGCGGTTGACGGCACGGAGACATAAAAACATGAACTGGGCTGAATTTTGGTCCGTTTTTGACTCGGGATGCACAATATACTGCATACTGGGCCCAATAAATGATTGGTCGATACTGGGAAATGTATTGTATTATGTATTATTACAGGAATGAAAATATAAAACAAAGTCCTTTCATTGACCCATCAAGTGCAGCATCTGGAGGAAGAAAACTACAGGCTTTTAACTTCTTTTTAAATGATCAGTTCTCCTATTGGTATCAGCCTACGAAGCAGGTAATTATCGGTAGAAAAAAAGCAAGATACACAGCAAAATGCATAACAGAGGAAGACACAACACACTAGTCCTCGCCCTGAAAACAAGTCAGCGCACGGCCCCAGATCTTATCAAACACACCTCCTCTATCTTCGTTATGAAACCTCAGTCTCTCCAGATGAGATGCGTGCGCCATTTCTCTCAACCACAAATCATTCGCGGATCCAGGTTTCTTTTTTTTCCACTATTCCAAAACAAATCAGTTCATTTTTCATACTTGTTGGCAAGAGATGAGCTCGGCTCCGAGGACGCCTGTAAGCGGATCAGGCTCCCAGCGGTTCCCCAAAGGCCTCCGAAAGACAATGACAGACACGCTTTTCCAACACGTGTTAAAATGTGGGAAATAAGTTTACCGCATGACCAGAAAGAACGCTTTAAATGACTGATTAAAAGACTTCAATTGATTACAAACATCAGCAGGAAAGCTGTGAATAATAGAGAAACTGATAAGACTCGGTTTGACGAATTTAAACATTGGTCCCAGACCCTCTTGTGTTAGTTCTGCATTCAGCCGAGCACTGCCTCTTTGACTGCAGGCCATTTGTAGTGTTGCTACGCTCCATGTGAAAGTGGCATTTTTGGCAGAGGGGATTCCAGGCGTGCCTGGAAGTTCACTCGGAGCGGCGCGGCTCACGGCTTCCTCCCGCCTCGCCCCTCTCGCCGCTTTATTTTCCTGCGAGGGTCCCGGGACGGATTGTTTCAGCGAGTTCACCCCAAGTTCAGGCTCAAGGTGCTGTTGAAGCATGTGACCATGTTCTTAGTCCTGGATGGGAGCCCCTCTCCTCGAGAATCTGATATGATTACTGATTCAGTTTGGCAAATTCAGAGAGTAAATTGGATTTTGAATTATGGGATCAGAAAAAGAAAAAAAAGCAGTATTTTTGCTTTTCCAATACATTCAACCCTGAAGATTATTTGTCAAAAGCAAGTTTGGAGACGGACCAAAATCTGGTCCTCCCCTCCCATTTACTTGTCACTTCTCATACACGGTGCATCCATTTTCACAGCTCCGCTGTTCTGCCTGCGAATTGTTTTCCTTGTTAAATCGACTTGTTTTAGGAATTTTCAGAAATGTTCATCTGATACAAGTAGAGCCAGCAGCCAGTTAGCTTAGCTTTACACAAAGACAGCGAGCCTGGCTCTGCAAAACGTTTGTTTTTACACTTTGTTTCTGTGTGGATTAAACAAACAAGATACATAACACATAGATTAGGGCATGTTTAGCTGTGCTGGTTGGCATACATTGTTCTGATTTCCTGTGTTTATGCTATGCTAAGCTAAGCTAAGTGGCTTCAGCTTCATATTTACTGTACAAACACGAGCGCCGTGCTGAGCACATAAACAGTAGGCCGAGTGCTTTATTTAGCAGACATATAATGTCCGTGTTCCCGTGTGGGGCGGGCCCGCTGTCTGACATGATTACTATAAACCCTGTGCGGTTTAGAACATTTCTCTTTCTGCGTCAAGTCAAGCTAAACTACACACACATACAAAACAAGACGAGCAAGGCAGCGAGATCCTTTTTAAACGCTAATGTGAGGGTTCACAGAACCTGTGATTCTGCTTACAGTGCGATTCTGTATAATCATGAGACCACGCTGGGAAAATTAAAAAAAGGACTGCAGAGTTCTGTGCCATGACGTGATTACTGCTTTCTTGTCACCCTACGACAGTGGTAGGAAAAAGGATTCAAACTCTAAACCTAAAAAAAAAAAAAAAAAAAAGGAGTGTTGGGGGGAGTTTTTCACCCATAACATTACCATTTGTATAGTATTTAGATAGTATATAAAGAGTATACAAAACTTCCCGGGCGCTTCTCAGCAGCACTCACTGCTCCTAAATTGCTATGGATGGGTTAAATGCAGAGAGCAAATTTCATGTATGTAATATGACGACGTAATAAAGTTTAAGTTTAAAACCATCAGTTTTTTTGCATATAGACTATATATGTATTTATTTTATTAGCAGATAACATGCTGTATCGTGATATATGGGTTGTTGACGTGAAGTATATTTAAAAGCAGCACTCGAATAAATGTATCTTTATTATTTTACACGATGGAAGTGTAATAGGAGTAGAAGACGTGTTCTGTGGTGAGAGAAATAATCCGGCCCAGTGTTTTCAGAACTAAAGCGCTTACCTGTGGGAATCTTGTAACCGGTCTCTCCGGGTTTCCTCAGGTTCCTCAGGATGTGGTCAGAGTGCACGTTCACCAGCCAGCCGAACAACCACAGCACAGACCCTGGAGACCAACCCAAGCGAAAAGCTGCTTCAGTACGACGTTTTACTGCGTGTTTATAGATAAATACTTCTGACGTGCTACTTACGCTGAGTGAAGAGTGAAATGAGCAGATCGATACACCCCTGGTTCAAATGTTTATGCTAAACTCAGCTAATTGCCTCCCAGCTCCGCTCTAATCCAACTTTCAAAAAGAAAGCACATGAGCGTGTGTCTTTTAACATCTCTATAAAAGTTACAGCATGTACACAAAGTATTCATCAGTATTGTTGCTGCTGTCGCCTACAATGCTGACATAAAACGTATTAGATGCCACACTGCATGAATAAAGTTATACAATATTGTTGGAAACACTTAGTGTCTATTTAGTAGGTCATAATAGGGCTATATATTAAAAAAAAAAAAAAGAATCATGGGAAACTTTCACATTCATACATATAATTTATCAGTGTAATTATTCAATGGACGCCTGGTTCCAGACGTCTGAATTTACAGCAACACCTCAAATTTTCTCCGGGGTACAAAACGACAACGCAGTCCAATTGTGAAGCTACAATAACATATATATATATAACATAATGATGACATGTTTTTTTAGGCAACATATTCACGGAACATTGGGACGTTGATTTAGATCGGTACGAGAGTCATACTATACAGTATATAATAATAAATGCATATTCCCCAATTTACACAAACTGAACTCCTCCAGTAAGTCAATCATGTGCGGTGAAAGAAAACATATATTCTAAATTGACGGTTTCCTGCGTTAGCTTGAACAGTAACGGGAGCCAAAAACAACTGCTGAGCACTTTGAGGTTTGGAAAGCGTGGGAAGCACCTGCAGGGGAGCAAGAGGCCTACGAGGAAAATGACAAGATGGATACACGATTTGATTGACAGCTATGTGTTTAGGCAGAGACTTGCCATTTAATTTAAAAATAGAAAAGGAGAAGAGGAACGATGGGGTAAAAGGGATGCACTGATGGCAAGAGGTTGTTATCCTGACTTACTCTGTTCCTCCATAAATCAATAAAACATGTTTCAGCCGGTGCTATTAACTGTGCACACTAAATTAGATTAAAACACACAGTAACTTATACTTTCAGTAGTAGGTAGTTTTTATTTCTACTTGATTATTTTCGTAAAATGTAAATGTTTAACTGGAGTATTCTTATAGTTTACACAACAATACATCTCTTATCCTTGTACATTGTGTTTAAATTATTCTAAATCGTCAATATTTGCCAATATGAGTTTGCGTATGGAAGCCAAATGTCATGATGTTTCTCACTATCTTGAGAATCTAATTAATTAGTTTGATATACAATGTCAGTATTTTGATGGACACTCATTATTTTGAGATATTAAAGTAATTATTTTGAAATACTAACTCATATTTTGATATACCAACTCCCTATTTTGAGAAACTATGTCTTTAAATTGAGATACTATGTCATTATTTTGAGATACAATGTCATATTTTGATATAGTAACTCCCTATTTTGAGATACAATGTCATATTTTGAGGAACGTAATTACTTTGAGATACTAACACGTGACTTTAAGATAGTTTCTCATTGTAATAACTTAGTTTTTATCCATTACAGTGTCAGAAATGGGCTTCCATACATACCAGATTAATTGTAAACAAGAGAAAGTGTCACCAGGATAAACTCTTATGCAAAATAAAACAATCCCCAGTTCCCTTGCAGAAAGTGAGGAGACACAGAACACCAACCTGCAATGAAGGATGGATGCGTCACCCAATCTGCAGGGTAATCTGCATAATGGCTCAGGTACCTGATCTGCATGTAGCCATTATAGATGCAGAAAACAACGGCCATGGCAAACGAGATGAATGGGGTCGGTTTACCTCCTCGGATTAAAAACGGATAAATAAGGGATCTTTAGCAGAGGGAAAAAAACAACATTATTAATACAACTAAGTTATTTCAAATACTTGCTTGACACACTAAAATAGATTACTTAACTAGTACTGATACAATATGAAATGTAATGCACTCTCCTGTGTCCATTATTGTGTAAAATAATCAATCATTATTTATTATTTTGTTCAAGTTATTATTTTGACTAAATATTTGTGTACATTGGAAGGCATTTAGTATTCATGCTGGTGAAACTATCACTTTAGTCCACCTCCAGCTGTAAAAATGACACACACATATATATATATATATATATATATATATATATATATATATATATATATATATATATATATATATACACATATATATATATACATATACATACACATATATATATACACATATATATATATACACACATATATATATATACATATACATACACATATATATATACACATATATATATATACACACATATATATATATACACATATATATATATACACACATATATATATATACACATATATATATATACATATATATATATATATATATATATATACATAATATATATATATATACATATATATACACACACACACACACACTCATTTTCTGTATTTGTTTATTTTTATTTATTAATAATACAACTATGTTATTTCAAATACTTGCTTGACACACTAGCATAGATTACTTAACTAGTACTACTGATACAATATGAAATGTAATGCACTCTCCTGTGTCCATTATTGTGTAAAAATAATCATTCAGATATTTATTATTTTGTTTTAAGTTATTATTTTTGACCAAGTGACATACATTGGAAGGCACTTAGTACTCATGCTGGTGAAACCATCACTTTAGTCCACTCCAGCTGTAAACATGATGATGTAATTGATTGTAGCGACCTACCTCTGAACATAGTGGCAGAAGTACATGGCAATGAGCAGCTGGTTGGGCAGCAGGGAGGTCTTCGCAGAGGATGTCCAAACTACCAGAAGCAGAGGCACCAGGAACGCAGGCAGCTCCTGGATGAACCAAGCCAGCTTGGCATTAACTGGGAACCCATACTTGCTGGTAGTGTATCGCCCGTACGGGACGTTTTCGAAGAGCAGAGCAACAAAAGTGCAGGCTGCCATGAAAACCATTGAGTAAGCCATGCAGTCCAAAATGTACAGCTCCTCTTCTTCCGAGGAGAAGAGCCAGGAGAGGAGCGCGTCCATCATGGCGGAAGCGCTAATGTTACAAAACTACAAAAAATGCACAAACAAACAATAGAAATGTTACTAACATGTGCAACTACTTGCTGAAGTATATATAACACTGGAGCGCTATTGGTTTACGCACACGAGCCCGAGTCATGGGTTCCCCACTCAGGACCAATCACAGTGCCCGAACGGAAGCATGGCATTAGGTCTGAAGCCAATCAGAACGCTCGCTTCTCCCATCGGAGTTATTTAACGTGGTGTGGTGTCTGACGTCATCGATACGTATTCAATTAATTTGAATACATCACCTGCTGTAAACAAAGGCCAGGTGGCGCACTGTTCAAGCTTTTGAGATTAAAACAAAATGTACCCTCTTACGTTATTTGACATTCAAGCAGGAATAAACACATTTGTAACATATATATATATATATATATATATATATATATATATATATATATATATATATATATATATATATATATATAATAAATAAACAAAACGAGTACTTATATTTATTTATTTTAATATATATATATATTAAAATAAATGAACAAACCGAGTATATATATATATATATATTTGTTTATTTATTTATTTATATATATATTTGTTTAAATATACATATAAATATACATATAACTCGTTAAATATTTTAAATATACATATAACTCGTTTTGTTTGTTTATTTATTTATTTTAATATACATATATATATATATATATATATATATATATATATATATATATATATATATATATATATATATATATTAAAATAAATAAATAGAAGTACTCGTTCTGTTAATTTATTTATTTTAATATATAAATAAACAAAACGAGTGAGTTTTTTTTGGTGAGTTTTGTTTACAGTGTAATACTTGTATGTTGCGCTAAAGGAATTGAAATCCAACATCTATTAGGTGTTATAATTCATCCAACGGCCCCGTTTACTTTATTTCAGGCACATGTGATGCCACCTCGAGAAGGGGGTCCTGATTCACGTGCGTCAGAGGCAACACGTTTCGAGGATACACAGCAGCGTCGCAGTACATCCTCGTCTGTCTCACATTGTTTTATACCCTGACTTACAGGCTACATTCCTCTGCGTCCAGACACCACGACGTTCCGCAGACTTTTCCCCAGAGTCGTCTGCTACACAAACAACAACAACAACATCAACAACATGGGGAAGAGAAGCAGACAGCGGCAGAAAAACCAGGCTACTGGCAGGGACGACAGAGACTCCGTAAGATTCGCACTCGTGCAGCTGCAACTTTTTGTTGCTAATGTTGGCTGTGAAGTGCTCACCAAGCCACCTATTATATTACCCTTTTTTTTTTTTAATTGATTAAATAAATGCAAAAGCGAGCTCGTGTTTCCCCGGGGAGGTCATCTTTATAAACGTGTGCAGCCATGCTGCTATGCTAACAGCTGCAACTTCACATAGCCCCGTAGCTAACAGCGGAGCTATTTCACGAGGCTGTGTGTGGGCATCATTTGCCACGTTAGTCGAGTATTTTATTATGTGTTATTACGTGTATTTTTGTTGTTGTTTTGCTCGGAGGGATTGTGGGTCTTCACCAGACAGTGTTGCTTTTATATGATCATGCGTGCAGGTACAGGGCACTGGATTACCTCCTACAAGCCTGGATTGTTGATTTAATACATGCCGAATGAATCACGAGACTATACTAAAATGTAGCAGGTGGCAATAAAACATTTTAATTAGCACATGTTTGAATGGCATTTGATTTAGCTTTATTCTCATACAAAATAGGCATTACACATCTGCATTAGTAGGTGTTTTTCCAATTATGTCTAATATTCACACACACTAATAACTGTTGGCCTGTGTGTTCAGGGCTGGGGAGTTGGCTATGCCGACATCGTCAAGGAGAACAAGCTGTTTGAGCACTACTACACAGAGCTGGGCCTGGTGCCCAGTGGAGAGTTTGAACAGTTCATGGATGCCATGAGGGAGCCGCTGCCAGCAACCATCCGCATCACTGGATACAAGAGGTGAGCCGGACAGGTGCATTTCCTGGATTTAGACTAATTTGGCTTGTTTGTAAAAGCTGCACAATTAACATCATTTTTTTTTGCTAAAACGTTGTAATCCTTTTGCACATTTTCCACCATTTTTAAAAGATATTTTCCCCAACTTTCATCACACGACGTAGATAAAGTCCTTATTATGTGTTCACTATTGACGTTAAGCTGTCCTTTGTTATTTAACTATAATTGATTAAAGTGCTTCTGAAATTAATCTGTATGATGATAGATGTGAAAGAGTAAGGCATGGTCATCATGATCCAAGCTCCATTGTTTGGGCGTGTAAGGTCAGGGGTTTGACCTCATTGTAACCTGGGTTACTGCTCCCTAATGCAGGTATTTATTGTCCTCTTTTCTGTCTTATTCCAGCCATGCCAAGGAAATCCTCAACTGTCTGAAGGAGAAATACTTTAAGGATATCCAAGAGGTGGAGATAGATGGTCAGAAGATTGAGGCTCCACAGCCTCTGTGCTGGTAGGATCTCTTGGTTTACTCGAGGCTGCAAACAAACACACATACACACAGACTCAAACTAGAAGCTCAGTGCACACTGTGTCCGTCCTCTCCAGGTATCCCGATGAGCAGGCCTGGCACACCAACATGAGCAGGAAGATCATCAGGAAGTCTCCCCTGCTGGAGAAGTTCCACCAGTTTCTGGTCAGCGAGACCGAGTCGGTGAGTCAAAACAAACAAAACAGAAAGTTTTCCCGTGGCTCTATTTTAGGCCCCGTTAAAGAAGTTATAACGGGAGCGCTGCAGGTGTTCATATTTGCTGTAATCACAAAATTCACCTTGAAAAAAAATAGGGAAACTACATTTTTGCGGTTGTCCTTTCAGGGTAACATCAGCCGACAGGAAGCTGTCAGTATGATCCCTCCTCTCCTCCTGAAGATTCAGTCTCACCACAAGGTAACATGCGGTTTTTTTCTTCCCTTCTCCCTTTGTTGAACACTTTCTCTTTGGCTGGGAAACAGCTGATTTAAAGTGTTGACATGCATGTGTTTTGTTGTGCAGATCCTGGACATGTGTGCAGCTCCTGGGTCAAAGACCGCCCAGCTGATTGAGATGCTCCATTCCGACATGGACGTGCCATTTCCAGGTAAGACGCACGCATTTCAATCCAGGAAAGATGGTAAATAAAAGGGGAGATAATCAGCCCTTCCCTGCCACATACGTTGACGTTCATCTGCTCCTCCACCTCCAGAGGGCTTTGTCATTGCCAACGACGTGGACAACAAGCGCTGCTACCTGCTGGTGCACCAAGCCAAGCGCCTCAACAGCCCCTGCATCATGGTGGTCAACCACGACGCCTCCTGCATACCCACGCTCCAGATCGAATCAGGCGGCAAGAAGGGCGTCCTCTTCTACGACCGCATCCTGTGTGACGTGCCCTGCAGGTCAGCAAAGGGCTTTTCCGTACGCGTCTGGCTCGTGTCTGCACCGTCAACGCATATTAGAGCAGTGTTTTTCAACCTTTTTTTGAGCCGCAGCACACCAACAACCAAAACAGTTACAAAATGTCACATTGTAGCATAATACAGCACATATGGTAGGTCATTACTGCGCTACCTACTGGCATGGAAGAGTATTTAATTACTAGGCCAGCCACTACATTGCAGACTCAGACGCTCAACAATGGAAAATTATTTGCGACGACTAAATAATGTTTTTTTTTTTTTTACCGATTTAAGTGAAATTGGATATTTTCCCACGGCACACCTGATGATCTCTCACGGGACACTGGTTGAAAATCACTGTATGGACCGCGGATAGTTTTGGAAGTCTGTGGACGAGGAAAGAAACATGGTTGATAAGATCTGGGGATTGGGAGGAGGCTTTTGTGTGACGGATTGGAGACGAGGCCTCGCCCCTGTCTTTTGTCAAATGCCGAGTATTTACGGGTTCTTCCAAAAGGCTGTAAATCATGTTTGGGTACGGGGGTTAGTGGTAAAACATCCTCCTCCTCCTCTTGAAGTCCAGCGGCATTTCACGGCCAAAACCGACCTGCATTTGTTTGCAAATGCCGTCTTGAGTTTAGCCAGCGGTGGTGCCGAAGCCAGGAGCCGCTGCCAAACACAACAGAGGGAGGAAGAGGGGGGAAGTGGTGATGAAGCCGGCGGGAGAGGCAGGCAGGCAGGCAGCGGAGATGTGAACAGTCAGCTAAAGCCCGGCGTTTAGACAGTTTGTGCTTGGCAGACATTTTTCTGCCCTGTGAGAGCGTGTTGGTGGTGGGGGGTTGTCTCTGGTGGTTTCAGCGCCTCGGGCCAGACAGGGAATGTGTCTGACTGTTGCTGCTCTGTGTTCTGCAGCGGCGACGGCACCCTGAGGAAGAACATAGACGTGTGGAAGAAATGGACGACGAGCAACAGCCTGCACCTCCACGGGTGAGTAGGGGGGGGAGTTTGTGTTTGTGCCTTCGTGACAACACAGGAATTCATGCAGTTGTGTGGTAGACCAAATTGACTAAAGGACATGGGAATGGAGTGTGTTCTTTTGCTGCTAATTAAAAAAAGTTGGCAGTACTACAGATGTGTGTGTGTGTGTGTGTGTGTTCTCCAGGCTCCAGCTGCGTATCGCAGTGCGCGGCGTTGAACAGCTGGCTGTGGGCGGGCGGATGGTCTACTCCACCTGTTCACTCAACCCTATCGAGGACGAAGCCGTCATCGCAGCGCTGCTGGAGAAGAGCGAAGGTAACGACCACACACAAACACTACCAGGGTCATACGATTCAAGCGATGTCTTTTGGACGTTTTAGTCCAATAAAAGTTATATTTCCAGCTTTTTCCTCTTAACTTCAGGTGCTTAGTGCTGACTTAAACTTCTTAAAGGTGGGAAAAACATCCACATTTAAGAGTTCACGTGGCCTGATTTCAAGAGTACTGATGCTTAACTTATTAGTATGATGATCAGGGCTGCAGTTTATGAACGTTTATTATTATTAAATAATCTCCCAATCTTTTTGTCACTTTTAATCACTTACTGTTGGTCTAAAATGGCAGAAATCGGTGACGAATGCCCCTCACAGTTTTCCTACAGTCTTCAGATCGCTCTTTTTGTATTCAGCTTATTATCTCAACGAAAAGCACTAAATCGTTACAGCTAAGATCCTCAAAGATTTTTTGTATTTCCCAAATTGTCCAATTTCTTCAAATGTTGCTGTCAGTTAATGAGACTCAAACTACTGGCAGAGCAATCACAGGCCATTTTCTCTCCTAGGAAAGGAATTTAGTTTTTCTAAAAGAGGCACTTTTATGGATTTTATTAAGAAGATTGTTTCTGGTTTTCTTAAGGCCTTAAGTACAAGTTCAATGTGTCTATGTTAAAAGTATCCTACTTAAAAAAATGACATTAAGTTTATAATGTATTAAGTATATAAAAGTAGGTTGCTGGTTTTATTTGATAGCTATAGGGGCGCTTTTAAGGCATTATGAGATTCTGAGCTTCTCTCGGAAGACATTTTAGTATGTGGACCTGGTTTGATTTGAATCACTCTGTTATATTGTAAAACTAGTCACACAAAACGGCAGAGTTGGAGCACATAAGGTCAAAAAGCTGTAGAGCCAACTCCACAATTTAATTCGCCTTTGAGCTACTAAATGTAACCGTGCATTTTATATGAGCGGCTATTTTTAGACATAAAGTTCAGTCTTTGTCTGCCAACTTGCAACGTCTTTCCCATCCCCATTGCCAGGCGCGCTGGAGCTGGCCGACGGCTCAGCGGATCTGCCAGGGCTGAAGTGGATGCCCGGGGTCTCCGCGTGGAAGGTACTGGGGCGTTTTCTTCCTGCCTTTTCATTGCCTATAAAGCGGTGTTTAGTGTCAAGACAGAATTTTGTGATTGGCTCTCACGCACACGACTCCGTCGGTTGCCGTCTCTGCAGCTGATGACCAAAGAGGGCCAATGGTTCACGGACTTCTCCGAGGTTCCGATCCATCGTCACGCACAGATCCGCCCCACCATGTTCCCGCCAACGGACCCAGCGAAGCTCGCCGACATGCACCTGGAGAGATGGTATGTACGGCGCTCGTGCGTTAAAGGCGTGCGCTCTTATTTCATGTGACGGGTGTGACTAAAGCCACAAATCTGTCCGTTTTTGAGGCTCGAAAGCGAATAGGAGCGTGGGCCCTTTGAGTGCCGAAATAATGTGTGTTCTTTTGGCGAGTTCAGTAACAAGGGGGCGATTTATATAAACTGTATTCCTCTTTATAAAAAAATGTGTTTTTTGTCTGAAATATAGAACTAGAAGAGCTATTTTCTGGCTATACAAACTCTTTCCCCCCCAAACCCATATCTTATTTAATGAATTTGTCTCATCATTTTATCCTCCTGAGGCTATTTTGTGCTCATGAAGGCAGAGAAATACACACACACACACACACACACACACACACACACACACACACACACACACACACACGGTTTATTTTCTGTTTTCATTGATGCCAACTTCATTAGCTGAGTAATGTGGTTTGATTTATTTTCTTGGCACTATCTGCGCGGAAGCACATGCATGTACACACCTGCACTCTCACTTTAATGGTGCATGATGTCATTTCTACTCTTAATGCTTAAAAACGGGCACGACGCCGGCCAGCAGAGGGAGACATCGTCACACGTTGTCTCTGCATCTTTTTTTCAAATTTAATACCGGAGGGGAAGAATAAATAAAATTCCTTGTTTATTGTCACAGTAGGTGGCACCATAACAACTCATGATTTGTGTGTTTTTGTCAGTATGAGGATTCTGCCACATCACCAGAACACTGGAGGTTTCTTTGTGGCGGTGCTGGTGAAGAAAGCTCCCATGCCTTGGAACAGAAGATATCCCAAGGTACTTCATCACAAATGCACACACTTAACGGATGATTAGATAGTCGGTCTTTTATACTTGAGGGAAATGGAGCAGAATTCAATGTATTATGCCCTCCCACAATGCATCATTCACCTGTTACTAACCACAGCTGGGACTTCTTCTCTCTTTTCCCCCCCCTTTTGTTTGCTCACCTCCCTCCCCGTCGTCTCCAGCTGAGCAAGGGCGTCTCGTCCGGCTCAGCGGCCCAGACCGAAGGCTCCCCGGCGCCCTCGGCCCCCGCAGACGCTCCCCGCCTCCCCGAGAGTGCTGTGGAGGAAGAGGAGGAGGGGGAGGAAGGAGGCCCAGAGGGAGAAGTAGAGGAGGAGGCACCCAAAGGAGCTGCCCAGGAGAGCACTGCTAAAAAAGATGGAGTGTGTGGGTGAGCTAATATACAAAAGGAAAACCTCAAGGACTCCTTGAGCTATTATAAGAAGAAGATTACATTGCTTTTAATAAAGAGATTACTCTTCGGATTAACAAACCCTTCACCGGTCCTGAGGAGTGTGCACATTTTAACCAATTTCCATAATTCATCGTCGGCCTTGTTGTCATTAAAAGCTCAGATGTGAAAGCTTTACTGAAAACAATTGACAGGGGGACATTTTTGCATCACAATCCAAATTAATTTAGTATCTAGAATTTAATTAAGTAAATTATTTTCAGTCATAACTGGACATCTGTCTCCTCTCAGACCTCCAGCCTCCAAGAAGATGAAGCTGATGGGTTATAAAGAAGACCCCTTTGTGTTCCTGACTGAGGAAGACCCCGTCTTCAACACCATACAGTAAGTCTCTGTGTTTTAGACTTCCACGTTCAGCATTTTTGTGTGTCCCAAAACGCTTATTGTATTGTCTGCTTCCTCTCTAGATCTTTCTACAATATGGCACCAGACTTCCCCAAGCTCAACGTTCTGACCAGGACCCACGACGGCAAGAAGAGACACCTGTACATGGTGTCCAAAGAGCTGCGCAACGTGCTGATCAATAACAGCGAGCGCATGAAGGTCTGTGTGTGTGTGTGTTTTGGTACAATGTTTAGATAATGGAACACGTTGATGATGATGATGACAGAGCGCTTCCTTCAATGGTAATACGATAACGAATAGATGCAACAAATCAATGATCAATTATTTCCCGGTGATTGACTGATCTATTATTGATCGTTCTGTACAGTGGAGCCACAATACACATAATGCACACATGTTGGCTTTACATTGGTGTGTGTGCGCGTACACACATGTGCCCGCCAATCTGAGGAAAGCAGCCTAACAGATGGGACACTTTTCTTTCCCAAATCCCTCTGGTCCTCCACCCTGTAGCACCTGCACAGGTGGAGCTGTGTGTGTCTCGGTCTCTTTGTTCTCCTCATTGTGTTTGATGCATTCACTTCTTCTGTGGGGATCAACCACAGCGAGTTGCATGTTTACACATTATTACACATTCTGGGTGTGGCGACTGAAGCACAAGGCCTGTGTTTACTGGGTTTTTCAGAACGACGGTAGTTTAAAGCGAGGGTGGCTAATATGTTTTATATCATATTATCTATTTAGTTTATATTGGTTGACATTTTTAATAAGTTGGGCAACCTACCTGCTCGACAGCTGTGAGAGCCAACCATAGCCATGTTGGTCGTTTACGTTCATAATAATAATTGTTTGGCTTTGGAGGAAAGCCTGAAGGTCATTGTGGCCGACTTAACGACTTCCTCACTCTATTTAGCGCCTTTTGAAGCTAGCTATGCTAATGCTAGCTGCTTTTCATTGGAGGCTTAAAAAAATCTAGATTAATCTAGCGTACTTTTCTCCTACGTTACTACGTTTTGGCAACTTGTCGGCTCACTTCTCTTTTTTTTGTTTCCTTCTCAGGTCATTAACACGGGGGTGAAGGTGTGGTCTCGCAACAGTGATGGAGAGGAGTTTGGCTGTGCCTTCAGACTGGCTCAGGAGGTAACACACACACACACACACACACACACACACACACACACACACAGCGTCTTCATTGGAGTAAAACAGATTTTCCGTAAATTGACTTGTTGAGCAACTTGTTATTAATCGAGCGCTGTATTATTGTGAAAACATAACATTCTCAGAATCTTCACACCAAAGCTGCACTTTATTATATATATATATATATATATATATATATATATATATATATATATATATATATATATATATATATATATATATATATATATATATATATATATATATATATATATATATTTACACAATTCCCTGAATCCTCTTTTTTTTTTTTGTATGCAAATGCACCACGTGATTAAGAGTGCGACCCCAGGGATGCATGGTTATATGCATTGCTTATATTTCTAGGACAGACTTCAGATAAATGTCATACTTTATTGTAGAAGCAGCTCGTTTATCAGCGCTCTCTCACCATCTTTTACTGCGTTCATCACTGAGTTCAAACACTCAATTACACTTCATTAATTCCTTTTTTATATGCACCATGAAACCATAAGGAATCTGGATTTATGATTCGAGTCTGCCGAGCGTCAACCGCATCTCCTCTCTGTCCAACAAGGGTATCTACACTCTTCAGCCGTACATTCGCTCCAGGATAATCCGAGTGAGTGTGGAGGACATCAAAGTGCTGCTGACCCAGGAGAACCCCTACCTCAGCAAACTGGAGGAAGACGCCCACGCTCAGGCCAAGAAACTGGGTACGATTTACATTCCAGAATACACAGACGGGACACGTTTTAAATGACTTAAATACCCGCTTAAAGACAAGTAAAGCTCTGTAAATGTTATTAGCACAACGGCTTTCTTTCTGATACAGAAACACAATAATTTGGGAAGCCGGCGAGAGGTTAGGGTGGTGGATTTGTGACCGGAAGGTTTCTGGCTTGGCTGGCGTAAAAAAAAAAAGGGAAGTGAATGAGTAATGCTCTGTGCTGAGCTTGCCCCTGAGCAAGGCACTGACCCAAAAAACACTCACAAGCGGAGCCGAGCAGTTCCAGCAAAAAAGAAAACTGTAGTTGGACTGGAAATTGTCGGATTTATGTATAATTAACGTGGAATAATCTGTTGTTGCTTGATGGTTATGAATGTTATTCTTTCCACAGTAATGGGTAGCATCGTGCTCAAGTACATTCCCAACCCAAAGTAAGTTGTTTTTAATTTAATTTTTAATTTTTTTAAGTGTATGCATGTTTTCTCTTCTTTTATTGTGCTAATTTGTGACACCCACCATAACCCTGTGATTGTCAGTAACCCCGAGGAGCCCCAGTGTCCCATCCAGCTGTGTGGCTGGAGGGGGAAGACGTCCATCCGAGCCTTCGTGCCCCGCAACGAGAGGTTTCACTACCTCCGACTGCTCGGCGTGGAGGTCTTCAGAGACAAACAGGGCGCCGGGAAGGAAGGCAAGGCTGGAGAGAAGGAAGGGAAGGATGGAGAGAAGGAAGAGGCGGGAAAGGTCGCCATGGAGGAAGGAGCGGCGGAGATCAAGGCCGAGCTGGACTTGGAGAACGGGGCCGAAAACGGATCATCGGAACCAAAGAAGTAGCGGCGGAGCATGGCGAGGAGGCGGAGGAGGAGGAGAGAAAGGAGGACTGACTGGAGACGTATCGGAGCTCCAAGAGCTGTTGATCAATCAGGTCACAGGCCGCGTCATGTGGTGGAGGAAGAGGAGGAGGAGGATGTGCCTCTACGGGTTCCTCTGCTCACCACACTGCTACTGCAGAGATGGACTCCTTTTTGGGGATTTTTTGCTTTTTTGATCCCCTCCCAGGAGTTTTAGTTAAATAGCTTATTTTAACTGTATTTTTTTATCTTAACAAACTTATTCCACTGAACAAGTGGCATCAAATATGTTTTCTTCTTCCGTTGCTCATGTTTATAGAGGTGTATTATTAACTGCCATCTTAATGTCTCCACCTGTAATCAAGCAGAAATATGGATTAAAAGCGTTAACTGTCACCACCTGTTCAGATTATTTGACTTCATGCTCATTCTCTATCTACTGAAGTATTAAAGACGTGCTTTGTAACGGGTTGATTAACTCAAATTAGACATAATGAAAGGTTCATGAGGAATTAAATATGAAATATGAATCCTTAGAGCCGTGGGAAATAAAGTGGGTACTACTGATGCATCCTGTGGCGCTGCCAGTTGTATTATTATTTTTTCTCCCACTAAATATGTTTAATACCACATTAATTAACAAAGTGACATCAATATTAATTAGAGAATACTGAAATAAGATTAGTGAACAGAATTTACATTTCTTTGCAAAATGTGTGAATACGGAGTTGAATTGGCATCTCAATGTTTTTACACAAGTAGAAATAAGCTGACAAATAAAGGTAAAGACAAATGGATGTATAAAACTATACCCCAAAAAATAGCACAGATGACCAAATGTCCGTTTAGTTATTTTAGCTGTAAGCAATACCGATGAATTTATTGACTATGTACATCAGAATCAGCTTTATGGTACACATACATGGAGTTTGACTCCGGTTACACGTTGCTCTCGTACATATACATATTATATACAAATAAACAAGAGAAATATAAAAAAGACATTAAAGACAACAGAGTAGAACACAAAGTAAGCATCAACATTAAGATTGAATTTTTATGTACAATATAAATATATATCGAATAATTTATGTGAACAATGGACAATGAATTTTTTATATTTAGTGCAGATGGAGGAGTCTGAGTGAAGGCCAGTGGAAAGAAGCTGTTTCTGTGTCTGGTGGTTTTGTATACATATTCATATGCCGTAGGAGCTGCTTATTATTACAATAAGTGGTGCATTAAAGCTGTAAAAGTATAATCTACTCGGCAGCAGTGATGATTTTTTTGGTGTTATTGACAATCGATGGCTGATAACAGCTGTTCAGAGTGACGCTGGAGGAGCGCACATCTGGATGGATGGTTAACGCTGCAGGTTCCTGTCCCGGCGGATCCAAACCACACAGAGAACAGAAGGATCGTTGAGTTTATCCTGCTGGGCTTTCCCCCCCTGAAGGATGGAGTGTTACGTCTCCTCCTCCTCTCCTTGGTCAACTTATTGTTTTTATATATTTGTTTTCTAACAAATAAGAGAGGGAAACGTAAAACTGCCCCCTCTTTGTCCATTAGTCGACTAATCCGTCGTTTTGGTCCATTTCTTCTGCTTCTTTCACGCTTTCCCCCCAAGAAACACGAACACACGCGAATACAAGATGCAACCATTTAGTGAACTTATCGATTAGTCGTCAAAATCCTGTGAGTGTTAGTCGAATGAGCGGAAACCGTACATTTCCTAAAGCGAAGATCAAAAAACGTGGGGAAAAACAGTGAAACTTCAAATATTCGCCGCACCTCGTCAGCGGTTGCCACGGCGGCGGCTTCACGGGCACTGGATGGACGGACGGACGTCCTCTCCTCCTCCTCCTCCTGTTTACCACCGGTCCTGCTGCCATGACAACAGCCGTCATGACAACCAGCCCCCTCACCTCTCTCCGGTGACGTCGGGGGAAGATGGGACCGCAGAGAGCGCCGCTCCTCCGCTCTCCTCTTCATCTTCTTCTCGCGACTGCCTCCTCGCGAGGGGCGACGATCTCTTCGGCGCCCCTCGTCTCCCTCGTTTAAAAACATTTGATCTTTGACCTCTAAAGTGCACGGCAGAGGTCATCACCACGGTGCTGTTCGCAGAGGCATGGAGGGGGACGAGTCTGGGACGGGAGGAGGCGATGCTCGGGCCGAGTTGAAATCTGTTTTCGCCGCTTCTGTTGTGCACCAACTGTTTTCCAAAAAGGGAAAGCAAAGGGGACAATTTGACCAAATTAGGCTGACATGAGACAGAGACAGGTGGGAATGAGAGGCCAGGTGATGCTGGAGGAGAGAGAGGGAATGGAGAGGAGGAACCAGATCAGGGAGAGAGGGAGGGGAAAAGAGTTTGAGACTTCTTTTAAAAGATTTGTTGATGTTATTTCAGGGTGAAGGTTGTGCCATATCAGAGTGTGTGTGTGTTTGTGTGTGTGTGTGTGTGCGGGAGATGCTTATGGAGTCAGTCAAGGATAAACGAGGAGAGAGAAACGCTCAATTCTTTCGAGCTGAGTAGAGGAGCGCGCCCGAAAATGGAAGCAGTTGAGAATGATAATAAAAAGCCTTGGGAGGATGAAGAGAAGATGGGGTGAATAAATTGAACCAGACAGATAGAGAAAGGTTTGGAGATAAGGCAAAAAAAAAAGTTGTTACTGAGTCATAAGCCTGTCTGTGTGAGTGTGTGTGTGTGTGTGTGTGTGTGTACACTTCAGCTAAGCCCGTCTCCGTGTGTTTAAAGTGTGTGTCGGTGTGAGCGAGCGATGCCTTTTGGCCCTGAAGTTTACCGCCAGCCCGCCATCGCCGGTAATGACATCATCTCCGCACAGGGACACGTTCATTAACTTTATGTCTTCTTTCTCCTTCGTCCTCTCCTCACCCTCACCTTCCTCCCTGCCTTCACACACCTTCTACTTCAACTCCCATCCGGCCCTCATCTGGAACTATTCACACCATCACTTCCTCTTTTTTTCCATTTGCATTGTCTTTCCCAGAGCTTTTCTGAAAGCCTCCCAAAGCTTCACGTTCTGAAATGTTCTCAAACTGTCATCTCCATTTTAAGTCTGTGCTTTTTAACCTCGTTCCTCCAGCAGTTCACCACTTTAATGGAGCGCTGGTGTTGTTGTGGAACATTGGCATGTCTTTCAAGGCTTCAAAGACATTATATCGGATCATAAAGTGTAAACCTAGAAGTATTAGTCAACCAGTAAATGAATTAGCTGGGCACCTTAAAGCTGCAGTACTTAGAGGTATACATGCAGGATTCAAAGCATTATATATCAGAAATAGTTCACTGCCAAGTACGTTTGCACATACATGGAATTTGCGTTTGGTGATTGGACGATAAACACAGTGGGATTATTAATATTAATAATAGTTTTGTCTACCGAAATCCACCAAAACATAGTTTATTTGAGAACTTTGGATTGGTGTCATACAATCAGTGATTGTCATATACGAATGAATGAATGAATGAATGAATATATACTTTATTAATCCCCGAGGGGAAATTTGGTGTCGGGGGTAGCAGCAATTTACAACAAAATAAATAAAAACAGCAGGATGAAAGATAAAGATAAAAGATATATACAATAATAATAGAAATAATAATAATAATAATAATAATAATAATAATAATAATAATAATAATAATAATAATAATAATAAAATAGAAATAGCTGGGATAATAATAAAATAAAATAGAAATAGCTGGGATAATAATAAAATAAAATAGAAATAGCTGGGATACCTTTGGAAACTGAACACAAGGTCATAATAAATGTCTATGTAAGCATTGAAAACAAGTACATATGATTATCATTTTTGATTCATTTTGGAAGAGGCTCTTAAAAACTGATAAATAGACGAAAAACTGTAACTTCTTACACATTTAAAAGACTTTTTGACGCCACTATAAATCCACCCACATTGTTTATTTGACAGTTTACACAAAGAAAGCTGACGAAGCAGAGCTGTGTCCATAAATCCATCAGTGGGATAAATGTCCTTTATCCTTTTTCATATCCCGCTGTTACAAGACAGACGTGTTCATCGCCATCAAGCATGAGGTGACATGAGAAGAGATCCATTCAAATGAGAATAAAACCAACTACTATTCGTAACCGCCACAATTTTTTTTCTTCAGATTATTGCAAATTATGGCATTTTGGGCATTCGTACCGAGGGCGAAATGATCGTACGGTCTTCTTTTCGGACACACTGAACTGTAGTCACGTCCTGAGCGCCCACTTGTCGGTTAGAAACGCATAATAAACTTTGTCGTCGCTACCGCATTGCATTGTGGGAGTACGCCAGCGTAGCTTCCGGTAGTTTGGCTTCAGATATAAAACTCTCACACTCCTTTAAACAAATGTTAGAATTGAATTTTCGGACACGACCCCTGGGTTGCTAACGTACACGATATGATAACCGTCCATTTTGACACCACGGTACACGGTGATGCCGGCACACCGTAACAACCCGAAAACCACAGCGCTCTGCTTTGTGTCCTTTCTTCTCCTCTTTCTTTTCTTTTCCTTCCTTCCTCATCGGCATCCACCGCTTCTGACGCTCTCGCATTGCTTCATGCACTCCAGCGCTCAGCCTCGTGGACATGCATATATGTTTGGGATTATATAATCAAGCTGTTATGCAACGCTAAAGGAGAGTGAGGGAGTTAAATTCACACACAGAGAGAGAGAGAGAGAGAGAGAGAGAGAGAGAGAGAGAGAGAGAGAGAGAGAGAGAGAGAGAGAGAGAGAGAGAGAGAGAGAGAGACAGACACACACAGGGGTGGTATGTGTGGTGGGGGGAATCTTGTGTTTCATGTTTGGATTAAACCAAAGCCCACACACACACACACACACACACACACACACACACACACACACACACACACACACACACACACACACACACACACACACACACACACACACAAACTGCTCGCCCTTTTAAAATCCGCTGGTAAATCTCTGGTTATAGATGTTGGCTCTGTCTGATACCGCTATTGTGCAAAGCCTGTGTGTGCGTGTGTGTGTGTGTATCCATGTTTTCACGTGCGTTTCTCAGAATAAAACAATTCTCAGGCAGCTGCCTTCCCACTCCACTCATCCTCTCTCTCTCTGATACACACTCTGTTCTCGAGCGTATGATGCTGCAGCTTTCACAGGCTTTTAATCCTTTTCCCCCCCCCGTCTCTTCCGGACTCGTGCTCAACATACGTGTGTGTGTGTGTGTGTGTGTGTGTGTGTGTGTGTGTGTGTGTGTGTGTGTGTGTGTGTGTGTGTGTGTGTGTGTCCCCGCACACTCCTCTTAAGGCACCATTAGGCCTGAATGTGTCCTGGGGTTTAAACCTGAATCGACCTCTCGTGCGTTATGAAATCATCTCTCGCAGGTGAGCAAACGCCCACTCCCGCATTAGCCGAATTAAAGACAAGAGGGACCCTCGAGTCCTCGTCGCTCTGGTTGTAATCACCGGCTGAACAGCACCCGCATTCTGAATCGCTCCGCTCACGCGTCTCCGTATCGCTATGACAAGCGAAATAATCAAATTTGGTTAAATTAGGGACATGAATATCAGTGTTTTTTTTAAATTTTGTTTAAATTGGGGTTATATTTACCAGAGATTTGGAGTCTAAAAGCACAAAATCCCTTTGATTTGGTCACAGCCCAGTCCAGACTCATTGCTTACAAACTGTACTTCTACTTGCTGCCTGTCAGGTTGACTGATCTCAAATATGGCTCTGAAGATGTATCCTCCTCCTCCTCAGCAGCAGCACGGGGAGAACGATTGGGTAATATCTCAGGGTGACAGTTTGGGGTTACTTTTACCTGCCTGTTCCCCTAAAGTGTGGCGTCTTGAACTACTCTGCCTCTCGTTCTATCTGTCCCTGTCTCTGCCACTTCAGCCCTCATCCTGTCTGCGCTGACAAATCACCAAATGAGGAATACTGTTCTGGAGGTAGATGAATGGAGGGTTATGGGCAGGATCCAGGTGAGGGCCGGGCCACCTGCTCACACTGCGGGTTAATACAAAGTGCTCATGGGATTCTCCATTAACGTTGGCAGCAGTGCCTCCATTATGGTCCACTTTTCATTACGGATAAAGCTCACACCACTCAACCCTTCTGCTCAAAAAGTGGCAAATACAATCGTCAACAAGTGCTGCAGTAACAGAAAATGGTTCTGGAGGCTTTTAGCACCGCAGAAGAACCCTTTAAGAATGCATGAAATGCTCCATTTAATACAATCTATTAAAGGAATAGTAACTCAAAGGGAATAGGATGAAGAGTGTGTCTGTTGATTTCTGTGCAGGCGGTTTGTTGACGCTGGTTTGTTTGTGCTGTGAAGGCAAATAATAATTAAAAATACATATTAAAAAGAAGTAGAATAAAGAGATCCCATTACATTTACTCATTAAGAAAGAAAAGCTTGTGGACTTTTGTTCAGAAACTGACCCGCCTCCGCACACACACACACACACACACACACACACACACACACACACACACACACACACACACACACACACACACACACACACACACCTTTCATCATAGCTTGGCTCTCCATGATGAAGACCACTTTTCTTTTTCTTTCTTATTAGCCATTCAATAAAGCATTTCATGGCTTTTGCTTTAAAAGGTGCCTTGAAGCACTTCTTGCAGCTTCCAATCAAAATGTGCTTTTGTTCATCAGAGACCGGAGGATTTCATTAAGTCCTTGTGGAAGTGCCTTGTCTGAAATGCTTAGGTAACCACTATAGACCAGCAGACGGTAGCATCAGCTCTTCTTATGTTCAAACTTGGCCTGATTATGTCACAAGTGATGTTTGCATCAATAAATTAAAACTGGTTGCAACTCACAAACTAGTTCTTACAAATTTTCACTAAATATTTCCCCCTGATTTCCAGGTGTATCTGTTCGCTTGCAGAGCTAACTGACATATTCACTTTAAATTACAACCTTAGGTTTTGCTAAATGACCTCATAGCGTTAGCTAGGTTAGCATAATAACATATTTTCCACCCACAATTGCGATGCTATATTGCTGCAGAAATTACGTATCCAATTGTTTCCCTCGACAAAAAGACAATGGGATTTTCCCGTTGGATTTTGGATTATTGCAGAAAATAAGATGTGTTAATATGATACGTAGGCGACAAGTATTGTTCAGCGAGATAATCTTAACCTATGAACGCCACTTTTCTTTTTAGGACATGTAAAAGCGTGTGGTAACTACATACCTTATTTCGGGCGTCTAATCAAAACCAATGACTTTGAGTCGAGGGAACAGGAAGTGCAAAAAATGCCGCCTCGTTTCTGGATTTTACAGTGACTTTTTGTTCTCGTCGTTGATTGCTTTAATGCGCAACAGATGTTTTCTAATAACTTATTTACGAACTAAGCCATTTGTTAGCAACCCAAGTAGCAAAAATGTACGTTTTTTAAACTTGCTTGTACGCTAGTAACAACGTAGGAAGGTCTTTAGCCACAAGTTTGTAAATGGGTCTATAAATAACTGGTGCCGCACAATTCAGCTAACGGCGGCGTACTTCACGTTGATTAAGTGTGGATAAAGTGTAGCGATACTGACCGCTTTACCTTCCTAACTGTGTGCCTAACCTTGTATTGTACTTTTTAAAATGTTCAACCCAAGGAGTGCTGTCGTTCCTGGTCAGTGTCAAACCAGAACCTGAACCCAAAAATAAAAAAAAAACTGCTTTCCGCTGCGTTGGACGGGACGATAGAGGACGAGACCGGGACGTGTGAGGGGAAAGTAATGGGTGCCGGGATGATGGGGTGAAGGGTAGAGGGGTCCTGGAGAGTTAAGGGAGGAGTGAGAGACGGAGAGATGGATGAGGCCGACGGAGAGAGAGAGTTGGAGGCAGGGGAGGGGTTGAGTAGCGGGTACAAGGCTTTATTTAGTGCATGCCTGCAGGTGTTGCCTAGTAACAGAGAGGAAACAGATCGAGGGAAGAGAGCTGGAGAGCACATCTCCCTTTATCTTTTCCCTGCTTCTCTTTCTGCTCCCGGCCTAACCCTCTTCCAAAATCCCAACACAGGCACACCAACAAACAAACAAACAAACAAAGACACTCTCTCTGTGTCTTTCTGTCCTCAGTCTGTCACACACACACACACACAGACTCACACACACACACACACACACACACACACGAATAACAAAAGCCCTGTCCCTCATTAGCAGTCAGGACGGCTGCTGTCCTCCTGTCAGGAAGAAGACGAGGGAAAGGAGGGCAAGGAGATGAGAGAGAGAGGACTTCGGGACGAAAAGTAGACACCGAGGAGAGGAAAGGCGGTTGAAATCTTTCTGTATAAAAAAAAAAAAACATCCACCAAGGTTGTTGCCATGGCATTTGTTGCTCCGTTACACTTTCTCCTCGTCGTTTTTTTTTTTGCAACCGCGAAAGACGAGAACCCTGCAGTTGGAAACACACACACAGCACACACTTCCAACCGACATGATGGCGTCTCATGAGTCTGATTTATGTGCAGCGTCTTCCCGGACAGCTTATAAAATGACGAAGGAAGGCGGCTCATTAAAAGCATCCGAAGTGCTGCTGCGGCCTCCATCCAATCATGACCCTTTGCAGCATTGATCAAGGTTAGACTGAGGGCACTCTGGGTGCGAGTGTGTGCGTGTGTGTGTGTGTAATCCACCCAGTTACCTGCAGCCTTGTTAAAAGCATACAGCCCCTAACAGATCAGGTGTAAAAACAAGGCAGAGAAACAGCAGATCACATTGTATCTTGGTTGTTAACACATTCAAAAATATCCGTGCAGATCCACCTCTTGTCAATACACGGAAAAACACGAATTGCATCACTGAGGTGGCTAATGATCCAAGGACGTGTCTAATGCCTGGACTAGCAATGATCTTTTAGAGGTTTTTTATGTGTGTGTGTGCATCCTTCTACTATCTCTTCTGTCTCAGCAGCAGCAAGAGGACACATCCCCGGGTGTTTGCAGCGCCGCGACTGCGAGTGTGTGACCGCTGTCTGCCGCTCATGTTCATGCATGCATGTCTTGGTGGCCGGGGGAAGGGCGTGCTTTGCATTTTAACACCCCATCCCTCGCTTTAGCGACGTCTGCAGTGTCTTTTCTCTCTTCCCCATCCCTCGATTTTCCATCGTCGGTCCTCATCAGTGTCTCCATCTTTCTAAATTGTCCTTTGGGAGACAGGGATCACCTTCTGTAAACAACCACACGTCTACCGAGGTCCTTAACGCTGGAACTTTATTGAACAATAGAAGGACTCATTGAGAAGGAGTGCTGCCAGTGGACGGCAGTCAGAAGTGATGGATTTAATAATCATGGCCGACCCGGATGAACTTGCGCGTTCACGTGCGCAGACGACGACGAGAGTTAATCCACACCCCAGAAATAAAAAAGAAGCTGTCTGGCTTCACAGAGAGCTGGCTTCTAACTGGAAGCACTGAACGAGGCTAAAAATAAATTTTTCCCACATGCACTGTGCCACATAAAATATTTATAGTGAGCCCCCAGTCTGCTAAGAATGGCAGAGATGTTACAGCGAGAGAGGGAGGGGAAAGTGTGCCTGCCAAAGCTAGCGGTAGCCTCCATCCCAGTGCCAGAGCTTACATAAGAGCTGACTGCTCTCTATCTGTATTTAACACACACGCTCCAACAGAGAGCGGCGGAGGAAGACAGACCGGAAGAGAGAGAGAGAGAGAGAGAGGACGACTGTGTTCTTTCTCCAGAAATCTAAATTTATCGTTCCTTTTCATCCTCCACAACTCGCTACTACGCATGTCCTGATATTACCAAGCTGACAGTTGTGGGAGTTAGTCATCGTTTTAAAGCCCAAAACGTGTCCGGGAAGAACACAAAATTATGATTTGGATTGCATTGATATGACTTTATTTGCATTAGGGTACAAAGAAAGTCAGGTGAAGCAAAAATATAAAGCAGCAAATTTATAAATGTGTCATCACTAATGGACAGCAGGTTGAAAGCTGACAGACTTCCACTCCCTCAAAGTGGGAAGTCGATATTTCATTTTAGATTTGCGAGAGGCACAGTAACAGAAACGTATCAGTGCGGCACGACTAAGCTTTGATATTGAACTTCAGCACTTCATCTTCAACGGTCGGTGTGGGTCGAAGTGCCACGACAGGCGGTTTTTATTACAGTCAGGGTCACGGACATGAATTCGGTAAAAGAAGTTAAAAGTTGCCATGTCAGCAGGCGGATGAACCGGAAGAAGGTTATCAGTGGACGAACAAAAACTACACACAAGATAAACCCCAAACCTGAGATGGCATCGCCTCATTTCAACAGGCGAACTCCCACTGCATCAGCAGCAGCAGCTACTAAAACACAAGAAATAAAACAACGTATAATGAAGAATGCTAAATAAATGGCAACCAGCACGGTGCCAGCAGCTGCTACTTCTCCTGTAATGATCCAAGGAAGCATGCACAAGAGTGATCACATGGAGGAGATGAAGCCGACACACCTGAACCTCATGAGCCTCTTAAAGGTTGAGGCGCTCTCACCTGTTCCTGGGTCCTAGTGCCCCCCGTGTTTTAAAGAAATGATCCACCGATAGCCCTCATTCTGACTCTGGATCTTTGGCACCCTTTCATGTATTAATGCAGACATTTGACTGGGCATACATACTCAGATTTTACAAGTTTTTTTGCGTGGACAGTGATGAAAGATACATTATTTAATACTGGAAAAAGATTTCCCGAACATTATTCAGGGTGAAAACATGTTTAGTCTCACTAATTAGAAAATACTGTATTTTCACATAGATGTTAATATGCACCAAAAACTTTTGTAAATATAGCATGCATGAAACATCCAAAGCTACCATCATATGTTTCCGATGTTCGTTCAAAACAATATTCAGATCTCTAATAATGTGATTTTTTAAAAACATATTACCGTACAAGTCGGGTTACAAGCCGCTCCTACCTCCGGTCAGTGTCCCCGCTAGCTAGCGCTGCTGCTAGCTAGCGCTGCTGCTGCTGCTACTGCCCGCTTCCCCTCTGCCCAAATCGGGTGTCGAGCCTGGTCCCGCTACCTTCAGTGGTTTTCAGGGAGCTAGCGGAAGTTAGCGGGGAAGTAACGGAGCGCTAGCAGGAGCCCCAGCTGGCTACAGCGGGGAGCTAACGGTACGCTCGTAACCCGACTTTTACGGTAATTTGACTTGACATTGACCGTGGTTGTGTCTCCTGCACTGGAACAGAATCCTGTGATGGTCGGGTTTCACGCTTGATAGCAATGGTATAGACAAAGTGTCTTCTTCATGAATGAAAACTATCCACAGGGTGAGAACTTTGTATTCACACTTTAGGCAAAAATAAACATGGGGGTTCTTAGAACAATGAAAAAGTCCCTCTGGTCTGAAACCACCTATTGGGAGCAGTAGAGACACACAGAAGTTGGCCACCTAGCTTGGTAAATGTCACTAATGAGCAACAGAAGCTATACTAACTGAGCTCAGATAGAGCGACACTTATAGTAATTGCCGCAAACAGCTTCCATTCCTCAAACAGCTTCAAGTGTCCTTTAATTTATCTGCCAGATGTTTTCTCAATTTTTTCTTTGTTTTATGGCCACACACTTGCCAAACTGCAAAATTTGCAAATCCTCCCACACACTCCGTCTCATCCATATACATCTGTGATCATTAGGGAAAACAAAATTCATTATTTACCACCGTATCTCCAAGTGAGACCCCTTAGTGTATCGGGCATGGCTGCATAATGCATGCAGGCTGTGTTTAAAAAAAAAGAAAAGGAAATCCCATCACCGGTCTCCCAGCACAGTAAAGCTTCATCTCATCTCTGCAGCTGTGCCATCGCACAATATTTCATATTATTTCTCGTTTCTCGGCTGTGGAGGCGAGAGGCGTCCTTCAGCTCCGACTGAGACGTACGATCTTCCGAGACGGCGTCCTCGTATCATCCGGTGGGAATTAGTCTGATGGACAGATAATGTATTATGTGTGATCCATGCAAAAGCACCCCCAGTATTTCATGCATTTTAAAAGACAGCTATATCTTGGATGGACTTATGTGTGGAGATGGGAGGGGAGGATCCATAATTCAACACAGGCTTTTTGATGGCTTCTCCCCAGAGTCTTCTGTTGTTACTGCTCTGACCCTCTACAGATGCTTTCTGCCTCTATACGGATCAACTTGACAATAACTCTGTCACCGATTGAACGGCGAGCGTTTCCGTGTGTGTGATGTGTAGGTCGAGTGTTTTGTGTGCGAGCAAAGAGCATCCTCTCTCTGGTTGGTCTCACATATAGAGACATTCTTGGAAATCTCCTCACGTGTGTGTCTGCGAGGACGGTGCAGAGGAAGTGGGAGACTCACAAATCAGATCTTATCTAATGAAGCTAATATAATTCAGACGGACAGGAAAAGCTAAGCCGTGTGGCCTTATTCCTCTGTGTTGTTACATCCCTTTTTATTCTTCACAAAGGCTCTGCGTTTCCCCGTAGTGCTAAAATGACCAGTTTGTGAAAAGTATAAAACATATGGACTGATATTCGATGAATCCAATTAGGCTTCATAGTTGAACAGTAAATATTTGACTCACGTCTGATGAGCGCATATAGTTACACCGTGATTACGCCATTTTCTCTTTGGTTTTCAGATGTATTAAACAAACTATATATTGATGACACAATGCTATTCAGATTTTGTTTAGCCGTTGGACAGAGCCAGCAGTGAGCTGTTACCCAGTTTTCCGTATCTACCCAAACAAATAAGACTTTTGTCCAGAAGGCCGCTGTTCGTGTCCCCACGCGCAACTAAAAGTAAACGTAGAAATATTGTCACGAGTTGTTAGTCGCGTGACGTCCATCTTGAAAAGACACTGCGCGCGCAACGAGGTGACGCCCACCCTTAAAGGGCCAATGGCGTCGTAGTTTGAAGCTCAGGGCCTCCGTGTGGTCGTTGCTCCTCTGATTTATGTTCACTCTGAAAAAGGAAGGTAAACTATTTCACACAAACAAACGTGACTAGACTGCATTCAGGAGGTTTACCTCCACTACATCCATAATCCTAAATAAAAACAACACCCCAGGTACAACAACACCCATAACAACAACAAAAAAAACATCTTATCACCACCTATTAAAATCTCATTCAGGCTCGCGTCCCTGAAAACAGCTTGCGTCTCTCAGATTGTCGTACCGCTGTTTCATCACGCTGAGAGTTGCCTTTACAAATCACACAAACAGCTTCTCTCCGGAGGGGGTTGTTGTTGTTTTTTTGGCATGAAAGCAAGAACCTGAATACATAAACACGGAGACGGTCACCTTCCTCTGAGCTCTCTCGTCTCCCTCTGCCTCCTGGTTTCTCTCCGTCTCTCGGAGCCGCCGTTCTTTTGGATGCTTTGTGTGTCAAGGTAACCTTCAGGGGATCGTGTCTTGTTATCTCACAATTGAATAATGACTTTGTTTTTTTTTTGGTCTGTTGCTTCCACTCGAGCCGGAGTGCAAACAAATGTGTTTGCGCGCTCGCTGTTTTTTTTCGCCAATCATTAAAATGCAGCTTCTCGCACCCGGTGTCCTCACAGCGCTCGATGCGGCGTCATCAATATCTCTCTCGCTCTCTCTCCCGCCCTAATGAGCAGTGGGGAAATATCAAACGAGACAAAAACAAGAGTGCTCAGGGATCAATTAATTGGGATATGTCAGCAATGATGATAGCAATGTGTGTGTGTGTGTGTTCAAATTTGCTTTGTTCTGCAAATATGAGTGTTGTCCAACACCTGCTGAAGAGTTGCTGACAAAGGCTGAATTTTGACACTTTTGACAATTTTTGTAATTCTCAATCATGACCTCACACTTTATCTCCCGTAAAACTAAATGTAGTCTTCATTGAGAGCTTCAGGGAATGAGTTGACGTTTCTATGTTTGTTTTTGGTTAGATGCTGGAGAAAAAGGTCTGTGGTTACACTAGCTAAATAGATTTGAACGTTTAATACTTTAATATAAAACATTTAAATATCTCTTAAATACCTCTGAAGCTTTACATTTCTTTTAAAAGGAGTTTGCTGACAAGTGGCTTGAGACTTCAGTTGGACTTGCAAAAAATGACTTGTATCTCAAAACGTTAACGTTACGTTAACATTAACGTTTGTTTGCCACGTATCTTATTTTCTACAATAATCCAAACTCAAATTCCCATTGGCTTTTGGTAGAGGGAACCCGGGCGACGCTCCTCATGCCGCGATGAGTCAAGACGCCATTGGTGAAAAGATCCAATAAAACAGACACACGGTGCCGGGTAGCAGCTCCTATTTCACAGCCGACATTTTGACTCGTCATTGAGGGAAAATCATACGGGAATCATAATAATAATAATAATCATATTAACAATGGCTACATTATTTTTAAGAGCGCACTTGTGTTTTTCCCGTAGTGACGTGTCAAAATGTGAAAGAGACAAAAAGGTACATTCAGGGCTGAAAGACATTATTTGAAACTTGGTTGAGATCAATCACTTCCAATGAAAAACTGAACAACTAACTCTAATGTAACTCTAATCTAATTCTATCCTTCATCGTTATAATCATTATAACTATTATTAGGCTCTTCATCTTCTCTCTTTTTCGTCTTGTCAATCATTTGTAAAGCACCTTGAATTGCATTTGGTTTGTTGAAAGGTGTCGCATGAATAAAACATTGATTGATTGATCATTAGACGCTCATAGCAACAAAGCTGGTATTTATAGCGAGAAGTCCTTTAAGGGCGGATGGGAGGTGACGCTTCGCCACTGGGTCACATGACGTTACATCCATTACAAGCGTACTTACTCTCAACCAAACTATGACGTTTTTCTGACCTTTGTTGCCTAAACCTAACAGCCACCGCTTCACAGCGTTAACAATAAAGCAACCTACAGCGCAGAAGGCTTCTACCGGAGCTGCAAAATATCACTTGAATGGAGAAGATCACGCCGCCATGAGGATGTCTACAAATACCAGTAATAAAGTCGGAGAGAATCATCCCAACTGATAGAAATCATGTCACCGAATTCCCCTTTTGGATTTGTATTGTCTTTCCAGTGCAGCTTATCTAACCTTCACAACAAATATCTTGAAAGTTATGTTCAGTAGGGAGTCCAACCTTAATCTCTCAGCGAGGCCCGTGCACACGCTCTCTTTAACACATCCATTTACGGCCGCCGGTGTCAGATTAGGGCGACCACTTCACGCACAGAGAGGGAACACAGTGTTCCCATCAAGCTGGAGGCCGTCTGATAAAAGCCCAAAGAGTCGAGGACGGGTGATTACGGTCTGTCCTCACTGAGGACGTTAGGAGACAGCGTCTCGCTGGCTGCAGCAGATGAAACTAGGACACAGCTGCCGGAAGTAGGTCATTAAAATACATGCACGTGTACGGCAGAAGCTCCCAGGAGTGACTTCAGCTCATAATGCAGGTGTGAAACAAAACCACAATCCAAAAAAACAGCAGAGTTTGAATAAGCTGTAACTTTTATTGCACATTCCTGTTTGGTCTTGCAAACGACCTTTCACCTCTTGAACTTTTAAGACCTCGGCCTCGACCAGACACTCAAGTCGGGAGTGGGACAGAGTCGCCCGGAGTAACTGATCACAGGTCAGATGTGCACATTCCCTTTACGAGTGAGATTTGAAGCATAGGGAGGTCATACTGATCCTTGATCTGTGACTGGGGAAAACTTCAGTCCAGATCTTTGTGTTCACTGCATTACCCATAAGCCAATTCACTGTCTAGAGCAGGACCAATGGGGAAGGGACAGTAGTGACATCATGGAGGGGACTAGGAAGTATTCAAGGGAGCGTAGACATTTTCTTAATTCCACTTTGATGCACTCCCAATGAAGAAAATACTCCCTTTTATAATCTTGAGGCTTTGCAACCTTCTGTCCTTCTTTACTCCCTGAAATCCCCCCCAAATAAACACACCTTCCCCCATCACACAAATACATAGGCTATCATTCTCAGTACATTGTTTTTTTTTTTTCTTCTCATTTTCTTTTGACAATACCTGCAACATGCTTCAAATCTTCATTTTGGCAAACCACAAATAAATTAAAACACAAACATTCATATAACACAATGTGACATTTTTTTTTCAGGACGCTTGGAAATAAAAGAAATATACATACAATACAGAACCCAAAAAAAGAAAAAGAAAAAAAGAACGAGAAAAGAGAAGCATTTTTGCATTTTTGTTTTTCCCATATTTTTTCTTGCTTTTCTTGAAAAAAGATATACAGTAGCTAGCTACCAATCACGTATCACATGCAGATATAATACAACATAATCAGTTCACCCAGTTAGTGTCTGCAAACTACCAATCTAAAACTATATCACAAAATTATTCTCTTGAAACCAGCAAACACTCAGCGTTTGAGATATTTTGTCTCGCTAATAATTCAGTTTACAGTTTTCTCCGCCGACAAGCCGAGAGATCACTATACACGATCGACCCTGAAACGACGAGCCGAGTTCAAAGAGGACTAACGCGCGTTCGTACACGATCACATACCAGATGGTGTGTTGTTTCTTTTGAAACTCTGCTTTTTTTTTATTTATTTTTTTAAATCCACGATGGGAGTGTAACACACACATTTGCTCACACATGCACTCACACACAGACGGACATTTGTCATCGGGCCGCAAACGACACGCGAGGTGGCGGCGCGGCCCGATCCGAACGCGGCATGATGGCATCCAGCTCAGCCTCCAGCTCAGCCTCCAGCTCAGCGGTTTAAAGCATCCTGCTGCAGGATTACATTACGGTCGGCCCCTGTCTCTCCTTCCCTAACTCACCGTCTGCCCCTTACGCTCCCCCACCCCATCACCCCAAAAAAACATAGGGCAGGAGCAGAAAGTTACGAAATGTCAGCGCCGAGCGGGAGGTTTTGACGTCCTCCATCCTTCCACTCGTCTCTAATGACGCTCGGCTGAAATGTCAGACCAATTAGCGGCTTTCCCTCTGACATTTAACTGGCAGATAGCAAAACAAACACACGGGCGGCGCCAACCGGACCGGACGGACAGACAGTCTGCAGGCGTCCAGTTGATTGAGACTGACGTTTCTGCTGCAGCCGTAGAGTTAATATTAGGTATTCACAATGTCCTTTTAAAGGTTGAAACTCAGGAACTGTGGGTCTCTTAAGTAATCACAGCAGGTCAGAGCAAATAATATCTGTCTTCGGCCATTTTGCAAGCCACCTGACATTTCCAGAAGCAGCCGGTAGTGATCAAAGCCCTGCTCCTCCTCCTCCTCCTCCTCCTCCTCTCCCCACTGCCTTCAGTCCCTCTCTCTCTCTCTCTCAGCAGACATCAATCAGGCGGGCTCTGAAGCGTGCGCTCATTTAAAGCTCCACTCCATCCACGGCAGTGCTCGAGCCCCTGTCTGTCTGTCTTCATTCCTGGGCGTCATCAAGGAGCGTGCACGAGCGCGCGTGTGTGTGTGTGTGTGTGTGGAGCACAGCTAAGCGTCCGAAGCGTTTACTCGACTAACCTGTTCATGGATCGAGAGAGAAAGAGACAGGCGAGATATTCAGTCACAACCACACACTTGTTTACAGTACTAATAATCAGGAGCTGACATAGAAAGTAGGACAAGACGGCGACAAGTAATTCGGCAAAAAAATAAATAAAAACAGCACTCCCTTTAGGCCTTTTAGTGTCATTCACAGTAAATCATATTATTCTCTGTTTAAAGGGTTGTCTCCCTTGTTCACACACACACACACACACATACACATACACACGCACATACTGAAGCCTTCAGCTGTACCATCTGGTATTTAAATCATGGGAAATACAGTCTTCTTCCTCTCCTACACACACACACACACGCGCACGCACACACACACACACACACACACGATAACATCAGAGTAGAGAGAGAAAGAAAGAGAGGCGATTGACCGTCATTCTATTAATCATAGCCTACATAGTCTCTGCATGAAGCAACGAGTAACTTTTTAGTCCTCCATTAGAAATCCACATCCATCTACGCAACAGTGAGCTCTAAATGTAGCCACGAGAGACTTGAGAGAGAGAAAGGAGGAACAGAGTGAAGGAGCGAGCTAAGGAAACAGATACAGAGAGAAAGAGAGAGAGAGAGAGAGAGGGAGGGAGAGAGAGAGCACAGCTCCATGTAAATTACAATCTTGTTGCATTGAACTGTGAGCAACGGCACAGTCGAAAGAAAGGGGGGAAATGAAGGAGTGAGTGAGTATCAACGCCGGCGCGCTGCCCGTCTATTAAACATTTACAGCTCCATTTATATGTAAATGACCCGACAGCTACAGAGAGAGAGAGACGGCGGGAAGCGATGCCAGTTCAGTGCCGTAGAGGAGAAGGGAGGGAGGAGAGAGAGGATGGGAGGAAGAGGACCGAGGAGGGGGATGAGTCTCCTTCATTCAGTTCAGTAGTCTTTCACATGGGTGGAGAAGTCCACACTGTCCGATTTTTTCCTGTCCGCGCGTCGGTGTGCGCTATGACAAAAACAAAATCCACCGACGGTAACGCACACACTCCGAGTCCGGCAACACACACACATACACAGACACACACACACCTCCCTCTCAGGTCTTTCCAAAATGGGGGGAAAGTATCTCCTGGTCGAGAGGGAGGGGAACAAAAGTAGCTTCTTGGTGGAGGAGTGATGACGGCGGCGGTGGCGGCGGCGGCGTGTCTGCTCTCCTCGAGTTTCAGTGGAGGTGACGGCAAAAAACAACCCAAATAACACAAGACACGAAAAAACGAAAAAAAATGAAAGAAAATCTTTTGGGTGAAACAGCAAAAGGTGAAGATGGGAGATTGTTGAGTTAGCGTGGTGTGTCGTTTTCGCGTGTCGGGGCTAGCTGGGTTTTGTTTTCCGGCTAGCGCGCGGCGGGGTCGGAGGGTCGGCGGCCCGGCAGTCAGCCGTCGGACACGGGCGGAGACACCCAGCCGTACTTCTCGTGGGTCTTCACCAGGGACTTGAAGGTGGCCTCGGCTTCCTTGCGGCTGAAAGCTTTCTTGGACTTCCCGGATTTCCTACATATACGCCCCTGTGAGAGAGAGAGAGAGAGAGAGAGAGAGAGAGGAACGAGGTTAGGATTGTGATACAAAATCAAACGCCAGCAATCTAATGGAACAAATTGACATGTTCCTTCATTTCTTTAGGTCTCTTAATGGGGTCTGAACACATTCATACTTTAATAAAAGATCTCAATATTTCGCTCATCTCATCTCAGTTCGGGGACACCGTCACAAAGGAAGTAGCTAACATTAAGGACAGCAAGGCCATGTCTTTCATCACGTCTTTGTTGGGGATCGGTAAGGGTTTTAAAGACTCAAAAAGCAGCAGAACGTCATCATTTTGGTAAACTTATTTGCTCTCAGATGGAGAGTTACCGTACTTTTCGGGTTACAAGCCGCTACTACCTTCGGTCAGTGTCCCCGTTAGCTCCCCGCTGTAGCCAGCTGGGGCTCCTGCTAGCGCTCTGTCACTTCCCCGCTAACTTCCGCTAGCTCCCTGAAAACCACCGAAGGTAGCGGGACCAGGCTCGACACCCGACTTGGGCAGAGGGGACGCGGGCAGTAGCAGCAGCAGCGGGCGGGTAGCAGCAGAAGCGCTAGCTAGCAGCGCTACTAGCTTGCTACAGTGGGGACACTGATCAGCCGTAGGAGCGGCTTGTAACCCGAAAAGTACGGTAAATGAAGATATAACACGCTCATTTATTGGGTTTCGACACTTTAGTTTTTAGCTGAATTAAAGATACAGTGTGTAGGATTTGGTGGCACCGCTAATACATCTCCAGAAATGCTACACCCTGTTAAAGAAACAAGACATAACGTGTCATTTATTCAACTAGAGCTGCTGGTAGAGAAAGTTGCTCGCTGGTTCCAGTCTTTATGCTAAGCTAAGCTAACCACCTGCTGGTTTAAGCCTTATATTTAACCGACACGTCAGTGTATTTCCAAAAAATGATGACGGAGATGGAATTTACAGAAAAGAATAAAGAAAAAAATTGTCAAAAATGTTATATTCAAATGTTGTTTGTTGTTGAAGGAGTTGAACTGGCATACAATGTCGGCCAAAGAAGCTACTTCAGATGGCCAATTATGAATGAGATTTCACAGAACTGGAAAGACAAACAAATGTTGAGTCCAAGAACAATTGATTGATGGTTGTTGGCGATGATCTAAATGAAGGATCTCAGCCGTCATTTGATTCATGTAGTTTTCTTCTGCCATACAATAATGGAGATATAGGTGTCCTTCCAAGTCCTGTGGTTGTGTTTGCCAACTGAGCTGCACAAATCTGCAATGTGTAGATTTTAAAGCTGCAATTATTGCCAGAATTAATACATCTGCCAATCATTTGGGATCCATTAATTGTTTGGCCTGTAAAGTGTCAGAAAGTGGTGAAAAATGACCATCACCATTGTGTAAAAGGCGCCAAAATATCAAATACAATCATGTAAAACAGAAAAAAACGAGAAATTTCAACCACAAATGTTCCAAGTGGTTATTAGTAGGAGGAAAGAACGTCTTGAGTTTCATGATGTCTTTTTGCATGTTTTAATAGGTTTTGCTTTCTGGGCCAAATTAAGAATATCATTGCGTGAAATGTAAATAAAAAGCAACCTATATGTATTTGTCAGATCTGGATTTGTGTTTTCAGATCAAAAGAAAGATGATTTTCTTGCTCACAGTTATCAGCGGTGCTGTCAAGCTCATTCCAGCATTAAAAAAAAAAGTGTTTCAAGTCTCTCCAGACAGAATATAGAAAGACAGAGATACAAGTGCACGTTGATGAACTGCCGCAGTGGAGATGTTAACAGGGCAAGTGGTCTGAATGCAGGTTTAACGTGAGATCAATGTTTAAAGGGCTTTTAAGACCTCAGGTCCAGTCTGAAGTACCTCCACTACGCTGGCCAATGGACAGACACGTGAGGACCAGAACCACCTACTGCACTGAATGATGAAAGAGTTGAAAATATGACAGACAATAAATATATGAGCATGTAACCCTCTTGTGTGAAAAGCATCTCACTCAGGGCACCGGGACATTTTTAGCCGGGCAACACCTTGATGAAGCCCTCCCTCCCTCACACACTGGAGCTAATAATAAGCATGGCAAGACAAGGGGCACAACAACAAAAAGGAAATGAAATGGAGAAAAGAGGTGTGACGATAAAGCTGCTTATTCTGTTTTGTTGGCAGCGTTGCTAATTCTTCCCCAAAGAAAAGCCCGTGGGAGGAACTCTCTTCCCATTTAACTCTCTGATAGAAACAGAGCCACGGCAAAGGCGTAAAGCAGATGAAAGTCACTACCGTTTGAATAAAAAGCACCTCAGAATTACAGAAACATAAGGAATGGAAAGTAAATTGGTTTGACTGTACCGCAAATCTCTGGGCATACTGCGGCTATAGTGAGGCAGCATCTGCCGGGTCTAAAAAGTGGAGCAAATGCGTCGGTGCCTTAAACCTGCATTCTTTCTAATGGCCATCAGGGGGCGACTCCTCTGCTCTGATTGTATGAGAATAATGACTCTACTTCTCACTTCATTTATTACCTAAATATACAGTGTAAACACGAGTCTTCTTCAATACCCATTTAGAGTCAAATAGACCATAAAGTAGGGTATGCTTTAGGGCGGGGCTACCTTGTGAGTGACAGGTCGCTACCACGGCGTTGTGTGTGTTTCCGTCTTACAATTTCAACACTTTCACAGTGTGTTTTCAGTTCATGTAAATTAATTGGAACATTTTGGTCGCACAACATTTCTCATTCTCAGCGTTCAGTTGTACTTAGCTCCACCCTCGTGTCCCTTCTGGTTGCAAAAAAACAAGATGGCGACGCCTAAAATGCCAAACACAAAGCTTCAGGAAAACAGTCCACAAACCAATGGGTGACGTCACGGTGACTACGTCAACATATAAGTTTCTGTTGTCGTTGACTCACTAGACACTGGCCTGTTGCGGTGCGATAAGTCTGGTACTTTCCCGTAATTGTTTGTACGCGCTCCATAACAACACTGCACCACTTCCCTCTACCCAGAATGCTTCTTGGCAGGGAGAAAATAGAGGCCACTCTACTCCGCTGAAACCACCACTAATGAAATTATTTTATATGGCGAGCTCCTCTGCATGCTGCAGTGCAGATAAATAGCCTCATTTTGTGAGACACCCATGGTTAGTCCTGCAGCTGTACGATCCACTGTCTGGTGTTTAGGAGGAGAGCGCTGGGTAAATGAAGCCACGTCGAGGTCGGCCATTGGTAGTGACACAATGTCTGATGCACAAAAAAAGCAACTTCTCAAATCTGTTTGATTTCCCGTCTGGTGCTTAAAGTAATAGTTTGACATTTTGTGAGGTGTGATATTTAAGACATCACTCATATTTGTGCGTGCCGTAAATATAAAGCTATCCAGCAGCCAGTTAGCTTAGCTTAGCATAAAGACTGGAAACAGTTGGAAACTGTTAGACTGGCTCTTTCCAAAGGTAACAAAATCTTATTTGTAGCACTTCTAAAACTCAAGTTATCATGTTATATTCTTGGGACGTTTTCATTCCTGTCAATGTCGCTCCTTTATTAGGGTCTTGGTAGAAATCTCAGACATAAATATCTGAAAACCCGAATGAATAAAACCAAACTATTTGCATATCTAGTAGAACACCATGCATTAATCGGCCGTTTCTCTCAATACTGTCAATTCATTCTAGAAAGAAATCTATAAATACACTGATTTGTATTAATCCCTGATCCCCGCCCCAAAAAACTGCGACTTTAATACAATAAGATTAGCAAACTATAATTCGTGGTTTAAGGACATACAGTTATTGTCCCTGAAAAACACTGTCGAATCCAAAAGGCCACAGCTCACAAACTACTTTTGTCTCAGCACCAAGAAAAAAAACAGCCCAAATACAAATTTAGACGAGGACTAGAGAGATCAAACAAGATAAGTGTATCTGCATAATCTTTAACATTCGCCTAGGGTGAGCATTAGTGCTGTATTTGGAAAAACAAAGAAGAAGAAAAAAGCTGTCAGTTCCTTTAACGAGACGTGGATTTTAAGACTACAATTTGGAGCCGCATGCTCCTCCATGCAGCGAGACACATCAAACGCGGTCCAGCGTTAATTCTCCGGTCCCATGACATCTGACGGATGATCGGTACGTCCTATTGCGTACTTGCTCGGCTATTTTGGGTCAAAAGTGATGCCGGGGATAAAGGGAGATGAGGTGATAACGCTGAATGATCTGGAGATTATAGGGTTACAGTTTCCATTCCTGTAGCAACACTGGCCTCGTTTCAGAGCGGGGCTTAGCGATACTCTCTCTCAATTTGTCCCGCTGTCTCTCTCACACACAGACACACGTATTGAAGAGCCTGCCCTATCGTTTCCACTTGTACAATCAATATTGAAATCAAGCCCCCTTGCTATAAACGTGCATCATGTGACGCATGGACCGCTTCAAATGAAGGGAAGTTAAAAACGAGGCATCACAGGGTTCCATCTCACCGGCAAGCACGGAGACAATGACTTGACCGAGGACGTTAAAATCGCACTGGAAACAAGAAAACTTTTCTCTTCCACGCATGACGCAACGAGTGACTCATTCGGATAGATAGAAGCAGCGCTCCTCGGGGGACTCGCTTTGATACCACACAGCCATTAAAATGGGAAACAAATCATGTGCTTGTCACCTAAGCGGCGCTGTCTGAAACCTGCTCTGCCTCTCCGTGCAGCCAGAGGCCTGTAATACAGATTACCCAGGCTGACAAGCACAGATAATGCACCGCTTGGCTACTGTCACAGAGCCTGGATATGCGCTTCTCCTGGTATCGTCACGTGTCGCCATACGTTTGACACCGTGGTGATGTGTGGCAGTGCTTTCATCTTGTTGTGAGCATCACGTGCATGTTTTTTTTTTCCCCCACCAGTTTGTTACCTGTGAGGTGAACATGGGTGTGTGTGTGTGTGGGCACATTTGATCTATTTGTGTGGGACAGAGAGGCCAATTATGTGTATTGTTGCGCAAGCCTCCACCAGAGTCTATGACTTCAGCTTGAAAAGGGGAAATTGAGCATTTACTGGCGCCAGTGTGTCGGCGTGACGCATCCACAGACGGACGGAGAGAGAAGGTAAAAATATCTGCTCGCGAGAGAAAGAATGAGCAAACACAAAGTGTATGTGTGTGAGAGTAGTGTGTGTGTGTGTGTGTGTGTGTGTGTGTGTGTGTGTGTGTGTGTGTGTGTGTGTGTGTGTGTGTGTGTGTGTGTGTTGCCAGCTGAGTGAGCGCCCCGGGCCTATACAGTGCCATGTCAGTGTTTATCTATTTCAGCTAAGTTGAGAGGCCCACACTGTGCACACACTGTAAAGTGGCTGCCGGGTAATCGTGTGAATGAAGATCAGTCAATGGGCAGAGGAGAGGATGCCCCAGTGCATGTTGGGAAGCAGCTCTGGCAGCATTGGGGGGGGGGGGGGGGGGGGGGGGATTGCATAACTCAGACATGTGCTTAAACGGGGTCGGGGTAAACAAACAGGGATCAATGTCATCGTCATCCTCTTCAGATCATTAGGAGAGCCCTGTGGGACTGATGACGGGGTCATTAAAGGATAATACCACAGGTTTGTTTTAACTTGCTGTCATTGGTTTAGCTTCCTCTGTCTGCACGCACAATTGAACAATGAAATCACAGAAAATCAGGGACATTAAACAGGATATGTAACAAAAGGGCACTTCTTTTTTTTTAACAGAAAACTGACACAAATTGAGAAAAGCCACATTGAGAAAAGCAGCAAATGTATTACATGTGAGCGAATGTGTGTGTGTGTTTTTTTTGTTTCGCTTCATAAATGTCTCACCGGCGTCCATCATCTAAATTGTTGTCACCTCGCAAATGGTGTCACGTCCTATTTACTGGGTGTCGTCTTTAACACTTGATAGCGGCGCAGTTCACGCTGCGTACAACTGGTTTGTTTGAGTGCGCCGAGTGACGCGCAGCTGACAGTTGATATTGCGCGTGACGCAGGTCTGAAGATGGAGCGTTGTCAGTGTGAGAGTGACTGACTGACAGTTTACAGAAATGAATAGGGAATCAAAATGTTTGCAAAGAAATCTACCTCGCCTCGTCTGCAGTGCAAAGTGAGAAGGAGAGAGAAGGTTATATAGCCAGGGGAATACGTCTTAATGCCTCTCGTGTACTCTCTAAACACCGCTGGCCAGATCAACTACCAAATTGGCTCCCACTACAAAGGAGCCTGTGTATCAAACACGAGGCCGAGAGTTTGCACACACACACACACACACACACCTGCTCCGACCACCGGCACAGCACCAGGAGACTTCATTCACTGGCACACAAGATAGATTACAATGTGCCAGTGATTCGGAAGGTAAGTATCCGAAGGCCAGCCTGGTGAACTGGTGATTACCTTTCGTGATGTCTCCTCGTTTTAGCTTGCGTGATTGTGTGTGTGTGTGTGTGTTTGTGGGTGTGTGTGTGTGTGTGTGTGTTCCCTCGACATCTGCAGGTGGAGATGCGTGAGTCTCTGTTGACTTTCAGCTCACCGCTTTGTCACCGCGGTGCTTCCTCTCGCACTAAAAATAGGCAGGAAGCTTCTAAACAAACCACGTCCCGTATTGCCGTAGCCGAAAACCGGTGCCCAGGGACCAATAAATCCACCCGGTGTGTTGGAGCGTTAAATATAGTTCCTCGTCTGTCATGAGGCACGAGTGACGAGCACGTCTCCCAGAAAATTAGGACACGCGAGGCGCCTGCGTGGGCTCATAACCACAGGAGAGGCGAACAAAGACATAAAGAGGTGCACACCACGCACACACACACACACACACACACCACACACACACACACACACACACACACACACACACACACACACACACACACACACACACACACACACACAGAGGAATAATTAATCAATATTGTTTCCATTAGCAAACTGGAGAGGGAAGAGACACTGCTGCACCATAATTAGGGAGCACTGCAGAGCTGCCTGCTCATCTCATCAAGCACAAATCAAGATGAACACACACACACACACCTCTCTCTCTCTCAGCTGTGGGTACATTTTGTGTTCTTGTTGCTTGACCTCGCTTGGTTCAAGATGCTTAATGACAACAGAGGACTCGGGAATAATGCTGTGAGTTATATCATCCACAACCAAAAAGAAGCACCGGGGGGGTTGGGCAGGAGAATCCAGTGACAGTTTACATGAGGTCTCCTGCCACAGCGCTGTCATGCTGCTGACGTCAGACGGAGAGTCAGGGGGAGGAGAGAAAGAACCAAGACTCTACAGAGGAAACGACTGGGATACGAGGCAAAAGTGAGCATTTGAAAAAGAAGAAGAAAAAAAAAACACGATTTAAAAAACTGTGATTCTTGTCAGGGTGGAAACCAGACAATCGATTCAGAGTTTTTAAACGATTAGAGCCCAGAGTGCATTTGGAGATGCAGCTTTTTCCATCCAAATTGCAGAGCTGCTGCAGTGCACTGAGGATGTGAAAAACAGATTTGACAGGATTACATAATCCATTCAGTTTATAACAGAGAAGCCTGCTGGTAGGCATGGGCTACCTGCTGCCTCTGTTTATTCAAATATCTTTCCATCCATCAGACACGTTGAATAACTTTGTCCAATAAGCTGCGGCAGCACAGATATTGCGAGGCTGCATTGAGCGGGGGGGGCCGCTCCATCGCATGGCAAGCCCGTCGTTGTTGTCAAAGGATTCTGATTTATGGAGGCAATAAAAAGGGAGAGCTGCAGAGAAGAGCTGGAATCAAGGAGATACCGAGGTTTGCGCCGCATGAAATGGCTGCTGTAAAGTCACATAAAGATTCATAATATTCACATTCATGGGCTGGCTCACAGCAGGGAGGAAGGGGAGGAGACTACAGGCCTGGTGTGACAGTACAGCACCTATAGCTCACACTGAGCATCATGGATGCTAAAATAGGCTACAAATATAGCAAAAACATAAATTGTAATGTTTTTTTTAAATCTTTTTAATAATAGAGCAGCTATCTTCCACTGGGGCATATTTTATATTGGGATAAACTCATGGATTTTCCTACATGTTGACTAGAGAGACCACTCCACTGGTGTCCAAAGAAAAGCAGGAAAATGATAAATGAAAGTAGATAAACATATAGAGGACATCACCAAAAACATATTTGTATATATTTCTCCAGTTATATTAAACGAAATACTGCTTTAAACATTCAAATTAGACTAAAAACCTCACCGTGGTGGACATGTGTTGTGCATGCGTAAACGCAGTTATTACGCGTTTATTACGCGTGACGCACGAATGGCTAATGGGACTGCTCACATCCAGTGCGCGTCGTGGTTGAGAATTAATCTCCTAGACATGATTAACATGCTGCATGGTGATGGACCCCCCCCCCCCCCCCCCCCCCCCCCCTCACCCGCCAGCCCCTCACCTGTCCTTTTACGAGGCTGGCCGCAAACTGCCTCATGACCGCCTCCACCGTGTAGGCGCTGGACCATCCGCGGGGGGGTCAACAGCTCCATGCATATGGCCCCGCCGTCCAGCACGTAGCCGTTCTCCAACCGGGGGGCGTCAGCACGCGCATAAACGGCGGCGAGAAGGGGGAAATTGTCGGGAAAGGTGACATTGAGCAGTATGAACTCGGTGCTGGTCTCCTTCATGTCCTGCCACAGCGCCGAGTCCTTGTCCACCTGGTGCAGCTTGACGTTCCAGTCGTACAGGTTGTCCTCCACCAGCTCCACCGTGATGAAGTTGTCCCCTAACCTCCGGATCTCCTGGAGCTCCTTCATCAGCCTCCGCGTCCGGACCTGGGTGCAGTGTTGCCGGTGAGGCGCCAGCGGAGGTATCGAGGAGGCACTGGTGGCTTTACTCCCGCCTCCTCCCGTCTGCTGCTTCTCCTTCGCGTCCTTGCCCTGCTTATCCTTGCGGACGGCTTGTCCTTGCCCTGCAGGTCCAGCTTCCTCGCCTTAATCTCCGGGGTGCTCAGGATGTTGGTTTCGTTGGCGGTCTGACAGTGTTTGTTGGCGTTGTTCTTCTGGTTCCCTTTAGTCCCCTTTAGCGAGCCCTGATGGTGCTTTGGGTTCCTCGGTGTCCCCGGTCGTGGCAGGCGGATGAGACCGATCTTCCGCAGTAAGGTGGCCATAATTTTCTATGGATCTATTGTTTCTCCGCCGGTCCCACCCCCCCCTGCACAGGGGCAAAGAATCACCCTTTTTAAAGTCGGGCTCCGCTCACAGAGAAGAGCTTTCTTGATGCTGGTTAGCAGCCTTGTACCGCAATCAGTCCTCCTCCGATCACTGCAGCCACGGGATGAA